>OU342741.1:212870893-213470893 GCA_910589775.1 Avena eriantha
CAGAAATGTCTAGGGTACTAGATGTGTTGTTGCTACTAGGGAGAAAACAACAATCCTTTGTTCATAGAACAATCATATTGTTTACTTTACACGCCATTCGTAATGCAATTATCCGTTGCTTACAACTTAATACTAGAGGGGGTTCGGATGATAACCTGAAGGTCGATTATTAGTCATAGATGCAGTTGGATGGCGGTCTATGTATAATGTTGTAATGTCCAATCGAATCTCAAAGGAGTCGAGATGAGTAGTATATGCTTGTATGCTTTCTCGATGTTTGTCAATTGCCCCGCTGTAATTTGTTCACCCCACATGTTATCTATCTTAATGAGAGCCACCTCTAGTGAACTATGGACCCCGGTCATTTATTTTACTATCAATCTACAACCAACTATTTACTGCTTTGTGTTTAGTTTCTGAAAACTATTACTTTCTTCCACTCGATACGTTTAATCCTTTGTTTTCAGCAAAACCGATGAGATTGACAACCTCATTGCAAGTTGGGGACAGAGTTCTGTGGGTGTGTTGTGGAGGTCTCCACGTTGCTGCTGGCACCGGTAGTGCGCCCTGTGAAAGTTCAGTTAGCTACACCTTTGGGGTGTTTCCTTGCTCCTACTAGATTGATAACCTTAGTTTCATAACCGAGGGAAACTTACTGCTGTGCTCATCATACCTTCCTCTTGGGGTTCCCCAACGAGCTCGTTAGTACACGAGTCAGCAAGTATATTTTCTGGCGCCATTGCCAGGGAGTCAAGGACATCTTCACAAGGGGAGTCCCTCATAACCAATCTCTTTACTTTGTTTTTTGGTTTGGCTTAGT
Source organism: Avena eriantha (assembly GCA_910589775.1). Lineage (NCBI taxonomy): Eukaryota > Viridiplantae > Streptophyta > Magnoliopsida > Poales > Poaceae > Avena > Avena eriantha. The sequence continues at coordinate 212,871,714 of OU342741.1, forward strand.
TTACTTTTTTCTTTGCTTGCTTGTTTCTTTATCAAAAACACAAAAAAAATAGTTTTAATAGTTTGCTTTCTTTATTAAAAACACAAAAAAATTAGTTCCTATCTTAAGTTGCCACTATGTCTAGCATTTCTCCAATCACTATGTCACCTGAGGAAATGATTTTCACTTTTAAACAAGGAATTGAAGAGAGTTTCAAAGAAGCTTGGTCTAGAATCTCTGATGTACATGAAAAAACTGAACCAAAAATGACTCAAAGCATATTCCTTAGTATTTTTTACCTTCGAATTGCTCCTTGCTATAGATATGCTTTAGATGCTATTGTGGGAGGAGATTTCTTCCAATGCAACGAGGATGATGCTATTAATGCCATAAAGAAGTTGATCTTTACTTACAACTTACCAAGAAAATCTGATTCTTCCTTTATGAACATATTTGCTAGATTGAACACTCTTGAGACCCGCACTACTAGTTTAAAATATTGCTATAATACGCTTAGAGAGCATCATAACTATGTTCCAATAAATTCTGAACCCTCAGAATGGATTCCCACAGTAAAGATTGCTATAAACAATGAAACTTTTCATCCTCGCTGTGATATCATGTCTGAATTTTGTCTTATGCCCAAAGATATTTATGAATCTTTGAATCTTTGGGGGCTTTCTGAAGAAGGAGAAGAAAAGTTTATTGCTAATAATGCCACAATATTACCCGTTGAAATAGATGAAGGAGTGTTTATAAATATCCTAGGGAAAATGGTTTCTAGTGATTATCTTGTTATTGAATGTGTAGGAAAAGGACAAATCACACTTGGAAGATCCGTACTGAAACTCCTTGGAGCAATAAAAGATGTGAAAAGGGTACCATGCACTTTGTTTCTCCACCATGCACTCATAAGTTCCCCAAGGTTAAGAATAAAAGTAAGAGAGGTAAGGGCAAGAAATTTGGTTTTAATGTTTCTTCAAACACTTGATCCTTTTTCTTGCTTCTTATGCCTAACTTAAAGGCGTTAAAGAAAAGTACTTATTGGGAGATAACCCAAAAGTTTTAGATGAGTCTTGAAAGTTATTACTTCTCTAATAACCGCTCCTTATCCATTTTATTTGCTTTTTATGCCAAGAGTAACCTCTAATGAGAGAGAAGTAATAATTGGGAAAGTTGTTGTCCCGAAACAGATTTCTGTACTTCATCGTAAAATTTCGTGTAAAATCTCTGTAGGTCCTTTTGAGGCATGAATTTTTGTGCTCCTGCCCCCGGTTGTTATATAACTTTAGTTAGTTTAACACTTTTCGATTTGAGCAACAGAAAGTCTTCGAAAAAATTCGTCTTTACCTGCTGGTCTGTTTTGACAGATTTCTACCATTTTCTGCATTTGCTTCTTGTTGGTTCCTTTTTGAGTTCTTTTGGGGAATTGAGCTTTTTGAGAGAAGTGCTACAGTATATAGTGTTTTAATGGAAGTTTTATTGGTGTTGGAACTGAACCTAAAGACCTATTATCTTAAGTGCACTAATGTTGCTAATAAAGATTGTGTGATGTTTTGTATGAAGGAAAATTTTCAAGTGTATGGAAGGAATTAGTAATGAGATGAAGGATGGACTAAAGCTCAAGCTTGGGGATGCCACGTGTGTCAACCCAGGAAATATCAAAGAAGTACAAGCATCAAAGATTGGGTATGCCCAAGGCATCCCCCTCTTCATCAATAAAAATCCTAGGTTCCTTCCAAACGCTTCATTTTTATTGTTTCATGCACACTTGTGTTGTTCTTGGAGCATCTTATTTTTTGTTTTTGTGTTGGTTTTTATTTTTATTTGTTTGCTTAGTCTGCTGAATAAATTGTTTGGACTCCCTCTTTCATGCATTGGTTTTCAAATAGTTTGGTTTGGATTGGAAAAAGAGTAGGAAAGTTCATGCTTAAGTGGTAAAGAGAGCTTGTTTTTGACTGTGGCCTATGCTTTGTCATGCCATGCTTGATATTGTTTTGGCTTTATGCTTGGTATTATTTTCTGTAGCATGAGTTGTTATAAACAATTGAGGTTTCTTAATGTGCCTTGGAAGAATCATGCGTTGTTTTAGCATATTAAAGCATAATATTGTGGTATTCTCCTTTGATGCTTTATTTGGGTTGACTTGGCACATGCTCACACCATGTCATGACTATCCCAAGTCACCATAGCCTTGATGATCCTTTAGTTTTCAGCTTGTAATATCACTTTATGATTTAATTAATGATGTTTTGTCGCTCTGCATGATTATGGCCATTATTGCTCTCTTAGTTGGTCGCTCCAAGTCTTTTGCTAGCCTCCGTAACCAAGTATGAGTTCCACTCATGCATCCAACTCCTTAAACCAAGTTATTCCAAAGAGTCCACCATATCTGCCTACTATCATATGCTATACCAAGTATATTCATGTTTTTGTCTACCTTCCTAATTAAACTTGTTATGAGAAAACTAGTGATTAAAGCTCTCACGAACTTGATGGCACAATTTACTTTTTTGCATTTAATAAATTTGAACAATTGGGTCCTTCTTTGTTGCGTATATTCTTGCGCTTTATAAGTTGAAGTTAGCAGAACTATGTATCATGGGGAACGCTTTCAACATTGCACATGTACTTTGTACCCCGTTGATATCATGTTCTTTTGCTTATGGATCCCGACGGTGTGAAATAAAAGTGGAACATGTAAGATCATGGAGTTTGTTTGTTTGTTAGAGAAACGCCTGGGCCGCTAGCCTAAGCCATGCCTAATCATGGTGGAAACTTGCATCATCACCATGATGAGCACTCTATGAAGCATCCTCAATAAGAACCTATGCAAATAGCAAATAAAAAGATCACTGAGACGCTCATTGTCTGCTTGCCTTGTCATTTCGATTATGGGATAGCTCATGTATCATGTGCAAGGGGTACCCCGTTGGTGGTTCTGGATGATACATATGTACTTACAATGACAAGAGCTTACTTGTCACTAAAGTTGAGTAGCATGAGGTTCGATCTTCGTAAGTAAGGGGCATGAGATTTTGGCTTATAACTTGTCAAGCATATCCTCTTAGTTGTGTCACTTTAACCTTAATGACCTTCAAGATACTTATGATAGGGGAAATGAGAGCTGAAAGCTAATAAGTACCATAATTTTTGGAAGCTCTTTATGAGACTTGAATCCCTGCTTCCTTCTATGAAGGGCTTTCTTTTACTTTTATGTTGAGTCTCCACCTTCTATCTTTATGCACCTACTTTGAGAGCATAGTGGCCATTCTTAGTTCTATGTGCATTGTCCCAAGACTAGTTGATTGATGCATACTTTGATATTGCTTGTTTTAAACTATTGTATCTAGTCACTCTTATGAATTTGAAGGTGTCCTATGTATTTATATTTGCTACTCTATTGAGGGACAAGCTGAATACTATTATGCTATGTTTTCTTTATGTGAAACAAACAAACGTCTTGCAAAGCATTGTTATTCATGAATATTTTGTTTGTGCCTTTTCATGTTGCATCATAGTTTCTTTGATTATTGCTAGAACTTTGTCTTTCATGTTATGATTGAAGTATTATGATCCCAGCTTTCAATGTTTTACAAATACTTTGATCAAGTTTATGATGGTGCATGTCACCTCAAAAATTATTCTTTTTTATCACTTACCTAATCGAGGACGAGCAGGAGTTAAGCTTGGGGATGTTGGTACGTTGCAAACGTATCCATAATTTCTGATGTTCCATGCTTGGTTTTATCTACTTTCTTATGTTTTGTCCACACTTTGGAGTACTTTTCATATGATTTCTTGGACTAACCTATTAACAAGAGGCATAGTGCCAGCTGCCTGTTTTATGCTGTTTTTGGTTCCAGGAAAGTTAGAAAATGAATATACTTGGAATTGGATGGGACAAAAGCCAAAGTCAGTTTTTCACCGAGGGACACCTAGAGCCAGAATACGAGACGAAGAAGGGCCAGAGGGCGGCCACACCACCTGGCCGCGCAGCAAGGCCTAACCCGCGCCAGGGGGTGGTGTGGCCAGCCCAGGCACCCCCTCGTCCTCTCCTTCCGCCTATAAGTTACCTCCGATAAAGAAACCCTAACTACCCAATCAAAATTCCACGAAAGAGTCTGTAGCCGCCGTCATATCCATCCCTAGATCGGGAGGGATCTGAAGCTCTTTCCGGCACCTTGCCGGAGAGGGGAATTCACCCTGGTGGCCTTCTTCATCACCATGCAAGCCTCAGGTGTGATGCGTGAGTAGTTCATCTATGGACTACGGGACCATGTAGTAGCTAGATGGTTGTTTCTCCTCCTTTATGCTATCATGTTTAGATCTTGTGAGCTCCGTTCATGATCAAGATCATCTATTTGTAATTCTGCATGTTGTGTTTGCGGGTATCCGATGGATATTGAGATGCTATTTCAGATTGATTATTGATTTTATCATGCCTTTGTTATTTGTGATCTTGCATGCTTTCCGTTGTCAGTAGCTATCTTGGCCAAGTAGATGCTAGCGACTCCAAGAGTTAGTATTTATGCTCGATAGTGGGTTCATGCGTCTGGTAATCTAGGGAAGTGATAGAAATCTCTAAGGTACTAGATGTGTTGTTGCTACTAGGGAGAAAACAACAATCCTTTGTTCATAGAACAATCATATTGTTTACTTTACACTCAATTCGTAATGCAATTATCCGTTGCTTGGAACTACATACTGGAGGGGGTTCGGATGATAACCTGAAGGTGGATTATTAGTCATAGATGCAGTTGGATGGCGGTCTATGTATAATGTTGTAATGCCCAATCGAATCTCAAAGGAGTCAAGATGAGTAGAATATGGTTGTATGCTTTCTCGATGTTTGTCAATTGCCCCGCTGTAATTTGTTCACCCAACATGTTATCTATCTTAATGAGGGCCACCTCTAGTGAACTATGGACCCCGGTCCTTTCTTATACTATCAATCTACAATCAAATGTTTTCTGCTTTGTGTTTACTTTCTGCAAACTATTACTTTCTTCCACTCGATACGTTTAATCCTTTGTTTTTAGCAAACCCGGTGAGATTGACAACCTCATCGCAAGTTGGGGACAGAGTTCTGTGGGTGTGTTGTGCAGGTCTCCATGTTGCTGCTGGCACCGGTAGTGCGCCCTGCCAAAGTTCAGCTAGCTACACCTTTGGGGTGTTTCCTTTCTCCTACTGGATTGATAACCTTGATTTCATAACTGAGGTAAAACTTACTACTGTGCTCATCACACCTTCCTCTTGGGGTTCCCCAACGAGCTCGTTCGTACACGATTCAGCAATTGACTCTAGAGACTCCTTGTGTAAAACCATGTGGTCAGAAAGCCCAAAAAGAACCTGGAATGCAACTACCACATGGAGTTATGAACCTGTATGACAGAAGTTAAATCACCACATCCACTAGCGTGTGTGTGAACATGTGGATCAAGGTGGATTGTAAAATAACACATGCAATGAAACTAGTGGATAAAGGTGGTTTTTAAAATAACACATGCATCGACTCTAGGGACTCCATGTGTCAAACCATGGCCAGAATTCCCCAAAAGCCCCTAGAATACAACTACCACATGGAATGGTGAACCAGTGTGATAGAAGTTGTATCACCACACCCATTGGTGTGTGTGTGGTCATGTGGATCAACATGGTTTTGAAAAGAACATATTCAATGACTCCAGAGACTCCATGTGTCAAACAATGGTCAGAAGCCCAAAACCCCCTGAAATGTAACTACCACATGGAATGGTGAACCAGTGCACAGACAGAAGTTGCATCACCACATCCATTGGAGTGTGTGTGGTCATGTGGATGAAGGTCTAGTATTGAAAGTACATGCATTGACTTTAGAGACTCCATGTGTCAAACCATGGTCACAAAGCCCAAAAAGTCCCTAGAATGCAACTACCACATGGAATGGTGAACTAGTGTGATAGAAGTTGTATCACCACACCCATTGGACTGTGTGTGTGGTCATGTGGATCAAGGTGGTTTTGAAAAGAACATATGCCATGACACTAGAGCCTCCATGTGTCAAACCATGGTCATAAACCCAAAACCCCCTGGAATGCAACTACGACATGGAATGTTGAACCAGCGTGTAGACAGAAGTTACATCAACACATCCATTGGAGTGTATGTGGTCATGTGGATCAAGGTGTGGTTTTGAAAATAAAACATGCATTGACTCTAGAGAGTCCATGTGTCAAATCATGGTCAGAAACCCAAAAATCCCCTAGAATCCAACTACCACACATGAAATGGTGAACCCCGGTGTGACAGAAGTTGCATCACCACATCCATTAGAGTGTGTGTGGTCATGTATATCAAGGTGTGGTTTTGAAAATAACACATGCGTTGAATCTAGAGACCCCATGTTTCAAACCATGCTAAAAAAGCCCAAAAATCCCCTAGAATGCAACTACCACATGGAGTCGTGAACCAGTGTGACAGAAGTTGCATCACCACATCCACTAGAGTGTGTGCGGTCACGTGGATCAAGGTGGTTTTGAAAATAACACATGCATTTACTTAAGGACTCCATGTGTCAAACCATGGTCGGAAAGCCCAAAAAGGCCCTCGAATGCAACTACCACATGGAATTGTGAACCAGTATGACAAAAGTTGCATCACCACATCCACTTGAGTGTGTGTGGTCATGTTTATCAAGGTGGCTTGGAAAAGAACACATGCAATGACACTAGTGGATCTAGGTGGTATTGAAAATAACACATGTATTGACTCTAGGGACTCCATGTGTCAAACCATGGCCAAAAAGCCAAAAAATCCCCTAGAATGCAAATACCACATGGAATGGTGAACCAGTGTGACAAAAGTTGTATCACCACATCCATTGGAGTGTGTGTGTGGTCATGTGGATCAATGTGTGGTTTGGAAAAGAATAAATGAAAGGATACTAGTGGATCAAGGTAGTTTTGAAAATAACACATGCATTGACTCTAGGGTCTCCATGTATCAAACCATGGTCACAAAGCCCAAAAAGCCCCTAGAATGGAACTACCCCATGGAATTGTGAACTAGTGTGACATAATTTGTATCACCATACCCATTAGAGAGTGTGTGTGGTCATGTGGATAAAGGTGATTTTTAAAAGAACATATTCAATGATTCTAGAGACTCCATGTGTCAAACCATGGTCAGAAACCCAAAAAGTCCCTGGAATGCAACTTCCACATGGAGTGGTGAAGCAGTGTGATAGAAGCTGCATCACCACATCCATTGGAGTGTGTGGGTGTTTTCATGTGTATAAAGGTTGTTTTTAGAAGAACATATTCAATGACTCTAGAGACTCCATGTGTCAACCCATGGTAACAAAGACCAAAAAGACCCTATTATGCAACTACCACATGGAATGGTGAACCAATGTGATAGAAGTTGTATCACCACACCCATTGGAGTGTGTTTGTGGTCATGTGGCTCAAAATGGTTTTGAAAAGAACATATGCAATGACTCTAGAGACTCCATGTGTCAAACCATGGTTAGAAAACCAAAAAACCCCTGGAATGCAACCGCCACATGGAATGGTTAACCTGTGTGGAAGAAGTTTCCTCACCACATCCATTGGAGTGTGTGTGTGGTCATGTGGATCAAGGTGTGGTTTTGAGAATAACACATGCATTGACTCTAGAGACTCCATGTGTCAAACCATGGTCAAAAATCCCAAAAAGCCCCTAGAATGCAACTGCCACATTGAATGGTGAAGCAGTGTTGCAGAAGTTGCATCACCGCATCCATTGGAATGTGTGTGTGGTCATGTGGATCAAGGTGGATTTTAAAAGAACATATGCAATGACTCGAGAGACTCCATGTGTCAAACCATGGTAAGTAAGCCCAAAAAGAGTTGCATTTTGATTTTTTCTGAATTTTTGACGCTCGTTTCAAAATGTAGCGAAGATTACAGCAATCAGGGTTCTTAAGCTAGGTGCCGGATCTTGACAATCTCTTACTAGATCTCTGAATAAATGTCATGTTTTGTACCTAGAAATGATTCTTTGGAAAATTCTTGAGCGAGCTACGAGGTACCTCAATGGTAAACCCGAGCCCCTTCCAACGAAACCGACAAAAAAATGTCTAAAGTGCGGGTGGTGCACCGTAAGCTTTGAGGTGAATACAATTGGTGAATTTTCCACCAAATGATCTCTAATATTTATTAAAAATGGGGTGAAGCGCATGCTTGGTAGCTGCTTCAGAAAATACACCCGTTCGGGCACCGGGAAAATGGAAATGGATTTTCTATGCGTAGAAAGTGAAATCTTGATGCATCAACATTGTTTTCCATCACAATATACACACGTGTGTGGAATATGGGAACATTGCACCAAACTGTGCCGTGATTCTAGTCATGACATAACTCATTTGCCTTAAAAACCATGACTTAAGTGTTTTTTCTAAATTTTATAAAAAACAAATGTTAGAGAGGGTGTTTTTCCATAACTGTCATCTACTACACATGCATGGCCTGCGGCTGAAATTTATTGTTCTCTCCCCTCTATTCCCCTCCTCTATTAGAACCCTAGATCCACGAAACTACTGCTGCAGCAACAGTAATAGGCGGCGGTGCCATTAGTGCGCTGCCATATTACCACCATGTCGACCAAAAGCTCCTCCCACTGTGCACTAAGCCTCCTAGGCCCTACGATTCCACTCATCCTCTGCCGCGATTGCGGGCGCATGGTGAAACAATATGATTCTAGATGGCAGATCACAAAGGATGGATCTTCTACAACTACAAGAGGCATGGGGTACGTAATATCTATAAATGGTGTGTGTTCTAGATGCTTGATTTAACTCATTTTGTTCTACGTACATTCACATAGTATCTTATTTGAGATTGGTTGTGTGTAATTGCGTCAGTATGGTTGCAACTTTTGGCACTAGGAACTGGAGTACGTTATCTACTTAGTGGAGCATAACTTCACTCGAGGCGAAGCTGCTATTGATGTTGTAGGTTGGGCAGATAAAAGAAGGGATGAACTTGAGCTTTGAAAAGAGGAAAAAAATATGACTTTGGTGCAACCAAAAGACCAGAACATGATGAAGCTATTAGATGCAGTTAGAGAAATGCTTGTTCTACTAAAGATTGTAGTGGTGGTGCTATGTGTGTTTTGTGCAATGTTCCTTTTAACTATTCTAAATAAGTGAGGTGATGATGATGTAGTGATGACATAGATGATCTAGTGAAGTAATCTACTGGACATGTAAATTAGTAATGTGTTGTGATATCATTTTAATCTGCATTTGTCAGCCGTGATATTATAGGATAGATTTATCACAATCTACATGCTTATAACTGAAGAACAATGTAAATGCAGATGATCTAACCTTTCCTAAATAATATATTAACAAAATCTGATCCTGCGTGTGACCCATTCGTCATGCCGCTGCTCGCTTAACCCTCCCTAGTCCCCACTACTTCACATACATCCTCTTGGCCTGGCGTCCACAAAATCCGCGCCCTCCCCGTCGCCACCAAATCAACTCCCCTCCCTGGCGAGGATGGCGGCAGCGGCGGCTGTAGGATCACAGGTAAGCCTCCTCGACCTATCTCAACGCATCCCTACGACTGCGCATTTGTGCTCGATCTAGGTCACCGTGTTGGTAATGTTGTGCTCGATCTAGGTCACCGTGTCTATGCTCTAGGTCACTGGAGACGGGTCTAGGCCCCAGGTAAACACTCGATCTAGGTCTAGGCCCCAGGTAAACACTCGATCTAGGTCCCCATGCTTGTTTTAGTCACTTGATGCTTGTGTCTCTAATTTAATTCTTTTAGTTACTCTTTGGGCCGGTAGGATGAACTGTGAGGATTTTAGGTTATGCGGTATGAAGGCTAGGGAGATGCATGTGCATGTTCTAAAATTGTTTCTACTAGCACTAACTGTATCAACACATCGCCTCCTTGTTCTATCATAGTAATACTCATCCTCCGATTTATTAATGATCTTCAAATGGACTACATGGTGTTGAACCCCAAAAATTTGGAAGTCATCGCGCAAAACATCATGGTGACAGCACCGATAAGTTGCTCCATCCCGCTAAAGATTATAAAATGTGAGAATTGCAAGCTCTGGGACAAATATGATGATTGCAAGGCTAGCAGCATATATAAACAGGTTCTAAAATTGTTGCTACTAGATTGTACTGAAACCTACTGTATAGCATCAAAACAAAACATTCTAATTAGTGCAATGTCTATTTTAGGCTAAAACGCAAGGCTATAGTGTTCCATCTTATGATGAGGTGAAGCAACTTGTAGCCAAGAAAGCTGAGAAACCGAGGGACCTAACTAGAGGTTAGAGTCATTTACATTTGCTAAAATTTATAGTCATTCTTATGCCGCTACAGATTAGTTTCTAATATATTATTTCTAGGTCCCTCGATGAAGGGTGGGGAGGACTTCAACGATTACTGCATGTTTGGAAACGATATGGAATTGACTTCAAACCAAGCTACATATCTCAGACGAATTTCAGGACACAAGCCACCTATACCACATTATGTGTGCATGATGAAAAAGTCAAATGTCATCCCTGGGAAGGCCAAGATGGTAAACTTATGATATTTGACTCATTAAATCTACTTATGAACATTGAACTATAATTTAACAACTAACTTTATCCTTCACATCTAGTACTTTTTAGCTAGGTACATCAATGCCCACTTCAATCGGTCTCTTCCGTTAGGGATTCCTATCATAGTCGCAGATCATGTAGGACATGAGCATGTTCAGTTCATCCAAGGCAGGAATGATATAGCCTAGATGACAAGCAACTGGTCAAAGGTTGTCGAGGCTGCTCAAATCAAAAAAGGGGATTTGTTGATCTTCACCTTCTTTGAGGAGCCCATATCTGGCTTCATGTGTCATGTTAGTCACCTGAAATGAGGGCACAAAGTACCTGGTTATGCGGGTTAGCTTCATGTGAACTCATAGTCGGTTTGAAACTGTATGTGAACCAGCAAGTTCTGTACTTGGTTTGGAACTCTTTGGGAATCTTGTTGTCTAGTTGGTTTGGAACTGTATGTCAACCATGTTCTCTATATATTTGTAAGATTGTGTGATCTCCACGTTTATATATTTTGTGTTGATTATTGCTGTAATTTCCTGTACTTTCACATTTTGCTTCTTCGTGTGATTGAGAACACGTGTATAAGAAATATGAAGTAGTGCTATGTTTGAAACATAGTTGTCTTTTCTAGCTATTCGGGCTGTTAGTGAAAACATTAGTGTAAATATTGAAGGATGACTGATTTAGGACATGCGTATAAGAATAGCAAAGTAGGAGAACTGTCGGAACAGAGTCCCTGGTCTAGTGGTTCCGGGCCTTCAATCAACGAGTGTGCTCGCGAGTTCGAACCCTAGTCAGGGTACTCTATTTTTATGCTATTTAATTTCTATCAGATGGATAGATAGCTGGGCCTGGCCAAAATTGTGAGAACAACCCGTTAGAACCTTCCATTCAAACCGACGTGACAGGTGGGGTACAGGCATGGATGGTCCGGTCGTCGAAAAAGACAATCAACCAATGCCCTTGATGAATTTCATGATGATTTTCTATGGGACAAAATTCGAAACTGGGCTTTAGCGCCTCGGACAAAATCCGTGACGAATTTTTGTCAACAAAAACCTAGAACATCATGGATAACAGAGCTGGAGGGCCTTCGAGTGTGTCGCGGAAAAATGGCCCAGAACGTCACGCATCTATGACGTTTTTATAGCGTGTCGTGAATAAAATGTCATAATTCGTCTAGATTTTTGTAGTGATATTTGTTACCAAGTCAAACTAGGTTTGATTATATTCTCAAAATATTCCATACTACTATGGTGTTTCGAAAAATCAAGTTTATGAAACAATTTCTCAACTTTCATATGTTTGCTAAACTTGTAACTCAAAAATCTTCATTTATGTTTCAATCATAACTCTTGATTTTCTTGTTATGATGATTTCTACTTCATGCTAAAACCATTGAACATCTTTCAAATGTCTCATACTTCTTCCTCATTAAATATATATACTCATATATCTATTCAAGTCCTTCGTGGAAGTATACGAAGTATAATAATCCACCACACATGGTTTCGCATAATGTGCCACATACATCAATATGTATTGCTTCCAATAAGTTAGTTTTCTAGTCAAATTTTTCCCATGAGTAGAGTTCTAGTTATCTATAGGAAAGTCTTACAAGCATCAATTCGTTCGAAACAACCTGACTCCAAAATTCCATCAACATGGAGTTTCTTCATGTCTTTCCTTCCAATATAACTGAAACGTTGGTGTCACACTTAACTTAAATTACAATCATTTTTTCTTGCGACATTTTAGCATTTCGTTTTATGAATGTTATTTCACCAAAAAGATTCATAATGGTTCATCCATAATCTATGGAATATAGTAATTATTTGAATAGCAACTTTTTCTCACTACACTGGAATCAGATAACAATTATCTAAATAAATCTTGATGGCTTGGTCTTTGATGTAGATGACAAACACAATAACATCTTATTTGTTTATCATGAACATCACCACCATATTCTCTTGCTGGTTACTTGAACCATTGTATTTCTTACATTGAGTTGCTTTGTATGACTCTTCATACTAACCAATCCATTATCTAATACCAAAGAATTACATTGGTTTTAACAAGCAAAGAATATATTCATAACATGTATATGTTCTATATACCTGAGTTGGACAGTTCTAGTCCATTAATTTCTGCCAATTACATTTGTGGATTCTCTTTCAATGTTTTCCTCTCTTTTAGAAGAATCAACCAACATCAATAGTGGCACCAGTAACATGGTACTTGATCCAAGTCTATTAGTCAAACACTAATTACTCTAAAATTTACACTTTTGAAGTGGATAACAATCATCACATGATTCGCATTCTTCCGGATTCAAATTTTAGTGATATTTTAGTATAGTAAACATTTTACCTATATCTCTTATTCATCCTATCATGACAACTTTCATGATTGAACTAATATAGTTAATAAGGACGAATATTTGTATATGACATGGGTATACCTTACAGGTACTTGAGATTAGCCTATACGGTCCAGCCCAAGAAGGAGTCCACGGTGCGAACGAAGCCCATTAATGATTCAGGTGGCCCACAAGAGTTCGACTTCTTTAAGTACATGTAAAAGTATAGAGAGAAATTTAAAGGTAAAACCCTAATCTTTAACTGACTCAGCATGCTATCCCAAGAACTAGCATCCTATATAAAGGCTAGGAGGGGGCAACGAGGAGGAAAATTGATACGTCCAAAACGTATCTACTTTCCCAAACACTTTTGCTATTGTTTCTACTCTAAACTTGTGTGATTTGGCTACAACTAACACGGACTGACGGTGTTTTCAACAGAATTACCTTGGTGTCTAGTTTTTGTGTGGAAAATCAACAATTAGGAAAAATCCCGGAAAATATGCCAAAATCCTATTTCACGAGAAGACTCAAAGAGCCAGAAGATGAGACGGAAGAGGGCCACGAGGGGTCCACACCCCCTGGCCGCGCGGGCCAGCCCAAGCCGCGCCTGGGATGGGTGTGGCCACCTCGGGCACCCCCTCGGCCTCCCTCTTCGCCTATAAGATGCCTCTTAACCGAAAAACCCAGGGGGGTTTGAAGTTTTTTCAAAGAGAGTTTCACTGCGCCGCCACCAGATACCACGATTCGGTACCAGAAACTCTATTATGTTACCCTGTCGGGACGGGGAATTGGAGGAGATCATCGCCATCATCATCATCATCGCTTATCCATCAACCATCCATGATTCCACCATCCATGAGTGAGTAATCCCCCGCTGTAGGCTATGGGGATGGTAGGGATTGGATGAGATTGTTCATGTAATTGCATCAGATTGTTAGGGCATGGTGCCTATTATCTACTATTAGTGCTTTTTGACTTTGTTGCAACGTGTTATGCTTAATGCTTGTCACTAGGGCCCGAGTGCCCTGATTTCAGATCTGAACATGTTATTGATTCATGAGGATTTTATTGTTTATGATGTTACCTACAAGTTGTATACACATATTATTGTTTGGAACCAAAGGCCCTGAACTGACAATAATCAGGATAAGCGGAGGGAATGGCTGTGATATGAGGATCACGTGTGTTCATGGAGTGTTAATGCTTTGCTCCGGTGCTCTATTAAACGGAGCACCTTAATTGTCAGTAGTTGCCTTGAGGCCCCGCTGCAAACGGGCTAGCAGAACAAAAGATGTAGTGCAAGTTCTCATTGCGAGCACGTATGACTATATATGGAACACATGCCTATGATTATTTAGTACCTAGATGATTTACCTTATTTATCTGCAAGCGCCCTATATCTTGATTGCTATATGAATTGTGTTGTCCATGCAATGCCCGTCCATCCATCCCTATGCCTACCGCACTTTAATCCTACAGTTTACTGCAATTGTTACTACGGTCTTTACTTTTACTACTGATTTTACTTTGCTATTGCTACTATAAAACTGTTGCTACTGATAAACTACTGTGAGAAAGATTATTTCCAGGTGCACCTGAATTGACAACTCAGTTGTTAAGGCTTATAAATATTCTTTGGCTCCCCTTGTGTCGAATCAATAAATTGGGTTTTACTTCCCTCGAAGACTGTTGCGATCCCCTATACTTGTGGGTCATCAAGAATATTTTCTGGCACCGTTACCAGGGAGCATAGCTCTATTTATCAAGTTTACTTGGAATCACTATTGTTCGCTGCCATCCATTCATCATGGGTAAGTCTCGTGATGGAAAAGTTCCTATATTACCATCCACTACAAGGAGAGATACGGTTCTAAACACCTCTGTTGCTCTTGATTCACCATCTGTAATGAAGCTCCTTACACCACCACCACACACACATGCTACACATACTGCTACTTCTGCTGAATCTGAAACTGCGGATACTTATGATGTTGCTTCTACTGTGCTTGATAAGTGTGGTTCATTAGGTCCTTTCCTAGATGCTACGATTGTTATAACTATAGATGGAAATATAGAAACTCCTAATGAAGACACTACTACACCTGTCAGTTCACATGAGTCTATAGAGAGTTATGATATTGAAGACGGATATATAGAAATGAATGATGAATTTATTAAAGAATGTCAAAATACTCATGGTAAAAGTGATATTAAGAGTATCCTTGAGAGGCGTACTATAAAACCCAAATTATCTCCTAATACTAAGTTTGCTACATCTCCCATAAACATTAGAGATAAAGATTATGATTTCTCTCTTGATTTATCTTACATAACCATTGTTGAGAAAGAACCTTTTTGTGGGACTAAGAATGAAAGTGCTGTAGCACATATGACTAAAAGGAGAAGCTAAGGCTTGGTTTAATAATTTACCTCCTGGATCTATTGATAGCCCTGATTGCTTGATTAGTACTTTTCTTCAGAAATATTTCCCCCTAGTACTAGACATTCCATTTTGCAGGAACTTTTTGATTTTAAACAGTGAGAAAAAGAGATATTGCCTGAATCATGGGCAAGGTTTTGTGCTTTGGTTCATGCATAGGCTGGATGTCCATTAACTAAAAATGAGCTTTTTGATATATATTATAATGGACTAACTAAAGAATCTAGGACATACCTGGATAGTTGTGCTGATTGTGTTTTCAAGAAGAGAACTCCCAAAGAAGCAGAGGAATTAATGGCTAAAATAAGCAAGAATTTTGATGATTGCACTTCACCTGAGCCAACTACACCTGAGACAACTACACCTGAGTTAACTGTGCCTAAGCCAACACCGACACCAAAGAAGGGGGAGTTATTGAATTAAATGATGAAGTGATGAAGGAAGCTAAGAAATGTCTTAAGGAGAAGGGTATTAAAGCTGAAGAAGTGAAAAATCTACCTCCTATACAAGAATTATGTAAGCCAATATCCCACTCATCCACTATTGAGGTACACTCTCCCCAACATTTTGATGAAGGTGATATTCCTTATTCCAAACCTCCTGATCAATGCTTAGAAGAAGTTGATATTTTTATTGTTAAGCAATATAATTTTAATAAAAGATTGCAAAATCATTTGATGGAAACTCGAGAGCTATTATTGAGTTAAAGTATATTCTAGAAAGAACCTCCAATGATGTTAAAATGCTAGTTAAACATTTCCAAATGGTTCAAACTCAAATTGATCAGCTTATTAAGGCACAAAAAGATTTGCTAGTTAATGCTTCTAAGGAAAAATAAGCTTATGAAATTAGAACTAGAAGTGGTGCTGCCACCTAGGATCCTCTATATCCTGAGGGTCATCCTAAAAGAATTCAGCAGGATTCTCAACAAACTAAAAATAGAGGTACTTCTTTTAAAAATAAACATAAACAGTTGTAGAATCTTCTAAACCTGCTAAAGATCCTAATAGTATATCTATCTCTGATGCTAAAACTGAGAGTGGTAATGAGAAAAATGATGGTCTTGGTAAATAAGAATTTGAAGAAGAACCTGAAAGGAACACCAAAAATGCTAAGTACACTAAGGAAGATTTTGCTGCTAATAATCATGGTAGTGATAGAGAGCCCTAGGTTCAAAAACCAATGCCTTTCCCTGATAAGAAACACAAGTCAAAGGAAGACGTACACTATAATAAGTTTTGTGAGTGGATGAAACCTTTATTTTTGCAAATTGCTTTAACTGATGCTATTAAACTACCTCTTTATTCAAAGTATATGAAGGATATTGTCTCTAATAAAATCAAGATCCCTAATGAGGAAATTTCTACTTTACTTGCTAATTATTCCTTTAATGGTAAGGCCTAAAGAAACTTGGAGACCCAGGGATTCCCACTATTCCATGCTCTATTAAAAATAATTATGTTAGAATTACCTTTTGTGATATGGGAGCAGGAGTTAGTGTTATGCCTTTTTCCTCTCTTGAAAAGACTTAAATTGGAGAAATTAATACCAACTGATATATCTTTGCAAATGGCAGATAAATCTACTACTATTCCTATTGGTATATGTGAGGATGTTCCTATTAAAGTGGCCCATAATTGCTTGATATTAACTGACTTTGTTGTGCTTGAAATGCCTGAAGATGATAATATGTCTATTATTCTTGGGAGACCTTTTCTTAATACTATAGGAGCTATTCTTAATTGCAACCAAGGAAAGGTAACTTTTAATGTTAATTACAAGGATCATACTATCTATTTCCCCAATTAGATTGATTGGAATTATGGCTTAAATTCAATTGAAAATATTGAGGGCATGCAAGTTGGAGAAATGTATTGTCCCGTACAACGAGAAAAATATGAAACTATTATGATTGGGACAACTGCTATCAAGGTTGAGGTAACATAATCATTTAGTGAAATGCAAAGTTTTGTTTCATATAAAATTGTTTTGGTAACAAGACCTGATCAACCTTGTTAACAAAGGAATTTTAATGAACAAAACAATGTTTTCACCATGATTATCCTTGCTTACTTTTATTTTACCCATTTTAATTTTTGTTTTCCCTTAGTTTACTTTTCTATTGCTAGTTGCTTGCATATTAGAGTGTCTTAGAACTTCTGAAGTTTTAGTTTGGTTTTTCTATTGCAACATTCCAATTTTATCTTTCTGTAGGAAAATTATTCATCAATACATGAAAATTGCTAAAAAATAAAGTGTCTCGAAAAATTCCAGAAAATTCATATTAATTTTTTATGTCAAAAGAAGGGGCAGAGAAGTACCTGGAGTGACCCAGGGGGGCCACCAAGTAGGCACACCACATGGTGGCGCGACCACCCTAGAGGCGTGCCTGGCCATGGTGTGGGCTACCCCTGTCCCTCCACTTACTCTCCCTCCTGCTACTCCTTTCTCTCTCCCGAGAAAACACCAGTTCATTGGTCAAACTCACGTTCCTGTTGTTCTAGCTCGCGATTTTTTTGATCTCCTTGCTTAGCCCATCTTTTTTGTTGAAATTTGGAGCATTTGATCTCCGGTATGTGACTCCTCCGCTTGTCCAAGTAGATTTGTGATTAGTGGATTATATCTTGAGTATTTTACTACTATAGGTGACAGGTTATGTGAGCTTGTAAGCTTCTTCAATGCTTAGAGAAATTGCTTTGATGCATGTTTAGGCCTCTTACAAGTCCCTATAAGTAGTTCCTTTCATTATGTAATCACTTTGCAATCACTTGTATAATAGTTGTCTAAAATTTTAGAAAAGAAGATGAATGAACACCAACTCAACCAACATGAATTAAGGGTGCCTGCGGTTATGAAGGTTCACTGTGAGGAGGAATTCTTTCCTTCTATCTATCCATGCCCCGAATTCATGAGAGGTGCAAGGATTTCTCAAGATTTCCATACTTTAATTGCTAATGCAGAATTGGAGCATTTTGTGGAAGATGAACCTGACGAATATGTGAAACTAACTATGTCTGTGGTGTAGGATTTTCGATTTAGGTGCTCCTTTCCTAACCCGACGGTCCACTACAAAATTTACAATATAGCTGTCGATCTCCCTTTTGATTATTTTTGTGCAGATATTAAAGTACCAAAGTGGGGTTCGTGTGAAAGGATTAGAGAGCGACCTACACCACTCATGGACTTGTACACAGAGAATTGCCAAGGGAGCAGCTTCTGAAAGGAGAGTGGTAAAATTCGTAATATTTATCTCCCATCTATTCGATACTTTGCCTACTTTATTGCTAAGTGTGTTCTCGCTAGGAAAACTGCTAGTAAATTATCCTCATATGATCTAGCCTTCATCTCAGCTGCCTTAAAACAAGATAGGACTTATAATTTGGGTGCCTTGATAGCTTTCCGTCTTGCTACTAACCGCGAGAAAGGTAGAATTTGTGGAGGCCTCATTGCTTCTTGTTTATTAGATTTGCATGGTGTAGTGCCTCATCATTTAGACCTACAGTTTCCCATAGAGACGCTTGACCTTAATTCCATGATACAACATAAATTTGTTTCTTCTTGGGATAATTTGAGTGATTTATCTTATGAAGTAACCTTCCTTAAGGATGGTTGGAGAAGGGGTAAGTTCGAGCGTGTTGTTATTTTGGATGCGCCTGTTTTATTTAACCTTGATACAAGGGTAGGATGGTCACTTACTGAGGAAGAGCTCAATACATATCTAGGGGAGCTCTCCTAGCAAGAGCAGGATACTAGAAGGGAGGTTACAGATGATTCGGTCCAGCCCTCGAACGAGGGGGAGTCCTTGTACCAGCAACCTGCCTATGACTGGGAGTTTCTTCTTTGCAAGGGCCTAACTACGATCATTCTTATGATGACCCGCCGACTTGGAGTTCCTACCCGCATTTGGGTTGATACCCACTTAGGCCAAAAGCCTAAGCTTGGGGGGAGGTATACCGACATCACTCTCATCTACATATCATGTTCAGTCGGTACTTTGTATATCCATGTTTCGTTTTCTTTTTAGTTTTTGTTCTTGCTTTATTTCTGCTTTCCCAAACCACCAAAAGACCAAAAATATTTTTGTTATTTCCCTTTGTTTTCTTGTTTATTTTTTGCCTTGGTTTGCTTCTTTCTTTTAGCTTTATCTTAATTATTCGAAAGACTCAAAAAGATTTCGCTTTGCTTGTTCTTCCTTTTTGTTCTTGCTTTAAAAATTGAAAACACCAAAAATATTTGTTGTTCTTCTTTGGTTTTGTGAAGTTCGTTGCAGGGTTCAGCAGTCCTCAGTGGAGTTTGTTTTTATGTTATTATTCAAGCCACACAATGAAGATTAATGACAACTGGAGGTGTGGTAAGAGGTTGGTAATGAACTCTATTTGTTTTCATTTTTGTACATATACTTATCATTGTAGGCATGCTTAGTCTGTTCATGTATGGTGTATGTTATTTACGGATGCTTAGTAGTTCTTGCTTTCTTATGATTAGCTCCATCTTGCTAATGGTTTGTAGCATGTCATATGAATGTTTGCTTGCATTGTTCTATTCATGCATTGGCATGACACTATGGTATCCTCCTTTGAATGTTTCATTTGAATCGACTTGGCACATGCTCACGCATGCATATGACTGAAACAATAATCAGTTAAGCCTCGATGAATTATTTTTCCTCAGGGTTCTTGAATCACTTTCATGCCATAATTAGTCATGTTTTGTTGCAAGCATGATTATGACAGTCATTGCTCTTTCGTTTGTCGCTCCCTTTCTATTGCTGGCCTTCACTTGCACTGAGTATGATATCTACCCATGTGTCCAACTCCCCAAAACCAATATTGCCAAAAGTGTCCACCATACCCACCTATTAGCATCATTTGCTATTCCATGCATATTCAGTCTGCCTTGTTTTCTTCCAAATAAAATGCCTGCTTGTTATGAGAAAGTTAGTTAGTAAACCTCTCACGAACTTGATGGCACACTTTATTTCTTGCACTTAATAAACCTGAACTATTGTGACAATCCATGAAAGTTATGATTGCAAATTATAGTCGGGGGAGTAGCAGGATCATGCTTTCATGGGGAACGCTTTCAACTCCTGTAAATATATACCCCGTTGATATCATGCTCTTTTGTTTACGGATGTCGTTGGTCTGAAATAAAAGGGGAGCTCGTAAGTCCATGGAGTTATGTATGTGTGTTCGAGAAATGCCTGGGTTGCTAGCCTAAGCCATGCCTAATCATGGTGGAAACTTATAGCATCACCATAGTGAGCAATCTATGAAGCATTCTTCTTATAAAAAAAGAGATAGAGATTGAGAAAAAGAAAAAAAATGAGAAAAGAGGAAAGAGATAAAAAAAGCACCATTTTCCCATGGTAAATAAGATGATTGCTGAGATGCTCATTCTCTGCTTGCCTTGTGACTTTGATATGGGATAGCTCCTGTATCATGTGCAAGGGGTACCCCGTTGGCGGTTATCTATGATACGCATGTATTTACTATGACAAGAACTTACCGGTAACTAAATTTGAGTAGCATGAGGAGCGGCCCTTGTACTCAAGGGACATGAGATTTACAGTTTGTGGTTTGTCAAGCATATAACTCATATTGGACCTCACTTTCACCTTAACCATTTAAATATGCTTATGATAGGGGCAATGAGAGCTCAAAGCTAATGAGTACCATACTTTCAGCATTTGGAAGCCATTCGAACTTCTCAAAACCTTTTCACTTCCTTGTTGAATCACCACTTATTCTATGAGCACTTTATTGAGAGCATAGTTGTCATTCTTAGTGTAATGTTCTTGTCTCAAAACTTGGTTAATTGTCTCATGACTTTGATGCTTGTATCTTTGATATATTTACTTCTAGTCTTCGCTTGCACTTCAGAGGTGCCTTGGCATTTATGTTTTCTCTACAATCAAAGGCAAGTGAGATACCACTATATCATACCTTTTTATGAGAATTGCAATGTTGCTTATGTTTAGGTTTCATGCTACTTATTATTTTTTAGTTGGAATCTCTTCATAGCTTGCAATGACTATTAAGTAAACTTATTTGCATACTCTTTATTATGAATTGCCTAAGTATTTGATCATATGCTGGGAATATATACATATTATGAAGCACATGTGTTCGTGAAAGTTTCTTCTATCACACTCAGTTTTAAACTGAATTGCTTGAGGACAAGCAATAAGCTAAGCTTGGGGGGAGTTGATACGTCCAAAACATATCTACTTTCCCGAACACTTTTGCTATTGTTTCTACTCTAAACTTGTGTGATTTGGCTATAACTAACACGGACTGACATTGTTTTCAGCAGAATTACCTTGGTGTCTAGTTTTTGTGCAGAAAATCAACTATCAGGAAAAATCCCGGAAAATGTGCCAAAAATCCTATTTCACCAGAAGACTCACGGAGCTAGAAGACAAGACGGAGGAGGGCCACAAGGGGCCCACACCCCCTGGTCGCGCGGGCCAGCCCAGGCCGCGCCTGGGAGGGGTGTGGCCGCCTCAGGCACCCCCTCGGCCTCCCTCTTCGCCTATAAGATGCCTCTTGAGCTAAAAAACTAGGTGGTTCGATGTTTTTCCAGAGAGGGTTCCGCTGGGCTCCCATACCGCGATTCAGAACCAGAAACTCCGTTCTGGCACCCTGATGGGATGGGGAATTGGAGGAGATCATCGCCATCATCATCATCATTGCTTATCCATCAACCATCCATGATTCCCCCATCCATGAGTGAGTGATCCCCCGCTGTAGGCTATGGGGATGGTAGGGATTGGATGAGATCGTTCATGTAATTGCATCAGATTGTTAGGGCATGGTGTCTAGTATCTACAATTTGTGCTTTTTGACTTTGTTGCAACTTATCATGCTTAATGCTTGTCACTAGGGCCCGAGTGCCATGATTTCAGATCTGAACATGTTATTGATTCATGAGGATACTATTGTTTAGGATCTTACCTGCAAGTTGTATACACATATTATTGTTCAGAACCAAAGGCGCCAAAGTGACAATAATCGGGATAACTGGAGAGATTGGATGTGTTATGAGGATCACGTGAATTCATGTAGTGTTAATGCTTTGCTCTGGTGCTCTATTAGAAGGAGCACCTTAATTGCTAGTAGTTCCCTTGAGGCCCCACTGCAAACGGTCTGGCAAGACAAAAGATGTTGTGCAAGTTCTCATTGCGAGCACGTATGACTATATATGGAACACATGCCTATGATTATTTAGTACTTGGATGCTTTACCTTATTTATCTTCAAGCGCCCTATATCTTGATTGCTATATGAATTGTCTTGTCCATGCAATGCCCGTCCATCCATCCCTTTGCCTACTGCGCTTTAATCCTACTGTTTACTGCAATTGTTACTACGGTCTTTACTTTTACTACTTCTTTTACTTTGATATTGCTACTATAAAACTGTTGCTACTGATAAACTACTGTGAGCAAGATTGTTTCCAGGTGCAGCTGAATTGACAACACAGTTGTCAAGGCTTATAAATATTCTTTGGCTCCCCTTGTGTCGAATCAATAAATTGGGTTTTACTTCCCTCGAAGACTGTTGCGATCCCCTATACTTCTGGGTCATTAACAATCCACGACCTTCGCATACACCTCTCTAGATTGCATCTGCACACCTTTGTAACTTTTGACTCCCTCGTATTCAAGTGGAGACAAGCAGGAGTAGGGTCCTCTATGAGGCCTGAACCTGGGTAAACATCGTGTCACCTACGTGCTTTTTTGCTAGCCGATCGATACCTCTAGTGCTCCCAACTTCCTCGAACCTAAGTCCATCAACGATGGGCATTGATGAGTTAACCCCTCGTCAATTGACATAGTCTGTGGGAAGCGGGAGTGCTGATGTTGTGGCTTCTTCGGCCCCGTCAACCGCGATCTACGACTCTGCTGCAGCGGAGACTCGCCTCCTCTTCGGTGCTTTCAACTTCACTGTCCACGTGATGGCGAATCGCCCAGATTTCGAGTCCGTGGGCGATGGGATCAGCCTCGCAATAGGAAGCCTGCGCTTCTAGGTTGGCCATATCGGCACGCTTCACCTCCCTGATTAACCGCTGGCTCCTTTAATTGCCCCTGCATCGTGGTTGCCACCACCGATCGACACCCTGAGTGAGCTCATCGTCTCGACATTAGTCGAGGACACGGATAGCAAAAGTCGAGTCCGATCTGTGTGATCTAGCATCAGAAGATGGAGCCTATAGCTCTGGATCTGAGAGCTGTGGGAGCAATGGTTTCCCAAACCACTACATGTCAATGGAGGACACTAGCGATGAAAGCACTAAAAGGAACAATGCCAATGGAGGACCCACCAACAACGGGCCGACCAATCAACGCCCTAACATCAGCCCCGTTGAGGATGATCAACAGCCGCTAACCCGCCCAATCCTGAGGGCAAACGTGTCAACAATGAAACAAGGCGGCAGGAGATCCACCTCAATGATGCAGAGTGGGCGCGATGCAGGGAGGCCCTACAGGGCAACCCCTGCCACCAAACTCATCACAACAGATAGTGATGGGTTATCATCACCTACTCATCTAGGAGTTCAAGTGCCAGCAGGCGGTGAGCCCTCTACTTGATGAGTGCAGGAGGGCTGCGGACGAGTCGAGCCTTTGGCAGGCGACGCTCTCCTCCATTGGAGGATCCTCCTCCAAGGGTAATGACCATGCAGCCGCCAAAAGGTGCTCTCGACTGGCCCAACTCAACGACAAAGATCCTGCAGAGACCACTAGAGCCCTCGACTTCTCGTTCATGATGGTGGACTCGTGGGGCCACATGCTCTCAAAAACACCACAAGCAGCGGTGATAGTAGCCACCATGTACCTACTCAACAATCAACCAATAGCTGGGGATCCATGATACTCCATGCACTGAGCTATGATCGCTGGCCTTGGACTGGTCGAAGTTGCGCTCACCAAAGATCCAATGCTGGAGCTGAAGAAAAGCAAGGTTCCATCCAGGTACTACCCTCTCTCCTCAAGCGATGACGAGCACGACCTGTCGCGGCGACGCCGCTCACGTCGACACGATCGCGACTACGACGCACGCGACAAAAAAACGCAACTTCGACAAGATACGCGCCAAGCGCGCCTGCTCAACAGAGTCGAAGGATGAAGGAACGGAACTCTACTATGCTAGCAGCTTTAGCAGGGCTATACAATAAACATGAATGTGAAAGGGTTCAAACTCCTGTCGGAGAACCCAGAGTTTGATGGCCTCTAGGACCCTAAGATCTGGCTGGAGTACCACATCTCCTCTATCAAGATGCACGGCATAAACAGGAGCATAGCCATGCAGTGCCTCTAGCTGCAGATGCAGGGCGCTGCTCGCGCGTGGCTCAACAACCTCCCATGCGGGTCAATCTGCAGCTAGGAAGAGCTGGTCTACAACTTCGTGCGAAACTTCAAGGGCACTTACAAAACGTCCGCGGCAATCGAAGAACTAAAAGCCTTCTATCAGAAGCCTAGCAAATCATTGCGCTCCTACATTTAGAGGTGGTCCATCATTAAAAACTCGGCAGAAGACATCTCTAAGGACCGCGCAATCGATGCGTTTAACGGTGGTGTACGCCGCAGAGAGCTCAGGGACGAGCTGGGTCGCACGAAGCCCAAAACAATCGACCACCTGATGGAAATCGCAAATAGGTGGGCAGATGGAGAGGACTCGGTAAAAACAACCACGTCCACTCAGACGACAAGGAAGATCTCGGCGGCATATGCAACCGGCGAGGAAAGTGTCAGATGCACGGCTAAAAAGAACGTGAAGAAGTCGTCATGGTCGCGGTTGGCTACGCTGACAAATGCGACGACAACAACCACAACAGCCGATACCACAACGGTGGCTACTGCGATAGCGGAAAAACCACGTAAGTATGGCAACACCGTACCTGTCAGAGATGTTCCCCGTGAAGGAACTAGGGTCCAACAATCCCTTGGTTTAACAGGGTGCTGGACACGTGAGTCCGAAGGAGTCCGGCGACGGCTATGGAGGCGGAGCGGAGGCACGACAGGGAGTTGACGCCGGGTTTTTTTACTTAGGTTCGGGACACTCATTAGGAGGTAAAGCCCCTACTCCTCCTTGGTTGTATTGCTCGCTTTCCTCGCAAGGTTACAACGGTGGATCAAAGACTAGGGTTTCAGATCTCTGGGGTCCATCCCTTCCAAGGTAGGAGAAAGTCCCCTTATATACGGCAGCGTCGGGCCTCTTCCCCCGGTTCATGGGCGGAAAGGGTCACCACATTCTCGCCATGGGATTCATCCCTAGCTTATGTTCTTGCGAACGTCGAGTGGTTGCAGTGTCAAGGGGTGGTCGGTGGCTCCTTCACTTTACGTCGCCATCCTAGTCTTGCATGTGCCTTGCATCATCCCACTACCCCATGCATGCTTTGCTTTCTCAGAGTGGACCGACCACCCCTTAGACCAACCGTTAAGGCGTCATCCAGCGGTGCGCACTCGGGCCTCGTGGGATTTCCCTCTAGAGGTCTTGACGGGGTGGCTTGCCACCCAACCTCCACAGTATCAAGCGCCCGAGGAGAGTTCTTGCATCTCTCCCTCTTCGGACGCCCTCTCTCCTCGAGGCCTCCCGATCTGTCATGGGTGCAGGGCTCGGTGACTCGATGGGACAGGGTACCGCCGGTATCAATAGTCTAACAGTAGTCCCCAGTCGCTTGGCTTGCATGTTACTGTGAAGGGATGAGGAGGTCAAGGGACCTGACAGTGCCGGTCCCTGCCATGTGGTCAGGTCGATGCATGATCCCCGAAGCTATCACCCACAGGTTCCACGTGCCCACGCGGGATGTGGCGTACGCCGGATACAGGAACCATCGCTTCACTATTCAGCCTTGGGGGAGGGGTCACCCGAATACCCCAAATCCCAAAGAACTTGTCGGCTTCCGCCTTCCTCCATCACCAATTCACCAATGCTCCCTATGACTCCATTCCTCCTCCCTCTGTGGTGCATGTGATGGCACTCAATAGAGCACATGACACCTCCGCTGCACCGAGTTTCCCACATCTATAGCGGGAGCCCTACCGCCGGCAGTGATCCTCAACAGGGAGGGGCTGGAGAAGGTCCGCAAGCTGATGGCTTCAGACTCAAATGAGTGGGGTGCTTCACGCATGTGGTGTGCTGTTGTTGGGGGAGACGGGTGGGTCACCATTGCGGCCCCCGTCTTCACCCATTCCATCGCTGCCGGCCTAGTTCTGCCCGTTTTCCCCTTTCTCATGGCTATCCTATACCACTACTATATCTAGCTCCTCCACCTCCACCCGTGGAGCGTGACCCGCCTAGCCGCTTTTGTGTTCTGGTGCGAGGCCTTCGTTAGGGTGGCCCCGTCCTTGGAATTTTTCCGGCAATTCTACAGCCTTCGCATCCTCATACCTGGGGAAATCCTCGGTGGTGTTGGGTTCTTCGCCAGGGAAGAGGGTGACTTCCTACCGATCTCCATCCTTGGTGTGGTGTTGGAGTATCGCCGCAATTGGGTCCTGGTGGACTCCGGTCGGGCCTGGCCCCCGCTCCGTGCTCCTACTAGTGCGATGGTGGAGAACCTAGGCTGGGCTCGCGAGGCAGCCACCTGCATGAATCTTGGGCCCCTCTCGAGGCATGTGGCGTATCTAAGGGGCAAGGGGTTTTCCGATGCGATGGTGGTGAGGGAGTTCCTACGGCAACAGATTGCCCCCCTTACGGAGCGCAGAGGGCACGTGTGGTCCCTGCGCCCGACCAAGACTCGGTCCAGCTCTCCGAGGGGCCCCGCGTCGAGGATACCATGTCCACGCTCATCTTGCTAATCCTTGACATGGACGTGGCAGCAGAGTTTCCGCTAGGTGCGCGCCCCTTCTACTCGGTCGGCGGCGCGAGCTCCGCCCATGCGGGTCTCCCCACCTTCGATGCCCAGGGGGTATGTACCTTGGTCGACCTGGATGACGAGGACGAGGGACCAAGCTAAGTCCCCGTACCGCTCTGGCGCGTGCAGCGTGGGAGGATGATCAATAGCGTGTCATCTTCCGAAGAGGAGGAATACCTTGAGGACCCCCCTCATGCTGGGTACGACGGCTCCCCTAGCAGAGGAATCTGCGGGAAGCGGGCCAAACCAGAGGCGTCGGTTGCCCCCGTGCTGGCGCTGCCGGTTGAGAAGCGCTAACGGCAGGGTGACTATAGCTCCTTCCTCCCTCCCGACGTGAGGAGGGCCAACTGGTCCCCGCCAGGAATGAAGAGGTGAGACAGCTTCATGTAACCCCCTTCCTCTTCTTGCCTCTTTCCTCATGACACCACCTCATTATGTCGCTGCAGGCGTGAGGGGAAAAGGAAAGTAGAGACGACGAATACCAATTTGAATGAAACAGGAGGGTGCATTGGGGGCAACTCCGCCTCCGTGTCCGCCCAGGAATTGAACATGGTGGGGAAAAGCTTAGATGATGAGAGCCTTCCAAGTCTGGTGGTGTCTCATAGGCACCATGAGGCTCCCCTCCCCGACAACCCGGTAGGAGTGCAGGGCAGGACCCCGTCCCCAGCCCACGATGACCGGGAGGAGTTCGCGGGAGGGAGCCCCCAAGGTAGCTGGGACCAGTGTGCTGGCCTTGCTACCATCGAAGGGAAGCTCCTTGGGTCGGTCGGGGCGCCTGCGGGGCATTGTCACAACTGTCCGCACCAGGCTTGACTAGTTCCTTACTAATATCGCCATAGAGGAGCATCATCTCGCCAGGGTGTGTAGCCTCCTTCACATGGAACGGGCCGCTCTCGAACAGGCCTAGAAGCAATGGAGGAACTGATGTGAGGCTACGAGCTGCGTGGGCGGCTGGGACCATGAGAGGGTGTCTCGTGAGGCTGAGGTGACCCCCACAAAGGTCCAAAAGTGCACTCTGCCTCCTGAGGCCCACCTGGCGGGCCTAGCCGACGTCGCCTAGGTCTTCTCTGTGCGCGAACGCGCGATTTCTTTTTTCGAGCA
Organism: Avena eriantha; assembly: GCA_910589775.1. Lineage (NCBI taxonomy): Eukaryota > Viridiplantae > Streptophyta > Magnoliopsida > Poales > Poaceae > Avena > Avena eriantha. The sequence goes on from OU342741.1 coordinate 212,900,047, forward strand.
AGTGGTCGAGGAGGATCGCCGGAGAGTCGCCTAGAGGGAGCGAGACATGGCCCTCCATGAAGAGGCGCGCCGGCTTCATGAGGACGAAACTCAGCTGGAGAGGAGCCGTCTGGAGGCGTTTGAGGTCCAGCTAGTTACGGCCCAGGAATGACTCAAGGAGCGCACACTTGATGTAGATCGTCGCAGTGCAAACACCGACGACCGTGTCCAGTGGTGCTATGCCAAGGTCGCCGCCGAGCAGGAGCATATGAAGAAGTAAAACGAGGTGGTTCTCATGTAGCTTCGCTAGGCCTGTCAGGCGGAATGGCATGGGAAAGCCGAATTCCTGGAGTCCCGCTTTGTGAAGAGGCGGGAGGAGCTGCTGGCGTCTCTCCTCTCAGCGGAGGAGCGGCTGGCCCAGGTTCTTGCTGACCAAGACGCCTCGAAGGAGCTATGACCTGCTCACGAGGAGCTCTAGAAGCGCTGAAACCTTCGCGACCAGTTGGAGCGAGACCTTCGGGTATTGGAGAAAGAGAGGTGCAAGATGTACCGGGCGCTCGCCCAGCGCGCGGCTGCCACTCTTCAGGACTTTGGAGTGACCGGTTTCTACACCGGGCCCGTGACCGATGGTAGCACTGATGGTGCCTTCTTGGCACTCTTTGACCAGATCACGGCGGCGCTGGAGGGAAGGTTCATGCTCTACCATGGGTATCACCTGGAGGAGTGCGGCAAGATGACGTGGGTCATAGCAACCCATGTTCTCTCCATCCTCTACCAGTATGATGCTGACTTTCCCTGGAGGGTGCTCATGGATAAGGTGACACACCCTATGGGAACCCCGCCTAAAGTAGTCATGCGGTTCAACCAGCCCTTGGAGGAACGCGTCAATGAGTTCCTCCTAATCTTCATGCTAACCAAAGAGGGGGGAGCTCGAAGGCCGTTGAGTCCATCGAAGGTGAAGATGGAGGCACCCCGGCTGAGTCGCCTGGGTCCCAGGGGAGTGACGAGCCTTCTCTGGGAGATAACTCTTTAGAGCCGCTGGCCAGAGGGACCCTGTCGATTGTACTCCGTGTAAAGTGAACTAGCACAGCAGCCATGTCCTAGACCTGATATATTTTGGTGGCACATAATTTCTTACACTCTTGTCGAGGTGTAAACGTTTGTGTCTGCAGGTGGGGTGACTTGTGTCCCTGATCAAGGGGTAAGTTTAGAGCCCTACTTGCTGAACCTTTTTATCGGCGGAGGGGCCAATGTTTCATGAGTCACTATGCCTTCTTCCTGAGGGGGAGGGTGTCCTGTCGATATAGGGGTTTTTTGATATTTTGATTGCCAGGAACCGTGGGTGAGGTGAGTTACAGATGAAGAACGGGTCGTAGGTTCAGAGCTCGACACTTTAGGTCCTATGGGGCTCAACCCACAAATGGAAAGGGCCTCGCGAGCTATCATGGCGATGTTTTTGGTTATGTTAGGAAACGTGGGTGAGGTAGCTTGCAGCCGAGGGACGAGCCGAAAGTTCAAAGCTCGACACTTTAGGTCCTTAGGAGCTCGGGTCGTGGATGGACAGGGCCTCGCCAGCCGTCAAGGTGATGATTTTATTATGTTAGGAACCGTGGGTGAGGTAACTTATAGCAGAGGGACGGGCCGTAAGTTTAGAGCTCCACACTTTAGGTCCTTAGGAGCTCGGGCCGCAGATGGACAGAGCCTCGCGAGCCGTCACGACGATGTTTTTATTGTGCCAGGTACCGTGGGTGAGGTTACTTGCGGCCAAGGGACGGGACGCAAGTTCAGAGCTCGACACTTTAGGCCCTAGTGATTTAGGGCCATCAGAGGGAAGTGCCTCACGAGCTACCCCGTAAGCCTCTCGAGGAGAGCACCGTGGGGCCCATGCTAGCCTCTGACCCTCTCGATGAGGGGATCACAGGCATATCACATTGCGGCGTTCCTGGAAGGGGACATGTGTGTCCCAGGTCAAGCCGCAGTCGCGGCTCCGCCCTGTCCCGCTAGTACATCATACAAGGGCCTTGAGTGCCAGGAAACCGCGAGCGAGGTGACTTATGACCGAAGCTAGTCCGTAAGTTCAGAGCTCCCTTCGTTGGTCCCTAACATCGACGGAGGCGATCAGGTGATAAGTAACACCCTAAACCCCGCTCGTATGATGGACAATAGGGCGAGCCCAACACCTAGGCAAAGAAGACCTAGAAAAACGGAATAGTGCATCCAAAAATAGGCAGAAATCATTATCAATGACAGCTATTTCCCTTCCTGGGTGCCCTGGTGGGGGGCCGCAAAAACATCATCCAGCGGAGGAGGCGTGAGGATGGTGGGTTACCTTGGGGGAAGTGCCCTGTAGAGGTGTGTGCGCCTAGGACGTGGGCCGTCCCCGGCCCTCCGGGCTCCTCATGGGGGGATAGGGTCTTCTGGCTACGCTGCCCACCCAGCCCCCAGGCCCTCCACCGGGGCCATGGGATCGGGATCTTGGGCGCGCCTGGATCTGTTTGTGCTTGATGGTCTGCTTGCGCCTCCTATTGCTATCGTACTCCTCCCTGATCTCCATGAGCTTGAAACATTCATCGGTATCATGGCCTTTCCTGTAATGGAAGGTGCAGTACTGGTGCGAGGCTGCAGAGTTGTCCGTTCCTCTCTTGAGGAGGCACTGCTTGCCTCCCTTCCTCTGCTTCCTGGTGGGTCTTGCGACACCCTTCTTGATGTGGTCAAACAGATCCCCGGCTTCTGCGATCGGCCACCATAAAGAGCTCGGCTACCATGGTAAGGTTCTCCCCGTGACAACCGATCTTGCCGAGTATTTGCGTGTCGGAGACCCCGTCCGCAAAGGCCACGATGACCTCCACGTCAGTGGCCCCGCTGACCTTGGTGAGGCTTTGGTCGAAACGCTGCAGGTACCTTCGCAAGGTCTTTTCAGGCCCTTGGCACACACTATGGAGGTCCTCGCACGTGTACATCGACTTGTCTACCTCCCCAAACTTCACAACAAAGAGGCCACAAAGATCGGACCATGAGACGATAGACTCCTCGGGAAGGTTCAGGAGCCCGGCACACGCCTCCATTACAAGGCCCATAGGGAACAAGTTAGCCTGGATGCGGTCGTGTCCCCCGGCTATTTCTATGCATGTGGTGTAAAGCTGTAGGAACTCCACGGGGTTTGTGGCACCGTCATACCGAGGGGGCATCTCTGGCTTGAACTTGGGTGGCCATACCACCCATCGGAGGTGTTCAGTAAGGGCCGGGAAACTAGAGCTACGGGTCTCCACGCCACCAGCGAGCTTAGCTCGGTTCTGCAACCCTGTGGCCGAGATGGCCTGGAGGGTCCGGGCCTCACGACCCCAGCGCCTGGCCATAGTAACCCGCACATCCTCTGGCGAGCGGGCGACGCTTGTCCCTGCTTGAACCCGTGACGGGCAGCTTCTCCTCGCCCCAGCCCCCGAGTCTGCCACCAAGGGGAGGAGGCGGAGGCGCACCATAGGCTACGTCGCCCGGTCATGCCTCGCGAGCCACGGGGTTGTGCCAAGCAACGTCCATCAGGGCCACAAGGCGAGCCCACCACTCTTCCCTGGCTCCCTTCGCTGGCGAGTAGCGCAGGAGTTCTCTCGCCATGAGGCAGGCCGTTTGGGGGGTGAGGGGGGTGCTGGCTTCCTGGGTCGGTGAACTACTTTATGAAGAAAGCTTTCCTCCCGTCCATGCGGAGGGGAACGGATGGGCCCCACCATCAACCCTAGAGAGGGGCAGGAGAGTACGGGAAAACCGCCGCGAGCCCCCAAGTCTTCCCACCTGCTCCCTCTGGGAGCGGCTATCTCGAGACTTGCTGCGAGCGACCATGTCGGTGTCTCTAGTTGGAGCCCTCCGGGTTGCGCCTCAGCCCCCTACCTGGCGCCCCAAATGTCGGAGATTTGTCCTGCAAAGGAACTAGGGTCCAACGATCCCTTGGTTAGAGAGGGGACTGAACACGCGAGTCCGAAGGAGTCCGGTGATGGCTATGGCGTTGGAGCAGAGGCACGATAGAGAGTTCACACCTAGTTTTTTACCTAGGTTTGGGACCCTCATGAGGAGGTAAAGCCCCTACTCCTGCTTGGTTGTATTTCTCGCTTGCCTCGTGAGGTTACAATGGTGGATCAAAGTCTAGGGTTTCAGATCTCTGGGATCCTTCCCTTCCAAGGTTGGAGCATGGCCCCTTATATAGGGCGGCATCGGGCCTCTTCCCCTGGTTCATGGGCAGGAAGGGTCACCACATTCCCGCCATGGGATTCGGCCATGCTTATCTTATTGTGACCGCTAAGTGGTTGTGGTGTTAGGGGGTGGTCAGCGACTCCTTCACTTTATGTTTCCATATGGTTCTCCTTGCACCAAAACGGCTGTGTCAGGATCCACCTGCATCCTGCATCATCCCACTACCCCCCTGCATGCTTTCCTTGCTCATAGTGGACTGGCCACCCCTTGGACCAACCGTTAAGGCGTCATCTAGCAGTGCATGCTTGGGTATAGCGGGATTCCCCTCTAGAGGTCTTGACGGGGGGCTTGCTGCCCTACCGCCACTGTCACGAGCGCCCAAGGAGATTTCTTGCGTCTCTCTGTCTTCGGAGGCCGCTTTCCTTGAGGCCTCTCGAGAGGTCATGAGTGTAGGGCCCGGTGACCCGGTGGGATGCGTACCCCTGGTACCGATAGTCTGACAGTACCCGTGACGACCCCTGGAACGTCGATCCAGGATAAACTATCTGGACCTTGCAATGTCCACTTCTACATTGAAAAGCAGGATGGCAAGAAGAAGTCTAGCCATCTCCTAAAGGACTGTCGCGAGTTCCTCAAGATCCACGAAGGCCTCACCCAGATGAATCGTGACGCGATAAATCAGGGCTATAGAGATACCCCGACCGCCATAGCTCATGGAGAACCACCGCCGCCGCCCAGACCACCACCACCCGTGGCTGCGCCGGCCCAGAACAACGGAGGTGAGCAGTACCCGTGGGTGCTGGGGAATATGGGCATGATCCAAAAAGGACGCCCTTCCAATAGGGTGCAAAAGTCAATCACTTGCCAAGTCAATTTGGCGGTCAATTCTCCACCTTCAACCACTAAGTACCTCAGTGAGTGTGAGTCCTGTCCTTCGACAAGTGCGATCACCCGCGCCAAGTACCTCGCCCGGGCCACTCTCCCCTGGTGCTCAAGGCGCAAATTGGTGGATACGAGATGAGTCACGTCTTCATGGATGTCATCAGCATCATCAAGCTCATGTTCACCAGTACCCTGCGCGCCATGCGGATCCCCCTCTCATTCCTAGAGGCCTCTGACACAATGTTCTACGACATTTTCCTAGGGAAAGGTGTATAACCCTTGGGCAAAATCAACCTGGATGTCATCTTCGGCATATCAACAAACTTTCGGCGAGAGAGCCTTGAGTTTGAAGTGGTCGACTGGCCCTCACAGTATCACACAATCCTCGGACGTGTCACGTTCGCGAGGTTCATTGCGGTCCCACACTACGCCTACCCATAGATGAAGATGATGGGACCCAACGGTATTATTACCGTCAGTGGGAGCTTCGCCAAGTCAGATAGTTGTGAGAGAGAATTCAAAAAAATCGCCCCATCTTTCGGCATACAGGAGGAGCTCGCGAGGCTGAAGGAGTCAACAGACTACAGTCTTCCTACTTCAAGTAAGCCGAACGCACCTGACCAGTCCTTTGAGTCGTCGGTGCACACCAAGGCGGTCCAGGTCACCCAACGGACCCGACCAAGATGACCCTCATCGCCAACAACCCGAGTGTCGCATAGCAACGCGTGCTCGTTGAAATCCTCCATGAGTATTAGGAGATCTTTTCCTGGTGTCTAACGGACATGCCAGGAGTTCCCAGGGATTTCGCCGAGCATGCACTCAACGTGAATCCTGATGCCAGGCCAGTCAAGCATTCGATACGTCAACTATCAGAACCAAGGGCAAAGGTGGTCAGCATGGAATTCAAAAGACTCCTTGACAACAACTTTATATGAGAAATCAAGGAGAACACCTGTGTAGCAAACCCCGTGCTTGTTCCTAAAGAGGACACGGATATCCTACGGATGTGCATGGACTTCACTTGCCTCAACAAGCATTGCCCGAAGGATCACTTCCCATTACCACGGACCGATTGTCGTCGGATTGATGACAAGTACGCCATGAGGGGGTCCTCGAGGCATGTGGAAGAGAGGGCTATGAGACGTACGGTATTCTGGGATGGTGAGCACACAAGTTTACCAAGGTTCGAATCCGCCGGCTTTGGACAGATCCTACTCCTGCTAGCAATCCAGATACTACAGAGCCGGAATATGGGTTACAAGTGTTTCGCCTGTGCGAGTTGAGATTGTAGACTATTTTGAGGGTGCCCTAAAGGCTCTCCCTAGGACAGCTTATATAGATATCCAGCCTAGGGTTTGCAGGAGAGATCTATCAGGCTACGACTAAGAGTCGGTTACAGAGTACATCTTGAAATACAAGTAACACTATGGGCCTATGTCTGTAAGTCTTCTAGGCCTTCCCGTAGCCAAACTAGACTCCGTCTCTTCTCCCTGACTGGGCCGCCCGTGAAGCAAAGCTCTAACCCGAAGTAGGACACCCTGGTCAGTGAGGTACAGTGAGGATACCCGGAAAGTATATTCCCAACAGCAGCCCCCGGAAGCCTCCAGGATCCAAAGTCGGATTCATCATCATCTAGCTTGATCTTCGTCTTGCAGAATCTTGAAGGGTTCCTGAAACTTCAAAAGAAAAGATACGATCCGGGTCTCAAAAAATGAGTCGGACCTATGAGTACGTTTATTCAGATTTCCATCTCGATATTCATACTAAGCTGGAACTTGGTCTCTGACGTAACCTGACAATAGTCATGGTCAAGTGACGTCACTGACAGACATTTTTTGTCAGCATGACCGTTGGTGGGTCCGCCTTTCGCGGAACTGAGGCACCATTTGAATGCGTGCGTGGAGATCGAGGCGGCGTAATCATTGCGTGGGGGCTTCCTAGTTCCTTCCATGACGCCTTGAACATTCACTATAGCGTTTACACGAATCTTGACGTGGTTGGTAGATATAAGTGGTGAGTATTCTTTTTCGCATATTCTTCACCAGTTCCTTGCACTGTTTCCTTCTACTCTACTCCTCCCACGAACCCAGAGCTTCCCTGCTCCCCAGAAATTCCCAGCGCCGCCCATCCAAGGTCACAGGCACACCGGAAAAAATGGCTTCCACATCATCTTTTGGCACAGCGGAGACGGCAACAGCAGCAAAAAGGGAGAGCAATCGCGGGGTTTGGATCCCGTGGGTCCTCGACGATGCCAAGCTCTGCTTCATGGAAGAAGAAGGGCTACTCTGCATGGGCGACAGGCGGAGCGGCCTCGGCGAAACCATCCCCAACCCTCACGACAGCGAGCGAGTGTACTTCAGCACTCACCTTGACAGAGGTCTAAGCTTTCCTCCCTCGGATTTCTTTTCCGAGGTTACTGATCACTACGGAGTTCATCTCCATCATCTTCCCCCGAACTCCATCTTAGAGATGAGCGCATTTGCATCTTTGTGCGAGGGGTATCTCGGCATTAGGCCAAGCCTTACTCTTTTCCAGTACTACTTCCATGTCCAAAGAAATTCCATAGCTGCCGGTAATCCTTATATTACCGGTACTATTAGTTTTTCGGTTAGGAGAGAGCGCGTCTATCCTCGGATCATGTCCATTGAGTAGGTGAAACAATGGTCGTCCACTTTTTTCTACCACAAGGATATTCCCGCTCCCAGCAATGCTACTGCTTTGCCGGCTTTCGTCGACGGAGCCGCCACCTTCTCTCAGCAGGAGGGAGAATTGGTTCCACTGCCAGGCATTGTTCCTCGGAAGCGTAAAGCTCCGACAGTGGCTATCGGCACAAAGGAGGTGCCTATTGTGAAGAGGTAACTTTCTTCACAACTTCCGCCTTTGTACTTCATTTCTGATTATTTCCGAGATGTAATGTTCTTTGTTCTATTACCTTCTTAGAGCTAAACAGCTCATCAAGGGCAAGGGGAAGGGATATACTTCAAAGCCCCTACGCCAGCAGAAGCTAAACTTAGTTTCTCCTGCCGTAGCTCCTCCGACTCCTTCCCCTCAATCCTCTACAGCGCCGGAGATTACTCCATCTCCGACCGTTGTAGAGGATCCGGCTCCTTCAACAGAGCCAGCGATCCTTGAGTCACAAACTGACGTCACCATGGGTGACTCAGGTCTTGATAAGGCTGAACCCTCTTCGGGTAATGATCCCTCGGCAGAGACTTTCGCTGAAAATCTCCTGGACAATCTGGGACTTGCCAAACTTGGTCTATCTCGGAAGTCTGTGGAGGAGATTCAACGGCTAGCCCAGCAATGCCTGGAAAGCCGGACTATCTTTGTCAAAGAAGAAGCGCACGAAGCAGAGGATATCAAGCACTCTGATCTTCTTGAAAAAGTTCATCTTTGCAACAAGAAACTGAGGACCGACGAACTTCCAACTACGCCAGTGGTCCCCCTAACCCTCGCCGAGAAGGTTGCCACCGAGGTGAATGCGAGTTTGAACAAACTCACTCGGGAACAATATGTAAGTCAGAATTCCAACTCCCATTTTTACTTATTTCATATCATATCCTCTAGCCCCCAAGCATGAAGCTGGACAGACAAATCCGGTTTTATTCTTCCTTAGGATGCCAAAGAATGAATTAGTGTAGCCCCCAAGGCTCGTGCTGATATTAGTAAAAATATTAGCCCGAGTCTTTAGTAGACTTCTGACTCTGGGTATTCTGACTTACAGAAAGTATATTCCTATAACCAGGATTTATTGAAGAATTTTTGTAACAAGAGGAAAGAAATCAAAGCTCTCCGGCTTGAAAATGCACAATTGAATGTTTCAAGGGCTGAGGCCAAAGGTAAGCATTCCGAAACCCAAACCTTGTCTTTGTATTTCATAGTCGATTTTTTTGTTCAACTGTTGTTCTTTTGTCTTACAGCACTGGTAAAACAGTCCTATGCTATGATTGAAGAGGCCGAGAATCTAAAAACCCTGGTGGTGGAAAACAAGGAACTCCGCCAAGAGCTGGATAAGCTTAAGGTGTTTCATGAGAAGAGCATTGCTCAAATTCTCGAATCCACCTCCATGGCCACGGATGAGCACGATCGTAAGATTGCGCTCTAGGATAAGAAAATCTCGGATCCCAGCAATGATCTTTGTAGAGAGAGGGACATTACCGAGGCACTCCGGGCTAAACTCCAAAGTCTTCTGGAAGAGAAGGCCAAAATTGACAATGTCATCTTTGGTATGTTCCCCTTTTTCTGACTTATCTGCATCTTCCGACTCTTTTAGAGTCCGGTTTAATTTGACTTACCCTTTGCATTATATGCGCAGGCCCTCTGAACCTAACGGACTCAGCCTCTGCCGAATCTCGCACCAGCCGGCTTACACAAGTCGGTGATCTGCTTCATGACTTCCGCCAATCCCTCGAAGATATTGGCGAAGTTCTCAAGGTTCTGGACATGCATAACATGTCCGTCTTTGAGGTGCGAGCCAAGGATAAAGAGATGTCATAGCTTGACCAGGACTAGAACATGTCCTACGTGCAAACTGCAGCGCAAAACGCTCTCACCATGGTTATGAGCCACCATGGAAACATGGAAATCTGACAAGTAACCAAAGGGTACTGCAAGGTGGATGAAGATGGATAGGAGCAACACATCAAGGCTATTATGGATTCCTGTGCCGGATATGGGTGCCACGTAGCGGACTTGACCAACTACGACACTCCCTTCTTCACCCGCGTGGACACGCCACCTCCGCCTTCCGAAGAAATAGCTGAAGCTTCCGACGATGATCAAAGCATATCGAATTTGAACATCTCGGAACGTTACCAAAACAAGGCTAATGTATCCAGCGAGCCGGCAACTCGTACCTCTCCCCTGCATCATAGAGTATCAGAATGAACAATGTGTTATTATGACAACAATTTGGGTCTGTAAATAAGTAGTATAATACTTTTGCTAGTGCTAAGTTTTATTTTATCTATTCAGCACTTTTGGCTTTAATATTATGTGCCAGAAATTTTTGCATAAGCACTTGTATTTTTTGTCTATACTCATCGTTTATCTGGCTTTCCGCCTCGTCCCTTTCATGAGCCGGCGAACCTTTAGCACGGAAACTTTGCCGAGCAATGGATCTCAATTGCTAAACCGGTTTAAACTCAGAAACAGAGCCGGCTTCTCGAACCAACAATTCACTACTCGGAAAATGCCCGCATCCGGCAATCAGACAAATAACCAATGTATAGACAAGAAAATTTAGATTTATACCCGAAGGTAGGAATTTTAGAATCAGAAATCTAAACCAGAATAAACATGAGCATAAAGTACTTTCAAGAATTCTAGGATTTTCGACTATGACATGATCATTCGGAAATAAGATGGTAAAAACTTCTCAGAAAGATTTTGTGGCAACCAACACTTTATTTCTCATTGAACATGTACAAATATATGATTACAAAGAAAAAGAAACTAAGAATAAAAGGGACGTAGATAAGCAATATTCCATGGTCTGTCTAACTCATCTGGGTTTGTACTACATCTAGCTCTCTTTCTCTTCTTAGTAGCCGGTCTTTCTTTGACTGGCCGCATATCAGTTAGGTAGTATGAACCATTGTGCAATACTCGACTAACTAAAAATGTCCCTTCCCATATTGGGGAAAGTTTGTGCTTTCTTTGCAGCGCAAGCTAGAGAACCAAATCGCCCTTATTGAAAGACTGGTTTCTGACTCTCTGGCTATGATACTTGCGTAACTTCTGCTGATAGGCTGTTGATCTCATCTCAGCAACGACGGGAACTTCTTCGACTAAGTCGAGATCATTTTGTCGAGAAATTTCGGCATCCTCTTCAATATATGCGGCCACTCTACGAGAAGTTTGAATCAAATCACTAGGAAGAACTTCTTCTGCGCCATAGACCAAGAAGAAAGGTATGTATCTGGTTGACCTTTTTGGAGTTGTCCGTAAACTCCATATTACAGAAGGTAATTCCTCTTCCCAAGCCCCCGCAACACATCGTAGTGGTGCTTTGAGTCTTGGTTTTAGGCCTTGTAGGATTAGAACATTTTCTCTTTCGACTTGTCCATTAGCTTGCGGATGTGCGACTGACGCAATGTCAAGCCGGATATTTTGTTCATTGCAGATTTCAGCAAGTTCTCCCATAGAGAAGTTACTCCCGTTGTCCATGATAATGCTATGTGGATAACCGTGTCAGATTATAACATCCTCGACAAATCTTCTGGCTGTTGCTCCATCACAACTAGTGACGGGTTTAGCCTCAATCCATTTGGTGAACTTATCGACCATCACTAAGAGGTGAGTAAATCCACTTGGAGCCCGTTTAAACGGTCCTACCATGTCAAACCCCCAGACCGCAAAAGGCCACGTTATAGGTATTGTTCGCAGCTGGTCAGCCGGAACGTGAGCTTGCTTGGCGTAATTTTGGCAGCCCTTGCACATCTTGACCAGTCGTTCAGCATCTTCCTTGGCTATAAGCCAGAAAAAACCATGTCAGAAAGGTTTTGCCACTAGAGATTTGGCTGATGCGTGGTGACCACACTCGCCTTCGTGGATCTCTCGTAAGATTTCCACTCCTTCTTCCAGAGATACACAGTGCTGAAAACCCCCAGATGCACTCCGCTTATAGAGCTCACCACTAATTATAGTGTAGGATTTTTCCCGTCGGACGATCTGTCGGCTCAGAACTTCGTCTTCAGGTAATTTTCCGTCTACCAAGAAATCAAGGTAGGGTTGAGTCCAGCTAGGAATCACAGCCAGAACTACTACTAAAGGTGAGTCGGATTTGGTCGGATATTCCTCCTCCACTCCCTTTATAGAGGGAACTTTGAGGTGCTCTAAAAAAGCACCATCCGAGACCTTTATCTGGGCAGAGCCTATTCGAGATAGTGCATCTGCTTCCTCATTTTCTGTTCGAGGGATGTGTTGAACTTCAAACCCTTCAAACGATTTAGATAGTTCATCCACGACAGCCCTATATGCTGACATGTGCTTATTTTCCTTACAGATATCCGACACTTGTTGGGCAACAAGACCTGAATCTCCATAACACATTAAACGTCGGATGCCGATATCCTTAGCAATCCGGATTCCATGTAGTAATGCTTCATACTCGGCAATGTTATTTGTCGCCGTGAAGTGTATCTGCAATATATAGAAAAGTTTATCTCCTTGGGCTATTTGAGCACCATGCCAGCCCCCGAGCGCTTTAGACCCGTCAAAATGCAAGGTCCAGTATTCCGACCCTGGCAGGGTCATATTCTCCATTGTCTCTGTCCAATCAGCGACAAAGTCAGCGAGGATTTGGGATTTGATTGTTGTATGAGGCTTGTAGTAAATGTCGAAAGTTGAAAGCTCGATGCCCCATTTTGCGACGCGTCCTGTAGCCTTGCTGTTATTGATTATATCTCTCATGGGAGCTATGCTCACCACGGTAATTGGGTGCTCCTGAAAATAATGCCGTAACTTACGGGATGCAAAAAACATGCCATAAGCCAGCTTTTGGTAGTGCGGATATCGCTGCTTGGATTCAGTTAGGACCTCGCTGAGGTAGTAAGTCGGAAGCTGCACCAGGTGTTCCTGATTTTCCTGTGGTCTTTCCACAACCATGACGACACTGATGACCCTATTTGTCGCAGCGAGATAGAGCAAGATTAGTTCCCTTGGTTCTGGTGCTGCAAGGATAGGAGCAGACGAGAGTAGTTCTTTCAAGTCTTGTAGTGCAGCTTCAGCTTCATCAGTCCAAACGAATTTCTTGGTCTTTTTTAGGAGCTTGTAAAGTGGTGCGGCTCTTTCACCGAGCCGGCTTACAAACTGACTGACTGCGACAATGTAACCAGTTAGTCTCTGAACGTCCTTCAGTCGAGTTGGCCTGGAAATATTGATTATAGCCTTGATTTTGTCTCGGTTCACCTCTATGCCTCTTTGAGACACCATGAACCCTAACAATTTTACGGCTGGGATTCCAAAGAAACACTTCTCCGGGTTAAGCATTATGTTATATTTTCGTAGATTGGCGAACGTTTCCTCCAAGTCGGAAATTAGTGTTTCCTTCTTTTTGGACATCACTGCAATGTCGTCCACATATGCATGTACGTTGCGTCCGATTTGGTCGCGGAGGCAACATTGCATAGTGTGCTGGTACGTAGCTCCTGCGTTCTTGAGCCCAAAGGGCATCGTAATGAAATAGAAGGTTCCGAAGGGGGTTACGAATGAAGTTTTGATTTCATCCGATTCCTTCATGTGAATTTTTTGATAACCGGAATATGCGTCGAGAAAACAGAGGAGTTCCGAGCCTGCCATAGAATCAATTACTTGATCAATTCTAGGCAGAGCGAACGGATCTTTGCGACAAGCCTTGTTCAAGGCAGTATAATCAACACACATCCTAAAATCAATGGTGTCCTTTTTAGGGACCATTACAGGGTTGGCTGACCAATCAGTATGGATGACCTCTTCTATAAATGTGGCTAATTGGAGCCAGGCTAGTTCTTTAGCTATTGCCTTACGCTTTACATCGCCAAAACAGCGTAGGGACTGTTTGACGGGTTTAGCGTCGGGTGTACATTTAGAGAGTGCTCAGCAAGTTCCCTAGGTACTCCGGTCATGTCAGATGGATGCCATGCGAAGATATCTTGATTTTCTTGGAGGAACTTGACAAGCGCACCTTCCTATGCGCTCTCTAGGCCTACGCCTATCTAGGTTACCTTGGAGGGGTCATCATCCTTCAACGATGTCTTCTTCGTCTCTTTTGATGCCTTGAACTCCGGATTCAGTTTTGTCACCTCCTTCTTTGTCGCGGGCATCTCGGACGGATCTATGGTCTTCTTGGTCTCCTGGTACTCCTAGGCGTGTAGCACGGCTTCAGCAAAGGGGGCATTTCCATCCTTGCACTCTCGCGCTTTCTTCGGGTCTCCCTTAATGGTGATCACGCTGTTGGGACCTGGAATTTTCATCATATTGTAAATGTAACACGGACAAGCCAGAAAGGCCCAATAAGCCAGATGTCCGAATATAGCATGTTACACGCTCTTGAACGGGACCACTTCGAAGGAAAGTGCTTTCGTCCGATAGTTCTTTGGAGTTCCAAAAGTCACATCCAAAGTGATTTCTCCTAGGGAATTTGCTTGTCTTCCTGGGACAACTCCATGAAAAATCACAGAGCTAGATTCAGCTGGGTCTCTGAGATTCGCATCCGGCATAGTGTTTCGAAATACAGAATATTGATGCTGCTACCACCGTCCATGAGAGTCTTGGAGAAACCATAGCTATAAATAAGTGGATTGACGACTAAGGCATATTTTCCTCGCCTATGCAACTTAGGAGGATGATCAGCACGGTCAAAGGTAATTGCCACTTCTGACCTGTCCTGGAACTGAGGGACAGCCAGAACTATTGCGTTGAGCTCATGTAGAACTGCTTTCTTGACCTTAGCTGGTTGAGATCCGAGGAAGGTGACGTAAGTGTCTTTCTTTATCGGGAAGGTTTTTTCCCTTCTAGCTTGGGATTTGAAGCATCGGCTTCCTCCATGTCGTAATCATCCTTGGTCTCTTTATCTTTTTCGGGATTCTTCTTTCCCTTCTTTCGCTTAGCCCTGTAGCCAGCGGTATCGTCTTTCTTCATGTCATCATTAAAACGGCACTCAGCGTTTGTGTCAGACGATCCCCCATTGGCATCTAAGTGATTCACACACAGGTTATTGGCAATGTCGGCCCAAGAGTAGGTTTTGCCAGGTTGCTGGTCTCCTCTACCTTGGACTCTTGATGTCCCACGACCATGTCCATGGCCACCTCCACGCCCTCCTCGTCCTCCAGACCCGAAAGTAGCAGTGACCACTACCGTTTCCGTGTTGGGTTTTTCTTCCAAGGTGTTCTTGCGCTTCTGAGCTTGCTGCTTTGGTTGTTTTGCCGACCGTGGCACAGCTAGGGCATTAAGTAATGCCTCTGCATCATCATCAGCATCTGCATACTTGCTTGCTGTTTCTATCATCTCTCACAAATCAGTGACCTTATCACACTTCAAATGATGGCGTAGTAAACCAACTGGGAATCCTACAATGAAAGCTTCGATTGCAGTTTGGTCATTTACTCCTTCACAGGAGTTCTTGGTGTCGATTCATCCTCCGAGATAGTCTCGGAAAGTTTCTCCGGCTTTTTGGGTGCAACGCTGTAGGTCTCCTACCGTACAGGGCCTCCGATACGTGCGTTTGAAATTACGAAAGAACGCACTTTGCATATCATACCAGTTATGGATGGTGTTCTCCGGAAGTTCATTGAGCCATGATCATGCCGTCTTCCGCAACATGAGTGGGAGATATTGGGTCGCGACCAGGCTGTTTCCGCCTTTGGCGATACAGCAAGCCTGCAAAAAATCCTAGAGCCAAGTATCTGTCCGAGCCATACCGTCATAGGCTTGAATGTGTCTTGAGATAGCAATTCCTTCCGAGAATTTTGTTGCTCTTATGCGTGGTCTGAAATATTTTGGGCCCACGTATATGTCATCGTTTTCGTAGCGCCATGCCACTATGTTGGAGTTAATCCTGTGCCATGCGTCACTTGGAGACAGAGATCGTCATGGATGACGGCTATGGCTGCGGTGCCTTGGAGCCGTACTTCAAGAGCGCTTGTGCGACAGAGAAAAGTTTTTATGCGAACCCCTTCTCCCTATCGGCTACGGCAGCCATGAGGTCATCCTCACACTTTTTAGACTCTTATTTAATGCACTCGAGGGCTTCGAGTGCCTAATCTCTCTTGGTCTCTATCACGCTCAAACCCTTCTCAAGGGAAGTCACCTGATGAAGCAGGTCATTATTTTTCCCTGAAGAACAAGTAAAATACGTCAAACCCAAACAAAACAAAGATTCAACGATACAACACAAGTCGATAGGCTTACTTTGTACCTGTTGGTGGTTAGTATCCATCCGCGCATACTATTGGCCCACGGTCACGATCTGCTTGCCCAAGCGAACAGCCTCCTGCAGGATGGGCCATAGAAGATAACGTATGTCTATAAAGAATTCGACACCAAACAAACTTTTGGAAGAACAAAGCTTCCAAGCACTTACATGGTCCCTTGAAGATTCCGAAGGTGTTCTCCTTGTGGGCGTCCGCACAAGAACCCTATGTTCCCCATGTGGGGCAAGCTTGATGAACTCGTGTCAGAGTTGGCCGCAATCTTTGGGGACGGTGTTGAACCCTCTACATCCGCACCTTTGGAGTCCATGAATCTGGTATCCCCCAGGAAGTGGCAGTCGTACGATGATCATGATGATGTAGTCCTACTGTAGCAAGTTCACAAAGGCGTTGAGTATAGAGATCATTGCACGATAGGAAAACCTTCAACTTTCTAGCAGAAGGCTTACCCGTCAAAATTGTCGAGGTCAAAATCCGCATCCAACAGCTCCTTTAATTTTTCGGCTTATTCAGCGGTGGCGGAGCCACGCTGAGAATAGGAACCGCGGGAATAGGGCTGGTGGTGCCCTCCTCAAGCGAAGCATCCTTCGGCGCCTCTGGCTTAGACGCGTCAGAATCCTCACTCCAGGAGCACTTGCGAGTGCTATCTTTGCCAGAATCAGGGATTTCCTATGAGGGCACAGTCAACCCTAATTCGGTATCCTCTTCGGCCTCGGAAGGTAGAACCTCCTCCTGCTGAGGTGGTAGCGATGATGCCACTTTCCATTCCTGATACGAGCATCAAACCACAATCAAGGCAAGCCTTATGGGCAAAATTACAAGCAGAAGAAATGTTGACGATAAGTTACCTCAGGAGAGGAGTTACTCGCACGGAAAGGCGGGACAGCTAAGTCTCCAGGAAGTTTATCTTTAGTAGTGTACTTGGTCAGCACCCTGACCCTTTTTTCAACCTCGCTCGAAAATATGTTCTCTTGGCAGACGTGAGTGATGTCGTCGACACGGGTCCAGAGATACATCAGATGCGCTCTGGTCTGCAGAGGCTACACCCGACACTACAAGAATGTGTGAATAAGGTCGATTTCCTAGTCTAGGTTAAGCTAAAGGTCACATATGTGCTTGTACAATACTTCAACTTCTTCCGCCTTGCCCAGCATCACAATATTCTTCCAATACCTCTTCCTCCTCAGCTCAGCCTTGGGATCGAAAGGAGCAAGTCCATATCGTTTGCCATCAACATGTTGATCGCAAATGTAGAACCATTTTCCCTCCATTCCTGGATAAACTCGGTGATGTTCAGGCCGAAGTATCGGACATTTGGGTCCACGAGGATCCCGCATCCGCCAACATCATACACAACGGATCCAGAACCTGACTGCCTCTTCATCTTGAACAACTTCTTGAAGGGACCGAAGTGTGGTTCGATGCCGAGCCAGCACTCGCAATGGTTAATTTAGCACGCGATGTGCAGGATAGAGTTTGGGGTCAGCTGATGCAGCTAGAGCCCATAGAATCGAAGCAACCCTCGCACAAATTTGTGGAGGGGGGAGAATCACCATGAAGAATGAAGGCCAACAACATCACCCGAAATCAAGCAGGAGGATTGGGGATTACCTCAGGCCCTGGCATCTTGCAATCTGCTTCATTGGAGGGAAGCAGGCCATCTTGACGATGAGTGTGGAGCTCATGCTCCTTCAACGAGGTACGTCTCCATGACCCATTGGTCATGCAGTTCCTTGGACCCTTCTTCTTGGTGGCAGCAGTGCTGCCGAACCCAGCGGCACTGGTGCCCTTATTCTTCGCGGCGGCGGCAACAATGACAGATCTAGCGGCAGCGCCTCCTTTCTTCTTCACCATCTTGCGGCGGCAGAGAGACCAGAGGAAGTAACTAGGAAACACTTTGAGAATATCCAGCACTCCGCGAGCTAGGGGCACAATGTGGCAGAGGAGAATGGCAATGGCAATGCTGCGCAAAGGAGGAAGAAGATTAGTGCGAAAATTACCGCATCGAAAACCCTACTTAAGCACCAGAAGAATGCCATCCAACGGCTCGCAGAAAATCATCCCCATGCGTGGCGCACATCAATGGAGATGTGTGCCAGTGGTAACATCGAACCGTCGTTGCATGTTCCCCACTACAGACGAGAATTAAGGAGGCGTAGTAAACCCAAAGATTACGCGTGACTGGTCAAATCTCGGCCAGACTTCGGGGCCCACCTATGTCACATCCCATCAACATCTCTTATGCGGGAAACTGACCTCATCGGGTTATCAGCACTAACATCATCAAGAAACCCACTCGAGCAGGAATTCCCTTCAACTTATTTAGTCCTTGATCTATTTTGCGATTCAACCAAGAACTCAGGAGCTACTCCTAACAGGAACACTGGCCGCGCACCTGAATATTATAAAGGGCATATAAATGCCATGACAAATGTTCAAGATACTACTATCTCAAACCCCCTCTTTCGAATCAACGATTCGACTATGGACTCAGGGGCTTCACCCATAGGGAGCGCTGAAAGCACAATCGACAAATGATAAAACCCATATGTTGCCTTCATTGACTTTTATTGAAGAACTTGAGTTGTCGATGACGGTTTCTTGAGCAGAAATTGATGTTGACGTCGTCTTCAACGGCTTAGAACCTAGCAAGGGTTAAGAAGGTATGGTTGAGTACGAGTGTACTCAGCAAGTTCACTAAAAAGGAGTGTATGATGCACTATCTCTACAGCCATAGACCATAGGTCGTAGGCAATGCAGGTTTTCCTAAACATTTCTTCAAAGGTTGCTTTTATTCTGAAAACTATGTCTGGCAACCTTCACAGGTTTACCAGAACTTCATGGAGTTCCTTTCCTGCCGCGTTCGTACCCCCTTCCCGGAACAGGGAGTAACATGTCACAATTCTTACACTCTGCGGAGGTACGTTGCTTTACCCATGAGAGACCATCTCCTTGTTACACAACCGGAACACAGCTTATTCCCGTACACTATTCCTTGATGTGGGGCCCAATAGATGATCCAGGCCAATCACTGCCCTCTCCGCGACCCCATATGTCTGCACGATCCTCCGAGGCTGACTACACCACCGTTAAGGCTCCAACTAGGGCAAGCTATAACCCTGGTGAGTTCCCAAAGACTATGAGTTGGTGATGCCCCTGGCAAGCTCCATAAAAGGTCCAACTATACCTCCGGCAGCCAATCATAAATAATCTAGACACCAAAATCGTGGGGCCTAAGGGTGCCCACCAATATGTTGGATCCATACCATGAATCCCATCATCACGATAAGGTCATCTTGCCTACATATGAAAGGAAGAAGATACAGCTGAGTTCTATGTCCCATTCCAAATTTCATGGTTAACGCGTAATATACGGCACTAGAATCACTAGTGACATTGGTTGTTAAGTCCTAGATATTATGTTCGTTTACTATCGGAACTGTATCAATAGATTATTACCACTTGGTAAATAATCCATAATCATATTATTATGAAAATAATATTTTTTGTCCCTTTTGAAATGCAGGTGATGAAAACATTTGAGTTACAAGAATTTGATAGAACAAAAGAAAAGGACATGAGCAAGTTGTGAACTTGCCTTTTGTGATTGCAAGATTATGCACTCATGGTCTTCAAGACAATAGAAGATCCAAACTCTGTAAACAACATCATTGGTCCAGTAAGGACTAATGTTTAGAGAAGCAAGATGCAGTTATGCATAAGTAATGTAATGTAGTTTGGAAAACCCCGAAGTAATACCCAATATGGTGAATGAGTTAAACTTAGGTGATTTATTTTAAGATTTAGTTTGTCTATAAGTTTATTTTATAAGCCAATATACCTATACAAGGATGTCATGTGCGTTTGCTTGATAAGTTTGGATTTGAGATGCCTTATGACTTAATTTGGAACAGATAAAAGTTAACTATAAAAACATAATTAGTTCTAGGGTGTGATGTGTTTAAAAGTATTAATAAGCTTTAAACCTTGCAACATGCCTGTTTGAAGGTATAGGATCATTCACTTTTAGCTTAAGTGAATGATGAGTTTAAATGTGATTTGTTATTATAAATATAGTTTATCTTATTAAGGAAAGTAAATTTAGATGATCTGAATAATCTATTAGAGCTAGGATCATGTTTCAAAATAGTTAAGAGATAAATAACATTCATTTTTATGATGTTCATAATTTACTTAAAATTGTTGATTTAGTTTACTTTTATGATTTTAAAAGAATTTTATAAGGCTAATAAGTTACACTTAAGTTTGATTATAGATCCAAGTTATAGCTTTGGACTTAGTATTTAGTTATTTGGGATTTAAGGTGTTTTGTATAGAATTGTGGTTTTTTTTTTTCTAAGACTGATCTTAAAGAATTTACCAACTAGATAACAAATAAGGATTTATTTCTTAATAACCTTAAAATGTGTTGGAATAATATAATTAGTATTTTTCTAGGAAAACATACTTACTTAATATCTTAGAAGTGAATATTATTTAATTTTTGGTGTTATCCTTATTTTTACAAAATTCCACAAAGGATTAAATGTCCTTGACTAATTGTTCCAAGTTTTATTTTTAAAAATTTAAGTTAGTATTTTTTTCAAATAGTTGATTTATTTTCATATGCAAAAATGATTTTTTATTCATTTTTAGGACTTTTCCTTAACTTATAAGATTTTATTAAGGATTAAAGGATGTTAATATTTATTCACATTTTATTTAACTCAAATAAGTGAATCTATATTTTTATTATGTAGAGATTATTTTTGTGATAATTATGATATATTACATGCATTTTTAGGATTTTATATGAATTTCCTATGCATTATTATAGTTTGGAAATATTTGATATGGTTTATTAAATAGAAAAATAATTTTGTGGGGCAAATAGTGGGGATGTGGCCTAGTTGGTTAAAACCATACCTGGTCCAACTAGACCGAGTTGGTTTGGCCCAATAGGCTATGGCCCAGTTCGGGTTTGGGCCCAGTCTCCCCTGCTCTTTCTCTTATCCTCTCCACACACACACCACAAACACGACATCGCCTCGCTCCTTTCTGCTCACCATGCCACCGCCGCCCACACTGCTATGGCCGGCCGCCAGCCATCTCCCACTATATCCGTCACAGCGTCGCCACCTTCCCCTCTTTCTTTCCCTCTCACTGATTTGGTTCAAGCGCTCCCTTGTGCGCGCTCGACCGAAACCTTAGTCGCCATGGCTCGAGGTCACGATGCGGCTCCCGCACCTGTGCCTCCGGCTGCTGCCCGTGTGAGAATACGAGCCCCTTTCCATCTACCTTGACCTCTAGTGCTCATGCTCGACATGGGTTGCCTATCTTTCCTATGGTGGTGCTAGCCTATTGCTTCCAACGGCCAGGATGATCATGGTCTCCTACACTTCGCTGTAGTAGTAGGCTCGGGTAGCCTCCTCTTCTCCTTTATCTACTTCAACACAGGTATGTTCCTTTCTGTGACTGGCTTTCGAGCCGAAGAACAACCCTAGGCATAGGATTTAGGTTTAGGTTTTGGGACTCGTAGATTTGGTTTGTGGTGATGAGCTCTTGCTCCTCACGTTTTGATGAACAGGAGGATATGGTCTGCTAGCTGTGTAAATGGTTTATGGTTGTGTGTAATCTCCTAGACATGTACTATAGTGTATCAATTTGATAAAAATAGCTACATCCTACACTTGATCTTGTCCTTGATAATTCTTTGGTAATGTCCATTATTGTGATGCTAAAAAAACAGTCTGGTAGTGTGTCCTAGTGTTAGTATTATATATGTTGTATTTCTGGAATATTAATAAGAGCATGATCGAATTTAAGTAATCCAACATGGCTAATAGAATCTTGTGTTACTACTTAGCCCCTATTCTCTTAAAATAGAGATCACATGTTGTATTCTTTTTGCAAGATTTATCTAATATGTAATATTGTATAGATGGTTGTTCTTTGGTTATGCAAGCATACACTACTAGCCCTATATGACCAGGAATAGATTTCTGGATATGCACATGTTGTTTGGAAAGTTATAGATGCATAAGCTTGCTGTAATTTACTTCTAGATGAACAGTTTGATGTTCTAAATGATCACAAGCTCCCCAAGATGTATAAAATCTTATCTATATCAAGTATATGCCTTTGCTTGTGGATTTTAATGATTTTTTACAACTGTGGTGCGTCCTCTTAGAGTGGCCACATCACTATGGTCATATTTAGCATGATCTTGAGAAGATTTGTGTTTATGATGGACACACCTAATGCTAGCTAGAATAAACTTACAAGAACATATGCTTGATTAGATTATAGATTAGGAACCTGCTGCTTGTAGGGTTGTTGTTGTTGTTGTTGTATCTTCTTAGATTATTCTTCAGGATCCAGAAATAACCTTATAATGGTTAACTTGATCAGGTGTAAGAAAATATATAACCTGTTATGATTATACTTCTTGTGATCTCTTCATAATGGTGTGTTCTGGAGTTTGTAGTGATCACCTGACCACTTAAATCTATGTAGTATAGCTCCAGATTGGGTAGATGCTTTTCTAGATGGTTTGATACAGTTTTTATGCTCTGTGGTTGATGTACTTGCTCCTAGACAGATCTGGTTGTTGTCTAGCAACACTATAAATGTTCCACAAGAACCCATCTCTTATAATTTTTACTAAAAAGGTTCAAAAAATAAAGGATGCACTAAATCAACCTAGGATCTTGATTGTTTGTGCCTTGTATCTTCTACCATATATGCCCTTGTAGCTTGCTCATCTAGATTCAAAACTCCATGCTTCTAGTGGATCACTTGATTAGCTACTAGTGGATACTGAAGTTCTGTTTGTAAACCTTCTCCTCCTAGTAGCTGGATCTGCTCCTACTCCTCCACCATCTAGTGTCTTGATTTGCTTTTTAAGATCTAGCTCTAGCCTTGTAATTGTTCTTGATGTGCTCCTGGTTTTTGGTGAGATATGGCTAGTAGATGATACATATATCTACTACATGATGTTCTGGTGGTTAGCTAGTGTAAATGGTTCCAAACTGAGCTACATATATTCTTCTACTGATTTGGAGAACAATAGCTACGGCTGTGTGTGTGTATGAGCTGAGTGGTTGCTAGCAAATGGTGAGTTCCTAGGGTTCTTGCTGCGCTAGCTACTATCTCTTCTAGGAACAAAATGGGGTGTGGCTGGCTGATGCTTTGCTTTTGTACTACTCTACCTGCTCTCTTGTTATGCCAACACACCACATGCAGATGATGAGAGTGCTGCTTGCAGGTGGCCTCAATATGGTGCATGTCACCAAGTCTCTCTTCTTCTCTTCTTAGTGCATGCTTCGGCTGTGCTAATATTTATCCAAGTGTAGCACTAGTTTCCTTTATTTCTTGATTGCCAAGTGTAAAATCATGTTAGACTACTATTAGTACTTGAACTTGACTCTGAGGATGCCTGCAACTAAATATGGGCTTTATTATTATTCACTTGTGGCTACTGATTCAATTTCCTGTTGACTACCTAATGTTAATGTTTATAAAATATGTTAGTTTATTCTTAATAAGGAGCTTCTTTACAAAAGATCCAGAGTGGTACAACAGAAACACAGCAGGTCCAAAACATGACTATAGATTACAACTCGACTCTTTACAAAAGATCCAGAGAACACTCTAGGTTAAAGAGAGAGAAAGAGCTTCTTACAAAGAAGAACCAGAAATCATAACTCATAATTATCTAGTAACTAAGACTAGTATCTAACCTATTTGGCTTGCCATTGCTGCTATTGCAATGCTCTATAGAAATCGGTTCTATGGCTAGAGAATCTACTCCTATCTAAACTGACACTTTATCTTCACTTCAGCAGATGTATATGTTGACTTCATTGACTTTATCGAAGAACTTGAGTTGTCGATAATGGTTTCTTGAGAAGAAATTGATGTTGACGTCATCTTCAACGGCTTAGAACCTAGCAAGGGTTAAGAAGGTACGGTTGAGTACAAGCATTCTCTACAAGTTCACTAAAAATGAGTGTATGATGCACTATCTCTACAGCCATAGACCATAGGTCATAGGAAATGCAGGTTTTCGTAAATATTTCTTCAAAGGTTGCTTTTATTCTGAAAACTATGTCCGACAACCTGATGACCCACAAGTATAGGGGGTGTATCGCAGTATTTTCGAGGGAAGTGAAACCCAATTTATTGATTCGACACAAGGGGAGCCAAAGAATATTTATAAGCCTTAACAACTGAGTTGTCAATTTCAGCTGCACCTGGAAACAATCTTGCTCACAACAGTTTATCAGTAGCAACAATTTTGTAGTAGGAATAGCAAAGTAGCAATAGTAGTAAAGGAAAGACATCAGTGACAATAGAAGTAAACAATAGGATTCGAGTGCGGGAGGCATAGGGATGGATAGACGGGCATTGCATGGACAAGACAATTCACATAGCAATCAGAACATAGGGCAATTGCAGATAAATAAGATAAAGAATCCAAGACTAGACAATCCTAGGCATGTGTTCCATATATAGTCATACGTGCTCGCAATGAGAACTTGCACAACATCTTTTGTCCTGCCAGCCCGTTTGCAGCGGGGCCTCAAGGGATCTACTGGCAATTAAGGGGCTCCTTTTAATAGAGCACCGGAGCAAAGCATTAACATTTCGTGAACACATGTGATCCTCACATCAAAGCCATTCCCTCTGGTTATCCCAATTCCTGTCACTTCGGGGCTATCAGTTCCGAATAACAACGTGTGTATACAACTTGCAGATAAGACCAAAAACAATACTATCATAATGAATCAATAACATGTTCATATCTGAAATCATGGCACTCGGGCCCTAGTGACAAGCATTAAGCACAACAAGTCGCAACAAAGTCATAAAGCACTAATAAAAGATACTAGGCACCATGCCCTAACAATCTGATGCCATTACATGAACGATCTTATCCAATCCCTACCATCCCCATAGCCTACATCGGGGGATTACTCACTCATAGATGGGGGAAACATGGATGGTCGATGGAGAAGCGATGGTGGTGATGATGGCGATGATCTCCTCCAATTCCCCGTCCCGGCAGGGTGCCAGAACGGAGTTTCTGGTGCTGTATCATGGAATCTGGTGGTGGCGGCGGAGCGGAACTCCTTCTAGAAAAACGTCGAATCCCCCTGGAGTTTTTAGGTCAGAAGGCTTCTTATAGGCGAAGAGGGAGACCGAGGGGGTACCTAGGGGGCCCACACCATGCCCTGGCACGGCTAGGCCCAGCCCGCGCCTAGGGGTGTGGCCAGCCCCTGGCCCTCCCCCGTCTCGTATTCTGGCTCCGTGAGTCTTCCGGAAAAATAGGCACTCTGGCTTTTGTCCCATCCAATTCTGAGAATATTCATTTTTTGACTTTCCTCGAACCAAAAACAGCAGAAAACAAGCAGTTCGCACTGTGGCTCTTGCTAATAGGTTAGTCCAAGAAATCATATGAAAAGTACTCCAAAGTGTGGACAAAACACAAGAAAGGAGATAAAACCAAGCATGGAACATCAAAAATTATAGATACATTTGCAATGTATCAACATCCCCAAGCTTAACTCCTGCTTGTCCTTGAGTAGGTAAGTGATAAAAAGAAAGAATAATTTTTGAGGTGACATGCACCACAAAGACTTGATTAAAGTATTTGTAAAACATTCAAAGTTGGGATCATAGTACTTCAAATATAACATGAAAGACAAAGTTTTAGCAATAAAACATAGCAACTATGTTGCAACATAAAATGGCACAAACAAAAGATTCGTGAATAACAATGCTTTGCAATACATTTGTTTGTTTCACATAAAGAAAACATAGCATAGTGGCATTCAGCTTGTCCCTCATAGAGTAAATGCATAGGACACCTTCAAAGTTTACAAGAGTGACTAGATACAAATAATTTAAAACAAGCAATATCAAGGTATGCATCAATCAACAAGTCTTGGGACAATGCACATAGAACTAATAATGTCCACTATGCTCTCAACAAAGTGCTCATAGAATGTGGGGAGACTTAACATGGAAATGAACAGGTTTTGAAAAGTTTGAAAGGCTTCCAAATGCAAAAAGTATGGTACGCGTTAGCTTTGAGCTCTCATTGCCCCTTTCATAAGCATCTTTAAATGGTTCAGGTTAAAGTGACACAACTAAGAGGATATGCTTGACAAGTTATAAATCGAAGCCTCATGCCCCTTACTTACGAAGACCGATCCTCATGCTACTCAACTTCAGTCACAAGTAAGCTCTTGTCATTGTAAGTATATACGTAGCATAGAGAACCGCCAACGGGGTACCCCTTGCACATGACACGGGAGCTATCCCATACTCAAAATAACAAGGCAAGCAGACAATGAGCATCTCAGTGATCTTTTTATTTACTATGTGCATAGATTTTTATTGAGGATGCTTCATAGAATGCTCATTACGGTTATGCTATAAGTTTCCACCATGATTAGGCATGGCTTAGGCTAGCGGCCCAGGCGTTTCTCTAACATACATACAAACTCCATGATCTTACAAGTTCCACTTTTATTTCACACTGCCGGGATCCATAGGTAAAAGAACATGATATCAACGAGGCACTAAGTACCATCGAAATGTTGAAAACTTTCCCCATGAAACATGGTTCTGCTAACTTCAACTTATAAAGCGCAAGCATATACGCAACAAAGAAGGACGCAATGGTTCAGGTTTATTAAGTGCAAGAAAATAAAGTGTGCCATCAAGTTCGTGAGAGCTTTACTAACTAACTTTCTTATAACAAGCAAACATTTTATTCGGAAGAAAACAAGGCATATTGAATATGCACAGAAGTAGCAAATGATGCTAATAGGTAGGTATGGTGGACACTTTGGAAATATTTGGTTTAGGGAATTGGAAACTTGAGTAAAACATACTCAGTGTAAGTTAAGGCTAGCAATAGTGAGGGAGCGACAAACGAGAGAGCAATAATGGCCATAATCATGCAAAGCGACAAAACATCATTGATCAAAGCATAAAGTGATACTACAAGTTGAAAACTAAAGGATCATAAAGGCTTATGGTGACTTGAGATAGTCATAACATGGTGTGAGCATGCCCCAAGTCAACCCAAATAAAGCATCAAAGGAGAATACCACTATACTATGCTTTAATATGCTAAAACAACACATGATTCATCCAAGGCACATTAAGCAATCTCAATTGTTTATAACAAGTCATGATACAACAAAGAATACTAAGCATAAAACCAAAACAATATCAAGCATGGCATGACAAAGCATAGGCCACAGTAAAAAACAAGCTCTCTTTACCACTTAAGCATGAGCTTTCCTACTCTTTTCCAAACCAAACCAAACTATTTGAACACCGATGCATGAAAGAGGAGGTCCAACCAATTTATTCAGAAAACTAAGAAAACAAATCAAACAAAAAACCAAAATGAAAACGAAAAACAAGACGCACCAAGAACAACACAACTGTGCATGAAACAATAAAAATGAGTTGTTTGGAAGAAACCTGGATTTTTTATTGATGAAGAAGTGGATGCCTTGGGCATCCCTAAGCTTTGACGCTTGTAATTCTTGGAAATTTCTTGGAGTGACACGCGTGGCATCCCCAAGCTTGAGCTTTAGTCCATCCTTCATTTCATTACTCATTCCTTCCATACACCTGAAATTTTTCCTTCATACAAAACTTCACACAATCTTTATTAGCAACATTAGTGCACTCAAGATAATAGGTCTTAAGGTTCAGTTCTAACACCAAATAAACTTCCATTAGAACACTAGCTACTTTAGCACTTCCCTCAAAAAGCTCAATTCCCCAAAAGAACTCAAAAAGGAGACAACAAGAAGCAACTGCAGAAAATGGCGGAAATCTGTCAAAACAGACCAGCAGGTAAAGACGAATGTTTTCGAAGACCTTCTGTTGCTCAAATCAAAAAGTGTTGAAAGCAGCAGGTAAAGACGAATTTTTTCGAAGACCTTATGTTGCTCAAATCAAAAAGTGTTGAAAGAACGAAAGTTAGATAACAACCTGGGGCAGAACCATAAAAATTCACGCCTCCAAAAGACGTTCAGAGATTTTACACGAATTTTTACAGTGAAGCACATAAATCTGTTTTGGGACAGCAACTTTCCCAATCATTACTTGTCTCTCATTAGAGGTTACTCTTGGCACAAAAAGAAAATAAAAAGGGATAAGGAGCGGTTATTACTAAAGTAATAACTTCTAAGACTCATCTAAAACTTTTGGGTTAGCTCCCAATAAGTACTTTTCTTTAACGCCTTTAAGTTAGGCATAAGTAAAAACTAAAATGGATAGAATAGAAGTAAGCGGAGATAATCATGGTGAAAACATTGTTTTGTTCAATGAAATCCTTTTGTTAACAAGGTTGATATGGTCTTGTTCCCAAAACAATTTCATATGGGACAAAACTTTGTATTCCACTAATGATTATGTTACCTCAACCTTGATAGCAATGGTCCCAATCATAATAGTTTTAAAATTTTCTCTTGGTATGGGACAATATATTTCTCCAACTTGAATGCCCTCAACATGTTCAATTGAATTCAAAATCATAAGTCTTACCAATCTTCTTGGGGAAATAGACAGTATGTTCCTTGTCATTAACATTGAAGGTCACCTTCCCTTGATTACAATTAATAACAGCTCCTGCAGTATTTAAGAAAAGGTCTCCAAAGAATAATAGACATATTATCATGTTCAGGCATGATAGTTTGAGAGGATGCTCACATAAGAAATACGAGTTGAAGTAAAAGAGACCATCAAGAAGCAAATTCAAAACACATTTAAGTCTAACCCACTTCCTATGCATAGGAATCATGTATGCAAATAAATTCACAAAGAACAAAGTGACAGGCATAGGAAGATAAAACAAGAGTAACTTCAAAACTTTCAGCACATAGGGAGGTGTTTCAATACCATGAAAACTTCTACAACCATATTTTCCTCTCTCATAATAAATTTTAGTAGCCTCATGAATAAACTCAACAATATAACCATCACATAAAGCATGCTTTTCATGATCTACAAGCACTAGAGCTTTATTATAGACATTTTCAAAAGAAACCTCAGGAACATAACATTCATCCTCTTTTAGTAAGCATGGAGGACAATCAAATAATGTAAGGGATAAAGAGTTACTCTCATTAGAAGGTAGGCATGGCTAGCTAATCCATTCTTCCTCCTTTTGTTCATCACTCTCTTACTCTTTTTCATCTAATGAGCTTTCAGGTTCATCAATTTCTTCTTCCATAGGATCCTACAAGGCATTAATCTCTTCCATTTGTGGAAAGCATCTATTAATATATTCAAGAATATAGCCATTTTCTTCCTTGTAATTATCAAAGCAAAATTTAAGTATACCATAAACCTCATACTTATAAGGTGAATCATCAATATTTTCAAGAAAACTAGCAAGTTCAAATGCACCCTTCCAAACAATAAATTTTTCAATTTGTTCCACGTCATAAAAGTCATAATTTCCCTTAACATAGGAAGATATGGTAACATTATCATTATACTCACATTGAAAAGGGAGGTGTTTGTACCTCCTACAACAACAAGATTTATCAAAGCAATAAGTGACATTATAAGTAGAGCACATGTTTCTAGCAATGGTATACAATTTATCAATTTAGTGTTTCCCTTTTTGTGAAAAGTGGTGTTCCTTATAATAATATTTATGTTCTTCCATGAACCCACCTTGCCAATAAGATTCAGTTTCAAAGAAACCAACCATTGATAAAGAGCATGATAAAGCAAGACAATAACAGACCAACGAAAATAACAACTAGAGTAGAGCTATTTTTTGTATTTTTGATAAAGAAACAAGGAAACAAGGCGGAAATAAACTAAGCTTGAACAATAGTGATTCCAAGTGAACTTGATAAATAAAGCTATGCTCCCCGGCAACAGCGCCAGAAAATAGTCTTGATGACCCACAAGTATAGAGGGTGTATCGCAGTATTTTCGAGGGAAGTGAAACCCAATTTATTGATTCGACACAAGGGGAGCCAAAGAATATTTATAAGCCTTAACAACTGAGTTGTCAATTCAGCTGCACCGGGAAGCAATCTTGCTCACAGCAGTTTATCAGTAGCAACAGTTTTGTAGTAGGAATAGCAAAGTAGCAATAGTAGTAAAGTAAAGACAGCAGTGACAAAAGCAGTAAACAATAGGATTCGAGTGCGGTAGGCATAGGGATGGATGGACGGGCGTTGCATGGACAAGACAATTCACATAGCAATCAGAACATAGGGCAATTGCAGAAAAATAAGATAAAGCATCCAAGTACTAGACAATCCTAGGCATGTGTTCCATATATAGTCATACGTGCTCGCAATGAGAACTAGCACAACATCTTTTGTCCTGCCAGCCCATTTGCAGTGGGGCCCCAAGGGAACTATTGGCAATTAAGGTGCTCCTTTTAATAGAGCACCGGAGCAAAGCATTAACACTCCGTGAACACATGTTATCCTCACATCAAAGCCATTCCCTTCGGTTATCCCGATTTCTGTCACTTCGGGGCCATCAGTTCCGGACAACAACGTGTGTATACAACTTGCAGATAAGACCAAAAATAATACTATCATAATGAATCAATAACATGTTCAAATCTGAAATCATGGCACTCAGGCCCGAGTGACAAGCATTAAGCACAAAAAGTCGCAACAAAGTCATAAAGCACTAATAAAAGATACTAGGCACCATGCCGTAACAATCTGATGTCATTACATGAATGATCTCATCCAATCCCTACCATCCCCATAGCCTACAGCTGGGGATTACTCACTCATAGATGGGGGAAACATGGATGGTCGATGGAGAAGCGATGGTAGTGATGATGGCGATGATCTCCTCCAATTCCTCGTCACGGCAGGGTGCCAGAACGGAGTTTTTGGTGCTATTTCGTGGAATCTGGTGGTAGCGGCGGAGCGGAACTTCTTCTGGAAAAACGTCGAACCCCCTGGAGTTTTTAGGTTAGAAAGCTTCTTATAGGCAAAGAGGGAGACCGAGGGGGTGCCTGGGGGGCCCACACCATGCCCTGGCACGGCGAGGCCCAGCCCGCGCCTAGGGGAAGTGGCCAGCCCCTGGCCCTCCTCCGTCTCGTATTCTGGCTCCGTGAGTCTTTCAGAATAATAGGCACTTTCGCTTTTGTCCCGTCCTATTCCAAGAATATTCATTTTCTGACTTTCCTGGAACAAAAAACA
Source organism: Avena eriantha (assembly GCA_910589775.1). Lineage (NCBI taxonomy): Eukaryota > Viridiplantae > Streptophyta > Magnoliopsida > Poales > Poaceae > Avena > Avena eriantha. The sequence continues at coordinate 212,931,224 of OU342741.1, forward strand.
GCAGAAAACAGGCAGCTGGCACTATGGCTCTTGTTAATTGGTTAGTCCAAGAAATCATATGAAAAGTACTCCAAAGTTTGGACAAAACACAAGAAAGGAGATAAAACTAAGCATGGAACATCAAAAATTATAGATACATTTGCAATGTATCACAACCTTCACGGGTTGACTAGAACTTCATGGAGTTCCTTTCCTACCGCATTCATAGCTCCTTCCCGGAACAGGGAGGAACATGTCACAATTCTTACACTCTGTAGAGGTGCGTTGCTTTACCCATGAGAGACCATCTACTTGTTGCACAACCGGGCATCTTATTCCTGTCCACATTTCCTTGATGTGGGGCCCATTAGATGATCCAAGCCAATCACTGCCCTCTCCGCGACCCCATATGTCTGCACGATCCTCGGGGGTTGACTACACCTCCGTTAAGCCTCCAACTAGGGCAAGCTATAACCCTGGTGAGTTCCCAAAGACTCTATGAGTTGGTGATGCCCCTGGCAAGCTCCATAAATGGTCCGACTATACCTCCGGCAGCCACTCATAAATAATCTAGACATAAAAATCGTGGGGCCTAAGGGTTCCCACCCATATGTTGGATCCATACCAGGAATCCCAACGTCACGATAAGGTTATCTTGCCTCCATATGAAAAGAAGAAGATACATCTGACTTCTCTGTCCCATTCCAAGTCTCATGGTTAACGCGTAATATACAGCGCTAGAATCACTAGCGACATTGGTTGTTAAGTCCTAGATATTATGTTCCTTTACCAGCGGAACTGTATCAATAGATTATTACCATTTGGTAAATAATCCATAATCATATTATTTTCTGTCCCATTTGAAATGCAGGTGATGACAACATTTGAGTGACAAGCATTTGATAGAAAATAATCAAAGGACATGAGCAAGTTGTGAACTTGCCTTTTGTGATTGCAAGATTATGCACTCATGGTCTTCAAGACAATAGAAGATCCAAATTCTGTAAACAACATCATTGGTCCGGTAAGGACTAATGTTTAGAGAAGCAAGATGCAGTTATGCATAAGTAATGTACTGCAGTTTGGAAAACCCCGAAGTAATACCCCAATATGGTGAATGAGTTAAACTTAGGTGATTTCTTTTAAAATTTGGTTTGTCTATAAGTTTACTTTATAATCCAATATACCTATACAAGGAACTTAAGACTAACATGTACGATATAAAGTAAATATAACAACACATTCTTAGAGTTATTTGATATTATGTATCAATTATGGAAGTCCATGTTTTAGGTTGATAAGAGTTGAAGAACTTCTTATGAGATTGTTGTTTTAAGTGGCAAAACGAATACTTTTGAAGAGAAGGTTTCTTTGATAAGGTTTACCCAATGTTTATAGAATGTGATCGATGTCATGAGCGTTTGCTCGATAAGTTTGGATTTGAGATGCCTTATGACTTAATTTGGAACAGCAAAAGTTACTATAAAAACATAATTAGATCTTGGGTGTGATGTGTTTAAAAGTATTAATAATCTTTAAACCTTGCAACACGCATGTTTGAAGGTATAGGATCATTCACTTTCAGCTTATATGAATGATGAGTTTAAACGTGATTTGTTATTATAAATATAGTTTATTTTATTAAGGAAAGTAAATTTAGATGATCTGAATAATCTATTAGAGCTAGGATCATGTTTCAAAATAGTTAAGAGATAAATAACATTCATTTTTATGATGTTCATAATTTACTTAAAATTGTTTGTTTAGTTTGGTTTTATGATTTTAAAAGAATTTTATAAGGCTAATAAGTTACACTTAAGTTTGATTATAGATCCAAGTTATAGCTTTGGACTTAATATTTAGATATTAGGGATTTAAGGTGTTTTTTATAGAATTGTGGTTATTTTTTTTCTAAGAATGTTCTTAAAGAATTTACTAACTAAATAATAATTAAGGATTTATTTCTTAATAACCTTAAAATGTGTTGGAATAATATAATTAGTATTTTTCTAGGAAAACATACTTACTTAAGATCTTAGAAGTGAATTTTATTTTATTTTTGGTGTTATCCTTATTTTTACAAAATTCCACAAAGGATTAAATGTCCTTGACTATTTGTTCCAAGTTTTATTTGTAAAAATTTAAGTTAGTATTTTTGTAACATAGTTGATTTATTTTCATATGAAAAATGATTTTTTATTCATTTTTAGGACCTTTCCTTAACTTATGAGATTTTTTTAAGGATTAAAGGATGTTAATATTTATTCACATTTTATTTAACTCCAATAAGTGAATCTATATTTTTATTATGTTGAGATTATTTTGGTGATAATTTTGATATATTACATGCATTTTTAGGATTTTATATGAATTTCCTATGCATTATTTTAGTTTGGAAATATTTGATAGGGTTTATTAAATAGAAAAATAATTTTGTGGGGCAAATAGTTGGGCTGTGGCCCTGTTGGCTAAAACCATACCTGGTCCAACTAGACTGAGTTGGTTTGGCCCAATAGGCTGTGGCCTAGTTCAGGTTTAGGCCCAACCTCCCCTGCTCTTTCTCTTATCGTCTCCACACACACCACAAACACGACATCGCCTCACCCCTTTCTACTCGCCATGCCACTGCCGCCCGCTTTGCTATGGCCGGCCGGGCCATCTCTCGCTATGTCCGGCGCTGCCGCACTCCGGCGCTGCCTCGCCACCTTCCGCTCTTTCTTTCCCTCTCACTGATTTAGCTCAAGCGCGCCCTTGCGCGCGCCCGACCGAAACCCTAGTCGCTACGGCTCGAGGTCACGACGCGGCCCTCGCACTTGTGCCTCCGGATGTTGCCCGTGGGAGAACACGAGCCTCTTTCCATCTACCTTGACCTCTAGTGCTCATGCTCGACATGGCTTGCCCATCTTTCCTATGGTGGTACTAGCCTGCTGCTACCAACGACCAGGCTGATCATGGCCTCCTGCACTTCACTGCAGTAGCAGGCTCGGCTGGCCTCCTCTTCTCCTTTGTCTACTTCAACAAAGGTATGTTCCTTTCTGTGACCAGCCTTCAAGCCGAAGAACAACCCTAGGCGTAGGATTTAGGTTTAGGTTTTGGGAATTGCAGATTTTGGTTTGTGGTGATGAGCTCTTGCTCCTCACATTTTGATGAACAGGAGGATATGGTCTGCTCGCTGTGTAAATGGTTTATGGTTGTGTGTAATATCCTGGACATGTACTATAGTGTATCAATTTGATAAAAATAGCTACATGCTACACTTGATCTTGTCCTAGATAATTCTTTGGTAATGTCCATTATTGTAATGCTAAAAAACAATCTAGTAGTGTGTCCTAGTGTTAGTATTATATATACTGTATTTCTAGAATATTAGTAAGAGCATGATCGAATTTAAGTAATCCACCATGCCTAATAGAATCTTGTGTCACTACTTAGCCCCAATTCTTTTAAAACAGAGAACACATGTTGTATACTTTTTGCAAGATTTATCTAATATGTAATAGTGTATAGATGGTTGTTGTTTGGTTATGCAAGCACACTACTAGCCCTATATGATCAGGAATAGATTTCTAGATATGCACATGTTGTTTGGAAAGTTATAGATGCATAAGCTTGATGTAATTTACTTATAGATGGATAGTTTGATGTTCTAAATGATCAAAAGCTCACCTAGAGGTATAAAATCTTATCTATATCAAGGATATGCCTTTGCTTGTGGATTTTACTGATTTTTGGATAACTATGGTGCCTCCTCTTAGAGTGTTCACATCACTATGGTCATATTTAGCATGATCTTGATAAGATCTGTGTATATGATGGACACACCTAATGCTAGGTAGAATAAACTCAAGAATAGATGCTTGATTAGATTATAGATTAGCAACCTACTTCTTGTAGGGTTGTTGTTGTATCTTCTTAGATTATTCTTCAGGATCCAAAAATAACCTTCTAATGGTTAACTTGATCAGGTGTAAGCAAATAAATATCCTGTTATGATTATACTTCTTGTGATCTCTTTCTAATGGTGTGTTCTTGAGTTTGTAGTGATCACCTGACCACCTAGATATATGTAGTATAGCTCCAGATTGGGTTGATGCTTTTCTGGATGGTTTGATACTGTTTTTATGCTCTATGGTTGATGTACTTGCTCCTGGAGAGATCTGGTGGCTGTCCAACAACACTATAAATGTTCCACAAGAACCCCTCTCTTATACTTTTTACTAAACAGGTTCAAAAAATAAAGGATGCAGTAAATCAACCTAGGATCTTGATTCTTTATACCTTGTATCTTCTACCATATATGCCCTTGTAGCCTCCTCATCTAGATTCAAAACTCCATGCTTCTGGTGGATCACTTGATTAGCTACTAGTGGATACTGAAGTTCTGTTTGTAAACCTTCTCCTCCTAGTAGCTGGATCTGCTCCTACTCCTCCACCACCTTGTGTCTTGATTTGCTTTTTAAGATCTAGATCTAGCCTTGTAGCTGTTCTTGATGTGCTCCTCGTTTTTGGTGAGATCTGGCTAGTAGATGATAGATATATCTACTAGATTATGTTCTAGTCGTCTAGCTAGTGTAAATGGTTCCAAACTGAGCTACATATATTCTTCTACTGATTTGCAAGAGCTATGGTTGGGTGTGTGTATGAGTTGAGTGGTTGCTAGCAAATGGTGAGTTCCTAGGGTTCTTGCTGCGCTAGCTACTTTCCCTTCTAGGAACAAAATGGGGTGTGGCTGGCTGATGCTTTGCTTTTGTACTACTCTACTTGCTCTCTGGTTATGCCAACACACCCCATGCAGATGATGAGAATGTTGCTTGCAAGTGGCCTCAATCTGGTGCATGTCACCAATTATCTCTTCTTCTCTTCTTAGTGCAAGCTTCGGCTGTGCTAATATTTATCCAACTGTAGCACTAGTTTCCTTTGTTTCTTGATGGCCAAGTGTAAACTCATCTTAGACTACTATTAGTACTTGAACTTGACTCTGAGGATGCCTGGAACTAAATATGGGCTTTATTATTATTCACTTGTGGCTACTGATTCAATTTCCTATTAACTACCTAATGTTAATGTTAATAAAATATGTTATTTTCTTCTTAATAAGGTTACCTTCCTAATACTACTTTCTTTATTTTTACTTGATTAATTCCAACTCAAGCTACTGCGAGTGATATATGTAATTTTTAGATGAACAATAAAATGATATGAACATGATTTCCTAATGCATGTAATTGATTTCCTTCATTCATCTTGGATTTATTAGCTAAATCTCACTTATATAACTTATTGTTGTTCTTTTTGCAGGGAAGAAGAAATAGATAAGAAGAGATAAATATTAAATTAGGATTACCCTTTTATTATACCAGTACTTTCCTTTGTATTTTCTAAAGTGTAAAACATTATACTATTACCTTTGTGATAAAGATTATTACATTCTCTTGGTGTTGTACTTTTGTTTTTCTAATTGGACATTGTGTATTACTTTGTAACTTATATTTTTTGTATTCTCATTTATTAATGTAATCTTTCATTTGTCTTGAAGTACCTTTATTATGAAGAGGAATGTATTATTTATTCATATAAGGTGTACTTTATTCTATTTTTGCAATTCATTTTCTATATTCATCTCAAATTCTATTTGAATTCAAACATAACTTTTGAATGTTCAAATTTCAATGGCTACCCCCTCAAAAGAAAATATACAGTGGAGGTCATGTCGAAATCTATCACACCTGCCCAGATGCTGCCATCAGAGTAAGAGAGATCCCGATCCCTCACTGGCTTCTTTAGTTTTGTGCGAAAACTCCCCGGATTTTCTATGCATGAATGCAATGCACACACCTTATCTCAGCTTAATTCTAAGCTCTAATGCTGGGATGTTACAGTTTTATCTACTTTCTTATGTTTTGTTCCAAATTTGGAGTACTTTCTATACACTTTCTTGGACTAATCTATTAACAAGGGCCACAGTGCCAGCTGCCTATTTTCTGCTGTTTTTGGTTCTAGGAAAGTCAGAAAATGAATATTCTTGGAATTGGACGGGACAAAATCCAAAGTTAGTTTTTCACCAGAGGGGACACGGAGCTAGAATACGAGAGGAAGAGAGGCCAGAGGGCCGCCACAGCACCTGGCCGCGCGGGCCAGGCCTGGCCACGCCAGGGGGTGGTGTGGCCGCCTGGGGCAACACATCGGCCTCCCCTTTCGCCTATAAGATGCCTACGATAAAGAAACCCTAAGGACCCGATCAAAATTCCACGAACGAGTCTGTAGGCGTCGTCATCTCCATCCCAAGATCGGGAGGGATCTGAAGCTCTTCCCGGCACCCTGCCAGAGGGGAGAATTTACCCTGGAGGCCTTCTTCATCACCATGCAAGCCTCCGGTGAGATGCGTGAGTAGTTCATCCTTGGACTATGGGTCCATGTAGTAGCTAGATGGCTGGTTCTTCTCCTTTGTGCTATCATGTCTAGATCTTGTGAGCTCCATTCATGATCAAGATCATCTATTTGTAACCTACATGTTGTGTTTGCGGGGATCCGATGGATATTGAGATCTATTTAAAATTGATTATTGATTCTATCATGTCTTTGTTATTTGTGATCTTGCATGCTTTCCGTTGTTAGTAGCTATCTTGGCCAAGTAGATGCTAGCATCTCCAAGAGTTAGTATTTATGCTCGATAGTCGGTTCATGCCTCTAGTAATCTGGGGAAGTGACAGAAATCTCTAAGGTACAAGATGTGATGTTGCTACTAGGGAGCAAACAACAATCCTTTGTTCATAGAACAATCGTATTGTTTACATTACACGCAATGTGTAATGCAATTATCTGTTGCTTGCAACTTAATACTGGAGGGGGTTTGGATGATAACCTGCAGGTGGATTATTATTCATAGATGCAGTTGGATTACGGTCTATGTATAATGTTGTAATGCCCAATTGAATCTCAAAGGAGTCAAGATGATTAGTATAAGCATGTATGCTTTCTTGATGTTTGTCAATTGCCCCGCTGTAATTTGTTCACCCAACATGTTATCTATCTTGTTGAGAGCCACCACTAGTGAACTATGGACCCAGGTCCTTTATTTTATCATCAATCTACAACTGTTTACTTCTTTCTATTTACTTTTTCAAACTATTACTCTCTTCCACACAATACGGTTAATCCTTTGTTTTCAGCAAAACCGGTGAGATTGACAAACTCACTGTAAGTTGGGGGCAAAGTTCTATGGTTGTATTGTGCAGGTTTCCACGTTGCTGCTAGCGCTGGTAGTGCGCCCTACCAAAGTCCAGCTAGTAACACCTTGGAGGTGTTTCCTTGCTCCTACTGGATTGATAACCTTGGTTTCATAACTGAGGGAAAACTTACTGTTGTACTCATCATACCTTCCTATTGGGGTTCCCCAACGAGCTCATTATTACACGAGTCAGCAAGTATATTTTCTGGCACCGTTGCCCGGGACTAAAGAAGAAGAAGTTCCCACGTCAACCACGCGCTATTAAAGATATTTTCTGGCGCCGTTGCCGGGGAGTCAAGGACATCTTCACAAGGGGAGTCCCTCATAACCAATCTCTTTACTTTGTCGTTTTCATTTTGCTTAGTTTACTTTTGCTTAGTTTGCTTGTTTCTTTATCAAAAACACAAAAAATAGTTGTACTACTTTGCTTTTTTATTAAAAAACACAAAAAAAATTATTATTAGTTCCCATCTTAAGTTGCCATTATGTCTAGCTTTGCTCCAATCACTATATCACCCGGGGAAATGATTTTCACTTTTAAACAAAGAATTGAAGAGATTTTTAAAGAAGCTTGGTCTAGAATCTCTGATTTACATGAAAAGCCAAACCTAAAATGACTCAAAGCTTGTTTCTTGGCAGTTTTTATCTTGGAATTGCTCTTTGCTATGATATGCTTTGGATGCTATAGTGGCAGGATATTTCCTCCAATGCAATGAGGATGATGTTGTTAATGCCATAAAGAAGTTGGTCTTTACTTACAACTTGCCTAGCAAATCTGATTCTTCCTTTATAAACATATTTGCTAGATTGAACACCCTTGACACCCGCACTACTAGTTTAAAGGATTGCTATAATACACTTAGAGAGCATCATGACTATGTTCCAATAAATTTTGAGCCCTCAAAATGGCTCCCTACAGTAAAGATTGTTATAAATAATGAAACTTTTCATGCTCGCTGTGATATCATGTCTGAATTTTGTCTTATGCCCAAAGATATCTATGAATCTTTGAATCTTTGGGGGCTTTCTGAAGAAGGAGAAGAAATATTTCTTGCTAATAATTCCACAATATTACCCATTGGAATAGCTGAAGGAGTGTTTACAAAGATCCTAGGGAAAATGGTTGCTACTGATTATCTTGTTTTTGAATGTGTAGGAAAAGGACAAATTACACTTGGAAGATCCCTATTGAAACTCCTTGGAGCAATAATAGATGTGGAAAAGGGCACCATGCACTTTGCTTCTCCACCAAACAATCATATGTTCCCCAAGGTTAAGAATAAAAGTAAGAGAGGTAAGGGCAAGAAATTTGGTTTTAATGCTTCTTCATTTGGGAACACTTCATTCTTTTTCTTGCTTCTTATGCCTAACTTAAAGGCGTTAAAGAAAAGTACTTATTGGAAGATAACCCAAAAGTTTTAGATGAGTATTGGAAGTTATTACTTCAGTAATAACCTCTTATTATCCTTTTTATTTGCTTTTTGTGCCAAGAGTAACCTCTAATGAGAGAGAAGTAGTGATTGGGAAAGTTGCTATCCCGAAACAGATTTCTGTGCTTCACCGTAAACATTCGTGTAAAATCTATGTACGTATTTTTGAGGCGTGAATTTTTGTGCTTCTGCCCCAGGTTGTTATCTAACTTTCGTTTGTTCAACACTTTTTTATTTGAGAAAAATAAGGTCTTCAAAAAAATGGTTTTTACCTACTGGTCTGTTTTGACAGATTTCTGCCATTATTTGCATTTGCTTCTTTTTGGTTCCTTTTTGAGTTCTTTTGGGGAATTGAGCTTTTTGAGGGAAGTGCTACAGTAGCTCGTGTTTTAGTGGAAGTTTTATTGGTGTTGAAACTGAACCTAAAACTTATAATCTTGAGTGCACTAATGTTGCTAAAAAAGATTGTGTGAAGTTTTGTATGAAGGAAAAATTTCAGGTGTATGGAGAGAATGATGTAATGAGATGAATAATGGACTAAAGCTCAATCTTGGGGATGCTACCCCGTGTCACCCCAAGAAATATCCAAGAAGTACAAGCGTCAAAGCTTGGGGATGCCCAAGGCATCCCATTCTTCATCAATAAAAATCCCAGGTTTCTTTCAAACATTTCATTATTATTGTATCATGCACAGTTGTGTTGTTCTTGGAGCGTCTTCTTTTTCGCTTTCATTTGGTTTTTTCGTTTGCTTGGTTTTCTTAGTTTTCTGAATAAATTGGTTGGACCCCCTCTTTCATACATTAGTTTTCAAATAGTTTGGTTTGGATTGGAAAAGGGTAGGAAAGCTCATGCTAAGTGGTAAAGAGAGCTTGTTTTTGACTGTGGCCTATGCTTTGTCATGCCATGCTTGATATTGTTTCCTCTTTATTCTTAGTGATCTTTGTTGTAGCATGACATGTTATAAACAATTGAGATTTCTTAATGTGCCTTTAAAAAATCATGCCTTGTTTTAGCATATTACAACATAGTATTGTGGTATTCTCCTTTGATGCTTTATTTGGGTTGACTTGGCACATGCTCACACCATGTTATGACTATCCCAAGTCACCATAGCCTTTATGATCCTTTAGTTTTCGACTTTTAATATCACTTTATGCTTTGATTAATGATGTTTTGTCGCTCTGCATGATTATGACCATTATTTCTCTCTTAGTTGGTCGCTCCCAGTCTTTTGCTAGCCTCCATAACCAAGTATGAGTTCCACTCATGCATCCAACTCCTAAAACCAAGTTATTCCAAAGAGTCCACCATACCTACCTATTGGCACTTGCTATTCCAAGTATATTCATGTTTTTATCTACATTCTGAATTAAACTTGTTATGAGAAAACTAGTGATTAAAGCTCTCACGAACTTGATGGCACACTTTACTTTCTTGCACTTAATAAACTTGAACCATTGTGTTCATCTTTGTTGCGAATATGCTTGCGCTTTATAAGTTGAAATTAGCAGAACCATGTATCATGGGGAATGCTTTCAACATTGCGCTTGTACATTGTACCTAGTTGATATCATGTTCTTTTTCTTATGGATCCTGGCGGTGTGAAATAAAAGGGGAACTTGTAAGATCATGGAGTTTGTGTTTGTATTAGAGAAACGCCTGGGCCGCTAGCCTAAGCCATGCCTAATCATAGTGGAAACTTGTAGCATAACCATAATGAGCACTCTATGAAGCATCCTCAATAAAAACCTATGAAAATAGAAAATAAAAAGATTACTGAGATGCTCATTGTCTACTTGCCTTGTCATTTTGATATAGGATAGCTCCTGTATCATGTGCAAGGGATACCCCGTTGGCGGTTCTCTATGATACATATGTACTTACAATGACTAGAGCTTACTTGTGACTAAAGTTGAGTAGCATGAGGTTCGGTCTTCGTAAGTAAGGGCATGACACTTCAGCTTATAACTTGTCAAGCATATCCTCTTAGTTGTGTCACTTTAACCTTAATCACCAAAAGATGCTTATGATAGGGGTAACGAGAGCTGAAAGCTAATAAGTACCATAATTTTTAGAAGTTCTTTATGAAACTTGAATCCCTACTTCCTTCTATGAAGGCCTTTCTTTTACTTTTATGTTGAGTCTCCACCTTCTATCTTTATGCACCTACTTTGAGAGCATAGTGGCCATTCTTAGTTCTATATGCATTGTCCCAAGACTTGTTGATTGATGCATGATTTTGATATTGCTTGTTCTTAAACTATTTGTATAGTCACTCCTATGAACTTTGAAGGTGTCCTATGCATTTATGTTTGCTACTCTATGCGGTACAAGGTGAATACCACTAAACTATGTTTTCTTTATGTGAAACAAACAAACGTCTTGCAAAGCATTGTTATTCATGAATATTTTGTTTGTGCCTTTTCATGTTGCAACAATATTTGCTTTGCCTTATTGTTAGAACTTTGCATTTCATGTTATGATTGAAGTACTATGATCCCAGCTATCAATGTTTTACAAATACTTTGATCAAGTTTATGATGGTGCATGTCACCTCAAAAATTATTATTTCTTTTTATCACTTACCTACTCGAGGATGAGCAGGAATTAAGCTTGGGGATGTTGATACGTTGCTAACGTATCCATACTTTTTGATGTTCCATGCTTGGTTTTATCTACTTTCTTATGTTTTGTTCCAACTTTGGAGTACTTTCTATACACTTTCTTGGACTAACCTATTAACAAGAGCCACAGTGCCAGATGCCTCTTTTCTACTGTTTTTGGTTCCAGGAAAGTCAGAAAATGAATATTCTCGGAATTAGACGAGACAAAAGCTAAAGTCAGTTTTTCACCGATGGCGACACGGAGCCAGAATACGAGAGGGAGAGGTGCCAGAGGGCCGCCACACCACCTGGCCGCGCGGGCCAGGCCTGGCTTTGCCAGGGGTGGTGTGGCCGCCTGGGGCACCCCCTCGGCCTCCCCTTTCGCCTATAAGATGCCTCCGATACAGAAATCCTAAGGACCCGATCAAAATTCCACGAAAGAGTCTGTAGCCGCCGTCATCTCCATCCCTAGATCCGGAGGGATCTGAAGCTCTTCCCGGCACCCTGCCGGAGGGGAGAATTCACCCTGGAGGCCTTCTTCATCACCATGCAAGCCTCTAGTGTGATGCGTGAGTAGTTCATCATTGGACTACGGGTCCATGTAGTAGCTAGATGGCTGGTTCTTCTCCTTTGTGCTATCATGTCTACATCTTGTGAGCTACGTTCATGATCAAGATCATCTATTTGTAACCTACATGTTGTGTTTGCGGGGATCCGATGGATATTGAGATGCTATTTTAGATTGATTATTGATTCTATCATGTCTTTGTTATTTGTGATCTTGCGTGCTTTCCGTTGTTAGTAGCTATCTTGGCCAAGTAGATGCTAGCAACTCCAAGAGTTAGTATTTATGCTCGATGTCGTTGTATTGGGAATGACAGTACCTAAGAAGGTTAGATAGAGGTGTGGGGACTAGCAGGGAAGCTATCGACGACGTCTGTAGGCAGGATTGGATACAAGCAAGCATAACTGGACGTAGGAAGTACCTAGGTTTGGAGCCCTCGTGGTGAGGTAAAACTTCTACTCCTGCCGGATCTGACTATGGGGGATATACGGACTACAAGTGCTCCTTGAGCTGTATTCTCTAGCTACTGCCTTAAATGCAATGAGATCAACCGGCTAGCTGTCTAGGTGTGTATCCGTGTGTGCATCTGGGAGTGAGCTAGCTAGCAGAGAGCTATCTCTCTGGTAGTGATCGATGGATGCCTCCCTGAGTGAATGAGTGTCCTGTGAGTGAGTCCCTCTCTTTCCTTATAAAGGTTGCCAAGGGGACACGGTGGGACCCACTCAGCCTAACTAGTACTATTGCCTATGTCATCTGATTGTGGTACAATATGTCATGCATAGTGTATACTATTTGCAACATCATCTGACTAGTAGAGGCATGGCAGCAGTGGTCTTGTCTTCTCGGTCTTGTCGTTGTCCTTCTTCTTATCTTCTCGTACGCCTCCTGGGGTCCAACGTACTGGTACTTGATCGACTGAAGCAAAGCGACTGACTGGGTGGTCGATCCAGCCGGGTGGAGTCAATCGGCTGAGATCGATCGAATTCATCCCAGGGGACGTTACCTGGCGCGCGTCAACCGGCCGCGATGCGGTCAGCGATACCCATGCACGCCCCTGCCCTGCCTCGATCCGGTAGGAGCGATCTGGCTGGGGGGGCAATCCGGCCTGGGGGCGACGCGGCAGGATGCCCAGCCGGGGGCGGTAGGGAGGCTGACCGAGGAAGGTCGGGTGGGTCGGGGAGTGGCCCAGCCGGGTGAACGAGGCAGCCCAGGCGGGGCGCTGCCATCCGGATCGGAGGGAGGAGGCGGATGGGCCGGCTGGGGCGGCCCAGCCGGAAAGAAGAGACGGTGCTGAGCGGGCCAGGAGGCGACGCAGGCCGGCTAGAACCTCCTAGTCGGCCTAGATTGCCTCGGCCACTGTTTTTTCTTTGTCCTTTGTCTATTTTGCCTTTTTTGGCCTGTTTTGGACCATCTTTCGGGTACCCAGGGAAAGTCCCCCCGACACTAGCCCCCGAGCACACGCTGATTTCACCCAGAGGGAGAAATTCGCATGAGCTCCACAAAAACTTGTCGTTGTCGTTGTAGATGAAGTTCTTGAACAGCGTCCGGCTGGACACCTCCAGCCCGGGAAGCAACACAACTACCGCGGGGGCGCGCGAGCGCACCCGCGGGGTGTAGCCCCTGATATTCGGAGTAGCTGACGAAGACAGGTGATGCGAATCTTCTATATCTTGCCCTCTTCGACACCTCGAACTTGCTATCCGGGTGAACGCCTTCAGCCGGACTGGAGCACTTGATTACACCGGGGGCGCGCGAGCGCACCCAGTGGGTGTAGCCCCCGAGATTTGAAGTAGTGGGCGACGCCAGGTGCTTTGAATCTTCAAATGCCCTTGAAATCCGACTCGGTGCAGTCGTGCCAAAACAAACAAACAAAATTGATTGTCAGTACATCAACATATAGTACACATGCTATCAACCGGATAACGGTTTTATTTTTTCGAAAACTAGCTCGTGCTTCTAAGCATTGATACACCGTTTGCTACTAGATCTGTTACATGTTTGCTTGCTGCCATCTTTATTTCAGTTTGTCATTAGTCTCTTCCACGCCATCAAAGTACTTTCGATCACCGTTACCACTTATAATTATCCATACGTCTTGTATTTGATTATCTTTTCGCCGAACTAGTGCACCTATACACCTGACAAGTATATTGGGTGTGTTGGGGACACAAGAGACTTCTTGTATCTTGATTGCATGGTTGCTTGAGAGGGAATACCTTTGACCACTTCCTCCCTGAGTTCGATAAACCTTGGGTGATCCACTTAAGGGAAAACTTGCTGCTGTTCTACAAACCTCTGCACTTGGAGGCCCAACAACTGTCTACAAGAATAGAAGTGCGTAGACATCAAGCTATTTTCTGGCGCCGTTGCCGGGGAGGTAAGGTAAAAGTTATTCACACTGGAGGATTAAAGAAGAAGAACCTCCCATGGCAAACGCCTATTTTCCGGTGTGAGTGCTCGAAGTTATTTCCTTTAGATTCTGCAATTTTGTCTCTTTGTTTCTTGTTTTCACTAGTTAGGCTTAATGGAAAACAACAACAAAATTAGAGAGCTTTATAGAATTTATCTTGAGTTAGGACATGAAGTGTTTGAAGAGAAAATTAAAAAACCTATGGAACTTTATTTGCATGCTAATAGCAATGTTGTTAGTATGAATTCTTTGGACACTATTATTGCTAATGCTATGGAAAAGTCTAAGCTTGGGGAAGCTAGTTTTTATGAAAATGATCTTTTTAGTTCCCCAGCTTTGGAAGATAGCTATTCTATTCCTTATGATGATACCAAACCTCCAATATATGATGATTACGATGATGAATATGTTATTTTCAGTCCACCTACTATTGAGGAGAATATTAATTATGATTACAATATGCCTCCGATATATGATGATTATGGTGATGAGAATAATAATGATAGCTATTTTGTTGAATTTGCTCCCACTATAATTAATAAGAATGACTATTCTTATGTGGAGAGTAATAATGATTATATGCATGTGGCTCATGATAAGAATGTTTTATGTGATAGTTATATTGTTAATTTTATTCATGATGCTACTGAAAGTTATTATGAGAGAGGGAAACATGGTTTTATGCATCTCAATAATATTAAGTTTCCCCTCTTTATGTTGAAAGTCTTGAAGTTGCACTTGTATTGTTTTCCTATGCGTGTTGCTCTGTGCTTTGATGACTTGTTTCTTTACAAGATTCCTATGCATAGGAAGTGGGTTAGACTTAAATGTGTTTTGAATTTTCTTCTTGATGCTCTCTTTTACTTCAATTCATATTTCTTATGTGAGCATCTTCACAAACTATCAAGCCTAACTTAAAGGCGTTAAAGAAAAGTACTTATTGGAAGATAACCCAAAAGTTTTAGTCGAGTCTTGTAAGTTATTACCTCTGTAATAACATCTCCTTATCCTTCTTATTTGCTTTTTGTGCCAAGAGTAACCTCTAATGAGAGTGAAGTAATGATTGGGAAAGTTGGTGTCCCGAAACAGATTTTTGTGCTTCACCGTAAAAATTCGTGAGAGAGCTCTGTATATCGGATTAAGCTGTAAGATTTTGTGCTTCTGCCCCAGGTTGTTATCTAACTTTCGTTAGTTCAACACTTTTTGATTTGAGCAACAGAAGGTCTTCGAAAAAATTCGTCTTTACCTACTGGTCTGTTTTGACAGATTTCTGCTATTTTCTACATTTGCTTCTTGTTAGTTCCTTCTTGAGTTCTTTTGGGGAATTGAGCTTTTTGAGGGAAGTGCTACAGTATCTAGTGTTCTAATGGAAGCTTATTTGGTGTTAGAACTGAACCTTGAGACGTATTTATCTTGAGTACACTAATGTTGCTAATAAAGATTGTGTGAAGTTTTGTATGAAGGAAAAATTTCAGGTGTATGGAAGGAATGAGTACTGAGATGAAGGATGGACTAAAGCTTAAGTTTGGGGATGCCACACGTGTCACACCAAAAAATATCCAAGAAGTACAAGCGTCAAAGCTTGGGGATGCCCAAGGCATCCCCTTCATCAATAAAAATCCCAGGTTTCTTCCAAACGCTTCATTTTTATTGTTTGATGCACAGTTGTGTTTTTCTCGGAGCGTCTTCTTTTTCGTTTTCATTTTGGTTTTCATTTGCTTGGTTTGCTTAGTTTTCTGAATAAATTGGTTGGACCCCCTCTTTCATACTTTGGTTTGCAAATAGTTTGGTTTGGTTTGGAAAAGAGTAGGAAAGTTCATGCTTATGTGGTGAAAAGAGCTTGTTTTTGACTGTGGCATATGCTTTATCATGCCATGCTTGATATTGTTTTGGCTTTATGCTTAGTATTCTTTTCTGTAGCATGACTTGTTATAAACAATTGAGATTTCTTAATGTGCCTTGGATGAATCATGCGTTGTTTTAGCATATTAAAGCACATTATAGTGGTATTCTTCTTTGATGCTTTATTTGGGTTAACTTGGCACATGCTCACACCATGTTATGACTATCTCAAGTCACCATAGCCTATATGATCCTTTAGTTTTCAACTTGTACTATCACTTTATGCTTTGATCTATGATGTTTTGTCGCTCTGCATGATTATAGCCATTATTGCTCTCTTAGTTTGTCGCTCCCAGTCTTTTGCTAGCCTCCACAACAAAGTATGAGTTCCACTCATGCATCCAGCTCCCTAAACCAAGTTATTCCAAAGAGTCCACCATACATACCTACTAGCTTATGCTATTCCAAGTACATTCATGCTTTTGTTTACCTTCCACTTGTAATGAGAAAACTAGTGATTAAAGCTCTCACGAACTTGATGGCACACTTTACTTTACTTGCCCTTAATAAACTTAAACCATTGTGTCTTCTATGTTGTATATGCTTGCACTTATTTGTCGGGAATTAGCAGAACCATGCTTTCATGGGGAACGCTTTCAACATTGCACTTGGTACTTGTACCTAGTTGATATCATGCTCTTTTGTATATGGATGTCGTCGGTGTGAAATGAAAGGGGAGCTTGTAAGTCCATGGAGTTATGTATATGTGTTAGAGAAACACCTGGGCCGCTGGTCTAATCCATGCTGACATGGTGGAAACCTGCAGCGTAACCACAATGAGTTGTCTATGAAGCATTCTTCTTATAAAAAAAGAGTCCTATTGAGAAAAAAAAGAGAAAAAGAAAAAAAAGATACTATGAAAAGAGGAAAGAGATAAAAAAGCACCATATTCCCATGGTAAATAAGAAGAATGCTGAGATGCCCGTTGTCTGCTTGCCTTGTCATTTTGATATGGGGATTCTTCCGTATCATCGGGCAAGGGGTACCCCGTTGGCGGTTCTCAATGATACTGTAGCATCCCATCTGTTTAACATATGTAATGCTACATGGTCTAGTAATATAATTGCTACTCCCTACATATATTGGTTGCATAACAATTATATCATGCCACCTTGCATAAAACCCTTTTCATTTGGTTCTTCTCTCATATGCATTAGTAATTGTATTTGGCTCTTGATATATTGTACTTGGTTCTTGATAAATGCTTGATGCCCAAGTTGAGTTGGGGGCATATCTTTTACTCAACTCCATCACCTTTCTTTGTCACCAACTTATAATTCCACCATCCTAATTACCCATGAGTTTTTATTTTCTTTTGGCATTTAATCTAGCTCATGTGGGTTGGGATGGATCCAATTCTATTTTCCTTTAGCTTGGCCTTACTCCATATTTTGGAATGCATGTGTATAAATGCCATGATCATTGTTTTGTTTTCACAAGATAAAACATGGTATTTAATGCCCATGCATGGGCCATGCAAATCACCACCATTCTATTCTTTTGGGATTTACTTGGATTTTTGGGTGGAGCATGGTTCTTTGTGAATCCCTTCATGTTGAATCTATTCTTTTGCTCTTACCCCAACACCCTCCCCATCTTGATATTTGTTCTTGTCAGGTGCATCAAGACCTCAACCCCACCCCAACTTCTTCCCACCTTTTACTTGATCTTGTTTTAGGATCATGTTAAAACCCTCACACCACCTTTTCTCTCACCTCACTCTCCTTAACCATCATCACTCCCCTCCACCTTTGCTCGATCTAGTTGGCATGTGGAGAAAATCCTAAACACCCTAATCAAACCCGAAACCCTAGCCTCTCCCTCTAATCCCTCTCTCTCTCTAAACCCTAGCCTAATCCACCCCATGCCGATCTACCACCCCTAATCTTCTAGCTTCGGCTACCCCCAAACCTGGCCCTAGCTACCCCTCTCAAACCCTAACCACCCCTAACCTAACCAAGCCCCAACCCTAGCTCCATGCTGAGCACGCCCTAGCTAACTTGAGCCTCTCCCTTCTCTCTCTATTTTTCTCTGCCAGCCAGGCTCCTCACCCGGTCCAACCCCCTCCTTGGTCCCACCGTGCAGCCTCTGGCCACGTCTTCCATGCCCTGGCCGAGCTGGTCGAGCACGTGAGGGTAGAGGAGAAAAGGTGGCCGAGCCACCTTTTCCACCCCGAGCCCCACGGCATCCCCCTCTCTATCCCTCGCCTTTATCTCCTCCCTCCCTCTCTGCCGTGCCCAGACCTTCCCCAGGCCGCTGCGCCGTTTCCTTCCTCTCCCCTGCAACCTCCTCTCCACCCCGGCGATCCACCGTCGGCCTCCACCCTACCTCAGCAAAACTCGGTGGCGGGCGGGTGAGCTGGTGCCGAGGAGGACCGTGGAGAACCCCTGCTTTGCCCTGACCATGACAGTGAGGAGGAGGAGCCCCCAGACCGCCACAGATCCACGACGCCGAGCGAAACCCTAGCCGGGCGTGCGTCTGCGTCCTCGCCGCTACGTCGCCCCCCGGCCCGATCCACCACCTCCGACCATCTCGCGGTGAGCCACCCTTCCTCTCTGACATTCTCTCTCTCACCGTCGCTGCCTAGCCTCGCCAGACTTTGCGCCGAGCGCTCTCTGTGCACCGGCGTGCGCGTGCCCCTGCTCGCTGTGCGCCGCAACAACTATTCCTAGCCGCGTTTCCCTCAACCAGCACCAACCCCATGCCACCGCACTGGTTCCGCCTCGCCGCGCGCGCGCACGTGGTCGCCAGATCGAACTCCCGCGCCGCGCTCAGTCCCTGCCAAACACGGACCGCTCGTCGGTTGATTCAGAGAAGATCCACAGTACCGCGTGGTACTTTTCCATAAAACCCCCTTTTTCTTTTCTCCCTCAAACCCGCGCTCCACCGGCCCCACCAGTCAGCCGCTCAACCGTTTTTGCAAAAAGGTACCCCAGTTTTCCAGTACCTTAACCCGCGATCCCCCTCTGTGCCGCGTGGCAGCCTCCGGCTCACCCGCGGGCAGCTGGGCCCGCGAAGCCCCCGGTCCCATTTGTCGGTCTCCCTGGCCAGCGTCTACGCCGGTAGAAAAAGTCCGCTGCGCGCCGAATCCGCCCAGTGTGCACTGGCCCCACCCGTCAGTGACTAGGGCTAGCTGCGGCTGAGTAGAAAAGGGCTGCCTGCTTTTCTGTTTTAATAAAATGATTTCAGTAAATGTTTTAATATGAATTTAAGTCTGTTTTTAAAAACTTTTAAATTATAAATCCAAATAATACAAATGATATATATTTTGGAATCAGAAAAATGTGAGGAATTCAAATATGCCATTCAAAATATTATAGGAGCACTTTAAATTTTCGAGATGTTTAAAATTACAATAAAATGCCCTTTTTCTTAATAAATTAATAACTTTAATTCTACAACTCCAAATTCGACAAATAATATGTCTAAATCGATCAGCGCGATGAGCCCGTTCTAACTATGCATTCCATGTTCTGAATTGAAGCATGCATCATGCCATAATTAAAATTCAGAACAGTTTATGGCAATAAAACTTGACCAAATAAATAATAAAATGAATTATTCTTGTCCCCACACCTCACCCATGCCATGCTACTTTATTGCCATGTAAACTGTGCATCATTCATCATGGCATGCTTGTTTGCTTGTCGCAGTTTAATTCATATACTTGTGCACTTTATTTATGTTGGCCCTTGTTTGTTTGGTTCTTCTTCGAATAGACGCCTAGCAGGAGAATTATCAGGAATCATAGGAGTTCTACCCAGATCCATCTCTCGCATCAACTGAGCTGCCAGGCAAGCACTATCACATGCTTGCATACATATAGTACCTATTGCCGCTATCTTATTCTTGCATCATTGAGTCGCGATTGCATTAAATTGAATCCCAAGTACTGCATAGGCTTTAATTTTAAACCCCACCGAAGCTTGTTCCTCCATCCCATGAGCCATTACTACAGGAGTTGTTTGAGTCATGCGAGTCGTAGAGAAGCATGTGTAGGGTATGTGGGTGTCTGATGGATAACGAGGTACCTAAACAACTTAACCTGAGTAGTAATGTGATAACTAATGAAAGAGGCATCGGTGAGCAATATCTGCTATTTGGTTTTTCATGCTCACTTGTGTCCCGTAGGACCCCGAGTACTTGATTCCTGTTCCTTGACTATTCGCACTATCCACATCCGGGAGGCCTTATGGACCCCCCTGAGCCAGAGCTTGATTCATTTCTATTTCTTGGGGCCACAATTAGTTTGGGGTTTTATTACTATCCTGTACTTATGCCATGTTTACTATTGATTTACGATTGTGCGTGGAGCACCTGTACTGTTTTGGATCGTGACACGTTTTCGCTGTATCGACAAGCCCAGTCACACTTTCGGGTTCCCAGTCGTTTACCGCCGTCCACACAAACCTTGAGTCCGTCACTGAGTCAGCTAGCTTCGTTGCGGGTAGCTTAATGGGGTGGCCCCTTGAAATATTTCTGAATCCTGTGATCGCTTTGTCGTGAATTCCTCGTTGGGTTTTGAGTTGGTTTTTCCGAGGTTGATCGAGTGTGTGTTGCTATTCGTGCATCCCTACAGGGTAAATCTTTCTGAAAGCCGTGTCCGCGGTTATGGATGACTTGGAGCACAGTTTCTCGATCATAGACAAGTATAACTAAAGTACCGCTTTTAATCTGACTAAGTACCTGATTAGTAAATAGTGCAAAACTCATGGAATGGTTAATAAAACGGCCAACGGATGGGTTGATCGTCCGCTTTCTCGTTGGTAAGCGAGAAGGAGGATGGATCTATTAATTATCCTGTTATAACTGTTGTTACTAATTAACGGACATCCATCTATCATTGGTTAGGCGGATGGTTAGCGAGTATCTATAGGCTTGTTAGTTTTATCTTTTGCTGCAATTGCGTCACCCCAGGTATATGTCCCCTTTAGAGGCATAAAGACTTGCTGAGTACCCCTAGGGTCTCACACGATAAATTGCTTGATTCAGATGAACAGGTGTATTTGCAAGATGGATACTGGGTGGAGGAGACGGATGATGTTGGCAACGATCACTCGGTGTAGAGATTCCGGGAACGGGGATCCGTGAGATCTGTGGGCGAGATGTGTTTATTTATGTGGCATCTTATGCCAATTTGCCTCTTATCCGTACTCAGATCTTGTTTTCCGCTTCCGCCTGATATTCTGATGTTTGATGTATGAGGAGCTATCCTAAACTATTATCTCTATCTAGGATATTTGGATCTTGCCGTATGGCGTTGCAATATTTCTATTTCTTTTAGATGGAATAGCTCTGTGAACAGTTGTATGGTGGCTTGCATACATACTCACTTGTGTATGTAGTTGATCCCTTCACCTGCCGATTACACCGCTCGTTCTTGTTCTGATGTTCTGAAAGTGGTTAGGACGGCCGAAAGGTCTACCTGTGAGTGGCCCCTGGGCCCCACCATACTATTTTAACCACTCTCGCTCATCCAGGCATGCAACTAAGAGCGTAATTCACCGAGGTAGTTACAATTGGTATCAGAGCCATCCCGCCCTTGAGGGTCTTAGCCAAATGGTCATTGTCAGTCTAGCAAATATTTTTGGTAGCAATGTATACTAGGGAAAAACAAAACGTGAGAGTAGGATTGCTTCCATTTTTCTTCTTACCCACCCACCCACCCTTTTCTGGTAAGGAAGTGTAACGTTTAAAATCCTCTTCTAAAATTCAAACTTGGATTCACGTGTTCTGGGTTCCGTAGTACCATAGGTTGTGTGTGTGTGAATTCCTTGTCTATCTGTTGCATCCAAATGTTATCTCTATCTGCCTTTTGGTTATCAACTATTGGTACATTCCATATCGACAGGCCTTTGTAAACCGATGCGATCTATCTGATTCGTTGTATACCGGCGCGATCTGTCTTACTCTTTGTTATCCGACGCTATCTTGTTTGGGGTGTTCGTTTCTGTAGTTACTAATCTTTAGGTTCATCTTAAGAAGGTGTTGGGATATGTGTTTTACTAATTCATGTGCAGAGTAATGATTTGAGTGCGGGATGGAGTCGCGACCATACCACTACTTTTATCATTCGCTCTTGTATATTGAATTGGTAGAGTTACTAATCTTGATTCGTTAAGTGGTTTTGCGCATATAGTGGTATTTTAATGCCAAAATTTGTGGAATTTTTTTCTTTGTTAGCTTGTTTACCACACTCCTTGTTCAGTCGTGTGCGATATGCTTAATATCTTCTAGGTTCCTTGAACTTTGTTGATATTTTAATATCATCTCAGTGAATTGTATCCTTTAATCTTGGTTAATTCCATTTTGGTATTATTTTGGATTATTATTATTCTCCATTATAGTACTGACTTGTGTTTTATATAAATCATAGGATGGCACCACCACGCCGTTCTGAGGAGGACATACCACCTGAACTGGGGGCTGTGTTGGCAAGTATTGCAAATTCCTTGGGAACAATGCAGCAGAACCAGTAGCGATTCGAATAAAGCGTGAGGAGGAATGAGTTTGTTCCGCTACCTCCACCTCCCAAGCGAGGAGACATCAAGAGTTTTCTGAAGTTCAACCCACGCCAATTTGAGGTGTTTGATTAGCCACTTGATGCTGGTGATTGGCTGCGTGAAATGTCAAGGTTGCTGATGACTACGGATGTTCCTGAGCAAGAATGGGTAAAATGTGCCACGCACCTTCTGAAGGGAGATGCAGCTCTGTGGTGGGAAAATTACCTGAAGGCAGACCACTCTGGTTTTCAGCCTACTTGGGAGCAATTAACAGCGGCTTTCAAAGAGAAATAGCTGTCAGAAATTGTCATGGAAAGGATGAAGGAAGTGTTTCTCAACCTCAAGCAGGGCAATGACAATGTCAATACCTATATCAGAAACTTCATGAACCTTTCTCGGTATGGTGGCGATGCGATCTCTGATGACAATAAGAAGCAAAAGAGGTTTAGGCAAGGGCTCAATGCATCCATCAAATATGCAATCACTCATGCAAGGCCGGGGTCTTTTCTAGAACTCCAACATACAGCTCTGCAGGAAGAAGCAAGTAGGCAAGTGTTTGAGGAGTCAAAGAAACACAGCCGTGATGCAGCAAGGTCTTCAGCTATGATAGATCCTTCTAAGCACCACGTGTGGGTTCCTAACACTCCACCGTCGCTCCCGGCTCCACCAAGACCGTCAAGCTACGCGGCAAGGCCACCAAACTCCTTCACTGCGGCTCCTAGGGGCTACAACCACAACTACCCTAGAGCGCCTAGCGGAGTCCCTGGCTACGCTGCTCCACGTCCACCTGGTGCTTGCTACACTTGTGGAAACACTGGGCATCAGCACTGGAATTGTCCATTGAACAACAAAGCTCTTCCACCACCACCTCCAAGACCTGCGGCAAGTTCTTCTATGGTTCGTGCACCTCCACCTCGGGCTCTCAACATCAACACCAAGCTCGGGTCTACGGTTGCTCGTGCCAACTGTGTCAACGCCGCTCAAGCTGAGCATGCACCTGGAGTTGTGATTGGTATGCTCCCTGTTAACTCAGTCCCTGCACGAGTTTTGTTTGATTCTGGTGCTTCGCATTCATTTGTCTCTCACAAGTTTGCGCATGAGCATGATCTGGCTATGGTTCCTTTATTGCATCGTCTTGTGGTACAATCTCCTGGGTCAAACATGAGGGCTGCTCATATCAGCCATGGCAATCAAATTCAGATTGGTGGATCTTCGTTTCCGGCTTCCTTAATTATTCTGGGCAATTTTGACATTGATGTTATCTTGGGTATGGATTGGTTAACAGCAAATGCAGCTGTGATTGATTGTGCTGAACGCTCGGTTTCTCTGAAAATTCCTGAAGGCCATATAGTCTATTCTCCTAGTCTGACTCCTGCAATTCAGCTTTTCTCTTTGGCGGCTCTGAATGATGATGCTATGGAAGCTATTTAGAGTGTTCCGGTGGTCTGTGAGTTTCCAGATGTTTTTCCTGAAGAGTTGCCGGGTATGCCTCCTGATCGAGAGGTCGAGTTTGTGATTGAGCTTGAACCTGGTACCGCTCCTATCTCCAAGCGGCCTTATAAAATGGGTCCTGCTGAGTTGGCTGAACTCAAACGTTAGTTTGATGAACAAGAGAAGTTGGGTTTCATTCAGCACAATACTTCTTCTTGGGGTAGCCCAACCATCTTTGTGAAGAAGCGAGACAAGACTGATAGACTTTGTGTTGACTATCGGGCTCTCAATGCTAAAACAATCAAGAATAAATATCCCCTTCCGTGGATTAATGATCTCTTCGATCAGCTAGCTGGAGCTGTGGTATTCTCTAAGCTTGATTTGAGAAGTGGATATCATCAAATCAAGATTCGCAAGGAAGATGTTCCCAAAACAGCTTTCACCACCCGCTATGGCCTGTACGAGTACACGGTCATGTCTTTCGGTCTCACCAATGCACCTGCCACCTTCTCGAGGCTTATGAACTCGGTTTTCATGGAGTATCTTGATAAGTTCGTTGTGGTCTATCTGGATGACATTCTAGTCTATTCTAAGTCAAAGCAAGAGCATGAAGAACACCTTCGGTGTGTCCTAAACAAGCTTCGTGAGAACCGCCTGTATGCAAAGTTCTCCAAGTGTGAGTTCTGGCTGCCTCAAGTCACCTATCTTGGTCACGTCATCTCTGCCAAGGGTATTGCCATCAACCCAGAAACTATTAAGTCAATTGTTGACTGGCTTCCACCCAAAAATGTCAAAGAAGTCTGGAGTTTCCTTGGTTTGGCTAGTTACTGTCGTCGCTTCGTGTAGAACTTCTCAAAGATTGTGAAGCCTCTTACCGATCTCCTCAAGAAAGGCAAGAAATACCTTTGGACTCCTGCATGTCAAGCAAGCTTTGAAACACTCAAAGAGAAGCTCACTTCCACACCAGTCTTGATTCCTCTAGATACATCAAAGCCTTTCCAGATATTCTGTGACGCCTCATTGCAAGGATTGGGTGCGGTCCTTATGAAAGAAAAACAAGTTGTTGCTTATGCCTCTCGACAGTTGAAGACGCATGAGATCAACTATCCTACACATGACCTCGAACTCGTAGCAGTTGTCTTTGATTTGAAAGTATGGAGGCACTACTTGCTTGGCAACCATTGTGAGATCTTTTTTGATCACAAGAGTCTGAAGTATATCTTCACACAGCCTGATCTCAACCTTCATCAGAGGAGGTGGATTGAAGCAATTAATGATTTCGATTTGACCATCAACTACACTCCTGGCAAAGCTAATGTCATGGCCGATGCTCTCAGCCGAAAAGCTTATGTCAACAACCTCATGGTGGAAGAACAACAGCCTCTCTTGTGCGAGGAATTCCGCAAGCTCAACCTTGAAATTGTGGATCAAGGGTATCTTCTGAATCTTCTGGCAACCCCTCTCTTGGAAGAAAAGGTTCGCTCCATTCAACTTGGTGATCCTTACACTAAAAAGATCATCTCCAACATTCAGCTTCCGAAGTATGAGTCTTTCCACATCGACGACCAATGCACTCTTTTCTTTGAACACCGGATGTTTGTTCCGAACTACCTGGGTTTAAGAGAGCAAGTTCTCAAGGAGGCGCATGATTCTGTTCTTTCTATCCACCCTGGCAGCACTAAGATGTACATGGACTTGAAAACACAATATTGGTGGCCTGGGTTGAAACGATATTGTGCCAAGTATGTCTCCGAGTGTGATGTCTGCCACAGAGTTAAAGCTGTCCATCAGAAACCTTCTGGTCTTCTACAGCCATTGAAGCCTCCGGAATGGAAATGGGAGAAAGTAGAGATGGATTTCATAACTGGTTTTCCAAGGTCGCAGAAGGGCAACAATGCAATCTTTGTTGTCATCGACAGGCTTTCTAAAGTGGCTCACTTCTTTCCCGTCAAGGAAACAATTTCTGCAATTCAGTTGGCTGAGCTCTATATCAACAGAATTGTCTCTCTGTATGGGGTTCCTCTTGAGATCAGCTCAGACCGTGGAAGCATCTTCACTTCCAAGTTCTCGGGAAGTTTCCAAAATGCTTTGGGAACAAAATTGAACTTCAGCAAAGCTTACCACCCTTAGTCGCAAGGACAAGTTGAAAGGATCAATCAGATTCTGGAAGATATGCTCCGTGCTTGCGTTATCTCTTTCGACATGAAGTGGGAAGAATGTCTTCCTTACGCTGAATTCTCTTACAACAACAGCTTCCAGAAAAGTCTAAATATGGTACCATTTGAGGTTCTCTATGCGCGCAAGTGCAAAACTCCGATTGGTTGGTCGGGCGCAGGTGAAAGAACTTTCTTTGGCCCCGACATCGTAACTCAAGCAGAGGAGAAGGTTCACATCATTCTGGAAAACCTGAAGATTGCTCAAAGTCGCCAGAAGAGCAATTATGACAGAAAGCACACGCACATGGAGTATGCCCCTGGTGATCTCGTTTACCTTCGTGTCACTCCCATGAGAGGCACGCACCGGTTTGGTATCAAAGGTAAGCTGGCTCCTAGATACATCGGTCCTTTCAAAGTTCGTGGAAGAAGAGGAGAAGTTGCTTATGCTCTTGAGCTCCCAGAAAAACTCAAGGTCCATGATGTTTTCCATATCTCTCAACTCAAGAAGTGCTTCAAGGATCCCGGCAGGACCGTGGACCATGAATTCATCAATCTCCAAGAAGATCTGTCTTATCAAGAACACTCCATAAAAATTCTAGAAGTCACAGAAAGAAGGACTCGCAACAAGTCCATCAAGTTATGCAAGGTGCAGTGGTCGCACCATTCCGTTGATGAAGCCACTTGGGAACATGAGGACGAGCTCCATGCCAAGTATCCTACCCTCTTCGTGTCTTCTTCTTCTTCTTCCTAGAATCTCGGGGCGAGATTCCTGTTTAGTGGGGGAGAGTTGTAGCATCCCATCTGTTTAACATATGTAATGCTATATGGTCTAGTAATATAATTGCCACTCCCTACATATATTGGTTGCATCACAATTATATCATGCTCATGTCATCATGCCACCTTGCATTTGATCATCATATAAAACCCTTTTCATTTGGTTCTTCTCTCATATGCATTAGTAATTGTATTTGGCTCTTGATATATTGTACTTGGTTCTTGATAAATGATTGATGCCCAAGTTGAGTTGGGGGCATATCTTTTACTCAACTCCATCACCTTTCTTTGTCACCACCTTATAATTCCACCATCCTAATTACCCATGAGTTTTTATTTTCTTTTGGCATTTAATCTAGCTCATGTGGGTTGGGATGGACCCAATTCTATTTTCCTTTAGCTTAGCCTTACTCCATATTTTGGAATGCATGTGTATAAATGCCATGATCATTGTTTTGTTTTCACAAGATAAAACATGGCATTTAATGCCCATGCATGGGCCATGCAAATCACCAGCATTCTATTCTTTTGGGATTTACTTGGATTTTTGGGTCGAGCATGGTTCTTTGTGAATCCCTTCATGTTGAATCTATTCTTTTGCTCTTACCCCAACACCCTCCTCATCTTGATCTTTCTTCTTGTCAGGTGCATCAAGACCTCAACTCCACCCCAACTTCTTCCCACCTTTTACTTGATCTTGTTTTTGGATCATGTTAAAACCCTCACACCACCTTTTCTCTCACCTCACTCTCCTTAACCATCATCACACCCCTCCACCTTTGCTCGATCTAGTTGGCATGTGGAGAAAATCCTAAACACCCTAATCAAACCCTAAACCCTAGCCTCTCCCTCTAATCCCTCTCTCTCTAGACCCTAGCCTAATCCACCCCATGCCGATCTACCACCCCTAATCTTCTAGCTTCGGCTACCCCCAAACCTGGCCCTAGCTACCCCTCTCAAACCCTAACCACCCCTAACCTAACCAAACCCCAACCCTAGCTCCATGCCGAGCACGCCCTAGCTAACCCGAGCCTCTCCCTTCTCTCTCTTTTGCTCTGCCAACCAGGCCCCTCACCCGGTCCAGCCCCCTCCTTGGCCCCACCGTGCAGCCTCTGGCCACCTCTTCCATGCCCTGGCCGAGCTAGTCGAGCACGTGAGGGTAGAGGAGAAAAGGTGGCCGAGCCACCTTTTACACCCCGAGCCCCACGGCATCCCCTCTCTCTCGCTCGCCTTTATCTCCACCCTCCCTCTGCCGTGCCCAGACCATCCCCTGGCCGGTGCGCCGTTTCCTTCCTCTCCCTGCAACCTCCTCTCCACCCCGGTGATCCACCGTCGGCCTCCACCCTACCTCAGCAAAACTCGGCGGCGGGCGGGTGAGCTGGTGTCGAGGAGGACCGTGGAGAACCCCTGCTTCGCCCTGACCACGACACCGAGGAGGAGGAGCCCCCAGACCGCCGCAGATCCGCGACACTGACCGAAACCCTAGCCGGGCGTGCGTCTGCGTCCTCGCCGCTACATTGCCCCTCGGCCCGATCCACCACCTCCGACCATCTCGCGGTGAGCCACCCTTCCTCTCTGGCACTCTCTCTCTCACCGTCGCTGCCTAGCCTCGCCGGACTATGTGCCGAGGGCTCTCTGTGCGCCGGCGTGCGCGTGCCCCTACTCGCTGTGCGCCGCAACAGCTACTCCTAGCCGCGTTTCCCTTAACCAGCACCAACCCCAAGCCACCGCACTGGTTCCGCCTGGCCGCGCGCGCGCACGAGGTCGCCAGATCGAACCCCCGCGCCGCGCTCTGTCCCTGCCAAACACGGACCGCTCGTCAGTTGATTCAGGGAAGATCCACAGGACCGCGTGGTACTTTTCCATAAACCCCCCTTTTTCTTTTCTCCCTCAAACCCGCGCTCCACCGGCCCCACCAGTCAGCCGCTCAACCGTTTTTGCAAAAAGGTACCCCAGTTTTCTAGTACCTTAACCTGCGATCCCCCCTCTATGCCGTGTGGCAGCCTCCGGCTGACCCGCGGGCAGCTGGGCCCGCGAAGCCCCCGGTCCCATTTGTCGGTCTCCTTGGCTAGCGTCTGCGCCGGTAGAAAAAGTCCGCTGCGTGCCGAATCCGCCCAGTCTGCACTGGCCCCACCTTTCAGGGACTGGGGCTAGCTGCGGCTGAGTAGAAAAGGGCTGCCTGCTTTTCTGTTTTAATAAAATGATTTCAGTAAATGTTTTAATATGAATTTAAGTCTGTTTTTAAAAACTTTTAAATTATAGATCCAAATAATACAAATGATATATATTTTGGAATCAGAAAAATGTGAGGAATTCAAATATGCCATTCAAAATATTATTGGAGCACTTTAAATGTTCGAGATGTTTAAAATTACAATAAAATGCCCTTTTTCTTAATAAATTAATAACTTTAATTCTACAACTCCAAATTCGACAAATAATATGTCTAAATCGATCAGCGCGACGAGCCCGTTCTAACTATGCATTCCATGTTCTGAATTGAAGCATGCATCATGTCATCATTAAAAATCAGAACTGTTTATGGCAATAAAACTTGACCAAATAAATAATAAAATGAATTATTCTTGTCCCCACACCTCACCCATGCCATGCTACTTTATTGCCATGTAAACTGTGCATCATTCATCATGGCATGCTTGTTTGCTTGTCGCAGTTTAATTCATATACTTGTGCACTTTATTTATGCTGGCCCTTGTTTGTTTGGTTCTTCTTCGAATAGACGCCCAGCAGGAGAATTATTAGGAATCACAGGAGTTCTACCCAGATCCATCTCTCGCATCAACTGAGCTGCCAGGAAAGCACTACCACATGCTTGCATACATATAGTACCTATTGCCGCTATCTTATTCTTGCATCATTGAGTCGCGATTGCATTAAATTGAATCCCAAGTACTGCATAGCCTTTACTTTTAAACCCCACCGAAGCTTGTTCCTCCATCCCATGAGCCATTTCTACAGGAGTTGTTTGAGCCATGCGAGTCGTAGAGAAGCATGTGTAGGGTATGTGGGTGTCTGATGGATAACGAGGTACCTAAACAACTTAACCTGAGTAGTAATGGGATAACTAATGAAAGAGGCATCGGTGAGCAATATCTGCTATTTGGTTTTTCATGCTCACTTGTGTCCCGTAGGACCCCGAGTACTTGATTCTTGTTCCTTGACTATTCGCACTATCCACATCCGGGAGGCCTTATAGACCCCCCTGAGCCAGAGCTTGATTCATTTCTATTTCTTGGGGCCACAATTAGTTTGGGGTTTTATTACTATCCTATACTTATGCCATGTTTACTGTTTATTTACGATTGTGCGTGGAGCACCTTTACTATTTTGGATCGTGACACGTTTTCGCTGTATCGACAAGCCCAGTCACACTTTCGGGTTCCCAGTCGTTTACCGCCGTCCACACAAACCTTGAGTCCGTCACGGATTCAGCTAGCTTTGTTGCGGGTAGCTTAATGGGGTGGCCCCCTGAAATATTTCTGAATCCTGTGATTGCTTTGTCGTGAATGCCTCGTTGGGTTTTGAGTTGGTTTTTCCGAGGTTGATCGAGTGTGTGTTGCTATTTGTGCACCCCTGTAGGGTAAATCTTTCTGAAAGCCGTGTCCTCGGTTATGGACAACTTGGAGCACAGTTTCTCGATCATAGACAAGTATAACTAATGTACCGCTTTTAATCTGATTAAGTACCTGATTAGTAAATAGTGCAATACTCATGGAATGGTTAATAAAACGGCCAACGGATGGGCTGATCATCCGTTTTGTCGTTGGTAAGCGAGAAGGAGGATGGATCTGTTAATTATCCTATTATAACTGTTGTTACTAATTAATGGACATGCGTCTATCATTGGTTAGGCGGATGGTTAGCGAGTATCTATAGGCTTGTTAGTTTTATCTTTTGCTACAATTGCGTCACCCCAGGTATATGTCCCCTTTAGAGGCATAAAGACTTGTTGAGTACCCATAGGGTCTCACACGATAAATTGCTTGATTCAGATGAATAGGTGTATTCGCAAGATGGATACTGGGTGGAGGAGACAGATGATGTTGGCAACGATCACTCGGTGTAGAGATTCCGGGAACGGGGATCCGTGAGATCTGTGGGCGGGATGTGTTTATTTATGTGGCATCTTATGCCAATTTGCCTCTTATCTGTACTCGGATCTTGTTTTCTGCTTCCGCCTGATACTCTGATGTTTGATGTATGAGGAGCTATCCTAAACTATTATCTCTATCTAGGATATTTGGATCTTGCCATATGGCGTTGCAATATTTCTATTTCTTTTAGATGGAATGGTTGTGTGAACAGTTGTATGGTGGCTTGCATACATACTCACTTGTGTATGTAGTTGATCCCTTCGCCTGACGATTACACCGCTCGTTCTTGTTCCGATGTTCTGAAAGTGGTTAGGACGGCCGAAAGGTCTACCTGTGAGTGGCCCCTGGGCCCCACCGTACTATTTTAACCACTCTCGCTCATCCAGGCATGCAACTAAGAGCGTAATTCACCAAGGTAGTTACAGATACACATGTACTTACGATGACAAGAACTTATTGGTGACTAAACTTGACTAGCATGAGGAGCTGCCCTCGTATAGAAGGGACATGAGATTTCTGACTTATACTTCGTCAAGCATGTACACCATAGTTTGTTCACTTTAACCTTAATCACTTCAAGATGCTTATGATAGGGGCAATGAGAGCTGAAAGCTATAAGTACCATAATTTTTCGAAGCTCTTTATGAAACTTGAATCTCTACTTCCTTCTCTGAAGGCCTTTCTTCCACCATTATATTGAGTCTCCACCTTCTATCTTTATGCAACTACTTTTAGAGCATAGTGGCCATTCTTAGTTCTATGTGCATTGTCCCAAGACTAGTTGATTGATGCATAACTTGTTATTGCTTGTTTTAAACTATTGTATCTAGTCACTCTTATGAACTTTGAAGGTGTCCTATGCATTTATAATTGCTACTCTATTGAGGGACAAGCTGAATACTATTATTCTTTATTTTTTCTTTATGTGAAACAAACAAACGTCTTGCAAAATCCGGATTGCTAAGGACATCGAAATCCAACGATTAATCTGTTATGGATATTCAGATCTTGTTGCTCAACAAGTGTCAGATATCTGTAATGCAAATAAGCACATGGCAACATATAGAATTGCCGTGGATGAACTATCTAAATCCTTCGAATGGTTTGAAGTTGAACACATCCCTCGAACAGAAAATGAGGAAGCATATGCATTATCTCGAATAGGCTCTGCACGGAAAAAGGTCCCGGATGGCGCTTTTTTGGAGCACCTCAAAGTTCCCTCTATAAAAGGAGTAGACGAGGAATATCCGACCAAATCCGACTCACCTTTAGTAGCAATTTTTGCTGCAATCCCTAGCTGGACTCAACCCTACCTTGATTACTTGGTAGCCGACAAATTACCCGAAGAAGAGGTTCTGAGCCGGCAGATCATCCGACGAGCAAAAACCTATACTATAGTAAATGGTGAGCTCTATAATTGGAGTGTGTCTAGGGTCTTTCAGCATTGTGTATCTCCAGAAGGAGTGGAAATATTACGAGAAATCCACGAAGGCGAATGCGGCCATCATGCTGTAGCCAAATATTTAATGACAAAAGCATTTGACATGGTTTTTTACAAAATGGATTGAGGCTAAACCCGT
This sequence comes from Avena eriantha, assembly GCA_910589775.1. Classification (NCBI taxonomy): domain Eukaryota; kingdom Viridiplantae; phylum Streptophyta; class Magnoliopsida; order Poales; family Poaceae; genus Avena; species Avena eriantha. The sequence continues at coordinate 212,963,903 of OU342741.1, forward strand.
CACTAGTTGTGATGGAGCAACATCTAGAAGATTTGTCGAGGATGTCATAATCCGATATGGTTATCCACATAGCATTATCACAAATAACGGGAGTAACTTTTCCATGGGAGAGCTTTCCGAATTATACACCGAACAAAATATCCGGCTTGACATTGCATCGGTCGCACATACACAAGGTAATGGACAAGTCGAAAGAGCAAATGGTTTAATCCTACAAGGCCTAAAACCAAGAATCGAAGCACCACTACGACGTGCTGTGGGGGCTTGGGCAGAAGAATTACCTTCTGTGATATGGAGTTTACGAACAACTCCGAACAGGTCAACTGGATACACACCTTTCTTCTTGGTATTTGGTGCAGAAGCAGTTCTTCCTAGTGATTTAATTCATACTTCTCCCCGAGTTGCTGCGTATATTGAAGAGGATGCCGAAATTTCTCGACAAAATGATCTCGATTTAAACAAAGAAGTTCACGTCATTGCTGAGATGAGATCAACAGCCTATCAGCAGAAGTTACGCAAGTATCATAGCTAGAGAGTCAGAAACCGGTCTTTCAATAAGGGCGATTTGGTTCTCTGGCTTGTGCAAAAAAGAAAGCACAAACTTTCCCCAGTATGGGAATGGCCCTTTTTAGTTAGCCGAGTATTTCACAATAGTTCATACTATCTAACTTATATGCGGCCAATCAAAGAAAGACCTGCTACTAAGAAAAAAAGAGAGCTGGAGGCAGTACAGACCCGGAAGAATTAGATTGACCGTGGAATATTGCTTAGCTATGTCCCTTTTATTATTAATCATATATGTGTACATGTTCAATGAGAAATAAAGTATGGGTTGTCTCAATGAGTTCTGGGTGCCGGTAAAGACAAACCCTACGTGCTGCTCCGTCGTCCCCTTTGGAGACATCGACATCTTCATTGGCGAAACTGACTCGGGTCCTAGCTCCCAAGAAGTCGGAAACTCGTCAAGCCCTGCACGGACCTACTATGAGTTGGACACATTCGCAAAAGGATCTGGGCCATACCTCTCCTTGGAGTATGATGGCTTAGATCAGGAAAATTCAAGACCCACCCAAACCACCCTAGTGCAGGAAATAAAGGTGGAAGGACCCTGCAAATCTACTTGGCTTCCTCCAGCGTTTTAGATGCGCATGTCACACTTTGTCGGCATCATCACCATCTTCGATCTGGCTAGATGCGTTCATACCCTCTGAAGGTTGCAGGCCACAGGTCCTCTCACCCTTGGTGAGATGGTCACAATTATCAACGAATACGCGGACGCAAATGAGGATGCCGAAGCCACGATCGACGTGGTAGCCGGAGGAGGAAACAACATCAGCTCGCCTCCATACTGCTCCACATCCTCCGTCAACAACATCGAAGCCAACTCCGACTCCGTCCTTGACACGCTATACGCCGACATCAATATGGATGGCGGCGGCTGAGATGCTAACTTGGAGGAATACAATGCTATTACGAGGGAGATCGAGTAGGAGATCGAGAAGGAGGAGTGCACAAACAAGGCCAACACATCCCACCAGGTGCTAGTCGCCATCGGGAGTGTGATGGAAGAATACAAATAGGAACCAAAACGTGAGACAGCTCTACCCATGCCAGCGGTTACCAGAGCAGCAACAACCAAGAAAGCCTCCGAGCCTCTGGCTCCGACCAAGGCCTTGCCCCCTCCGGTTATCCGCCCGCAACTGGCACATGAACTCACCATGGCCCCCAGTACTGCCAGGTAGTCAAACTAGCCGCCAATCCCACCATCAACGTCTGCAGCTGGTAACCCATTGGTTACTCCCGCCGACAAGGAAATCTATGGCGCACTCCTCATTGAGCCCATGACCGTCGCCCATATCCAGAGCATTACTGAGATTTATGAGAAGCGTGCATCAATCCTAGTGGAGGACGAGTGCATTGTGGAGCAGGGCGCTAAGCTAGATGAAGAAATGGCCAAGGTGCAACAATCTATTCAGGCGGAAAGATCTATGGAGGATGAGTACAAGAAGTTGCTGCTGAAGCAAAAGGCAAAGAAAGCACCAGCTCATGTCGCCGAAGATCCCGGCGTTCGTCGCATGTTGGGATATGAGGGATCCGAACCGACAAAATCCACCCATACACTGATTTAGAGGGGAGGCAAGTAATGCCAACTCCCACCCTCAACATTGCCGTCGCCAAGACCCTCCTGGAACAGGACAGGTCACCAGAAGCACTTGCTTAGGTGTATGACCTCGTTGCCAAGGCATGCAAGCAACAGGAAAAGGCTACCTTGCAGAGGCTTGAGTCCAACCCGGAGCTTTGCCAGTCAACCCTGAATAGCCGCAAAATGCCAAAATCTCCCCATGACGAGGCATCACATACAGGCTCCACAGAGCAAAGACGGAGGGACGCGCGCAACAGGGCTGACGCCATACCCATATCCTCCGATCACGGAAAAAGGCTCGTCCTTGTAGGTCGCCACCCCCACCACCATCCTGGCATCACGAAGAACCACATCCGCGCCACCTTACAAGCATGCCACCTCCTAGGCATCCCCAGGACGGCATCGTTATACGTGACTAGGGCGAGTTGCCCCGACATGCCGAAGAGCGTAGTGTCATTGAAGGACATAGGAGCAGGTCCCACAAGGAACCGCCATGTCCGACAAGCAACCGCGACAAGCGTGAGGAGTCGCATGAGGGTAATAGAAAGAAAGCTAACCCACCGCCCCCACCGCCACCATCGCCACCTAGCAGCCATCATGGCGGAGGATATAGTGGATCTCATAGATCGCGCCGCAATTCCCCTCCCCATGACGGAAAAGGGAAGCAACCAGAGCCGTATGACACACATTCATGGCTGGAAAAGATCCAAGAAGCTCGGGAGCTCCCATACCTTGGGCTACGTTGTTTTGGACTAGTAATACGGGCCACAACCCACCCCCAGGGTCTCCGGATAGACAAGACTATCAAGACCTATGACGGCACCGCCATACCAGTTACATGGTTGCAGGAGTACAGTGAAGCGATTAACATCGAAGGGGAAACCCTAATGTTGTCGTCAAGTACCTCCCACTTATGCTCACTGGAACCGCTGACAATGGATTGATGACTTGCCGGAGAAATCAATATGCAATTTGTTGGACATGCATGAAGCATTCACCAAGAACCTCGAGGGTACGTACAAACGTCCCTGCACTGTTGGAGACCTATAGCGGTGCGTGTAAGAAAAGGATGATCTCTCATGCCTACCTCTCTGGCTGGATGGATATGAAAAATTCCTGTGCAGGGGTGCACGAACAAACCGCTATGTCCACCTTCATCGACGTTCTGGAGAAAGGAAATTTGCTTCGGCATACGTTAAAGCGCAAGCAAAACTACAATGAGATCAACCTCAACGCAATAATCACCATGGCTAGCAAGTTCGCCGCGGCTGATGACAACGCGCGCGGATTGTTGCCGGCAATAGCAATCCCTACCTAGGACAGGAAGAACAATAATAACAAGCGAAATACTCTGCCTAAAGAAAAGCAACCAGCCAACATGATCGCCACTACATTCACTAGCAGAGGCGGAGGCGGACATTGTGGACGTACGAAGAGTACCCTCAGCAATGGCCAACAGAGGAGTGATTCTACACCCTCAGCGCTCTATGTTCCCCAAACGTACGAAGAGTACCGCGATGTGTCGTGTTTCGTCCACCTTGATGCAGACGGCAAAGCCACCCACACCAACCACCAATGCAAGTTTGTCAACAACCTCAAGAAAGACCCGGACTCCGGCTACAAGTGAAGTCGAAAGAACAGACCTGCGGAAAGGGTAAAGGGAAGAAGGAGGAGGAATCTAAGGAATCAAGTGATATGGAGGAAGACGTGGAACCCAATCTTCCGACAAGGGAGAGGGTAAAGGCAAAAATTCCTTCGAAAAGAAGGATCCATGTTACCATACCTTCCTCGGCACTCCCTGTTGGGTTCGCAGCATAGAAAACAAAAAAATTCCTACGATGTGAACCACTATACGCCAGGATCTATCTACTAGATACAAGCAATGGGTGGATATACATCCATAGAGGACATACCCTCGAAGACAACAAAGCTTTGTTAATGAGATGGAACTAAAGGATGATGTAGTCGTACACTTGCCGATCTCAAGATCGTGATGAAGTCCTATAGGTCCGGCTCCAGCACGTCCATCAGATCCAGCTCCATCAAGTCCAGCACCACCAAGTCTAGCACCGCAAAGCAGCGGTACATCCGTGATCGCACACACGTCTGGTAGCCCGACAACCTCCGTCCCTCGCTTCAGCATAGCAGCGGAAGCAGCAACTACTTTCCATATAAAGCCACCGGGAACATGTATCTCGCTAATCCAAGACCATGGGGGAATAATACTAGAGGGGGAGAGAGATCCTTCGAGAGGAGGTGTGAGGAAGAAGGGGTGTGAGGGGGGCCTTTTATGGAGGGTGTCCCTTCACCTCCCCCATTCATGTGGTGGTAGCCCTCTCCACATTAAAATGCCCCTTCACATTCTCTTTTAAAGTCTCCACTTTAAATGCATTAAATTTATCCAAATTTAATTCTATCTCATTTAATAAAAATCTTTTATTAATTTTATTCAGAATTTTGTTAATTACTTTAATTAACAAACATTCACATAAAACCCCCTGCAACATTTCAATATTACATGCAGAACCAATTTTAGCAATTTCACCCGAAACAGTTTTGATGTCTATTGAAATAATTCCAGCGCTTTCTTAAATCTTTATATGAAACATATTTGCTCGAAAATGGTGTCGGTATCCATTAAGTGTGTCACCCTATGGTTTGCGAATAATGTAGACATGATCGAGACCCCTCTTAGATCAATAATCAGAAGCGGGCCCTGGAGATCCATACTGACTCCCACCTATTCAACGATGACTTATGTGATCGTGAGATTCTTTAACGCTAGTAACTAAATCCCTTTGTCTTGCGATATATTACATGTCTGAGATTCGATCATTGGTATCTCCATACCTAGTTTGACCTCGTTTCCTACATGCACTCTTTTCTCGTTCCCATGATATAGCATTCTAGTGATCTCATCACTTGCTTGCAAGCTAACCAATGTGATATCACCGAGAGGGCCCAGAATATATCTATCCGTCATCGGGATGGAAAAATCCCACTCTTGATCCATGAGTGTGTCTAGGGTCTTTCAGCATTGTGTATCTCCAGAAGGAGTGGAAATATTACGAGAAATCCACGAAGGCGAATGCGGCCATCATGCTGTAGCCAAATATTTAATGACAAAAGCATTTGACATGGTTTTTTACAAAATGGATTGAGGCTAAACCCGTCACTAGTTGTGATGGAGCAACATCTAGAAGATTTGTCGAGGATGTCATAATCCGATATGGTTATCCACATAGCATTATCACAAATAACGGGAGTAACTTTTCCATGGGAGAGCTTTCCGAATTATACACCGAACAAAATATCCGGCTTGACATTGCATCGGTCGCACATACACAAGGTAATGGACAAGTCGAAAGAGCAAATGGTTTAATCCTACAAGGCCTAAAACCAAGAATCGAAGCACCACTACGACGTGCTGTGGGGGCTTGGGCAGAAGAATTACCTTCTGTGATATGGAGTTTACGAACAACTCCGAACAGGTCAACTGGATACACACCTTTCTTCTTGGTATTTGGTGCAGAAGCAGTTCTTCCTAGTGATTTAATTCATACTTCTCCCCGAGTTGCTGCGTATATTGAAGAGGATGCCGAAATTTCTCGACAAAATGATCTCGATTTAAACAAAGAAGTTCACGTCGTTGCTGAGATGAGATCAACAGCCTATCAGCAGAAGTTACGCAAGTATCATAGCTAGAGAGTCAGAAACCGGTCTTTCAATAAGGGCGATTTGGTTCTCTGGCTTGTGCAAAAAAGAAAGCACAAACTTTCCCCAGTATGGGAATGGCCCTTTTTAGTTAGCCGAGTATTTCACAATAGTTCATACTATCTAACTTATATGCGGCCAATCAAAGAAAGACCTGCTACTAAGAAAAAAAGAGAGCTGGAGGCAGTACAGACCCGGAAGAATTAGATTGACCGTGGAATATTGCTTAGCTATGTCCCTTTTATTATTAATCATATATGTGTACATGTTCAATGAGAAATAAAGTATGGGTTGTCTCAATGAGTTCTGGGTGCCGGTAAAGACAAACCCTACGTGCTGCTCCGTCGTCCCCTTTGGAGACATCGACATCTTCATTGGCGAAACTGACTCGGGTCCTAGCTCCCAAGAAGTCGGAAACTCGTCAAGCCCTGCACGGACCTACTATGAGTTGGACACATTCGCAAAAGGATCTGGGCCATACCTCTCCTTGGAGTATGATGGCTTAGATCAGGAAAATTCAAGACCCACCCAAACCACCCTAGTGCGGGAAATAAAGGTGGAAGGACCCTGCAAATCTACTTGGCTTCCTCCAGCGTTTTAGATGCGCATGTCACACTTTGTCGGCATCATCACCATCTTCGATCTGGCTAGATGCGTTCATACCCTCTGAAGGTTGCAGGCCACAGGTCCTCTCACCCTTGGTGAGATGGTCACAATTATCAACGAATACGCGGACGCAAATGAGGATGCCGAAGCCACGATCGACGTGGTAGCCGGAGGAGGAAACAACATCAGCTCGCCTCCATACTGCTCCACATCCTCCGTCAACAACATCGAAGCCAACTCCGACTCCGTCCTTGACACGCTATACGCCGACATCAATATGGATGGCGGCGGCTGAGATGCTAACTTGGAGGAATACAATGCTATTACGAGGGAGATCGAGTAGGAGATCGAGAAGGAGGAGTGCACAAACAAGGCCAACACATCCCACCAGGTGCTAGTCGCCATCGGGAGTGTGATGGAAGAATACAAATAGGAACCAAAACGTGAGACAGCTCTACCCATGCCAGCGGTTACCAGAGCAGCAACAACCAAGAAAGCCTCCGAGCCTCTGGCTCCGACCAAGGCCTTGCCCCCTCCGGTTATCCGCCCGCAACTGGCACATGAACTCACCATGGCCCCCAGTACTGCCAGGTAGTCAAACTAGCCGCCAATCCCACCATCAACGTCTGCAGCTGGTAACCCATTGGTTACTCCCGCCGACAAGGAAATCTATGGCGCACTCCTCATTGAGCCCATGACCGTCGCCCATATCCAGAGCATTACTGAGATTTATGAGAAGCGTGCATCAATCCTAGTGGAGGACGAGTGCATTGTGGAGCAGGGCGCTAAGCTAGATGAAGAAATGGCCAAGGTGCAACAATCTATTCAGGCGGAAAGATCTATGGAGGATGAGTACAAGAAGTTGCTGCTGAAGCAAAAGGCAAAGAAAGCACCAGCTCATGTCGCCGAAGATCCCGGCGTTCGTCGCATGTTGGGATATGAGGGATCCGAACCGACAAAATCCACCCATACACTGATTTAGAGGGGAGGCAAGTAATGCCAACTCCCACCCTCAACATTGCCGTCGCCAAGACCCTCCTGGAACAGGACAGGTCACCAGAAGCACTTGATTAGGTGTATGACCTCGTTGCCAAGGCATGCAAGCAACAGGAAAAGGCTACCTTGCAGAGGCTTGAGTCCAACCCGGAGCTTTGCCAGTCAACCCTGAATAGCCGCAAAATGCCAAAATCTCCCCATGACGAGGCATCACATACAGGCTCCACAGAGCAAAGACGGAGGGACGCGCGCAACAGGGCTGACGCCATACCCATATCCTCCGATCACGGAAAAAGGCTCGTCCTTGTAGGTCGCCACCCCCACCACCATCCTGGCATCACGAAGAACCACATCCGCGCCACCTTACAAGCATGCCACCTCCTAGGCATCCCCAGGACGGCATCGTTATACGTGACTAGGGCGAGTTGCCCCGACATGCCGAAGAGCGTAGTGTCATTGAAGGACATAGGAGCAGGTCCCACAAGGAACCGCCATGTCCAACAAGCAACCGCGACAAGCGTGAGGAGTCGCATGAGGGTAATAGAAAGAAAGCTAACCCACCGCCCCCACCGCCACCATCGCCACCTAGCAGCCATCATGGCGGAGGATATAGTGGATCTCATAGATCGCGCCGCAATTCCCCTCCCCATGACGGAAAAGGGAAGCAACCAGAGCCGTATGACACACATTCATGGCTGGAAAAGATCCAAGAAGCTCGGGAGCTCCCATACCTTGGGCTACGTTGTTTTGGACTAGTAATACGGGCCACAACCCACCCCCAGGGTCTCCGGATAGACAAGACTATCAAGACCTATGACGGCACCGCCATACCAGTTACATGGTTGCAGGAGTACAGTGAAGCGATTAACATCGAAGGGGAAACCCTAATGTTGTCGTCAAGTACCTCCCACTTATGCTCACTGGAACCGCTGACAATGGATTGATGACTTGCCGGAGAAATCAATATGCAATTTGTTGGACATGCATGAAGCATTCACCAAGAACCTCGAGGGTACGTACAAACGTCCCTGCACTGTTGGAGACCTATAGCGGTGCGTGTAAGAAAAGGATGATCTCTCATGCCTACCTCTCTGGCTGGATGGATATGAAAAATTCCTGTGCAGGGGTGCACGAACAAACCGCTATGTCCACCTTCATCGACGTTCTGGAGAAAGGAAATTTGCTTCGGCATACGTTAAAGCGCAAGCAAAACTACAATGAGATCAACCTCAACGCAATAATCACCATGGCTAGCAAGTTCGCCGCGGCTGATGACAACGCGCGCGGATTGTTGCCGGCAATAGCAATCCCTACCTAGGACAGGAAGAACAATAATAACAAGCGAAATACTCTGCCTAAAGAAAAGCAAACAGCCAACATGATCGCCACTACATTCACTAGCAGAGGCGGAGGCGGACATTGTGGACGTACGAAGAGTACCCTCAGCAATGGCCAACAGAGGAGTGATTCTACACCCTCAGCGCTCTATGTTCCCCAAACGTACGAAGAGTACCGCGATGTGTCGTGTTTCGTCCACCTTGATGCAGACGGCAAAGCCACCCACACCAACCACCAATGCAAGTTTGTCAACAACCTCAAGAAAGACCCGGACTCCGGCTACAAGTGAAGTCGAAAGAACAGACCTGCGGAAAGGGTAAAGGGAAGAAGGAGGAGGAATCTAAGGAATCAAGTGATATGGAGGAAGACGTGGAACCCAATCTTCCGACAAGGGAGAGGGTAAAGGCAAAAATTCCTTCGAAAAGAAGGATCCATGTTACCATACCTTCCTCGGCACTCCCTGTTGGGTTCGCAGCATAGAAAACAAAAAAATTCCTACGATGTGAACCACTATACGCCAGGATCTATCTACTAGATACAAGCAATGGGTGGATATACATCCATAGAGGACATACCCTCGAAGACAACAAAGCTTTGTTAATGAGATGGAACTAAAGGATGATGTAGTCGTACACTTGCCGATCTCAAGATCGTGATGAAGTCCTATAGGTCCGGCTCCAGCACGTCCATCAAATCCAGCTCCATCAAGTCCAGCACCACCAAGTCTAGCACCGCAAAGCAGCGGTACATCCGTGATCGCACACACGTCTGGTAGCCCGACAACCTCCGTCCCTCGCTTCAGCATAGCAGCGGAAGCAGCAACTACTTTCCATATAAAGCCACCAGGAACATGTATCTCGCTAATCCAAGACCATGGGGGAATAATACTAGAGGGGGAGAGAGATCCTTCGAGAGGAGGTGTGAGGAAGAAGGGGTGTGAGGGGGGCCTTTTATGGAGGGTGTCCCTTCACCTCCCCCATTCATGTGGTGGTAGCCCTCTCCACATTAAAATGCCCCTTCACATTCTCTTTTAAAGTCTCCACTTTAAATGCATTAAATTTATCCAAATTTAATTCTATCTCATTTAATAAAAATCTTTTATTAATTTTATTCAGAATTTTGTTAATTACTTTAATTAACAAACATTCACATAAAACCCCCTGCAACATTTCAATATTACATGCAGAACCAATTTCAGCAATTTCACCCGAAACAGTTTTGATGTCTATTGAAATAATTCCAGCGCTTTCTTAAATCTTTATCTGAAACATATTTGCTCGAAAATGGTGTCGGTATCCATTAAGTGTGTCACCCTATGGTTTGCGAATAATGCAGACATGATCGAGACCCCTCTTAGATCAATAATCAGAAGCGGGCCCTGGAGATCCATACTGACTCCCACCTATTCAACGATGACTTATGTGATCGTGAGATTCTTTAACGCTAGTAACTAAATCCCTTTGTCTTGCGATATATTACATGTCTGAGATTCGATCATTGGTATCTCCATACCTAGTTTGACCTCGTTGCCTACATGCACTCTTTTCTCGTTCCCATGATATAGCATTCTAGTGATCTCATCACTTGCTTGCAAGCTAACCAATGTGATATCACCGAGAGGGCCCAGAATATATCTATCCGTCATCGGGATGGAAAAATCCCACTCTTGATCCATGAGTGTGTCTAGGGTCTTTCAGCATTGTGTATCTCCAGAAGGAGTGGAAATATTACGAGAAATCCACGAAGGCGAATGCGGCCATCATGCTGTAGCCAAATATTTAATGACAAAAGCATTTGACATGGTTTTTTACAAAATGGATTGAGGCTAAACCCGTCACTAGTTGTGATGGAGCAACATCTAGAAGATTTGTCGAGGATGTCATAATCCGATATGGTTATCCACATAGCATTATCACAAATAACGGGAGTAACTTTTCCATGGGAGAGCTTTCCGAATTATACACCGAACAAAATATCCGGCTTGACATTGCATCGGTCGCACATACACAAGGTAATGGACAAGTCGAAAGAGCAAATGGTTTAATCCTACAAGGCCTAAAACCAAGAATCGAAGCACCACTACGACGTGCTGTGGGGGCTTGGGCAGAAGAATTACCTTCTGTGATATGGAGTTTACGAACAACTCCGAACAGGTCAACTGGATACACACCTTTCTTCTTGGTATTTGGTGCAGAAGCAGTTCTTCCTAGTGATTTAATTCATACTTCTCCCCGAGTTGCTGCGTATATTGAAGAGGATGCCGAAATTTCTCGACAAAATGATCTCGATTTAAACAAAGAAGTTCACGTCGTTGCTGAGATGAGATCAACAGCCTATCAGCAGAAGTTACGCAAGTATCATAGCTAGAGAGTCAGAAACCAGTCTTTCAATAAGGGCGATTTGGTTCTCTGGCTTGTGCAAAAAAGAAAGCACAAACTTTCCCCAGTATGGGAATGGCCCTTTTTAGTTAGCCGAGTATTTCACAATAGTTCATACTATCTAACTTATATGCGGCCAATCAAAGAAAGACCTGCTACTAAGAAAAAAAGAGAGCTGGAGGCAGTACAGACCCGGAAGAATTAGATTGACCGTGGAATATTGCTTAGCTATGTCCCTTTTATTATTAATCATATATGTGTACATGTTCAATGAGAAATAAAGTATGGGTTGTCTCAATGAGTTCTGGGTGCCGGTAAAGACAAACCCTACGTGCTGCTCCGTCGTCCCCTTTGGAGACATCGACATCTTCATTGGCGAAACTGACTCGGGTCCTAGCTCCCAAGAAGTCGGAAACTCGTCAAGCCCTGCACGGACCTACTATGAGTTGGACACATTCGCAAAAGGATCTGGGCCATACCTCTCCTTGGAGTATGATGGCTTAGATCAGGAAAATTCAAGACCCACCCAAACCACCCTAGTGCAGGAAATAAAGGTGGAAGGACCCTGCAAATCTACTTGGCTTCCTCCAGCGTTTTAGATGCGCATGTCACACTTTGTCGGCATCATCACCATCTTCGATCTGGCTAGATGCGTTCATACCCTCTGAAGGTTGCAGGCCACAGGTCCTCTCACCCTTGGTGAGATGGTCACAATTATCAACGAATACGCGGACGCAAATGAGGATGCCGAAGCCACGATCGACGTGGTAGCCGGAGGAGGAAACAACATCAGCTCGCCTCCATACTGCTCCACATCCTCCGTCAACAACATCGAAGCCAACTCCGACTCCGTCCTTGACACGCTATACGCCGACATCAATATGGATGGCGGCGGCTGAGATGCTAACTTGGAGGAATACAATGCTATTACGAGGGAGATCGAGTAGGAGATCGAGAAGGAGGAGTGCACAAACAAGGCCAACACATCCCACCAGGTGCTAGTCGCCATCGGGAGTGTGATGGAAGAATACAAATAGGAACCAAAACGTGAGACAGCTCTACCCATGCCAGCGGTTACCAGAGCAGCAACAACCAAGAAAGCCTCCGAGCCTCTGGCTCCGACCAAGGCCTTGCCCCCTCCGGTTATCCGCCCGCAACTGGCACATGAACTCACCATGGCCCCCAGTACTGCCAGGTAGTCAAACTAGCCGCCAATCCCACCATCAACGTCTGCAGCTGGTAACCCATTGGTTACTCCCGCCGACAAGGAAATCTATGGCGCACTCCTCATTGAGCCCATGACCGTCGCCCATATCCAGAGCATTACTGAGATTTATGAGAAGCGTGCATCAATCCTAGTGGAGGACGAGTGCATTGTGGAGCAGGGCGCTAAGCTAGATGAAGAAATGGCCAAGGTGCAACAATCTATTCAGGCGGAAAGATCTATGGAGGATGAGTACAAGAAGTTGCTGCTGAAGCAAAAGGCAAAGAAAGCACCAGCTCATGTCGCCGAAGATCCCGGCGTTCGTCGCATGTTGGGATATGAGGGATCCGAACCGACAAAATCCACCCATACACTGATTTAGAGGGGAGGCAAGTAATGCCAACTCCCACCCTCAACATTGCCGTCGCCAAGACCCTCCTGGAATAGGACAGGTCACCAGAAGCACTTGCTTAGGTGTATGACCTCGTTGCCAAGGCATGCAAGCAACAGGAAAAGGCTACCTTGCAGAGGCTTGAGTCCAACCCGGAGCTTTGCCAGTCAACCCTGAATAGCCGCAAAATGCCAAAATCTCCCCATGACGAGGCATCACATACAGGCTCCACAGAGCAAAGACGGAGGGACGCGCGCAACAGGGCTGACGCCATACCCATATCCTCCGATCACGGAAAAAGGCTCGTCCTTGTAGGTCGCCACCCCCACCACCATCCTGGCATCACGAAGAACCACATCCGCGCCACCTTACAAGCATGCCACCTCCTAGGCATCCCCAGGACGGCATCGTTATACGTGACTAGGGCGAGTTGCCCCGACATGCCGAAGAGCGTAGTGTCATTGAAGGACATAGGAGCAGGTCCCACAAGGAACCGCCATGTCCGACAAGCAACCGCGACAAGCGTGAGGAGTCGCATGAGGGTAATAGAAAGAAAGCTAACCCACCGCCCCCCACCGCCACCATCGCCACCTAGCAGCCATCATGGCGGAGGATATAGTGGATCTCATAGATCGCGCCGCAATTCCCCTCCCCATGACGGAAAAGGGAAGCAACCAGAGCCGTATGACACACATTCATGGCTGGAAAAGATCCAAGAAGCTCGGGAGCTCCCATACCTTGGGCTACGTTGTTTTGGACTAGTAATACGGGCCACAACCCACCCCCAGGGTCTCCGGATAGACAAGACTATCAAGACCTATGACGGCACCGCCATACCAGTTGCATGGTTGCAGGAGTACAGTGAAGCGATTAACATCGAAGGGGAAACCCTAATGTTGTCGTCAAGTACCTCCCACTTATGCTCACTGGAACCGCTGACAATGGATTGATGACTTGCCGGAGAAATCAATATGCAATTTGTTGGACATGCATGAAGCATTCACCAAGAACCTCGAGGGTACGTACAAACGTCCCTGCACTGTTGGAGACCTATAGCGGTGCGTGTAAGAAAAGGATGATCTCTCATGCCTACCTCTCTGGCTGGATGGATATGAAAAATTCCTGTGCAGGGGTGCACGAACAAACCGCTATGTCCACCTTCATCGACGTTCTGGAGAAAGGAAATTTGCTTCGGCATACGTTAAAGCGCAAGCAAAACTACAATGAGATCAACCTCAACGCAATAATCACCATGGCTAGCAAGTTCGCCGCGGCTGATGACAACGCGCGCGGATTGTTGCCGGCAATAGCAATCCCTACCTAGGACAGGAAGAACAATAATAACAAGCGAAATACTCTGCCTAAAGAAAAGCAACCAGCCAACATGATCGCCACTACATTCACTGGCAGAGGCGGAGGCGGACATTGTGGACGTACGAAGAGTACCCTCAGCAATGGCCAACAGAGGAGTGATTCTACACCCTCAGCGCTCTATGTTCCCCAAACGTACGAAGAGTACCGCGATGTGTCGTGTTTCGTCCACCTTGATGCAGACGGCAAAGCCACCCACACCAACCACCAATGCAAGTTTGTCAACAACCTCAAGAAAGACCCGGACTCCGGCTACAAGTGAAGTCGAAAGAACAGACCTGCGGAAAGGGTAAAGGGAAGAAGGAGGAGGAATCTAAGGAATCAAGTGATATGGAGGAAGACGTGGAACCCAATCTTCCGACAAGGGAGAGGGTAAAGGCAAAAATTCCTTCGAAAAGAAGGATCCATGTTACCATACCTTCCTCGGCACTCCCTGTTGGGTTCGCAGCATAGAAAACAAAAAAATTCCTACGATGTGAACCACTATACGCCAGGATCTATCTACTAGATACAAGCAATGGGTGGATATACATCCATAGAGGACATACCCTCGAAGACAACAAAGCTTTGTTAATGAGATGGAACTAAAGGATGATGTAGTCGTACACTTGCCGATCTCAAGATCGTGATGAAGTCCTATAGGTCCGGCTCCAGCACGTCCATCAGATCCAGCTCCATCAAGTCCAGCACCACCAAGTCTAGCACCGCAAAGCAGCGGTACATCCGTGATCGCACACACGTCTGGTAGCCCGACAACCTCCGTCCCTCGCTTCAGCATAGCAGCGGAAGCAGCAACTACTTTCCATATAAAGCCACCGGGAACATGTATCTCGCTAATCCAAGACCATGGGGGAATAATACTAGAGGGGGAGAGAGATCCTTCGAGAGGAGGTGTGAGGAAGAAGGGGTGTGAGGGGGGCCTTTTATGGAGGGTGTCCCTTCACCTCCCCCATTCATGTGGTGGTAGCCCTCTCCACATTAAAATGCCCCTTCACATTCTCTTTTAAAGTCTCCACTTTAAATGCATTAAATTTATCCAAATTTAATTCTATCTCATTTAATAAAAATCTTTTATTAATTTTATTCAGAATTTTGTTAATTACTTTAATTAACAAACATTCACATAAAACCCCCTGCAACATTTCAATATTACATGCAGAACCAATTTTAGCAATTTCACCCGAAACAGTTTTGATGTCTATTGAAATAATTCCAGCGCTTTCTTAAATCTTTATATGAAACATATTTGCTCGAAAATGGTGTCGGTATCCATTAAGTGTGTCACCCTATGGTTTGCGAATAATGTAGACATGATCGAGACCCCTCTTAGATCAATAATCAGAAGCGGGCCCTGGAGATCCATACTGACTCCCACCTATTCAACGATGACTTATGTGATCGTGAGATTCTTTAACGCTAGTAACTAAATCCCTTTGTCTTGCGATATATTACATGTCTGAGATTCGATCATTGGTATCTCCATACCTAGTTTGACCTCGTTTCCTACATGCACTCTTTTCTCGTTCCCATGATATAGCATTCTAGTGATCTCATCACTTGCTTGCAAGCTAACCAATGTGATATCACCGAGAGGGCCCAGAATATATCTATCCGTCATCGGGATGGAAAAATCCCACTCTTGATCCATGAGCCTCTACATGACACTTTCATAGCACTGAACCGACCTTTATAATCACCCTTTCATAGTGTGACGTTTGATGTTATCAATATACTCTTCCAGTGTTAGTGATTGACATGATTTCATGGTGTAAGGACTAGGATTACTTCGTATGATGTTATAGCAATATAGACATAATGACTTTGGTCGTAATGCTATACTTCAGATGAATGTTCATCACATCATTCCACTAATGTTGTGACCTCGTTATTAACAACATCCAATGTCCATGATCAGGAAACCTTGATCATCTTGTTAATCAACGAGCTAGTTTATAATAGAGGCATAACTAGGAACTTTCCGTTTGTTTATTAAACACACATGTATTAACATTTCCAAATTATACAATTATAGCATGTAAAATAAACATTTATCATAAACAAGGAATAAGATAATAACCACTTTATTATTACCTCTCGGGCATATTCCCTTCAGTCTCCCACTTGCACTAGAGTCAATAATCTAGTTTGAAAAACTTTGTGTATTGAACACCTATGGCTTTCTGGTATTGCATATACGCGATTGCTAGTGGTTAACATAATCTATGGATCCGACAGTTTCAGGTCCGTGTGTATTTGCATGTCTTTGCATCTCTACGCATCACTCATTCTCAAATGAGATGGCATTGTATAAATTTGGTCCTTTGGTGAGACCTTTAGTTCATTCAGGTTAAAATATGTTGATATTATTGTCATACAACGTATCTTCATTGTATTAGCTCACTTTGAACCACACCTAGTTTGATAACAAAGTACTTAACACAAATGCCCTCCTTTTCTGCTACTATAGCAGTCATATACTTAGCCTTTTGTTGTAGTATCCGTCACAATGTCTCAACTTTGGAACTCATACAAATCCATCATGGAACATCCTTTCCATTACATTGTGCCACCAATAGTCTAAATTGAGATAAATTTTAATTTGTATCTTGTGACAAAACTAGTATCAATGTAACACTTTACAATGAACTACCTTTAACTATTTGTCACTTATACATGATATATTCTTAGTCCTTCCAAAGCTCATAAGAATATCTTTAATATCGTCCAATGATCATCTTATGAATCATTCCGATATGTGCTCATAACATTTAGAGCCTAGGACATATCTGGATTTATACATATCACGGTATAATCGATCAAAATCTTCATGTGATTTTACTCACCAAGTGTTGAAACACTTGAATCTTGATACAATCCTTTCCATGCAGCAAGAACCTTTCTTGTTGTTTCCATATTGAACCCTTTCAATATCTTATATATGTATGTCTAGCACAACCATATTAGTGCCCCAATCTATCCATATAGATATTGATGCCAAATATTCCGGTTTTGCCCAAGTCTATCATTGAAATCCTATTTTAATGAAATTCTTAACTGGTGTCAATAAAAGATACATCATTTCCAATCAACAATATGCACTCTTCTTTATGTATTGGAAATGTGTCTCAGCGCTCCCACTTAATTTCTTGCAAATGCAAGCATCTTCATTGTCTCCGATGAAATTAAACTCCTTTAGTATTTTCATCATGGTGAAGATTCCAACTCTGCTATGCTCACTCCAACCATTGAAGTTTGCATGCCCTTTTAGCATCCTTTGATTTAACAAAACCCTTCGGACCATGTCTTGTACACGTCCTAGGTAACAATTCTATTAGAAGAACATTGTTTTGTTTATTCAACTACCATACACCAAATTATATGTAGTGGTTGCTACATTAATCCGTGAAGACTAAATATCTCTATGACAGATCAAATCCTGTCATAGTCAACTCCTTGAACATTGACGTAAACTTCTTTCTGACATGTCGACTATTTCATAGATGTTAAACATCCATGTCTATTTCTTTATAGATCCAACCACGACCGATAGGCTTCACGCGTTTCTGGAGGGTCTTCCAAGTTCAGAAACTTGATTTCTCGTGTATGGATACTATCACAGATTCTATGACTTCTAGTCGTTTTATGGAGTCAAGGCCCATCATCGCTTCTTTGCATGTAGTCGGTTCATCATTGTAAAAACAATAACGACTTTTTTAATCAAATCTCACTATTTGATTCTTACAGACCCACACAGTTCAATAGGAACTCTAATCTCGGAGATCACAACCTTTGTAATCACGGGAGCCATGAGCATTTCAGCTGCCCCCGGGACACTTTTCGGTGCTGCGCTACTTAGCACATATAGCTAAGGTTCAACAACCTTATGAAAGTTCTATTGTCCGCCCACTTAACTTTTTGTGAAAAATTCCTTCTCAAGAAACTTGACGTTCCAAGCAACAAACTCTTTTGTCCTTGGTGTTATGGAGGAATTCCCAACAAATTCTTTGGGATAACCTACAAAGATGTGCTTATCCTACTTTGGTTGTAAACATTTTACTCATGCATAGCATACCAAAATTTAAGAAAAGACAATTTGGGTTTTATCCCAAACCATAACTCATATGGTGTCATTTCAACGGATCACGATGGTGCTCTTTTCAGTGTAAAAGTGGTAGTCTCTAAAGCTTTAATCCTTAAAACATAATGGCAGTTTTATAAATGACACCTTTGATCTTACCATGTCAAACATGGTTTGATTTCATCTCTCGAATATGCCATTCATGGAACAATTTATAAATGACTCCTATTGTTTATCGAGAAATGCAAATTCATGGAGCAATTCCCGAAATCTTAGGTGTTTTGCTAAACATGTAACTCAAATACCTTTATGATCGAACCATAAAATCTTTATTTTCTTGTTGCAATGATTTTCCACTTCATCTTGAAAGTCTTTGAACAATTTTCAAATGTTTCATACTTCTTCCTTATTAAGTAAATATATAGATATATTCACTCAAATTTCTAGAGAAAGCATATGAAGCAAAAAGATCCATCGCATATGGCTACACATAATGGACTATGCACATCATCATGCCCAATTTCCAATAAGATAGTCATTTGTTCCTCTTTGGCCTATGAACGGAGTTTCAATTATCTCGAGGAAAGTTTCACAAGCGTCAATCGATCAAAATCAAAAGACTCCAAAAAATCCATCAACATGGAGTTTCTTTATGTCACTTCATAAGTGATCTTCCAATCATTTTTCTTACGACATTTTAGCAATAATGTTTATGGATGTGATTTCTCCAACTAGACTTGTAAAAGTTCATCCATCTTCTATGGAATACGGTAATTATTTGAACAACCATTGTTCTCGTAATACTAGAACAAAATAACAATTATTTAAACAAATCTTGAAGACAAGCTTTGTTCTCAACGAGAAACATAATAACACTTTATTTGTTTTTGATGAACATTATCACTTATTCTCTTGCTAGTTACTTAGGCCATTGCAGTTCATGAATTGCGTTGTCCTGTATGACACTTCATACCAACCAATTCAATATCCAATACCTAAGAACCACATTGTTTAACAAGCAAGGAATTCAACCATAACATGTGTCGTCGGATTAATGACAAGTACGCCATGAGGGGGTCCTCGAGGCGTGTGGAAGAGAGGGGTGTGGGACGTACGGGGTTCCGGGACGGTGAGCACACAAGTTTACCCAGGTTCGAATCCACCGGCTTTGGACGGATCCTACTCCTGCTAGCAATCCAGTAATACGGCAGAGCCGGAATATGGGTTACAAGGGTTCGCCTGTGCGAGTTGAGATTGTAGACTATTGAGTTGTGCCCTAAAGGCTCTCCCTAGGACAGATTATATAGATATCCGCCCTAGGGCTTACATGAGAGATCTATCCGGCTACGACTAAGAGTCGGTTACAGAGTACATCTTGAACTACAAGTAACACTATGGGCCTAAGTCGGTAAGTCTTCTGGGCCTTCCCATAGCCGGATTGGACTCCGTCTTTTCTCCCTGACTTGGCCGCCCATGAAGCAAAGCACTAACCCGAAGTGGGCCACCCTGGTCAGTTAGGAACTGTCAGGATACCCGAAAAGTATATCCCCAACAGCAGCCCCCGGAAGTCTCCAAGATCCAAAGTCGGATTTATCATCGTCTAGCTTGTTCTTCAGCTTGCAAAATCTTGAAGGGTTCCTAAAACTTCACAACAAAAAATACGATCCTGGTCTTAAAAATAAGTCGGACCTATCAACATGTTACTCGGATTTTCTAGCTTGATTTTCAAACTAAGCCGGAACTTGGTCTCTAACGCCACATGACACCAGTCATGGTCAAGTCACGTCATCTGACAAACATCCTATCAGCATGACCGTTGGTGGGTTCGCCGTTCGCAGAACCGAGGCGCCATTTCAATGCGTACGCGGAGATTGAGGCAACGTAATCATCACGTGGGTCCTTCCCAGTTCCTTCCACGATGCGTGGCGGTTATACAGTACCATTTGCACGAATCTTGGCGCGGCTAGGTGGTTATAAGGGGCGAGGATTCCTCTTGCCTCATCTTCTTCACCTGTTCCATCGCTGTTTCCTTCTCCTTCACATCTCCCTCATCCACAGAGTTCGTCTGCTTTCCCCAAAAACTCCCAGCACCGCCCATCTAAGTTCACCGGTGCACCAGAGAAATGGCTTCCTCTTCCTCTTCCGGTTTGGCAGCGGCAACGGCGACGGAGGCGGCGGTAGAGAAGGAAAGCAACCGCAGGGTTTGGATCCCCTGCCTGCTAGATGACGAGAAGCTCCGCGGCGTGGAGACTGAAGGGCTCCTCCGCGCCGGTGACTGCCGGAGCGGTTTTGGCGAAACCATCCCCAACCCGCGCGCCGGCGAGCGGGTCCACTTCGGCACCCACCTCGACAGAGGTTTGTCCTTTCCTCCCTCAGAATTCTTTTCCGAGGTGATTGACCACTATGGTGTACAGCTCCACCATCTTAGAGATGAGTTCTTACGCAGCCTTGTGCAAGGGGTTTCTCGGCATTATGCCAAGTCTTACTTTGTTCCAGTACTACTTCCATGTCCGGAGAAATTCTATTACTGCCGGTAATCCTTATATTACCGGTACAATTAGTTTTTCAGTTAGGCCTGAGCGCGCATACCCTAAGATTCTAGCCAGTGACTCGGTCAAACAATGTCCAGCCACTTTCTTTTATCATAAGGATGTTCCTGCTCCCGGCAAAGCCACCGCTTTGCTAGCTTTCATCGACGGAGCTGCCATGCCTCAATTATCTTGGGACAAGGCTGCTCCGGCTCTCAATGACGATCTGCTTCTTGCCAAGAGGTGGATCGAATATCTGATGAAACACAAAGGACTAAAGGGATCCGACTTAGTCCATTGTTGGGTATCACGCCGGATCCAACCCCTCCAGTACCACGGAGACCGACTGATGCACTCCATCACGACGTCCAAAAAAGATTCCCTCCGCATCAGCCCTAGAGTCTATACCTCGCGAGGTTATATAAGCCAGATTAAATGACTGATAAGGGAGCGGATCGATAGGAGAATCCCGGAGGTTTCTCTAGACATGCACACAGTGGAAAACCCTGTTGTGCCGGTAAGGTTTTAACAATAAACCCTTTCCATGCGTTTTACCTTTAAATTGTTTCGCAATACTGAGATGTTTTGTTTCTTTTCAGCTTGCCGACCTCCTCGAGTCGGAACTTCCTCCACTCGAGGGATATCCTCCGGAGTTTTCTCGGGAGGCTGAATTGGTTCCATTGCCGGACGTTTTTCCCAAGAAGCGGAAAGCTCCAACATTGGCTGTTGGCACAAAGGAGGTGCCAGTCGTGAAGAGGTAACTTTTCGACACAACTTTTTCGCCTTTGTACCTTACTTGAACTTTCTTCAGAGATGTAATGTTTTCCATTCTACTACATTCTCATGGCTAAGCAGCTCATCAAGGGCAAGGGGAAGGGAACTTCTTCGAAGCCCTTGCGGTAGACGAAGATGACCATAGCTTCTCCTGCCATGGCTCCTCCAACTCCTACCCCTCAACCCTCTGCAACGCTGGTGGTTACTCCATCACCAGCTATCGCAGAAGATCCGGCTCCTTCAACGGAGCCAGCGATCCTTGAATCGCAGACTGACATCACCATGAGTGAGTCAGATTTTGATAAGGGTGAACCCTCTTCGGGTAGTGATCCCTCGACAGAGACCTTTGCCAAAAACCTTCTCACCAATCCGGGGCTTGCCAAACTTGGCTTGTCTCGGAAATCTGCGGAGGAGATCCCAGCGGCTGGCCTGGTAGTGCCTGGGGTAGAGAAATCTCTCTGCCGAAGAAGCAGCACAATAGGCGGAAGACATCAAATATTCCGACATTCTTGAACAAGTTCGCCTTCGCGACGAGGGACTTGGAGCTAGTGTGCTTCCACCACCTCCGATTATTCCACTCACCCTCGCCGCGAAAGTTTCCACCGAGGTGAACATATGTCTGAGCAAGCTCACACATGAACATTGTCGGAATTCGAACTCACGTTTTTCTTTAATGTACTTTATATCATAACCTCTAGATCCCAAGCATGAAGTAGGATATATAATCCGGGTTTATGCTTCCTTAGGATGCCAAAGAATGAACTAGTGTAGCCCCCAAGGCTCGTGATGATATTAGTAACAATATTAGCCAGAGTCTTCAGTAGACTTCTGACTCTGGGTATTCTGACTTACAAAAAGTTAATTCATATAACCAGGATTTGTAGAAGAATATCTGCAATAAGCGGAGAGAGATCCGAGCTCTCCGACTTGAAAATGTTGAGCCGAAGGTCTCCAAGGATGAGGCCGAAGGTAAACATTCCGAGACTCAAACCTTGTCTTTTATGTTTTTATAGTCGAATATTTTCGTTGAACTGTTGTTCTTTTTGACTTACAGCACTGGTGAAACAATCATGTGCTATGATTGATGAGGCCGAGAACCTCAAAACCTTGGTGGTGGAGAACAAAGAACTTCGCCAAGAGCTGGATAAGCTCAAGGCGGATCATGAGAAGAGCAATGCTCAAGTTCTCGAATCCTCCTCCATGGCAACTGACGAGCGTGATCGTAAGATCGTTGCTCAAGATCAGAAAATCTCGGACCTCAATAATGAGCTTTGCAGAGGGAAGGACCTTTCCGAGGCACTCCGGGATGAACTCTGGAGTCTTCGGGAAGAGAAGACCAAAGTTGACGACGTCATCTTCGGTATGTTCCATCTGTCTGACTTGTCTATTTTCTTCGACTCCTTTTCAATGTCAAATTTCCTTAATTATTTTTGTGTATAGGTCCTCTGAACTTGACGGACTCCACCTCCGCCGAGCCTCGCACCCACCAGCTTACCCAAGTCAGTGATCTGCTTCATGACTTCCGCCAATCCCTTAAGGATATCAGCGAAGCTCTCAAGATTCCGGAGATGCATAGCATGTCAGATTTTCAGGTGCAGGACAAGGTTAAGGATATGCCGCAACTCGTTCAGGACTGGAACATGTCCTACGCACGATTCGCAGCGCAGAACACTCTCACCATGGTCATGAGCCACCATGGAAGCATGGAAATCTGGCAAGTGACCAGAGGGTACTGCAAGGTGGACGAAGACGGACAGGAGCAAGACATCAAGGCAATCATGGACTCCTGCACCGGATATGGGTGCCATGTAGCTGATCTAACCAGCTACGGCACTCCCTTCTTCACCAGCGTGGACACGCCGCCTCCGCCTCCCAAAGAATCAACCGAAGTTTCCGATGATGACCACACCATGTCGGACGTGGACATCTCGGAACGATATCAATGCGATGTATCTAGCGAGCCGGCAGCTCCTTCCTCTCCTCCTGCATCATAGATTGCTAGAAACAATTATATTATTCTGAGAAACATGATGGGTCTGTAAATATGCAGTACTATAATTTTGCTAGTGCTAAGCTTTTGATCTATTCAGCACTTTTGTCTTTAAATTTTTGTGTGCCTGAAATGTTTGCATAAGCACTTATACTTTTTCGTCTATACTTATCGTCTATCTGGCTTTCTGCCTCGTCCCTTTCGTGAGCTGGCTCAACCTTTTGCACGGAAACTTTACCAAGCAACGGAGCTCAATTGCTAAACCACTTTAAACTCGGAAACAAAGCCGGCTTCCAGTACCAACAATTCACTACTCGGAAAATACCCACATCCAGCAATCAAACAAATAACCAAAGTATAGATTAGAAACTTTTAGAGTTATACCCGAAGGTAGCATTTTTAGAATCGGAAATCTAAACCAGAACAAACAAGAGAATAAAGTACTTTCAAGTATTCTGGGATTTTCGACTATGACATGATCATTCGGAAATAAGATGGTAGAAACTTCTCAGAAAAAACTTGAGGCAACCAAGACTTTTATTTCTCACAGAACATGTACATATGTATGATTACAAAGAAGGATAAACTAAGAATAAAAGGGACGTAGGTGAGCAACATTCCATGGTCTGTCTAACTCATCCGGATATGTACTGCCTCTAGCTCTCTTTCTCTTCTTAGTAGCAGGTCTTTCTTTGACTGAGCTCATGTCAGTTAAGTAGTACGAACCATTGTGCAATACTCGACTAACTAAAAAGGGCCCTTCCCATACTGGGGAAAGTTTGTGCTTTCTTTGTTGCACAAGCCGGAGAACCAAATCACCTTTATTGAAAGATCTGTTATGGACTCTCTGGATATGATACTTGCGTAACTTCTGCTGATAGGCTGTTGATCTCATTTTAGCAACGATGCGAACTTCTTCAACTAAGTCGAGATCATTTTGTCGAGAAATCTCGGCATCTTCTTTGATGTACACGGCCACTCTAGGAGAAGTGTGAATTAAATCACTAGGAAGAACTGCTTCTGCACTATAAACCAAGAAGAAAGGTGTGTATCCGGTTGACCTGTTCGGAGTTGTTCGTAAACTCCATATCACAGAAGGTAATTCTTCTGCCCAAGCCCCCACAGCACGTCGTAGTGGTGCTTCGAGTCTCGGTTTCAAGCCCTATAGGATTAAACCATTTGCTCTTTCAACTTGTCCGTTAGCCTGTGGTTGTGCGACTGACGCAATGTCAAGCCGGATACTTTTCTCGTTGCAGAATTCGGCCAGTTCTCCCATAGAGAAATTACTCCCGTTGTCCGTGATAATGCTATGCAGATAACCGTACCAGATTATAACATCCTCGACAAATCTTTTGGCTGTTGCTCCATCA
Source organism: Avena eriantha (assembly GCA_910589775.1). Taxonomy (NCBI): domain Eukaryota; kingdom Viridiplantae; phylum Streptophyta; class Magnoliopsida; order Poales; family Poaceae; genus Avena; species Avena eriantha. The sequence goes on from OU342741.1 coordinate 212,988,784, forward strand.
CAACTAGTGACGGGTTTAGCCTTAATCCATTTGGTGAATTTATCCACCATCACTAAGAGGTGAGTAAATCCACTTGGAGCACGTCTAAATGGTCCTACCATATCAAGCCCCAGACCACGAAAGGCCATGTTATAGGTATTTTTCGTAGCTGATCAGCCGGAACATGAGCTTGCTTGGCGTACTTTTGGCATCCCTTGCACGTCTTGATTAGCCGTTCGGCATCTGCCTTGGCTATAAGCAAGAAAAAACCGTGTTTGAAGGCTTTTGCTACCAAAGATTTGGCAGCAGCGTGGTGACCACACTCGCCCTCGTGGATTTGCCTTAGGATTTCCACTCCTTCCTCCGGAGATACGCAGCGCTGAAAAACCCCAGAAACACTCCGCTTATAGATCTCACCTTTAACTATAGTATAGGCTTTTACTCGTCGGACGATCTGCCGGCTCAAAACCTCATCTTCGGGTAATTTGCCATCTACCAGATAATCAAGGTAGGGTTGGGTCCAACTAGGAATTACAGCCAAGACTGCTATTAGAGGTGAGTTGGATTTGGTCGAATATTCCTAATATACTCCCTTTATTGAGGGAACTTTGAGGTGCTCTAAAAAAGCACCATCCAGGACCTCTTTCCGCGCAGAGCCTATCCGAGATAGTGCATCTGCTTCCTCGTTTTCTGCTCGAGGGATGTGTTGAACCTCAAACCCTTCGAACAATTTAGATAAATCATCCACGACACCTTTATATGCTGCCATGTGTTTATTTGCATTACAAATATCCAACACTTGCTGAGCAACAAGATCCGAATCTTCATAACACATCAAATGTCATATGCCGATATCCTTAGCAATCCGGGTTCCATGCAGCAGTGCTTCATACTCGGGAATATTATTTGTCGCTGTGAAGTGGATCTAACACGTATAGAAGTTTATCTCCTTGGGGTGATTTGAGCACCACGCCAGCCCCTGAGCCCCCTCGAGCCTTAGACCCATCAAAGTAGAGGGTCCAATATTCTGACTCGGGGAGGGTCATATTCTCCTTCGTCTCTGTCCAATCAGCAACAAAGTCGGCAAGGGTTTGGGATTTGATTGCTGTCCGGGGTTTATACTCAATATCGAAAGCTGAAAGCTCTATGCCCCATTTGTTGATGCATCCTGTGGTGTCACTGTTGTTGATTATATCTCTCATGGGAGTAGTGCTCACCACGGTAATTGGATGCTCTTGAAAATAGTGCCGTAGCTTACGATATGCTAGAAAAACACCGTAAGACAACTTTTGATAGTGCGGATACCACTGTTTTGATTCTGTCAGAACCTCGTTGACAAAGTACGTCGGACGTTGCACTAAGTGTTTCTGATTTTCCTCCGATCTCTCCACCACCATGATGATACTAACAACTTTGTTTGTCACAACAAGATAAAGCCACATCGGTTCTTCTGGTTCCGGCGCAGCAAGGATAGGAGCAGATGAGAGTACTTTCTTCAGGTCTTGTAGTGTAGCTTCAGCTTCGTCGGTCCACACAAAATCCTTGGTCTTTTTCAGGAGTTTATATAATGGTGCAGCTCTTTCACCAAGCCGGCTTACAAATCGACTGACTGCGGCGATGCAGCCAGTTAGTCTTTGTATGTCCTTCAGGCGAGTTGGCCTGGAAATATTGAGTATAGCCTTGATTTTGTCCCGGTTCACCTCTATGCCTCTTTGAGACACGATGATACCTAACAATTTTCCGGCTGGAATTCCAAAGAAGCATTTCTTCAGATTAAGCATGATGTTGTATTTTCATAGATTGGCGAATGTTTCCTCCAAGTCGGAAATCAATGTTTCCTTCTTTTTGGACATCACCGCAATGTCATCCACATATGCATGTACGTTGCGCCCGATTTGGTCGTGGAGGCAACGCTACATCGTGCGCTGGTACGTAGCTCCTGCGTTCTTCAGCCCAAAGGGCATCGTAACAAAACAGAAGGTTCCGAAGGGGGTTATGAATGAAGTTTGGACTTTGTCAGATTCCTTCATCCGGATTTGGTGATAACTGGAATATGCGTCGAGAACAGAGGAGTTCCGAGCCTGCCGTAGAATCGATAACTTGATCAATCCTACGCAGAGCGAACGGATCTTTTGGACAAGCCTTGTTCAAGGCAGTATAATCAACACACATCCTTAAATCAGTGGTGTCCTTTTTAGGGACCATAACAGGATTAGCCGACCACTCAGTGTGGATGACCTCTTCTATGAATCCGGCTAACTCGATCCGCGCTAGTTCCTTAGCTATTGCCTTACGCTTTTCATTGCCGAAACATCGTAAGGACTATTTGACGGGTTTAGCATTCGGGTTTACATTTAAAGAGTGCTCGGAAAGTTTCCTAGGTACTCCGGTCATGTCAGATGGCTTCCATGCGAAGATATCTTGATTTGCTTAGAGGAACTTGACGAGTGCGCTTTCCTATGCGCCATCTAGGACTACGCCTATCTAGGTCACCTTGGAGGGGTCATCATACTTCAACGGTGTCTTCTTCGTCTCTTCTGATGCCTTGAACTCCGGATTTGGCTTTGTCACCTCCTTCTTTGTTGCGGGCATCTCAGACGGATCTATGCTCTTCTTGATCTCCTGGTACTCCTGGGCATGCAACACGGTTTAGCAAAGGCGGCATTTCCATCCTCGCACTCTCGCGCTTTCTTCGGGTCTCCCCTGATAGTGATTACGCCGTTGGGACCTGGAATTTTCATCATATTATAAATGTAACACGGACAAGCCATAAAAGCCCAGTAAGCCAGACGTCTGAATATAGCACGGTATGTGCTCTTGAACAGGACCACTTCGAATGAAAGTGCCTCTGTCCGATAGTTCTTTGGAGTTCCAAAGGTAACATCCAAAGTGAGTTCTCCCAGGGAATTGGCTTGTCTTCCTGGGACAACTCCGTGAAAGATCACAGAGCTGTGGTTCAGCTGGGTCTCTGAGATCTTCATCCAGCGTAGCGTTTCGACATACAAAATATTGATACTGCTGCCACCGTCCATGAGGGTCTTGGAGAAACCATAACCGCCAATAAGTGGATTGACGATTAAGGCTTATTTTCCTTGCATGTGCAACTTAGGCGGATGATTAGTGCGGTCAAATGTGATTGCCACTTCCGACCAGTCCAAGAATTGGGGGACAACCGGAACTGTTGCATTGAGCTCATGTAGAACTGCTTTCTTAACCTTTGCTGGTTGAGATCCGAGGAAGGTGACATAAGTGTCTTTCTTGGTCGGAAATTTTTTTCCCTTCCGACTTAGGATTTGAAGCATCAGCTTCCTCCATGCCGGAATCTTCCTTGGTCTCTTTATATTTTTCGGGATTCTTCTTTCCCTTCTTCCGCTTAGCTTTGTATCCAGTGGTGTCATCTCTTTTGATGTCATCATTGAAACGACATTCGGCGTTGGTGTGGGAAGAGCCCCAATTGGCGTCTAAGTGATGCACACATGGGTTATTGGCAATGTCGACCCAAGAGTAGGTTTTGCCCGGTTGCTGGTCTCCTCTACCTTGAACTCTCGAAGTCCCACGGCCACGCCCGTAGCCTCCGCCGCGTCCTCCTCGTCCTCCAGACCCGAAAGTAGTAGTGACCACTGCTGTTTCTGCGTTGGGTTTCTCTTCCGAGGTATTTTTGCGCTTCTGAGCTTGTTGCTTTGGTTGTTTTGCCGACTATGGCACAACTAAGGCATTGAGTAATCCCTCTGCATCATCGTCGGCATCTGCATACTTCCTCGCTGTTTCTATCATCTCTCCCAAGTCAGTGACTTTGTCACACTTCAAGCGATGACGCAGTAGACCAGTTGGGAGACCTGCAATGAAAGCTTCAGTCGCAGTTTGATCATTTACTCCTTCACAGGAGTTCTTGGTGTTGATCCATCGTTCGAGGTAATCCCGGCAAGTTTCTCCGGCCTTCTGGGTGCAATGTTGTAGGTCTCCGACCGTACAGGGCCTTCGGTATGTGCCTTCGAAATTACGAAAGAACGCGCTTTGCATGTCATACCAGTTGGATGGTGTTCTCTAGAAGTTCATTAAGCCATGATCGTGCCGTCTTCTGCAACATGAGTGAGAGATATCGGGTTGCGACCAGGCTGTTTCCGCCTTTGGCGATGCAACAAGCTTGGAAGAAGTCCTGTAGCCAGGTATCTGGCCGAGCGATGCCGTCGTAGGCTTGGATATGTCATGAGATAGCAAATCCTTCTGGGAATCTTGTAGCTCTTTTACGTGGTCCGAAGCACTTCGGGCCCATGTAGATATCATCGTTTTCGTAGCGCCGCACCTCTATGTTGGAGTTGATCCTGTGTCGCGCGTCACTTGGAGACAAAGATCGTCTTCCAGAGTGACGGCTCTGACTGCGGTGCCTTGGAGCCGGACTCCAGCTTCTACCACCACCTCCTCCACCATGTCATCCTCCTTGTCCCTCTTGAGAGCCGTTGTGATGACTGCTTGGTGGAGAGGGTGGGGTAGCTGGATTATTTCTGGCTGTTCGCCGGCCTCCGTCCGAAGCGTCGTTATGCTGGTTCCGGGGGGTCTTCCCTACGATGAGCCCCCTGCCGGCTTGTCCCGGCATGGTTTCCGTCGTTCCTTCATCCAACGTTCCCACTACGGTGAGGCTCAGCCGGATGGCTTGCATGTCTAGGAGGTGGCATTTTTTTATGATCCTCCTCCCAACGTTTCTCTTTATCTTGTCCCCTTCGATCATTCGACTCTCGTCGGGGAGGATTCCTCGGATACAGTGCAGCAATGGCCTCTTGCTTGGCCGCTGGAGCGACATTGCGCCAGTCACGTGCAAATCTGTGATGATGTCCTGATGATCCGGTTCTAGAGTAGTTGTCTTCCCGTTGGTCGGAACGGTGATGCTGTTCCGGAACACGCTGGGGCCTTATATCATTCTAGGTTGAGTCCGTGTGACATTGGTCAGATTTGGAGACCAGCTTTCCGCTTCCGGATTTCACAGCCATCTGTTGCTCCAGACCCTTGGTGAGTAGCTTGATGCCTAATCGAACCTGTTCTGGGCCTGGGTTATTCGACAGGATATCTCGAGCTGCGACAGTATTCTGTACTGGTGTTGGATACACCAGATCTCCTTTGCTGTCGAGACGAGGCATCCCTGGATCTCCTTCAAAGAGAACTTTGTTCACTTCCGGAAATTGACCGTCACGTGTGTAACGTTTCCGTGTCTTCTGATGCAACCGAGAGACTAATTCTCCTTAGTTGCCATGCGTTTCTTCTCCTCCTCGATGTTTTTAGCTTCATCCAGGAGTTGTTGACGACGCGCTTCTAGGGCTTGGGCCCTTTTGTCCAGCTCTTCAGCAGTAAGTTCTGCAGCTGTAGGGATAGGTGTGGTTAATGCTGCATCGATGAGTTTACGCGCACCTTCATTGATCACGTATCCATCCATCGATTCATCTTTTTTCGGCTCTTCTATGATAAGTGCTCCATCCGAGTCTTCCTCGTATTCCTCGGCAATCACCTCCTCTATCAGAGGGTCTTTTGCCGTGGTCTTGTTCTTCTTGTTCTTCTTCTTTGCCTTCTTGGCAGCGCCGGTAGCAAAGACGGCTTTGGGTCCATTTCCCGGAGTCAAGCTCTGATCGGTACTTTCAGACCTCTGGATCTCGGGATTATCTCCGAATTCCATGTCATCCTGCGCTTTGGGAGAGTGTTCCCCGGATCCTTCATCCATGGCTTCTCCTTCTTCTGCAGCTTTGGAGTTGTACTCCTCTTCATACTCCACGGAGAAATTTCGGAAATCTGCCGACGTCATCGATTCATCCAAGGATGCAGGTACGTCGGCATTTGTTCCAATTGCCTCCAGCACATAGTCGGTGTTGTCTCTAGCATCGACAGAGCCGGATCCGGATCCCACGTATCCAACAAAGTGCGATGCGTTCTTCCTGAGGTACATGCGGCTCTCGCAATCAGCTTTGTCGAAACTTTTGATGGTCTCGAGAATTGCGTCTACGCCTGAGTTTTGCATTATCATACGTCGAAGCGTGTACTTTAGGAAAGGCCTGTCTGTCCCGGCGTCATTAGAGCCGGAATCAGTGTCGTTGCTATGCTCCTCCTGGATTTCGATTTCGGCGAGAGGGTCGATCTAGGACCCGGTCTCTCCAAGGAGATCCACTCTAGATTCGACTTGGGCCGCTAGGTTTTCTTCAGGCTCGGATTTATCCACTATCTCCACAATTGGTGTGGGCTAGGTGGGATTAGGGTTTTCTGAGATCCGGAACTCTGCTACCTCCGTGGACAAAGGGGACCCAAAAGATTCTTCTGCCTCTATCATCACCACTAGGGTGGGTAGGACAGGTTCAGCAAAACCGATGTAAACGTCAATCTCGCCAAAAGACATGATTGTGTAGGCAGTTACAGCCTCCCTAGCCGGAATCCACGTCTCATCGAGAACGATGAGAGGGACGTCGCTGGCATAGAGGATGACACCAACGGCGATGGTCTCGCTGATTCCGATTCTTGCAGATTCCGCTCGGAACGCGGATCCGAAGCTCACTTGCCCCACGGTGGGCGCCAACTGTCATCGGATTGATGACAAGTACACCATGAGAGGGTCCTCGAGGCGTGCGGAAGAGAGGGGTGTGAGGCATACGGGGTTCCGAGACGGTGAGCACACAAGTTTACCCAGGTTCGAATCCGCTGGCTTTGGACGGATCCTACTCCTACTAGCAATCCAGTAATACGGCAGAGCCGGAATATGGGTTACAAGGGTTTGCCTGTGCGAGTTGAGATTGTAGACTATTGAGTTGTTCCCTAAAGGCTCTCCCTAGGACGACTTATATAGATATCCGGCCTAGGGCTGACATGAGAGATCTATCCGGCTACGACTAAGAGTCGGTCACAAAGTACATCTTGAACTACAAGTAACACTATGGGCCTAAGTCGGTAAGTCTTCTGGGCCTTCGTGTAGCCGGATTGGACTCCGTCTTTTCTCCCTGACTGGGCCGCCCGTGAATCAAAGCTCTAAGGCGAAGTGGGCCACCCTGGTCAGTGAGGAACTGTGAGGATACGCGGAAAGTATATCCCCAACAACATGTGTATCTTCTATATACCTAAATTGGACATCTCTAACCTTTTCTTTTCTGCCAAATATTTTATAGATTCTCTTTCAGCAATTCCTTTTATTTTTAAAAGAATCTATTAACATCAATAGTGGTGTCATTCACATGACACATAGTACAAAGTGTATATAGTCAAATACTAATACCTTTGGACTTGCACTTTGAAGTAGATCACCATCATCAAATGTTTGGTGTTCTTTCAAAAATCCATTCTTTAGTAATCTATTAGTGTAGTAAACATTTTACTTACATATTCTAATCATCCTTATCATGACAACTTTCATGATCAAGCTACTATAGCCTATAAGGATGAATCGTGAGTATAATATTAGTTCCCAAAATCTTTTTGGTAGATTAGGATGCCTAGCATCTCCAACCTTCACAAATTCTCATACAATATGAGAACGTGTATTTTGTTAAATTATACTCTATCATATTGCAACCATAAACTTTGTTTCAGATATCACAATATCTTTCACACATGATGGTTTCTGAAACAATTATTTTAGCTCCTAGATAACCTCGATATTAAAATAACTTTTGAATATCAAGAATCATGGAGGCAAACATGATACTTTAGATACTAACATTGGAATTCTTACTCTTGATTTAATACTACTTATTAAACTTCATGGAGTAAATAGAGTTTGCTGAAAGTTTGTAATAGGACTTCTAAACTTTAAATTGACATTTAAAAACAATACGATACCAGTTCGTAAAGTAAATATCCAGAATTCTAGAGTTCTATTATCTCAATTAAAACTAAGCATAAGGTACTAAACAGATACTAATGTCTACAAGAAATTATGCAAATTCACTTTGATTTAGTTTATGAAAAATTTGGTTCGACTAATCCAAATTAGAAATGAACTCCCACTCAAAAATGGAATCCCTCGTGCCTTTTTGGTGATTACATGAACCAAATCCACTACACCAAGTCCGATCATCACGTGAGTCGGTGTAGCTTCAAAGGCGAGCATCAATATGGCCATCATATCAACTATATGACTCATGCTTAACATTTCGGTCCGTGTTCCGTGGCCATGTCTGTACATGCTAGGCTCGCCAAGTAAGAACCTTAGTACTCGCGTGTGTAAAACTGGCTTACACCCGTTGTATGAAAGCGTAGAGTCAAGTACACCCGATCATCATGTGATGTCTCGAAACACGGTCCATAGAATGGTGCATACTTAAGGAAGAACGCATTTTTATGTTGATATTTAAATGAGGAATCATCTTATAATGCTACTAAAATGCCAAACAAGCAATATAAGATGCAAACATCATATGTGTAAAGTGAAATGATATGGTTCTTGCATTTGATCACTATCATATGCATTGTGGTATGATCTTTATCATTCCTTTCTTTGTAAGGCCAAGGTCTATGGAACTTACACGTTAGGTGTGTTGTAAGAGTATCAACTATACATCAACTTACAAAATTACCATATCATGACACAAGCCCAGCAATGATCTAAACTAGACGCCTCTAATTTATCAATTGCAAGTTTTACGTGGCTTAGGGCTTTCGAAGATAGAACCGTTCTTACCTACGAACATGGAACCACAAAGATGATAACCAAATTATTAGAAACTCATTGTAAATTAGATATTGACTATAGTAGGAGAGATAGAAACCCGTGAGCCACTTATGCAAAACTAGTTGCATGTCAGTCGTAGAACCAGTCTCATGTGCGATGACATGTAAGGTTGGTCCGGGCCGCTTCATCCCACTATGCCACCAATATCCAAAATACATATAAGAAGCAATAAAATGATCATCACCACCCACATACTCTTATGTGTTCTACCCATGCAAAGCACCTACGCATAGACCTGGCTCTGATACCACTGTTGGGTTTGTAGCATAGAAAACAAAAAATTCCTATGATGTGAACCACTATATGCCAAGATCTATCTACTAGATACAAGCAACGAGTGGATATACATCCATAGAGAACATACCCTCGAAGACAACAAAGCTTTGTTAACGAGATGGAACTCGTGGATGATGTAGTCATACAGTTGCCGATCTCAAGATCATGATGAAGTCCAGTAGGTCCGGCTCCAACACGTCCATCAGATCCAGCTCCAGCATGTCCAGCACCACCAAGTCTAGCACCACAAAGCAGCGGTACATTCGTGATCACACACACATCCGGTACCCCAACAACCTCCGTCCCTCGCTCCAGCAAAGCAGCAGAAGCAACAACTACTTTCTAGATAAAGCCACCGGGAACATGTATCTTGCTAATTCGAGACCATGGGGGAATAATACTAGAGGGGGAGAGATATCCTTCATAAGGAGGTGTGAGGAAGATGGGGTGTGAGGGGGACTTTTATAGAACGAGGGGAGGTTACCCCTCCCATGGCCGGCGCCCATGGAGGGTGTCCCTTCACCTCCCCCATTCATGTGGTGGTAACCCCCTCCACATTAAAATGCCCCTTCACATTCTCTTTTGAAGTGTCCACTTTAAATGCATTAAATTATCAAAATTTAATGCTCTCTCATTTGATAAAACTCTTTTATTATTTTTATTCAGAATTTTGTTAATTACTTTAATTAACAAACATTCACATAAAACCCCCTACAACATTTCAATATTACATGCAGAACTAATTTTAGCAATTTCACCGGAACAGTTTTGGTGTCTATTGAAATAATTCCAGCACTTTCTTAAATATTTATCTGAAACATACTTGCTCCAAATTGTGTCGGTATCCCTTAAGTGTGTCACCCTACGGTTCGCGAATAATGCATACATGATCGAGACCCCTCTCAGATCAATAATCAAAAGCGGGACCTGGAGATCCATACTGACTCCCACACATTCAACGATGACTTAAGTGATCGTGAGAATCTTTAATGCTAGTAACTAAATCTCTTTGTCTCGAGATATATTACATGTCCGAGATTCGATCACTAGTATATCCATAACTAGTTTGATCTCGTTGCCGACATGCACTCGTTCCCGTGATATAACATTCTAGTGATCTCATCACTTGCTTGCAAGCTAACCAAAGTGATATCACCGAAGGGCCCAGAGTATATCTATCCGTCATCGCGATGGAAAAATCCCACTCTTGATCCATGAGCCTCTACATAGCACTTTTGTAGCACTGAACCCACCTTTATAATCACCCTTTCACGACGTGACGTTTGATGTTATCAAGATACTCTTCTAGTGTTAGTGATTCACATGATCTCATGGTCTAAGGATTAGGATTACTTTGTATGATGTTATACAAATATAAACATAATGACTTTGATCATAATGCTATACTTTGGATGAATGTTCATCACATCATTCCACTAATGTTGTGACCTCGTTATTAATAACATCCAATGTCCATGATCAGGACACCTTGATCATCTTGTTAAGAAACGAGCTAGTTTATAAGAGAGGGATAACTAGGAACTTTCCTTTTGTTTATTTAACACACATGTATTAATGTTTCCATATTAATACAATTATAGCATGCAAAATAAAGATTTATCATAAACAAGGAATAAGATAATAACCACTTTATTATTGCCTCTCGGGCATATTCCCTTCACTCCCACCGTCCGGGCCTAGAAAACCTCTCTGAGGATACTGATGGCTACCCACCCTCCGGTTCCCTAGTACGTCAGGTGGTCGAAGGTTCCAATTAGTTGGGGTATGAAGGATCACCCAGACCTTATCCCAATAGAAAACCAGTATACCATGGTCATCAAACCTTTGATTGACGGCACAGATTTCACCAAGTGCCTCGTGGATAATGGAAGTAGCATCAACATCATGTACCTAGATACACTATACAAGATGAACTTGATGGAGACCTAGCTAAGGAAGAGCAACACCATGTTCCATGGAGTTTTCCCTGGCCACCAAGCAAATTCCCCGGGTTGCATCACCCTTCCGGTCGCTTTTGGTGATGTTAACAATTACTGCAAAGAACGCATGACCTTTGAAGTGGTGCCTTTCAAGATTGTGTACCACGTCATCTTTGGATGCAACATCTTCCACTCCTTCCTCGCAAGGCCATGCCTTGTCTACAACAAGATCAAGATACCTGGACTAAAGGACATCATAACCGTTGATGAAAGCTTCACCAAGGCATGGGAGTGCGAGCTCAGTGAAGCCGCCTTCGCCGAAGAAGTTCTCTATGGTGAGGAGTTCAAGGAGATCCAGAACCAGGTTGATGCCTCAGAGATGCCGGCTTCGAAGAAGCAGATCACTACTGCCGAAAACGCATTCAAGGCAGCCATTAAGACCAAGAAGGTGGAGCTTCTTGAATGAGATTCCTCCAATACCACCGCCATTGGCACGGACCTGGATCCCAAATAGGAAAGTGCGCTCGTCAAGTTCCTCTGTGAAAATAGGGACATCCTTGCCTGGCAACCTGCCGACATGAATGGTGTACTTAGGGAACTTCCGAGCATAGCTTGAATATTGATCCTAATGCCAAACCACTGAAACAACCTCTACGACACTTTGGTGATGAAAGATGAAGGGCTATAGGCAAAGAAATAGCTAGGTTACTTAAGGCTAGGTTTATCCGAGAAGTTATTCACTCCCGATGGGTGGCAAATCATATACTTGTTCCCAAAAAGGGAACCAATGAATTAAGAATGTGTGTTGATTACACCGGCTTGAACAAAGTGTGTGCGAAGGATCCGGTCGCTTTGCCTCGCATTAACCAAGTCATTGCCTCGATGGCTGGCTCAGAACTTCTATGTTTTCTCGATGCCTACTCCAGTTACCACCAAATCCAGATGTGAAAGTCGGACCAACTGGCCACTTCATTCACGACACCTTACGACACATATTGCTATGTTACGATGCCCTTTGGGCTGAAAAACGCTAGTGCCCCTTATGAGCGGACAATGCAACGCTGCCTACACGACCAAATAGGTCGCAACATACACGCTTACAAGTTGCTCAAGAAGGCGGACAAATTCATGTGGACAGATGAAGATGACGCAGCACTTCAGGAGTTGAAGAGAATACTCTCCTCTCCACCAATACTTGTAGCACCGATGTCAAGGGAGTCTATGTTAGTCTACATGGCGGCAACCAACCGAGTAATTAGCATCGCCATCGTGGTGGAGTGCAAGGAACCAACACACGAATACGGAGTTCAGTGACCTATTTACTATGTAAGCGATGTCTTGACGGAATCTAAGAAGCGTTAATCGCACTACCAAAAGATAGCTTATGGAGTTTTCCTTGCTTCACGCAAGCTAAGGCATTACTTCTAGGAAGAGTGGTGAGAAAAGCTCCACTGTCCGACATCATCAACAACAGCGACGCTATAGGAAGAGTGGTAAAGTGGGTGTAACACCACAAAACTTTAATCAAGATTATCAAGTTCTAATCACACAATTTAGAGTTAACAAAAACTATTATTAAGAAAAAGCATATTAATGCATGTGTGTTGCATTAGTGTAGAATTGAGTCGATATGCCATGCTTGATTGTTCTAAATGTTGTGAAATGGTTTAAAGGTGAATGCCACATCATCTAGACCATTTACAAGAAAAATCAAAAGAGAAATAAATCAATAAGAATAAATAAGGCAAATGGTCATTTTGACCATTTTAAACCACTAGGCCACTTTAGGTGTTCCTAGAAGAAGATTGTTAACATAAACTATTCTATTTCTTTTTCCCCCTTGCTAGACCAAGTAAAAGGTTATAAAGGCCCACTTTACAAACCTACAAAAACATCTAGAAAATCCATTTAAAGGACATTTCAAAATTGAATCAAGTGTATCTGTTAAGATCCCACTTTTTCAAAAACCCACGAAATCAATTCCCCTTGACCTCTCCAAGCAAACTTAGTCTCTCAAGCTTAATATAAGATCACTCAAAAAATTTGAATCAAAAATTCAAAAGTAAATTTCATGCGGCCATTAACACAAACACTTGGCATGCACACAATAATCTCTAGCCTAACTTCACTGTTTTGTACAGCGATCATCGACCAATTGATCTCCCTCTTAACCCCCTTGTCCCCTGAGTGTCTAGCAGCAGCAGACAAGCCCCACACTTCGCCGTTGAGAACAGTGGAGCACTGCCGTTTTCTAGTCATCGCCGGCCAACCGCGGCAAGCTCATAGCAGAACATCCTGCGCGCATCCAGGATGTCCACTAGCACCGCCGCACCCTACCACCACCCCCTGTCCAGCCCACAATCGCAGCCCGGCCGTGGACCACCCTAGTTGCGCCGCGCACTGCCTCTCTGCGTCGTGTCCAAAGCGCGCCAGTGCGCTTTGCCCGACCAGCCCCGCCAGCACGCGCCTTGCCCTCACCGTGCACGCGCAACCTCGCCATGATCACCGCACCACGGTAGACACCCCCGTTCACAGCCGCGCGACCCGTAGCTGCCGCAAGCACCTCTGCCTCCGCTCGGAGCGCCGCACGCACCAGACCAAACCACGCCGCCCCACGCCACACCTTTAAGTTTGTGAGAACTGCGAGGGAGCACCTCACCGTCCTACGCCCTCGCCCATGCCATTAAGTAATTGTAGCGACACCACAGTCGAGCTCACCGCCGCACAGCTCGGTCCCCTCGTCGAGCTATAAAAGGAGGCCACCCCCGCCTCCTTTCTTCACACCACTCCACTCCCCACTCCTCACTGACCTTCCCCACCTCTCCTCGGAGCAAGGCGAGCACCACCGCGCCGGAATTTCACCGGAGTCTGCCACTGCTGGAGGAGAAGGGCTTCGTCGAATGCGACCACCCCAAGCTCCACCGTGACCGTGCCTCGCCTCGCCGCCATCTACCAAGTCGTTTGCCCCCGCCGCCGAGCCTAGCTAGAGCCCATGTGAGCCCCGTGAGACCCCCACCATCGCGTTAGGTTTAGCTCGTCGCCAGAGCTGTTCGTCATCGACGACGACCCTCATCCGTTGATTTGTCTTCTAATCACACGACCTAGAATCAACGATACCGTTTCACGTAGAATGAGTCACTGACCAGTGGACCCCCTCTGGCAGCCGCGTAGTGCATTGTGATGTGCAGTTGGTCTGGCCCGTTTAGCGTTCCCGCCCAGGCCTGGAGATTCAAATATGGATTTTCCAATTTAGTTAAAATCATATTCTGTCCCTAGATTCAAAAATCAATTCAGAGAGTTTGACTTAACCAAGTTGCATGATTCAAATTTTGTTAGAAAGATAATTAAAATATCTATCCAAGACCGTTGGATTTAAATCATTTGGAGTTAGAGATAATCTATAGCAAAAATAACAAGACAGAGACTTTTGCCACTTCATACATTTTTCAAAAATCAACCATAATAGCTTTTGAGTTGATTCCAAATCTCAAAAATCACATTTTAAAATCTCTATCTAAATATATAAAAATATATAGCTTTGCATGCAGTGACATTGGACTAGTACCAAAAGAATGCTATTAGGGCATTTCTAGTAACTTTCAATCTATTAAAATATAATCTTAAACTTTATAAAATGTGACCAACCCATTATATCACATTCCCATGTATTAGAATATGTGGTGATGACATGTGTCCACATGATCCCATATTTTAATTGGAGAATATTAAATCTTAATTAATTTCAATTAGTAGAAATTACTTTTCTCAATTAAGATAAATAAAACTAGTTCTTTAAATCATGTGATGATTGTGATGATGCTAGATCATCAAGTGTCTACCCTAGTGTGCTAAATAGACTAGTTAAGTATTGTTTGGTGATTGTGTACCCTGTATTCATTTATAGACGATAGTACCGACCAAGTCTACGAGGAGGAGTTCTACCCCAAAGAAGACGAAGAAAACTTCATTCACTGCACCAATCAAGGCCAGCTATTATGAGCAAGTTTTACTTGCAAGCCACCACTAGCTAAAAGCTAACCTAAGCAAGATGCATTAGGCATGCTTGGTTAAACATTTTGATTTATACCCATCCCAAGTTTTACTTGCAAGCTTTACTCTTTTACTTTACGAAGGTTCTTTACTTTTAGTTAATGCTTTATGAGGATTGGAAAGATAGTATAGATAGCATAAAGAGTATAAAACTAGACCTATACTAGATGTATTCTATGCCATGAGATTTAGATTAGCATCCCTCATTAGTGAACACTCTTAACTTAGTGGCTAGTGCTAAGCATAAAAACTTGATCACTTTAGATGGGAATACTTGGTGAAAATTATTATGAAAACCTTGGAATGATGAGTCATTCTATTGAAATGTTTTGACATGTGTTGAGAAACACAAATGGATTTGATGATGAAAATGTTGAGCCATGAGCCTTATCGCTTTTATAAAAAACTTATGGTTGGTTTCGGATGCGATGCCATTCCAATTTTACCTTACAACCACAATACCTGAATTGGGTAAGGCTTAGCCGGAAGTTTATATGCATTAGTATGGGTTCCCTCTTGGAGGAGGTTTGAGCTGAGGCTACCTCTTGATGATGTCCACCTATGTAGTGCCTAGGATGGCAGATGGCCATGGCTGGGAGGCCAAGCTCATAGGGGAGGTGCATATACTAGAGTGTGTAAAGGAAAGGTTATGATTGATTATCCGCATGCTAAGTATGATGATTCAGGGTTATCCCTGACGGATGTATCGAATTTTTTGGTGAAAGTGTACCACCTCTATAGAGTGTCAAACTATTCGAATAGCCGCATCCATGGTCATGGACAGTTGGAGTGGCCATACTGTTCTGCCGTCAGATGTTTTCAAAATGACTTGTGAAATGAATTGTGATTTTTACTTGACCACAAAAGGGTTGTGAATATGAAAACTAAGTTCCCAACTTAAAGTGATATAGAACATTAAATTAGCTTTCTTTACTTCTGAACTCAGTTTAGATAAATCTGCCTTTTTGCAAATAAACCTAGAGCTTAAGATTCCTACTAGAACTACCTTACTTGTTAGTGATAGTTTGTGAGTACTTAGAGAGTACTCATGGCTTTGTCCCTAGCTATTCCTATGGCCAGACTATGAGGAGGACTATCAGGAACATGGACATCAGGACGTCTACGACAACTAGGATCATCTCCCATCATCAGCATTGCATGTGACACTGAAGATGGAGCCTGCTGCTACGCTTCCTATTCCGCTGCTTATTTGTATTAAGCCTGGATCATTGATACGTCCATTTTGCATCACTATTCTACGTCATAATTCATTGTTATTCATTGATATATTTCATATTAAGAGGTGATACTTATGTTATTTCATCTGTTTTTGCATGGTTGATGAATTTTGGAGCATGGACCGCTGCAGTCAAGATTATGATGGAAAAGGTGTTGTTTGGAGGCAAAATTCGCGAAGATCAGAAAATCCAGGAAAATATACGGAAAAACCTATTTTTCCAGAAGACGAAGGAAGCCAGAAGGGGGGCTGGAGATGGGCCACAAGGGGCCCACACCACCCCCTAGCGCGGGCCACCCTGGGCCGCGCCACAAGGTGGTGTGGCCACCCTGGTCCACCCCTGGCACTCCCCTCTGGCGTATATTATCCTCCCGAAACCCTAAGACTCAGGGAGCGACCACAAAAGGATTCCGCCGCCTCTACAGGGCGGAAAACACCGAGAGAGAAAGATCTCTCCGGTAGACAGATTTATGCCAGGGGAATTCCTTCTCGGAGACGGGAGATCGTCGCCATCAACACCACCATCAAGCTGGACTTCATCGGGATCAATATCATCATCATCACCACCATCATCACCATCAACACCCTCATCACCATCTCCATATTGCTATAACAATTGGGTTGAATGTTCCATAGTTCAAAGGGGAAACTTTCCCGGTGTTGATTACTCTTTGTAGTTGATGCTATTGAGTGAACCATTGAATTATTGTTTATGTTTAGATTGTTATACATCATTATTCCATCTCTGATCATGATCCATATGATGTCTTGTGAGTAGTTTGTTTTGTTATTGAGGACATGGGAGAAGTCATGTTGTTAGTAGTGGAGTTGTGTTGAGAGAGATTCAATAGTTTGATATTTAAGTGGTGGTGTACTTCTTCTAGTGGTGTCATGTGAATGTCGACTACATGACACTTCACCTATATGGGCCTAGGGGAATGCATTGTGTATTTGGCTACTAATCATAGGGGTTGCCGGAGTGACAGAAACCTGAACCCCTGTTAGCAAACCATTGCAGAAGGGACGTAAGGGTCTTAGAGTTTAAAGTTATGGTTATGTTTCTATCTTAATTACTTTCTTGTACTTACGGATGTTTGCAAGGGGTATAATCACAAGTATGTATTAGTCATAGGAAGGTCGGTACATTAGCACAGCTTCACCCACAGAACACTTAGCGAGCCAAAGAAGATTAATCAACTATATGAAGCTAAAGCACTTGACAGTCTTCCCATGTGTCCTCGAGAAAGTTTGGTCATCTTAAGTAATACAACTGGCTTGTGCTTTGCTGCATAAAGGATTGGGCCACTTGCTGCATTTATTCCTACTGTCTTTTATTTACTCGCACCTTGGTTACTTGCTATATCAAAAAAAACCTAAAAATCCGTTTGCTACGAATTTGCAGAGAATTCTTGATCCATACCACTAGCCAGCACCTTATGCTCCTCCTTGGGTTTGACACTCTTACTTATCGAAAATACTGCGATACACACCCTATACTTGTGGGTCATGCAGGAAAAGAAGACTTCAAGGAGGTAGAGTGGGGAAAGAATCGCAAGAGCTGGAATTCTCAACCCGACGTGATAATGAGCCGCATTGAGCAAAACTCACAGCTTATTCGTAATCTCACCTTCGAGATTGAGGACTTGGGGAAACTGATCAAGAAGCTCATCGAGAGGATACCACCACCACCGAAGGAGTAATTCATCATCAGGTTTTGGCATCCCCTTGGTTTGTTCCAAGCTTTGGGGAGTGCCGCGGTATCACATCACTATCTTCTATCTTTTTACCTTTTTTAGTAGAGTCATATCATGAATAGAGAAGTTATTATGTAGGATGGTTTGCATTATGGAAGTGTCCCCTCTCTTGTTAGATATATATCCCTTGGTGTGAGTTGTCGTTATGGATTATTAATGAGAAGTTCTATCATTTAATCTTTTGCATAGCTTATATTAGTTTTCAATTCATGGTTATATGTTTGATCTTGTTATTAGTATTGGTAGCACTTTGGGATCATTGAGTTAATTTAGTTCATTTTGGCAAACCTGGCTCGGTCAGTAGCAACACTATTTTTGAGAGTTAAATGAAAAAGATAAAGGTACCTCTAAAAGAAAAATAATTTCATCATCTTTCTTTCTTGATTTGCTCATGAGTTTAGTATTCTCTAGTTAAGATCTTTTGTGCTTCTGAGGAAGATTGCATGTTTGTCTTTATCACTTGTATGTTTGGTCGTTTCCTTCAACTCTTATACTTGCTACCCAGCCTTGCTAGCCAAAAACATGTACTGAGAGGGAATTCTTCTCGTGCATCCACCTCCCTTAAATCAAAAACCATGCCATTTGTGTCCACCATACCTACCTATTAGAACTATTGCTATTCCAAGTAAATTCTTGTTTTGTCTACCTTCCAAATTAAACTTGTTATGTGAAAATTAGTGATTAAAGCTCTCATGAACTTGATGGCACACTTTAACTTTCTTGCATTTAATAAACCTGAACCATTGGGTCCTTCTTTGTTGCGTATATGCTTGTGCTTTATGAGTTGAAGTTAGCAGAACCATGTATCATGGGGACCGCTTTCAACACTGCATTGGTACTTTGTTCCTAGTTGATATCATGTTATTTTGCTTATGGATCACGGCGGTGTGAAATAAAAGTGGAACTTGTAAGATCATGGAGTTTATATGTGTGTTAGAGAAACGCCTGGGCCGCTAGCCTAAGCCATGCCTAATCATGGTTGAAACTTGCAGCATAACTATAGTGAGCATTCTATGAAGCATCCTCAATAAAAACCTATGCAAATAGCAAATAAAAAGATTGCTGAGATGCTCACTGTATGCTTGCCTTGCCATTTTGATTATGGGATAGCTCATGTGTCATGTGCAAGGGGTACCCCGTTGGCGGTTCTCAATGATACACATGTATTTACAATGACAAGGGCTTACTTGTGACTGAAGTTGAGTAGCATGTGGTTCGGTACTCGTAAGTAAGGGGCATGAGATTTCAACTTATAACTTGTCAAGCATATCCTATTAGTTGTTTCACTTTAACCTTAATCACCAAAAGATGCCTATGATAGGGGCAATGAGAGCTGAAAGCTAGTAACTATCATAATTTTTGGGAGCTCTTTATGAGACTTGCAATCCCTGCTTCCCTCTGCGAAGGGCCTTTCTTTTACTTTGTAGTTGAGTCAATAAACCTATTCCCTTCTATCTCAGCAAGTATTTTGAGTTGTTGTGTTTCATTCATTCATATGATGATTTAGTCAATCATGTTTCTTATGTTCCTTGTTTTGCACATTGCTCTTATCATATGTTTACTACTTTGAAAGCTATCATTGAAAACCAGTTATTTGTGAACTCTAGCAAATTATCAACTATTCTTCGACCAAGAGCTAAGTTTGCCATTACCAATTATGATTTACTTTATGTATCTTTATTGTGTTTCCTTTAATCATTGCAAGTTGAGTTATATAATCGTGAGTTGTCTTCTATTATGATCTATGTATTTGATGAATGTGATGCTTCTTGTCCGTATTATTTTATCGACTCTTCACTCCATAAACCTGAAGCCATGTTTATTGAGCTCAGTTTCGCTTGGGGACAAGCGAAGTCTAAGCTTGGGAGGAGTTGATACGTCCATTTTGAATCACTATTATATGTCATAATTCACTGTTAGTCATTGATATATTTCATATTAAGAGGTGATACTTATGTTATTTCATCTGTTTTTTGCATGGTTGATGACTTTTGGAGCATGGACCGCTGCAGTCAGGATTCTGATGGAAATGGTGTTGTTTGGAGGAAAAATTCACGAATATCAGAAAATTCGGAAAATATACGGAAAATCCTATTTTTCCCAAAAGACGAAGGAAGCCAGAAGGGGCTAGAGATGGGCCATAGGGGGCCCACACCACCCCCTGGCGCGGGCCACCCTGGGTCGCGCCACCAGGTGGTGTGGTCGCCATGGTCCACCCCTGGCACTCACCTCTGGCGTATATTATCCTCCCGAAACCCTAAGACTCGGGGAGCGACTACAGAAATATTCCGCCGCCTCTGTGGGGCGGAAAACACAGAGAGAGAAAGATCTCTCCGGCAGACAGATTTCTTCCGGGGGAATTCCTTCCCGGAGGGGGGAGATCGTCTCCATCAACACCACCATCAAGCTGGACTTCATCGGGATCATCATCATCATCATCACCACCATCATCACCATCAGCACCCTCATCACCATCTCCATATTGCTGTAACAATTGGGTTGAATCTTGGATAGTTCATATGGGAAACTTTCCGGGTGTTGATTACTCTTTGTAGTTAATGCTATTGAGTGAACCATCGAATTATTGTTTATGTTCAGATTGTTATACATCATTATTCCATCTTTGATCATGATCCATATGATGTCTTGTGTGTAGTTCGTTTTGTTTTTGAGGACATGGGAGAAGTCATGTTGTTAGTAGTGGAGTTGTGTTGAGAGAGATTCAATAGTTTGATATTTAAGTTGTGGTCTACTTCTTCTAGTGGTGTCATGTGAACGTGGACTACATGACACTTCACCTATATGGGCCTGGGGAAATGCATTGTGTATTTGGCTACTAATCGTAGGGGTTGCCGGAGTGACAAAAACCTGAACCCCCGTTAGGAAAACATTGCACAAGGGACGTAAGGGTCTTAGAGTTTGAAGTTGTGGTTAGGTTTCTACCTTAATTACTTTCTTATACTTACGGATGTTTGCAAGGGGTATAATCACAAGTATGTATTAGTCCTAGGAAGGTTGGTACATTAGCACAGTTTCACTCGCACAACACTTAGCAAGCTAAAGAAGATTAATGAACTATATGAAGCGAAAGCACTTGACAGTCTTCCCATGTGTCCTCGAGAACGTTTGGTCATCATAAGTAATACAAACGGCTTGTCCTTTGCTGCATAAAGGATTGGGCCACTTGCTGCATTTATTCCTACTTTCTTTTATTTACTCGCACTTTGTTTACTTGCTATATCAAAAAACCCCTAAAAATCCATTTGCTAAGTATTTGCAGAGAATTCCTGATCCATACCACTAGCCAGCACCTTCTGCTCCTTGTTGGGTTCGACACTCTTACTTATCGAAAATACTATGATACACCCCCTATACTTGTGGGTCATCAATCATGAGATCCCTTTTTTGTGTAAGACCTTATTATGGTTTGTAATGGATGATGTACTGTGATATCCAATCTGTTATGTCTCGCAAAAAATGGTAATCATGGGATTGCGATGTATGGCATAACAGGCATCTGGGATTATGAATCCGGGTGTTGACAAGTTGGTATCAGAGCTATCCTGACCATAGGAGACCCTAGGTAGAATGGACGTCCGAACAAAAACTTAGTTTCAGAAAAAAATAAGTGAGTATTTATGAAAACCTATTCCCACTCTTATCCTTGATTCTTTCAAAAAAATCATGTTTCTCAAAAATTCTTACATTCCTACATAAAATTTGACACACTTGATCACCTCACTAACTTACTCATCCTAAATTCTTATAGATGGAAGTTCAGTATTGCAAGTTCTACCAGTTGGGAAACGGAGGCCAACTGATCTTTGAGAGGGATCTAGATGCACTTTCAGAGTATTTGGAGCGCCATATCCGAAATTCTTCGGAGCTCAACTCAAGGATTTTCCAGGAGGAGATCTACAATGGCTGATAGTTGCATACCTCCGAGGCAAGATGGAAGCACCCCTTTCTGAGAAGATTCAATTCACCGTATGAGAGAACAACTGGCTAGATGGATTAGCCAGGGCTATGCATGAAGCTCTTCCCCATCTGTGTGGGCAAAACATCAACTTGATCCATGGAACTCGTTTTGCGCACTATGCAAGGCGTGATTCTATGGGAATTCCATTGGAGATACCAAGTCACCCGGAGATGAATCGCCAAGTGGAGAATCTTGACTTCCTGGTGTATGATAGGTGGAATGAATTGGACAATGCTCGAGCCTACACCAACCACAACCTTGCCATTGCCGCCAAGAAGAACCAGACTCTCGCCATGCTCGTCAAGGATCACCAAACTTCGTCGTCAATGCGAGAAGAAGGATCGCACCATCGCCCGTCTTCGCAAGAAGGTGGCCGACCTTGAGAAGACCATCTGTGAGCAAGAAGTCCAGCTTGAAGCAAAAATAGAAGAGGAAGAAGGTGAAGACATCTAGGGAGATATTCCCTCGTACCTCAGTGATGACAACGACTACCTGGAGGATGATGCCATGGACTTCTACACCGATGATGATGATTCCAACTTCATTGATAATGAATAGATGCACTTGATCACTACCGTAGGAGTTGTATCGGTCTCACTGTATCTTAGTTCATAGAATGGTTCTTAAAACCATCTGTTTTCTATTTTTGTGTGGTGTGTGTTTATATTGTGTGCTTGAATGAATGAATGAATGAATGAGAAGGAGTTAGTTTGCAAAACCTGAGTTCAAACTCAAAGTTTAAAGCTTTTGAAAACAAAACCATGAACCTTAGAACTTTCCCTCTTACCCCTTTATCTATCTGAATCTTCAGATGAATCGTGGAAACCAAGGAGGAAGCATCTCATCGCAGGACTCGATGTTGCAGATTCTGCAAATGCTAGTTTCAGAATGTGAAGCTAGTAGAGCCGAACGCCAAGCCAATCTAGCCACCCTGCAATAGATAGCTCATATGGCCCACAATAATCAAGGCCATGGAAATCAGGATCATCATGGATCCAAGCTTAAGAACTTTCAGAATACCAATCCCCCTATCTTTAACAAATATGAGGACCCCATAGATGCTGATGACTGGCTGCAAACCATGGAGAATAATTTGGAAGTCGCAGGAGTTGACGCCAACGAGAAGGTACTGTTTGCCACCCACTATCTGGCAGGATATGCAAGAGCTTGGTGGAATAGCACCCGTACCATGAACCACGGTCAGGTGATGAATTGGAAAGCTTTCAAGATCAAGTTCAGCCGCACCCATGTGCCCCAAGGTTTATTCACCAGAATGAGAGATGAGTTCAAAGAACTGAAGCAAGGAAGGATGACGGTAGTTGAATACCGTGACAAATTTCTGTCTTTAGCTAGGTATGCCCCTGATGAGATCAACAGTGAAGCCAAGAGGAAAGAAAGGTTCCTGAACGGATTGCATGATGCGATGCAGACTGTCTTAGTCAACATCCGTTTCGAAGACCTAGAAGAGTTAGTCGACTCTGCCATCCAGATGGAAGGGAAGATAAACCAAGCCAATGACAACCGCAAGGGCAGAATGATGCACCAGACTGGGTCCCACAATACCCAGAAGTATCGCCCCAACCTGTCTACAGGATATGTCTCGAGAAACAATAGACCCCCAATGTATCGTCCAAGCTACCCCAATCGTAGCGGAGGAAATTTGAAGTCTGGAGGAAACCACAACAATAACCCCAGTAGCTCCAACAACTTCAACCGTGCACCTCCCAAGTCCAACAACAACAACAATACCGCCCCAAGGACTGGAAGCAATGATGTGCCTGTTGCAGCCAAACACAAGTCACAGATTACTTGCTTTGAGTGTGGAGTCAAGGGTCACTACTCCAAAGAGTGTCCCAAGAAGCTCGCAGCCACCACCAATGTGAATGCCCTAGCTCACCAACAGCATCGTGTTCATCCTAGAAGAAGATTTTCCCTAGGAAATTCTCTCACCCGCAACGGCCGTCTATTTCACATGAATGCTGAAGATGCCCAGGAAGGGCCTGATGTCGTGCTGGGTATGTTTTCTGTTAACTCAGGACTTGCAAGAGTGTTGTTTGATTCTGGAGCATCGCACTCGTTTGTTACAGAAGAATTTGCATGCACTAGTAAGATTCAACCAACAAAATTGAAGCATGATATCATAGTTCAAATTCCTGGTTCAACCACCAAAGCTCGAAAAATTTGCAAGGCTGTACCTATCAGAATCCATGGGATAGATTTTTATGCCAAATAGTACTTTGAAACAAAGGTTTGGAAGTAGTACTAGGAATGGATTGGATGTCGAAACATAAAGGATTGATCGACTGTGCCAAGAAAGCCATAACCAGGACCAGTAGCTCTGGAGTATCAATAGAGCATGTATCTGAAACCTTGCCCCGTCAGTTGAAATGCAACAAGAGTCTAGCCCAACCAACCATAGACCAAGTCAGAGTAGTCTGTGAATACCCCGACGTATTCCCAGATGAATTTCCCGGTATGCCCCCAGATTGGGATATCGAGTTCATTATTGAACTAATTCCTAGAACTGGACCCATAGCTCAGAGACCTTATAGTATGAACCCATCTGAATTACTGGATCTGAAGAAGCAACTTGATGCTATGATGGCGAAAGGTCTAATTCAACCAAGCACATCGCCATGGAGATCGCATGTTCTGTTTGTGGATAAGAAAGATGGAGGTAACCTTTTGTGCACGGATTACCGGAAGCTAAATGATGTCACCATCAAGTAAAAGTACCCACTGCCCAAGATAGAGGATCTGTTTGATCAGTTGAGTGCCAGAGTGTTTTCTAAGATTGATCTTAGGACTGGTTATCATCAACTCAAGATTCGTGCAATAGATATTCCAAAGACCGCCTTTACCACCAGATATGGATTGTATGAGTATACAGTCATGTCTTTTGGATTAACCAATGCCCCCGCTTATTTCATGAATCTCACGAATAAGATTTTTATGAACTTTCTGGATAGGTTTGTCATTGTTTTTATCGATGATATTCTTATCTATTCCAAGTTAGAAGAAGACCATGAGCTACATCTGAGAACCATCCTTGAAACCCTTAGAGAGCATCAGTTGTATGCCAAGTTTAGCAAATGTGAATTCCGGTTGAAGGAAGTAGGATTCCTAGGACATATTATGTTGGTAGGAGGAGTCGCTATCGACCCTGCCAAGATCAAAGATATTGAAGAATGGGAAGCCCCAACCACTCCAACCCAAGTCTGTGCATTTCTTGGATTAGTAGGATATTATCGCAAGTTCGTTGAAGGATTTTCGAGCATCGCAAGACCAATGACCCAATTCTTGAAGAAAGATAAGAAATTTGAATGGACCGACAAATGTGAAGCAAGTTTTCAAGAGCTCAAGAAGAGATTGATTTTGGACCCAATTCTGATTTCAGACCCAAATTTTAAGAAGCCTTTTGATGTGTATTGTGATGCATCCAAGATTGGTCTCGGATGTATGTTGATGCAGGATGGAAAATTCATTGCATATCTGTCCCAACAACTGAAGCACCATGAGCAAAACTACCCTACCCATGATCTTGAACTAGCAGCTGTAGTCTTAGCTTTGAAGACATGGCGTCATTACCTTATGGGTAACCGCTGTGAGATTTATTCAGATCACAAGAACTTGAAGTATATTTTCACTGAGAAGGGGCTGAATATGAGGCAAAGGAGATGGATAGAGTTAATCAAGGATTATGACCTTGACATTCACTATCACCTCGGCAAAGCCAATGTGGTAGCGGATGGTCTTAGTAGATTACCGTGTAGATTAAACACCATGATCAAAGAAGCTCATCCAAGTTTGCATGAAGAGTTGGAGCAGTTTAGAATGGAGCTAGTTAGCAAAGGATTTTTAGCTAGTATTGAACTTCAACCCACTATGATCATTCAGATCAAGGAAGCACAGAAGGGAAATGCAAGTATCGACGGAATCAAACGTCGTATCGGTACAGGAAAGGTACCTAGATTCACCGAAGATGAAGAAGGAGTTTTGTGGTAAAAAGGATGTATCTGTGTGCTAGCAGATTCGGAGCTGAAGCAAGTTATCATGCAAGAAGCTCATGATACTCTTTATTCTATCCTCCCTAGAGGAACGAAGATGTATCAAGATTTGAAGGAGTAATTTTGGTGGCACAAGATGAAGAGAGAAATCAGAAGCTATATTGCTAAGTGTGATATTTGTCAAAGAGTCAAAGTGGAACATCGGAGACCCGCAGGACATTTGCAACCATTGCAGATTCCGGAATGGAAATGGGATTCTGTTGAAATGGATTTTATCACCGGTTTGCCTACTTCTAGTATGTGAAATGACTCTATCCGTGTCATAGTTGATAGATTGTCCAAGGTGGACCATTTTATACCTGTCAAGACAACCTACCAGAGTTCGAAGCTATCAGAGTTGTACATTGCTAGTATCGTCAGTTTGCATGGAACCCCCAAGACCATAGTATTGGATCGAGGAACCCAGTTTACCTCAAGATTTTGGCAGAAAGTCCAAGAAGGATTAGGAACCAAGTTGAATTTCAGCACAGCTTATCACCCGCAGACCGATGGACAGACTAAAAGAGTCAACCAGATCCTAGAAGATATGTTGAGAGCTTGTGTGTTAGAGTATGGATTAAAATGGGAAGATTGTCTGCCTTCCATAGAGTTCTCATACAACAATAGTTATCAAGCCAGTTTGCAAATGGCCCCATTTGAATTCTTGTATGGAAGGAAGTGTCGTACCCCCTTGAATTGGTCGCAAGTAGGAGAGAGTCAGATTTTCAGAACCGACATCCTACGAGAATCTGAAGGGAAGGTTCACAAAGTCCGTGAGCACCTCAAGACTGCCCAATCCAGACAGAAGAGTTATGCTGACAAGAGACGTAGAGACCTGACTTTCAATGTCAGAGATTTTGTGTATCTCAAAGTGTCACCGTTGAAGGGAATGCAATGTTATCAGCTGAAAGTAAAGTTAGCCCCCAGATATATTGGACCCTTCAAGATTCTAAATCGTCGAGGAGAAGTATCTTATCAACTGGAACTGCCAGAGGAGATGTCAACCATGCATAATGTGTTCCATATCTCGTTACTTTGCAAATGCCTAGATGTTCTAGAGAAGACCAAAGTTTTCAAGGACATCCATTACCGAGCCATAGATATCAACAAGGCTCTGACGTATCGTGAATTTCCCATCCGTATCTTGGAAGAAGCCTTCAGAACCACCAGGACCCGGAGTATAAAATTTCTCAACATCCAATGGAGCAACCATACCGAAGAAGAAGCTACTTGGGAGCGAGAAGATTACATTAGGACTGAGTTTCCAGATCTCTTTAGTTCCTACTTTTTCTTAAATCTCGGGACGAGATTTTGTTTAAGGAGGGAAGGTTTGTAACACCCCAAAACTTTAATCAAGATTATCAAGTTCTAATCACACATTTTAGGGTTAACAAAAACATTTATTAAGAAAAAGCATATGAATGCATGTGTGTTGCATTAGTGTAGAATTGAGTGTATATGCCAAGCTTGATTGTTCTAAATGTTTTGAAATGGTTTAAAGGTGAATGCCACATCATCTAGACCATTTACAAGCAAAATCAAAAGAGAAAGAATTCAAATAAAAATAAATAAGGCAAATGGTCATTTTGACCATTTTAAACCACTAGGCCACTTTAGGTGTTCCTAGAAGAAGATTGCTAACATAAAGTATTATATTTCTTTTCCCCCCTTGCTAGACCAAGTAAAAGTGTATAAAGGCCCACTTTACAAACCTACAAAAACATCTAGCAAACCATTTAAAGGACATTTCAAAATTGAATCAAGTGTATGTGTTAAGATCACACTTTTTCAAAAACCCACCAAATCAATTCCCGTTGACCTCTCCAAGCAAACTTAGTCTCTCAAGCTTAATATAAGATCACTCAAAAAATTTGAATCAAAAATTCAAAAGTAAATTTCATGCGGCCATTAACACAAACACTTGGCATGCACACAATAATCTCTAGCCTAACTTCACCGTTTTGTATAGTGATCATCGACCAATTGATCTCCCTCTTAACCCCCTTGTCCCCCTGAGTGTCTAGCAGCAGCAGACAAGCCCCCCTTCACCATGGAGAATAGTGGAGTGCCACTGTTTTGTTGTCGTCGACGGCCGACAGCGGCCAACTCGCACCAGACCACCCCGCACCCATCCAGGATGTCCACTAGCACTGCCGCACCCTACCGCCACCCCCTGTCCAGCCCACAATCGCAGCCTAGCCGTGGACTACCCTAGTCGCCCCGCGCACCGCCTCTCTGCACCGTGTCCAGAGCGCGCCAGTGCGCCATGCGCGACCAGCCCGCCAGCTCGCGCCTTGCCCTCACCACGCACGCGCAGCCTCGCCATGATCACCGCACCTCGGCAGACACCCTCGTCCGCCACCGTAGGACCCGCAGCTGCTGCACGCTGTCGCAAGCACCTCTGCCTCCGCTCCGAGCGCCGCACACGCCAGACCAAACCATGCCACCCCACGCCGCACCTTTAAGTCCATGAGAACCACCAGGGAGCACCGCACCGTCCTACGCCCTCGCCCATGCCATTAGCTACTTGTAGCAACTCCACCATCGAGCTCACTACCGCACTGCTCGGTCCGCTCGTCGAGCTATAATAGGAGGCCACCCCCGCCTCCATTATTCACACTACTCCACTCCCCACTCCTCACTAACCTTCCCCACCTCTCCCCGAAGCAAGACGAGCACCACCACG
Organism: Avena eriantha; assembly: GCA_910589775.1. Lineage (NCBI taxonomy): Eukaryota > Viridiplantae > Streptophyta > Magnoliopsida > Poales > Poaceae > Avena > Avena eriantha. The sequence continues at coordinate 213,017,426 of OU342741.1, forward strand.
CCAGAATTTCACCGGAGTCTGCCGCTGCTGGAGGAGAACGGCATCGTCGATTGCGACGACCCCAAGCTCCGCCGTGACCGCACCTTGATGGCTCAATACACGGCGCCTAGAAAAGTGCTTGGTGCGTGGTGTTGATGTAGAGCTCGTTGGGAACCCCAAGAGGAAGGTATGATGAGCACAACAGCAAGTTTCCCTCAGTTATGAAACGAAGCTTTAATAGAACCAGTAGGAGCAAGGAAACACCCCAAAGGTGTTACTAGCTGAGCTTTGGCAGGGTGCACTACCGGTGCTAGTAGCAACGTGGAGACCTGCACAACACAACCACAGAACTTTGTTCCCAACTTGCGATGAGGTTGTCAATCTCACCGTGTTTTGCGGAAAACAAAGGATTAAACGTATCGAATGGAAAGAAGTAAAAGTTTGCAGAAAGTAAACACAAAAAAGTAAACAGTTGTAGATTGTATGTAAAGAAAGAGGATCGGGATCCATAGTTCACGAGAGGTGGCTCTCCTTAGATAGATAACATGCTGGGTGAACAAATTACAGCGGGGCAATTGACAAACACCGAGAAAGCAATACATGCATATACTAATCATCTTGACTCCTCTGAGACTTGATTGGGCATTACAACATAATACATAGACCACCATCCAACTACATCTATGACTAATAATCCACCTTTAGGTTATCATCCAAACCCCCTCTAGTATTAAGTTGCAAGCAACAGATTATTGCTTTACGAACTGCGTGTAAAGTAAACAGTATGATTGTTCTATGAACAAAGGATTGTTGTTTTCTCCCTAGTAGCAACAGCACATCTAGTACCTTAGAGATTTCTGTCACTTTCCCAGATTACCAGAGGCATGAACCCACTATCGAGCATAAATACTAACTCTTGGAGTTGCTAGCATCTACTTGGCCAAGATAGCTACTAACAATGGAAAGCATGCAAGATCACAAATAACAAAGACATGATAGAATCAATAATCAATCTGAAATAGCATCTCAATATCCATCGGATCCCCGTAAACACAACATGTATGCATTACAAATAGATGATCTTGATCATGAACGGAGCTCACAAGATCTAAACATGAAAGCACAAAGGAAGAGAAACCAGCCATCTAGCTACTACATGGATCCGTAGTCCAAGGATGAACTACTCACGCATCACACCGGAGGCTTGCATGGTGATGAAGAAGGCCTCCAGGGTGAATTCCCCTCTCCGGCAGGGTGCCGGGAAGAGCTTCAGATCCCTCCCGATCTAGGGATGGAGATGACGGCGGCTACAAACTCTTTCGTGGATTTTTGATCGGGTACTTAGGGTTTTCGTCCCGAGGGTAACTTATTGTCGGAAGGGGAGGCCGAGGGGGTGCTGGGAGCGGCCACACCACCCCCTGGCAGGGGCCAGGCCTGGCCGCGCGGCGAGGTGGTGTGGTGGCTCCCTGGCCCTTCTCCGTCTCGTATTCTGGCACTTGATCACTTCCGATAAAATAGGCACTTTAGCTTTTGTCCTGTCCAATTCCGAGAATATTCATTTTCTGACTTTCCTGGAACCAAAAACAGCAGAAAACAAGCAGCTAGCACTCTGGCTCTTGTTAATAGGTTAGTCCAAGAAATCATATGAAAAGTACTCCAAAGTTGGAACAAAACACAAGAAAGTGGATAATACCAAGCATGGAACATCAAAAATTATAGATACATTTGCAATGTATCAACATCCCCAAGCTTAACTCCTGCTCGACCTTGAGTAGGTAAGTGATAAAAAGAAAGAATTTTTGAGGTGACATGCACCATCAAAGACTTGATCAAAGTATTTGGAAAACATTCAAAGCTGGGATCATAGTACTTCAATCATAACATGAAAGACAAAGTTCTAGCAATAAGCAAAGAAACTATGATGCAACATGAAAAGGCACAAACAAAAGATTCATGAATAACAATGCTTTGCAAGACGTTTGTTTGTTTCTCATAAAGAAAACATAGTATAAAAGTATTCAGCTTGTCCCTCAATAGAGTAGAAAATATAAATGCATAGGACACCTTCAAAGTTCATAAGAGTGACTAGATACAATAGTTTCAAACAAGCAATAACAAGTTATGCATCAATCAACTAGTCTTGGGACAATGCAGATAGAACTAAGAATGGCCACTATGCTCTCAAAGTAGGTGCATAAAGATAGAAGGTGGAGACTCAATATAATGGTGGAAGAAAAGCCTTTTGTAAAAGAGAGTAGGGATTCAAGTCTCATAAAGAGCTTCCAAAAATTATGGTACTCATAGCTTTCAGCTCTCATTGCCCCTATCATAAGCATCTTGAAGTGATTAAGGTTAAAGTGAACAAACTATGGTGTACATGCTTGATGAAGTATAAGTCAGAAATCTCATGTCCCTTGTATATGAGGGCCGCTCCTCATGCTAATCAAGTTTAGTCACCGGTAAGTTCTTGTCATCGTAAGTACATGTGTATCATTGAGAACCGCCAATAGGGTACCCCTTGCCCGATGATACGGAAGAATCCCCATATCAAAATGACAAGGCAAGCAGACAACGAGCATCTTAGCATTCTTCTTATTTACCATGGGAATATGGTGCTTTTTTCTCTCTTTCCTCTTTTCATAGTATCTCTTTTTTTTCAGCATAGGACTCTTTTTTATAAGAAGAATGCTTCATAGACAGCTCATTATGGTTACGCTGAAGGTTTCCACCATGTCAGCATGGATTAGACCAGCGGCCCAGGCGTTTCTCTAACACATATACATAACTCCATGGACTTACAAGCTCCCCTTTCATTTCACACCGACGACATCCATATACAAAAGAGCATGATATCAACTAGGTACAAGTACCAAGTGCAATGTTGAAAGCGTTCCCCATGAAAGCATGGTTCTGCTAATTCCCGACAAATAAGTGCAAGCATATACAACATAGAAGACACAATGGTTTAAGTTTATTAAGGGCAAGTAAAGTAAAGTGTGACATCAAGTTCGTTAGAGCTTTAATCACTAGTTTTTTCATAACAAGTGGAAGGTAAACAAAAGCATGAATATACTTGGAATAGCATAAGCTAGTAGGTAGGTATGGTGGACTCTTTGGAATAACTTGGTTTAGGGAGCTGGATGCATGAGTGGAACTCATACTTTGTTGTGGAGGCTAGCAAAAGACTAGGAGCGACAAACTAAGAGAGCAATAATGGCCATAATCATGCAGAGCGACAAAGCATCATTGATAAAAGCATAAAGTGATACTACAAGTTGAAAACTAAAGTATCATAAAGGCTATGGTGACTTGAGATAGTCATAACATGGTGTGAGCATGTGCCAAGTCAACCCAAATAAAGCATCAAAGGAGAATACCATATACTATGCTTTAATATGCTAAACAACGCATGATTCATCCAAGGAACCTTAAGCAATCTCAATTGTTTATAACAAGCCATGCTACAGCAAAGAATACTAAGCATAAAACCAAAACAATATCAAGCATCGCATGACAAAGCATAGGCCACAGTTCAAAACAAGCTCTTTTTACCACAAAAGTATGAACTTTTTCTACTCTTTTCCAAACCAAACCAAACTATTTGCAAACCAAAGTGTGAAAGAGGGGGTCCAACCAATTTATTCAGAAAACTAAGCAAACCAAGCAAACTAAAAACCAAAATAAAAACGAAAACGAAGACGCTCCAAGAAAAACACAACTGTGCATGAAACAATAAAAATGAAGCGTTTGGAAGAAACCTGGGATTTTTATTGATGAGGAGGGGGATGCCTTGGGCATCCCCAAGCTTTGACGCTCGTACTTCTTGGATATTTATTGGGGTGCCACGCGTGGCATACCCAAGCTTGAGCTTTAGTCCATCCTTCATCTCATTACTCATTCCTTCCATACACCTGAAAGTTTTCTTTTATACAAAACTTCACACAATCTCATTAGCAACATTAGTGCACTTAAGATAAATAAGTATCAAGGTTCAGTTCTAACAACAAATAAACTTCCATTAGAACACTATCTACGGTAGCACTTCCCTCAAAAAGCTCAATTTCCCAAAAGAACTCAAGAAGGAACCAACAAGAAGCAAATGCAGAAAATGGCAGAAATCTGTCAAAACAGACCAGCAGGTAAATAAATTTTTTTCGAAGACCTTCTGTTGCTCAACTAAAAACGTTTTGAACTAACGAAAGTTATATCACAACCTGGGGCAGAAGCACAAAAAATTACAGCTCAATCCGACATACAGAGCTCTCTCACGAATTTTTATGGTGAAGGACAGAAATCTGTTTCGGGACAGCAATTTTCCCAATCATTACTACACTCTCATTAGAGGTTACTCTTGGCACAAAAAGCAAATAAAAAGGATGAGGAAAGGTTATTACAGAGGTAATAACTTCCAAGACTCAACTAAAACTCTTGGGTTATCTCCCAACAAGTACTTTTCTTTAACGCCTTTAAGTTAGACATAAGAAGCAAAGAAAGAATCAACTGTTCTCAAATGAAGAAGCATTAAGACCAAATTTTGTTTTCATAGGAGAAGCAAAAGAAATATTTTCTCTCTTTTTAGGGAAGTGTTCTATACCTTTCTTGAGTGGGAGTTGATATTTAATGGTGCCTTCTTTCATATCAATGATGGCACCAAGAGTTCTAAAAAAAGGTCTTCCCAAAATAATAGGACAAGAAGCATTGTATTCAACATCCAAAACATAGAAATCAACGGGGAAATAGGAATCGTTAACCATAATAATAAATTCATTAAGACTCCCCATGAGTTTCTTTTTATCATTAGCATCAAGTGGGACATTCAAATAATAATCTTCAAGAGGAGGCAAATCAAGCATATCATAAATCCTTCTAGGCATAATAGAAACACTACTATCAAGATCACACAAAGCTTTGAAATCAAAGTCATTCACTTTCATATTAATGATGGGTTCACAACCATCTTCTTATTTTATAGGAATAGAAGCTTTATGTTTCATCTTTTCTTCTTTAATCTTTATGAGAGCATCAGTAATGTGTTTTGTAAAAGCCATGTTCATAGCACTAGCATTAGGACTTTTAGCAAGCTTTTATAGGAACTTAAGAACTTCAGAGATGTTGCAACCATCAAGATCAAGATCAAATTTATCATCTAAAGTTGTAGAACTATTACTATCCTCAACACTAGTGGTGGTAATAGTGGAAACACTAATGTTTCTAGCAATTTCATCTTCTCTTTCCCACTTAGCATGTAATTCAGCTAATAGTCTAATATTTTCTTCAATTCTTACTTGCATAGAATTAGTGGCTGCAAAGGGATTATCATTAGTTTCAGGTTTAGCAGCCATTTTATTTAAAGAAGATTGAGCTTCAGCCAAAGATGCTATATTTCTTTCAGCATTAGAGAGTTTTTCCTCAATAGTTTTATTGAAAGCAGTTTGTTTACTAATAAACTCTTTAAGCATAACTTCAAGTTCAGAGGGAGCACTCTTATTATTATTGTAAGAATTTCCATAAGCATTACCATTGTTGGGAGGATATGGCTTATAATTGTTGTTACCAAAATTGTTCCTATAAGCATTATTACCATAAGCATTGTTGCCAAAGATGTTATTTCTTATGAAGTTCACATCAACTTACTCTTCTTGAGCAACCAAAGAGGCTAAAGGAACATTATTTGGATCAATATGGGCTTTCCCATTAACAAGCATAGACATAATAATATCAATCTTATCACTCAAGGAGGAGGTTTCCTCAACAGAATTTACCTTCTTACCTTGTGGAGCTCTCTCGGTATGCCATTGAGAATAATTAACCATCATATTGTCCAATAGTTTTGTTGCAGCACCCAAAGTGATGGTCATAAAGGTACCTCGAGCAGTTGAATCCAATAGGTTCCTTGAAGAATAGTTCAATCCTGCATAAAAAGTCTGGATGATCATCCAAGCAGTCAGTCCACGAGTGGGACAATTCTTTACCAAAGATTTCATTCTTTCCCAAGCTTGAGCAACATGCTCATTATCAAGTTGTTTAAACTTCATTATTTCACTTCACATGGATATAATCTTAGCATGAGGATCGTATTTTCCAATAAAAGCATCTTTGCACTTAGTCCAAGAATGAATACTATTCCTAGTCAAGGAATTCAACCATTCTTTAGCTTTTCCTCTCAAAGAGAAAGGAAACAATTTCAGTTTAATAATATCACCATCTATATCCCTATGCTTTTGCATCTCACAAAGTTCAACAAAGTTATTTAGATGGGAAGCAGCATCTTCATTACCAATACCAGAAAATTGTTCTCTCATAACAAGATTGAGCAAAGCAGGTTTTATCTCAAAGAAAGTATTTTCAGCCACAGGTGGAGCAATAGGAGTGCTCATAAAATCATTATTGTTGGTGCTAGTGAAGTCACACAACTTAGTGTTTTCTAGAGTAGTCATTTTTTTGGGTTTTCACATAAGAAAGCAAACAAGTAAAACTAATTTTTTTGTGTTTTTTGAAGAACAAACCAAGCAAACAAAGCAAAAAGAAAACTAAGCAAAAAAAACAACAAAGGAAAGAGATTGGTTATGAGGGACTCCCCTTGTGAAGATGTCCTTGACTCCCTGGCAACGACGCCAGAAAATCGCTTGATGGCTCAATACACGGCGCCCAGAAAAGTGCTTGGTGCGTGGTGTTGATGTAGAGCTCATTGGGAACCCCAAGAGGAAGGTATGATGAGCACAACAACAAGTTTCCGTCAGTTATGAAACCAAGGTTTAATCGAACCAGTAGGACCAAGGAAACACCCCAAAGGTGTTACTAGCTGAGCTTTGGCAGGGCGCACTACCGGTGCTAGTAGCAACATGGAGACCTACACAACACAACCACAGAACTTTGTCCCCAACTTGCGATGAGGTTGTCAATCTCACCGTGTTTTGCGGAAAACAAAGGATTAAACATATCGAATGGAAAGAAGTAAAATTTTGCAGAAAGTAAACACAAAACAGTAAACAGTTGTAGCTTGTATGTAAAGAAAGAGGACCGTGATCCATAGTTCACTAGAGGTGTATCTCCTTAGATAGATAACATGCTGGGTGAACAAATTACAGCGGGGCAATTTACAAACACCGAGAAAGCAATACATGCATATACTAATCATCTTGACTCCTCTGAGACTTGATTGGGCATTACAACATAATACATAGACCGCCATCCAACTGCATCTATGACTAATAATCCACCTTCAGGTTATCATCCGAACCCCCTCCAGTATTAAGTTGCAAGCAACAGATTATTGATTTACAAACTGCGTGTAAAGTAAACAATACGATTGTTCTATGAACAAATGATTGTTGTTTTCTCCCTAGTAGCAACAGCACATCTAGTACCTTAGAGATTTCTGTCACTTTCCCAGATTACCAGAGGCATGAACCCACTATCGAGCATAAATACTAACTCTTGGAGTTGCTAGCATCTACTTGGCCAAGATAGCTACTAACAATGGAAAGCATGCAAGATCACAGATAACAAATACATGATAGAATCAATAATCAATCTGAAATAGCATCTCAATATCCATCGGATCCCCGTAAACACAACATGTATGCATTACAAATAGATGATCTTGATCATGAACGGAGCTCACAAGATCTAAACATGAAAGCACAAAGGAGGAGAAACCAGCCATCTAGCTACTACATGGATCCGTAGTCCAAGGATGAACTACTCACGCATCACACCGGAGGCTTGCATGGTGATGAAGAAGGCCTCCAGGGTGAATTCCCCTCTCCGGTAGGGTGCCAGGGAGAGATTCAGATCCCTCCCGATCTAGGGATGGAGATGACGGCGGCTATAGACTCTTTCGTGGATTTTTGATCGGGTACTTATGGTTTTCGTCCCAAGGGAAACTTATATTCGGAAGGGGAGGCCGAGGGGGTCCTGGGAGCAGCCACATCACCCCCTGGCACGGGCCAGGCCTGGCCGCGCGGCCAGGTGGTATGGTGGCTCCCTGGCCCTTCTCCATCTCGTATTCTGGCACTTGATCACTTCCGGAAAATTAGGCACTTTGGCTTTTGTCCCGTCCAATTCTGAGAATATTCATTTTCTGACTTTCCTGGAACCAAAAACAGCAGAAAATAGGCAGCTGGCACTATGGCTCTTGTTAATAGGTTAGTCCAAGAAATCATGTGAAAAGTACTCCAAAGTTGGAACAAAACACAAGAAAGTGGATAAAAAACCAAGCATGGAACATCAAAAATTATAGATACATTTGCAATGTATCACGCCTCGCCTCGCCGTCGTCTACCAAGTCGTTTGCCCCCGTCGCCGATCCTAGCTGGAGCCCAGGTGAACCCCGTGAGACCCCCACCGCCGCGTTAGGTTTAACTCATCGTCGAAGCTGTTCGTCGTCGACGACGACCCTCAGCCTAGAGTCAATGATACCGTTTTGCGTAGAATGAGTCACTAACCAGTAGACCCCCTCTGTCAGCCGCATGTTGCCCTGTGCTGTGCAGTTGGGCTAGCCCATTTAGCGTTCTCGCCCAGGCCTGGAAATTGCAATCTGGATTTTCCAATTTAGTTAAAATCCTATTATGTCCCTAGATTCAAAAATCAATTCAGATAGTTTCACTTAAACAAATTGCATGATTCAAATTTTCTTAGAAGGATAATTAAAATATCTGTCCAAGCTCGTTGGATTTAAATCATTTGGAGTTAGAGATAATCTATAGCAAAAATAACAAGATAGAGACTTTTGCAACTTCAAACATTTTTCAAAAATCAACCATAATAGCTTTTCAGTTGATTCCAACTCCCAAAAATCACATTTGAAAATCTCTATCTGAATATATAAAAATATCTAGCTTTGCATGCACTGACATTGGACTAGTACCAAAAGAATGCTATTAGGGGATTTCTAGTCACTTTCAATTTATTAAAATATAATCTTAAACTTTATAAAATGTGACCAACCCTTTAAATCACATTTCCATGTATTAGAATATGTGGTGATGACATGTGTCCACATGATCCCATATTTTAATTGGAGAATATTAAATCTTAATTAATTTCAATGAGTAGAAATTAGTTTTCTCAAATAAGATAAATAAAACTAGTTCTTTAAATCATGTGATGATTGTGATGATGCTACATCATCAAGTGTGTACCCTATGTACTAGTTAAGTATTGTTTGGTGATTGACCGTATTCATTTATAGACGATAGTACCGATCAAGTCTACGAGGAGGAGGAGTTCTACCCCAAAGAAGACGAAGAAAACTTCAATCACTGCACTAATCAAGGCAAGCTATTATGAGCAAGTTTTACTTGCAAGACATCACTAGATGCAAGTTAACCTAAGCAAGATTCATTAGGCATGCTTGGTTAAATATTTTGATTTATACCCATCCCAAGTTTTACTTGAAAGCTTTACTCTTTTACTTTACCAAGGTTCTTTACTTTTAGTTAATGCTTTGTGAGAATTGGAAAGATAGTATAGATAGCATAAAGAGTATAAAACTAGACCTATACTAGATGTCATTCTATGGCATGATATTGAGATTAGCATCCCTCATTGGTGAACACTCTTAGCTTAGTGGCTAGTGGTAAGCATAAAAACTTGATAACTTTAGATGGGAATACTTGGTGAAAATGATTATGAAAACCTTGGAATGATGAGTCATTCTATTGAAATGTTTTGACATGTGTTGAGAAACACAAATGGATTTGATGATGAAAATGTTGAGGCATGAGCCTTAGCCCTTCTATAAAAACTGATGGTTGGGTTCGGATGCGATACCATTCCAATTTTACCGTACAACCACAATACCTGAATTGGGTAAGGCTTAGCCAGAAGTTTATATGCATTAGGTTCCCTCTCGGCGGAGGTTTGAGCTGAGGCTACCTCTTGATGATGTCCACCTATGCAGTGCCCATGATGGCAGATGGCCATGGCTGAGAGGCCAAGCTCATAGGGGAGGTGCTTATACTAGAGTGTGTTAAGGCAACGTTATGATTGATTATCCGCATACTAAGTATGATGATTCTGGGTTATCCCTTACGGATGTATCCAATTTTGTGGTGAAAGTGCACCACCTCTACAGAGTGTCAAACTATTCGAATAGCCGCGTCCGCGGTCATGGACAGTTGGAGTGGCCATACTGTTCCGTCGTCAGATGTTTTCAAAATGATTTGTGAAATGAATTTTGATTTTGACTTAACCACAACAGGGTTGTGGATATAGTAAGTTCCCAACTTAAAGTGATTTAGGACATTATATTAACTTTCTTTACTTCCGAACTCAGTTTAGATAAATCTGGCTTTTTGAAAATAAACCCAGAGCTTAAGATTTCTACTAGAACTACCTTACTTGTTAGTGATAGTTTGCGAGTACCTAAAGAGTACTCATGGCTTTGTCCCTGGCTATTCCCGTGGCTAGACTATGAGGAGGACTATCAGGAAGATGGACAGCAGGATGGCTACGACAACTAGGATCATCTTCCATCGTGAGCATTGCCTGTGACACTAAAGATGGAGCCCGCTGCTAAGCTTACTATTCCGCTGCTTGTTTGTATTAAAACTGGATCATGAGATCCTTTATTTGTGTAGGACCTTATTATGGTTTGTAATGGATGATGTACTGTGATATCCAATCTGGTAATTCTAGGATTGCAATGTATGGCCTAATAGGCATCTGGGATTAAAAAATCGGGTGTTGATAGTGGGGCATTGAACTTGCCGCCTTTTAAATCACTTACAAGAGACGTGACGCTATCGAATCACAAGCATTGGCAGATTTTATTGCAGATTGGACAGAATTGCCAGAAGACACTCTTGTACCAGAGCCAGAATATTGGGTTATGCACTTTGAGAGATCAAAGCTACTCAATGGCTTGGGGGCTAGTGTATTACTACAATCACCAATAGGGGAGAAGATGCAATGTGTCCTGTAGATCCACTTCAAAGCTACCAGCAACATGGCGGAGTATGAGGCCCTCACTCACGGTCTTCGTGTAGCCAAGGATATTGGCATCAAGCGCATAGTTTGCTATGGAGATTCTGACTTGGTTGCCCAACAAGTAGCTGGCACCTGGAACGTGTGAAACCCTATGATGGAGGCGTATCGACACGAAGTAGTAGACGAAATAGCCAAGTGCTTCAACAGCTACGAAGTCAAGTACGTCAAAAGGGAGGAGAATGAGGCGGCAAATCTGCTGTCAAAGCTTGGATCAGCTCGCCGACCAATTCCGCGAGGCGTTTTCCTGGAACATTTACGGACCCCATCCGTGAAGGGATCGGACCTCCACAACCCAGATAGAGTGGACTCATTTGTTAACACAATAACAGTGACCTCTCCCGCTTGGATGAAAACATTCATGGACTATCTACAAGGTGGAACTTTGCCCGTCGACAAAGTCGAAAGCTGGGAAATAATATGTAGAGCACAAGGCTACGTCATCATTGATGGCCAGCTATACAAAAGAAGTACCACATGAGGTTTTCTTCGATGCGTCTCCCAGTAGCAAGGTATTGAAATCCTTAGAGAGATACATCTCGGAGATTGCGGGCATCAAGATGCTCCCCGATCGTTGGTGGCTAAAGCCTTCCGACAAGGTTTCTACTGGCTAAGTGCCAAGGTGGACGCCGACAAGTTGGTACAAACATGCCTTGGGTGTTAGTTCTATGCAAGACAACCAAGTGTTACAGTTGAAGAACTACGAACAATACCAATAACTTGGACGTTTGTAGACTAGGGGCTGGACATGGTGGGTCCTATGCAGACAGCACCCTATGGATTTATACACTTGTCAGTAGCAGTGGATAAGTTCACAAAATGGATTGAAGCTAAACCCATTAAAAAGCATGATGGGGCAAAAACCCTAAAATTTGTCCAAGATCCAGTGGTGAGGTTTGGTTTCCCACACAGCATCATCACCGACAATGGCAGAAACTTGTCTCTCGGAGAAGTTGAGGAGTATTGTCATGAAAAAGGCATCCGTCTTGAACTAGAATCTATGGCACACCCACAGTCAAATGGGCAAGTTGAAAGGGCCAATGGACTAATTGTGCACAGAATCAAGCCATGCTTAGAAGAATCGCTACGTAGAGCAGCTAGAGCCTGGGCGGAGCAAATACCATCTATCTTGTGGAGTTTACGAACAACACCCAACAGATCCACTGGCTTGACTCCTTTCTTCATGGTTTATGGAGCAGAAGCCGTCCTTCCATCGGACATCCTCCACGATGCACCACGAGTCACAGCCTATGAGGAGGATCATGCTAAAGAATCCAGACGCCTATCTATGGACCTACTTGAGGAAGAGCATGTGCTGGCATGCCAGAGATCCACCGTCTACCAGCAGAATCTTAGTTGCTACCATAGTCGCCGTGTAAAGCATCGCTCGTTTGAAGAAGGGAATCTAGTGCTTAGACTCAAGCACGAGAAATCACACAAACTATCCCCACCCTGGGAAGGACCATTCGTCATAAGCAAAGCATTGCTAAATGGTTCCTATTACCTCGTCGATCTTTGCGAGTTGAAGGATAGCCCAAAAAATTGCAAGCGCAAGCAACGTGACTCTGATGATGATTACCCGGAGATAGACCGGCCATGGAACATAGCACAGCTACGACCCTTTTACACTTAGCATATTTATATTATGTAATAAGTTTCTTATATGATCAACGAAATAAAGCATTTGGTTCACTTATATTATCTGAGTATTTTACCTCCTTTAGTTGTTCATTTTTGGATCATATAAACCATTTATGCGCAAGTTTGCATTTGCACTTGTGAAAATTCCGCCTACGAGCATTAGCTTAAGTTTCCTGGTCTACACATTTTCTGAAGTTTTTATGTGGATTCTGGAGTAGTGACTTCTCAACACTCAAAGCTGGCGATTTTCCTCTTAGGTTCTTGACGGTGTTATTTAACATCATCACCTAAGGGCATAGTTCTGTGTTGCGAGTCTTCTGTCTCATGAAAGGTCAAGTATATGAACCAGAATAATGGATAAGCCAGAACTTGTTTACAACTATACACATGCTGAAAACAGATAAGTAGCAGGAAACTTGAGTATAAGTTCTTCCACCTTAACAAAACACATAAGTTTTTCTGCATGCACATTGTAGAGATACATTTAATGAAAATATTAATTTTCATGGCTCTGCTGTAGGGGACTTCGTGGTGGCATCACCGGCAACAGGAGAGCCAGGCCGAGATAGCTCATCAAACTCAAAAGGAGATGGGCTAGACTCGGATGAAGCCATGTCTTCATTAAGGATCTCGGCGGGCATGAAGACGTCCACTTTCACCATTCTAGCAATTCTAGTGTCGAAACCGGCGAGGGAATTCCAAATAGCTTCACTATCAATTTATTTTCCTTCCTCGTCCAGCTTAGGCATGCCAGAAGTTACCAGGTCGATGTCGGTGTGTTCATAGTGTGCCTTGACCAAGGACAGGGTCATCCTTGCACTAGCCCGGACGCAAGAGGCTTTCCAGTCCTTGACTTTCTCAGGGGCTTGGTGCAGGATTTCTGAGTACTTGGCCATGGAGTCTGCCGCCTTGATGTTTATTCCTAGAGGTTGGGTTATCTCCTTGGCCTGGGCAATGGCGGTTCTGACGAAGTTGCCGAGAAGAATTATGCATTCCTTGGGATCCGGAGCACCTTCACCCAAGTTGGCAAGCCAATGGGAGCTGTGGTTTCCATAGGATCAAGGATCATGAGTATAAAAACATCAAACATTTATCCAAGATACAGAATTGACCAAGATGGAGGAAAGTTGCCGAAGATGCTTGTCTCAACTTTCTTGCATGTCTCCACGAAGATGTACATTTCTTTTGAACTATCTTGTACATCTTAAGGTTCCTCTCATTCTGCTCTTTGGCAGCTTGGTTATGTTCCTTAAAGTTGTGCAATTTCGTTCTTTAGGCGTTGCATCTCAGCGTTAGCAGACTCTTGAAGCACCCTCATCGCCTCCTCGTGGCCCTTGACAACATCAGCCAGATGTTCGTTCAAGATTTTGTTCTCATCATCGATCTCTTGACTGTTCTTGGATTGCTCGATGATGCTCTTGGCTTTGGCAATGGCTTCTGTAATTCGTAAAATAGAAAGAACTATGAGAATACGGTAGAAATGAATCCATGAGGAAAAGTAAGGATATGTTAAAAGAAACATACTATAGCTATATTTGATCTATTGCTTCAGGAAGGTTGTTTTACCCTACTCAAGGTCCAGTTCCTTCCGCAAAGCAGCAAACCTCTCCTTGGCGGTAATCCTCGTTTTATTCTCATTATGCAACAAGTAAACATTTTTAGTTTCTCTTAGAGAATTTATTCGGAACTATCTAGTTTCAACAACACGCTCGGGGGCTACAACACAAGATTTTAATCAGCAAGTATGCTACTTTTAGAGCATCTAGCCGGAATTTTTCTAAATTTCCACCTAGACGCTCGGGGGCTACATTATCAATTTATACTCTTAGTTCTTTGGAGCACTCAGTCCAATAACTTTGGTTTATCCACCTAAGTTCTCGGGGGCTATAGAGGGATATGTTACACAAAGTAAAAGAAGTGAAGATTAAAAGACTTACAAAGGCAATAAGCTTAAGATTGTTGTCCAGGTTGGCATATGCAGTATGGAAGATGCCAACATTATTATAAACGGCATCTGCCTATGCAATGAGATCATCCAGGCACAACGTTGGAGGAGTCGCAGCTAGAGGAGATGTTGACGCCGGAGGCATGGATGATGCCTTAGTCGCCTGCTGTGTTTTTAGAACAGTTGATGGCTCGAAGGCTCCCGCCTTGTCTGTTGCTGCAACTACCTCCACCTCCACTCCTTCCATTACTTGCTTCCCTTTCTCGGTGGCATCCTTAGCCGAAGCTTCAGCCACATTGGAGGAAGTGCTCTCCTGTGTCGCCTGACCACTAGGAGCAACGTCCACTTCAACATAGCCTAAGATATCAAATGGATTGACATCTGTCTCCATGGCGGAGATCTCAGGGATGGCAGGGGACGAAGGACCAGTGGGGCCGGTAGAGGGCGTGGTGGCAGGAGTAGGGGTAGAAGTAGGGGGAGAAGGTTTAACGGCCACATCTCTAGCCAACATGGCACGAATGTTTTTTGACCCTCCAGCATCTCTGGAGGATCGCTTCAAACTAGCACCGGCTTTCCTCGTGAAATGTACAAAGTATAAGTACAAGCATTGAAAAAGGTATGGGCTAAAAATACAAGTTGGAGAATGAATACACTTACTCCACGGCAGGAGCCTTGGTGAGGGGAATGCCGGTGGATTTCTTCTTCTCTGCCTCCACTCTCTTATTTCTTCTTCTTCATGGCCTCGACAACAGCATTAGAGGTGGATCTCTTCCGCTTTCATGCTGTCGGAGCTGGCTGATCCTTGGGAAGGTGATCATCATCGGACACCACTTGGATATCCTTCATCTTGGGATCATAGACCTGGGTGGCCATATGATCTTCTGCCAAGGTCGCCAGCTAGGAAACAAAGGAGTGTTAAACTAACAACTTCAAGACAGAAAAACCTTAGAGTATGTAACGAGCAACAAAGGAAACAAAAGCTACCTCTGGTCATTTGTTGCAGTCAAACATGTCATAGGTGATCTTAAAACCACACTTCCTGTCCTTCACCTTGACGATGTCCTTAAGCCGGAGTTTCACAGAGTCCGTGGAGAAGTTATCCAGCAAAATCCGCATGGGATCCCTCTTGTCCTGGGTGTACTTGCACATCAACGCGGTGCGATGCTGCAGAGGCTGGATCCGCCTAACAAACCAGCACATGGCTAGATCCAAACCTGTCAGACCTCCGTCCATGAGCCATTCAATCCGCCTTACGTCGCGGTTCGCCTCATCGTCGGACGGAAGGGAGACTGGGGTCCTCCAGGCAGGTACTTCATCATCGGCTCCATCGAGGAAGTCGGGATACGTCTCAAGACAGTCAGGCAGGGGAATATCTAGGGCACAGAAATATGTGCGCTGCCAGTTCTTGCAAGACTCATGCCCTACAATGTCGGGGAAACGCCGGCTAGGCCGAATCTTAAAGCTAATAGTTCCACAAATCCGTAATTTGTCCTTGGACTCTATAGACTCTCTCTTGATGGTAAAGAAGTATACAAACATATCTAATCTAGGTTTGATGCCTAGAAATCCTTCGCACAAAGCTATGAAGTTGCTAAGGACAAGGATGCTATTAGGGGAGAGGTTGTGGGGAAGTACCCGGAAGTGCCAGACGACATCCAGGAAGAAGTCGGAGACTGGCAGTCTTACACCTCGTACCAGCTAGGCGTTGAGGTACACCTTCTCTCTGGCTTGGGGAGAAGGAGCCACCTCGCCAGCCAGCGCCGGCTGCCAGACCAAATCCTTCGCCGCGAGGAGATACCCCTCGGTGACCAGTTCTTGCAAGTCCTCGGCGGAGAGGTTAGAGCCCCTCCACACTCCCTTGTGGGAGTCATTGTCCTCTTGAGAGGCATATGGCGCCGCCCATTCTTGGTCGTCGCCGGTGGTTTCCACGACAACGGTGACAATGACAATAACCCCCTCTGGCAAAACCGTTACTCCCTGAGATAGCTCTGTAGTAGCCTCGGGGGTCGCCGTCGTCGAAGGGATGGAGCTGTTGGAGGCCATTGCGATCCTAGGAATAGTCGGAGAAGAAGAAGGCTCTGGCTAGGGTTTTCCGAGGAGGAGCTCGAACAGGCGCGCTGTTGGAGCAAGACCAAGAGGAGGGAGCGAATGCGGGTAAAAAGAAAATAACCTAGCTGATGTTGAAATATATAGGCCCAACGTCAAGATTCGTGCAAAAGGATCTAATGGACGCAGCATTGTCGACGTGGAGATGCGCGTGCACGGTAATTCCGCCACGTCTTTCGTCTTTGTCGCTTTACCGTTTCTGATTTCACGCGTGTAAAAATAGCTAATGATTAATTCTCTGCCTTCTATGAATTTCGAGGTAGCGTAGGTTGTACCCTTCGTCATCCTCCTGACAGTTGCAGTGAAGGGTCATGTCTGAAGACTCCATTGAAGGCAGAAAATATCCATCCCTAGAAATGAAGACTCAAGGAATCTCTGGCTACATTGTGAAGCCGGAGAGGATTGCAGGGTTCTTTGGGAGACCTTTGAGATATTGCTTGACAAATTTCCGGCATCACCTAGCTGGAGCATTGAACATCAATGGGCAAGACGGAGCAAGATTTCAAAGTCCTCCGGGGGCTACTGTTGGGGATATGCTAAATAGGTATCACCATAGCACATCCTTAATCCAGCTAACCCGGGTGGCCCATAGTTGGTAGCAAGGCCTATGGCCTGCTGGACAACCCAGTTAGACGGAACCAGAAGGGAGGCCCAAGCTGGATAAAGGAAGGCTATGCGGGAGTCACCGACATACTCGGAGCCTTGGAGTGCAAGACACGAAAGACTAGTTCGTATTAGTGTAGGACTCTTTACCTTGTCTGGCAAGGACCTTTCCCTGTAAACCCTAGGTTCTATTCGCTTTATAAGCCGGACCTATGGGGGCCTTTAGGGCACAACCTAGATTGCTACGTACAACATGCAACACCTTGCACAATGAGCCTATCTTTGTAACTCGGCATATTGCCATTACAGTGATTTATAGCAGGAGTAGAGTTCCACCACCGTTGTGGGACTTGAACCTAGGTAAGCTATGTTACCTCGTACCCGCCAACTGTCCACCTTACCCCATGTCTCTAGACACGCACTCTGAGGACCCCTCCATGGCGTACTCGTCGGCAATACCACGACACATTTGCATTGGTGGATTGGTAACCCACCGTTCCCTAGCATTGAACATTGCGTTACCTGTGATGCAACCTGTTGACGGCTCCAAACTTATGGATGTCAAATATTTAACTTCTTGTGGCTTCCTCGTTGTTTACAGAGCTGATAAGAGGCTCCGAGCATATCAGTTTGGTTATCTTAGTGATGCACATATTGAGTACGTTCCATTGCTCTATCCACAAGCCTTCACAATTGTGGAGAAGGACGACTGGATCCTCACCAAGGATCAAGTGGTGGAGATCATGGCTGAATTCCAGCCTGATCAAGAAGAAGATGATGAAGGAGAGTAGCAGGATGAGGATGATTAGGTGGAGGACCAGGAATACAACCCTGCGTGGGAGGGACAGCAGCAGCAATAGGGGGATGCTGGGACCCATGGCCCAATCAGCAGTAGTAGAGGTTCACCAATGTCCCCTATCAAGAGTTTCTGTAGCTCAACTAGCGCATTGTGGAGATTGACCACAGTCTACAAGGAGTGAATGAGGATATGAGTGTCTTAACTCACAACTTTAGTCACTTCATGACCCACTTCCCTGACTACTACCAGCAGTATCCGCAACAGCCGCCAAACGACGGCAACAACTGAGCCTGGCAATAGCCTAAGGTTGAGGGAGGTTTGAAAACCTCCAAACCTTGCATTCATATTTTTATTTCTTATTTTTATTTATTTTAGTTCTTTAAAATTGCATGTTTACCTTTAGTTCACATTCCTAAACCAAAAACACACAAAAATTAGTTGTCACTTTTATTGCAAATTTGTTTCTTTGTTTCTCTCGGAGATTGCTCAATTTCAGGTGACTTGGCAATAGGGAAATATAGAGGAGGCTCAACTCAAGTACGAGAACAAAGAAAGCAAGAGGAGGTATCACATTCCTTTCATCACCTTTTCTACAACTTTAAATTGATCCTACAATTATTTACTCGCTTGCACTTGAGCCACTCCCACTTAGCTTGATATCCTATAAATTATATTCCTTTGCTAGTGTCTCCTTTTTAGCTTAGAAATAATGGGCAATGAACTTGGTCAAAAATATTTCCAACAATTTTACAACAAGAAAAAAGCATCCAAAAGATGACTTGAGTCCATGTTGATTTTAGAACTACGCAACCCCATTTGAGCTTAATGTAAATAGACTCGATAGCACCCTTGAATGAAATTGTTTGATAAATTGGATGCTTCGAAGTGGTAGAGATTATGCCACTGCTTTTTCTAATAACTACCGTAAGATATTGCTCTACACGTGTCATTACAACAATGTCATGCTCCATGGGGAACTATTAACTCTGCTGGCCAATGAACGATCTAAATGTGGGAACCCACTTGATTTCGGCTATTGAGTTATGTAAGCGTCTGTAGCTGCAATGCTATGACGGGTAAAATTTTAGTCTCCTCGTGGTTTCACATTCCAAGTGAAGTTGTACTACTCCTCTAATCCACTATTTCTCAAAATTTATCTATTGGCATGGTCATGAGTGCGCAACATAGTCCAAATTAACATGTTAAAAATAGTGGCATGATTTCTCTATGAACGTGCTGAAGCTTTTTAAAAACAAGGAAAGGAAAAAGGTGCTTTGAGAGTCTTGAAATTTTGACGTGGGAATAGATGAGTTGTTCTTAAATTGAATGTTTTTGGTGCCAACTTGAGTACTCTTAATTGGTTAAAGAAACAAGAGCAAAAAGTTTTCATCTCTCAACAAAGAGAGATGCCAAAAGAATTTGTTTCACTTTATTAGGTAAACTTTTGACAATTGATCGGGCATATGATTTATTTGCTAGCAAGATATACCTAGTTAGGAAGTGGAATCAGTGGAATCTTGTAAATAGTTGTATGATCATGTTTAAGATTGTAGGAATTGTAAAGAAAAAAATTTGACACCAATTCGAGCTTGTAAGTTCTTTTATTCCAGTCTCGAATCTCCGTTGTTCTTCCTTATTTTATTGTCACTCGAGGGCGAGTAACATCTAAGCTTGGGGGAGTTGATAGTTGTGAGATTCGACATATTTTTGCTGGTTTTTATTTATCATTTTCTTCTGGATTTGATTGTTTTCTAGCTTTACCTAACGCTAATACTTTGGTAGCAAAGAAAACTTGGTTTTTAATGTGTGTTTCAGGTTCTAAACATCAACAGAAGGTTTTAACAAGAGAAACACAATATTCAGGCGAAAACAAGCAAGTCTCTTTTTGGAAGCAATCAAGGGAGGCATACAGAAGCTTTAACGAGCAACTATACGGCGGGAATATGTTTTCGGCCGTATAGTTTCTACCGTGTAGTTGCCCCCGCCTCCATCTTGTCAAAAGAGACAACTTTCGTGAAGAGGCCAGACGTGAAATCATAACATAGTAGCTGCCAGCCCATCCAGAGACGAGAAAGAAGAGATCCAGAGAAGAAGGGGAAGACGTTCTTCATCTTGCTCCACGATCTTCGACCTCCTAGCCATAACACCCTCATAGCCATTACTTGTACTTGAGAGATAGAGAGTGAGAGAGAGAGAGATCTTCATCTTGCAAGGTTAGGGTTTGAGATTGTTTATTCCTATCTTGAATTGTGTTGGATTACTTTTTGTATTCTTATTGTGGATCTCCACAGTAATATCGAGAAGAACTCCCATTATTAAATTATATTGATGATGCTTACTTCTCTCTGGTGTGAGTAAGTTCCTTAGGCGTAGGAGATGTAAGGGATTGGTGAGATGTGATGTTACTCCATATATTTTCCATTAGTTTGTGAATGATTTTAATTATTATATTATGTGTGCTTGACTATCTGTGGGATGCCTAATGCTTATTATCCAATGAAGGGCCCAGACAACATGATGCTTTATTCTACATAGATATGATCTTGTTCGCATGCGGACCGACGACCCCCGAGTGACACGGGGATATCAACGGGAAACTAGTTTGACTCGAGGATCACGAGGAACCACTTTGCTTATTGCATTAGTCTGATCCAAGGAGCTTAATTGCTAAGCAACCTGAATGATCTTAATTGTCTAGTGACTAAACATGGTTTTGGTAACAAGATAGTAGGATTATTGAAGTTGGGATAAAATCTACCAAAAGGAGTTTCAGCTAATTATGGATTGCTCGCCTACACATATAGTTATAAAATTATAATTGTTACACTCATCATTCGTCCACCTGGCATAGTCACTATCAGCATGAACTGTATCTCCCTGTGCCTTCTTTGTCATTTGCAGAAAACAACAAAAAACCCAATCGTTCTTTACTTTTATGTTTTTTAATCCTGAAGTTTACATTTTTGTTTTATTTAAATACATCAAGTTTAATCCAAATTTCATTCTTATTTCCACACTTGCAGTCAATTCACTCGAATACCTGTGACAACTTTGAGTGTGACCGAGACTTCATTCATAAACACTTACCTTTAGGCTTCCTATGGGATCGATATCTATCAATCGAAACTGGCTACAAAAGATCTGTGCACTTGTACACATCACCAGCTTCTCGATCGAAGAGTCGTGTCCGAATTGGCTCGGTCAAGCTAGGGTGCAACACGGGGGTAGCGGTGCAGGGGTGGTTGGGGGCTACACGGAGGTTTTCTCCATCGTGGGGCGGTGTTATTTTGCACCAGGGAGCGGGTGAGGCGGGCGCGCGCGCCGTTCCAATGGCGATGTGGCCAGCGGCTGTTGGGGGTCGAGGGATGCAGGGTTAGAGCAGGATGCAAAGGGGATGGCGCCTAGGGAGTTGTGGTGCTGCAGCGCGGGCCCAGGCATGGCAGAACGGAGGCACGTGCGGCTGGTGACTGGTTAAACCAGATCGACCGGATCTTGCGGTCTCTCTTTCCCTGGGTCGGGCTGGTCGGAAGGGACGGCCAGGGGTGGTGGTGAGGTGCACTCTAGCATGTAGGGGGTCGTTCCAGGCCTGGTGCATGGGTTACAACACGAGTGGAGAGAGAGGACAGGGGTTGGGGTGATCTAGGGCTAGACATCTCGGGTGCTCACCTTGGTCGATGATTTCTTCGAGCTCGTCTCACAAATAGCAGAGGGAGGGCTGTGGGGGTCTAGAGGGATGTTAGGGGAGTAGTTCTAGCCCATGGTTGCCTCCTGGATCAAACCCAGGTGCTTGCAAGGATTCTTCAAGATGACCAAAAATAAGGTGGTCATTGCATATGATTCAACTAGTGATGAAATCACTTACATGCAAATGGCTTAGGGTTAGGTTTCAACCTGGTTTAGGGGTGGGATTTGAAGTTCTCATAACAAGGAACAACTCCATCTGTTTGCATGTCCAAAAGGATCTATAGTTAGCTCAGAAAGTTCACCCAAAAATGGAACTTGTTAAGCTAGTTATGAATTAACCAAATATTTAGGAGTTTATCCTAGTTTTCAAAATCATACAAAGAGTGATCCTAGATGTTACCGAGCATTTGTTTAACAATTCTAAACATGAAAACACACAAGGACATCACTAGCATGGCATAACATCAAGGGCGCAAGTAAAACTCAAGGATCATGCATTCATATTAACAAGCAAGATAAGCACACAAAACCCTAAAAAGTTTTTAATTCCCCCTAATTTTCTAGACTCCTATTCTAATCAAACATGGATGCAAAAGATGGGATGTTACAGACACTTTGGGCCTTGGAGGCAAAAAGTATTATCAATTCAAACTTTTCCGGTTCCGAATTTTTCACTTCCTTCCAAAACATCGTGTGGGAACGTTATTCAAAAGATCAACACTCGCATTACAACTAAATGGTGGACAAGGGATACATTACTTGATACGTCCCATCACTCGATGCATTTCATCAACCATATCTAGTCAATGTAAGCAGTGTGTTGTTTTCTTTTGTTAAGCAAGTACTAGTATTTATTACCACATCGACCAGTATATAGTGTACGAATAACTTTGAATATTGTCCATTGGCTCGCAATTCCCAACATTGCCAATCATTGGATCTTATTCTCCATTCTAGTATCTCGAAGATTCTGTTGATAGTATTTAGCATAATGAACGCTATGCACAAACCTCAAAACACACTTGTCCATCATTCTAGAAACTTGTCTGACGTTTCCTTAGAAAATGGTACCAAAAAGAATTTAAGTATTAGATAGCTAATAAACAATTATTTCTACATGATATAAACTAAAATAAAAAAATATACATCCATACTTTATAGATGGGGCTCAAATTTATAAAATTTTGAGCTTTAACTATTATAATTTTATATAGAGATGATATGTCATACTTCTATTATGTGGTTCTCACATGCAAGGCACGTGCAACTTACTAGTACTACTACTAAGATCGTGACTTAGCTCCTCGGTGGAGAAGGAGCCGGACCTGACTTATTTTCCTTGCTTGATTGTAGGGTCCTTTCTACTAATTCTCCTCCTTGGGAAAGTGGAGCTCCGCCGTGATGTCGTCGTGTGTCCTCCCCGTGGTCTATCCAACGACTTAAAAAAATCGGTGCGACGTGGATAGAAGAATTGGCTGAAACTTTTATGTGCTATTACTTATTCCAGTTTTTAGTTTTCTAGCTTAGGACGAATTAGTTATGATTTTTCTGCGTTTAATGATTTTCTGGAATTTCTTGTAATGGTTTACTCCTAACTTTTTACATGTGGATCTAGTGTTAGCTCAGATGCCACGTGTATAAGTGGATACAATCAAGTCGTTTTATATCGAGGCTAACCTAGTATTACTCACTGACTAGTGGGTCCAAGTGTTGGGTTAGCTGCCATGCAGGCATCAACTGAATCAAACTGATAGGTGGGTCTAGGATTTGACGTTAGCTCACTAGCATCATGACATTTTCATGACGAGCACAACGAAGACGGCGATTTACGGCTCCCCACCGTGCGTGAGATATACCTTTCTTCTACTAGGAACGAGATGAGTCGAACTAGGTACTTCTACTACCAAATGGACAACGGAATCGTCAAGGGCGAGCACCTACTGCGGTAGCGCTCTCTGGCGATCTACGATTTCTAAGATTATACTACCAGCGATGATCTAAAGGTGTTGGAAGAAGCACAGTCTTACTTAGGGTATGATAGGTTAGCTAACTAGGTCTTGGGTGGTCAGAGTTGAGGGTATGTCCATGGATTCTAAAAGTCGGCGAGAAGGAAGGAGATGTTGATTCCTTCAATTCTGATCTCGTCTTGATGAATATTTTTGCTGGAGATGAAGAAGGCAACCTGGCGGTGCTCCACGACTACTCAATAGAGAAATATGAGGTCTCTAGTGATGGATCGTTGGAGTTCCCCTTTTCTTAGGGTTTTGGGTCAGAGAGAGAGAAGGAGAGAGAGAGAGGGAGGGAGTATATGATTTTTGAGACATCATGAGGAGTTCATGGCGGATCTCAAAGGATATTTATAGCTCACCGGTGGTGACGAGGTCAGTTGGAATTTCTAGTGTTTGGATTGGAGTTTTAGGACAAAGCTTTGAAGAGAAGGCTCAGGGGATGGTCGCGTTAATTTTAAGCGCATTATATAGATGTGACTATGATAGTTTCAACGATCTTGGCATGCCATCAACGGAGATGGTGATAACAAGGTGCTTCCTCGATTGAAAGATGAAAGACAAGATGCTATTTTGCGAAACCCCCAAGCACAGTTGGGTTTAAGTGAAACGCGAGTAAGTTTTAGTGGGGCCATAGGTTGGCTTAAGTAAGTAGGTTGTGGCATAGTTAATTGTTCTGTTATTTTTATTTTTCTTGTTTCCTTTCTATTTCAGTTTTAAATTTGTAGTTGAATTCTGTTTTGGCTTCATGTTTGATTCAAAATTTATTTTAGAGTGTTTTATTCTAGAATTCCTCAGAGACTATTCTAGGACATTTTGATATTTATAGTTGTGTATTTTTAGTTATATTTATTATTCATACATTAATGTGAGGAAAATATCTCTTAATCCTTTTAAAGAAATTTGTTCAAAATGAATATTTTGAACTCCAGTATTCCTATGGATTTGGACATTTGGTTCTGATGATTTACAAAGGGTTTTCATTCCTTTATTTTGTTTATGAATCTAGGAAATACTTTCTTGGTAGGAATGAATTAATATAGAAAAATCTATTTTAAATATCTCAAAATGGAATTCAGTTCGAAATGAAGATTTTGAACTCCAAAGAATTTCCATAGATTCTTAATTTTTACCTTCCTTTTATTTGGGCAATCATACACGATTTCTACATTCATTTCTTAAAATGAAACGTATAATAACAACTAGATTTTCCTATTTGAGAGAAATCTCAAATCAATTCCCTTGTGTTAGAGAGTACTTTATAAGATCCTTAAAATAACTCCTTGGGTTCAGTTAAGATACTTTATAAAGAATTTAGTATCTGGTCTGAGTGTATTTACTGTTGGTAGATAAGAATAAATTTATGGAGATGTTATTATTATTTTATTTAAAAGGATATTTATGTGCTTTAACCAAGACAAAGATATATAATACTTGCCCTTTAAATCTTTGGATAAGATCTAGGTTTACTTCACCTAGGAACTTGTGATCATAATCACATCATCACATTTAGTGTTAGAAGAACGGAATTGACTCACAAGAGTGTGAAATATTCATCATCTCACACCGTTCTTGAGTTTAGGGTTCTAGATAAAAAGAAATGTTCGGTTACAACCATAGGAAATATCCTTTGATTTATTTTAAAAAGATAAAGAACTATATATAGAGAGAGAAAATAACAGGTACACCATGGTGCCCATGATTTATTTTTGCTTTAAACCACGCATACCCGAGGGTATACGTACCTAAGTTATACATATGTAGATATCACATATCTAAAATATGCATACATAAGTTATATATACCTAACATATTACATACCTAAGGTGTACGTACGCAGCATACGTATGTATATATATGCAACTTAGGTATGTACAACTTAGATATGTGATACCTTAGATATATATAACTTGGATATGTATATCTTATGTATGTAAACACTACTAGAGAAAGGCTTATGGATAGATTTATTATTAGTGGCGCATTTTTTTGAATATGCTCCAATGATAGTTATCAGTGGCATATTTTAAAATATGCTCCATTAATATTTTGTCTAACCAATGGCGCACATCGCAAATAATGCACCACTGATAATATGGGCCCAGCACCCTGGAGGGCTGTGGACCAAATATCAATGGCGCATATGGACATATGCGCCATTGATATATTCTTATCAGTGGCGCATATGCAATATGCACCATTGATATTCTGCTCACCAATGGCACATCCTTTCCTATATGCGCCATTGGTAAATATGTGGGCCCACCTAGACCCTACCACTCTGAAAGGTGGCAGGAATATCAATGGCGCATTCAATATATGCGCCACTGATAATTTGCCTCCAATGGCGCATATAATACGAAATGCGCCACTGATAAGTCTTGGGGCCCACCACCTGAAAAGATGGCAGACTTATCAGTGGAGCATTTAGTGTATTATGCGCCATTGATAACTTCGCCCAGATCTACAAGTTGGCAGCCACCCCCACCCACCACCACCATTCTATTCTTCTCCACCCACCACCCCAAACTAGATCTAGCTTGTCCTCCTCCTCCCCACCACCTCAATTTCTCCATTATTTTCTCCATTCTTGGTTGTTGAACCTACCTTGCTTCATAGTTTTGTGAGGGGAAGCCTCTCCAATTGTTGTAGATCTACTAAACCAACTAGTTTTCCTCCTCCAACATCCATCTTGTTTTCCAACAACCACACTATCTCGTCACAGACTTGGCTTGGTAATGATTCTACTAGGTGAGTTGTTGGAGGACATGCATGTGGATGTTTTGTGTGGCGGGTGGACGTCGGTGCGGTGTGTATGTGTGTGCATGCTTATGTATGTGAAGCCTTCTTATTGCGAGAGGGATGATGGTTGCATGAATGTGGTGCATGAATGTTTGTAGGTGAAGAAGAAGAAAGCATGTTGCTTGCTCTGGTGGTGCATGGATGTTTGCTGAAATGTCGATAAATTTCCGTTTCAGCAAATTTTTGCACTATCCATATGTCCCATTTTTAGGACAGGTCATGCCGAATTTTTCTGGCAGCCATGCATGCATGTGTGTGTGTGCATGATGGTGTTGTGGTTCTAAGATACTCTCTCTTTTTGCTCTATACCACGCAGGAAACCATGGTTAGACACATGAGGGAAGGTCGAGCAGCTAGATACAAGAAACGCATGGTGGCCGACATGATTCTGAACAAGAGGACCTACATAAGATGTCCCTGTCGAACATGTAATCTCGGGAGCTTGGTTGACCCTGATTCCGGAGACCTGGAGAATCACCTGCTCATGTGTGGTTTCATGCACGGCTATGATTCTAAAGATGATGAGGACGTCAACATCCTGAAGATGAGGGCGGGCATGATGATCATCAGGAAGGAGATGCCAGTGGCGGACACGATCATGATCGTGAAGGAGATGTCGGCAGCGGCGGACATGATGATCAACACGAAGGAGATGATGGAAATGACGGACATGATGATCATCACGAAGGAGGTGCCGGTGGAGAAGACGCATACACACAAACGACGCGGCTAACCTCGGCCTTGCAGGACCCTCATGTCCAGGAACTGCTTCTCAGGGAGACGAGCAACACCAAAGCTGGTGCCAGGGAGAAAGCCAAGCTAGCGCAGATGGAGATAGACGGGAAAACTCCATTGTATCCTGGGTGACGGCCCAAAGATACCCACTTGAACGTAATGCTCAAGGCTTTGGAGATGAAGGCAGAAAGCAAATGGATTGACGTAAGCTTCAACAAAAATATGAGATTCTGGCAAGAACGTCTTCCAAAGGGGAATACATGTCCAACTAGTATCGAGGAGGCCAAGAAAATCGTATGTCCTCTCGACCTACCATATGTTAAGTACCACGCCTACATTAATGACTGCGCACTTTATCGGGACGAGTACAAGGATACAACCACATGTCCGGTGTATGGCCAAGAATGATACAAGAGATGGAACAACAAAGTTCCTTGGAAAGTGGTATGGTACTTTCCTATCACTCCCCGTCTGCAGCGGTATTTCGTGGACCCTAAGGAAGCAAACCTCATGCAATGGCATGCGGAAAGGAAGAAGCCGGCCGAAGATGATCCACATAAGGGCAAGATACTCACACACCCTTCGGACGCTAGCCAGTGGAACGCACAGGACATTGACTTTCCAGACTTCGGGGGCAATCCAAGGAACGTCAGGCTTGGTATGAGCACCGATGGACTCAATCCGTCTGCCAACCAGAGTAGCACACATAGCACCTGGCCCGTGTTTGTATGGCCGTACAACCTCCCTCCCTGGCTGTGCACCAAGCAGAGATACGTAAACATGTGTATTCTAATTCAGGGGCCGAAACAACCAAGTATCGACATGCATATGTATCTTGGGATGCTGAAAGAAGAGTTAGCCACGCTGTGGGAGACGCCAGCCCATACGTGGGACGCATACACAGGAGATTATTTCCCTATGAGAGTTGTGCTGCTCACAACGGTGCATGACTATTCAGGTTACGCATACGTGTCTGCCCAGGTGAACCACGGATACAAAGCATGTGTCAAGTGCATGGATAAGACCCCACATCTCCAGCTACCAAGGGATCCTGGGTCATCAAAGACCGTGTTCCACGGATAAGAAGCAAGTCATGGCGGTGAACACGTGGACAGTGATGGCACCTCCCCGCCCGCTAAGAAGAAGAAGAATAAGGCAGAAAGGCAGGAGCGGACGCTGCCGAAACTTGGCACCAACCGCGAAGAGTTCACCCTTGTGAAACCGGGTGGCCAACCCTTGGAGCCTGCAAAGCTTGCCGCTAGGTACGTCCTACAACTCGGGTGCATCGTGCGGGAGAGCATGAGCATCAACCAGAAGGACATAAGAAAGAACAAACGGTTGCGAGAGCTCCTCATTGGGAAGCTTCACAAACGGTACAAGTTCCTAGATGAGTACGATAACCAAAAGCTCACAGGGAACAAGGTAAACAAGTTAGCCCTCATGAGGATGAGCACCGCCTTGAGCAGCTGGAAAAGCTGAGTGAAGAGGAGGATTAACGAGGGTAACAGTTGGGAGGAGATAAAGAAGGCTGAGACGATGCTCGACGAAGATGAATTCTTCAAGTTCAAGGCGGACTGCACTTCACCGGAAGGTCAGGAATGGACCGAGTAGGGCAGGAGTATGCGGGAGCTGAACATAGGTAACCAACGTTGCGGAAGCAACAATTACCGAGGAAAAAAGGCCGTTTGGGCAAAGGGGGATGCTGGGTATGCCCGTCTAGGGAAAGATAACCGGTGGCACAAATTCACGGATGAGCAGGTGGTGCAGTTTATCCGCGCCCGCTACTATCTCCACCCCGAACTCAAGGAATTCGT
This sequence comes from Avena eriantha, assembly GCA_910589775.1. NCBI lineage: Eukaryota > Viridiplantae > Streptophyta > Magnoliopsida > Poales > Poaceae > Avena > Avena eriantha. Next base: position 213,046,529 of record OU342741.1, read on the forward strand.
TACCGACGACGATGTGAGAAAGTTCCAGAAAAGGCTGGTAAGGAATTTATCTCGGAGTACATCTGTGTTTCTAATTAAGTAATGAAGCCAAATTTCTAAATGGGATCACTTTCCTTCTCTTCAGAGATCCGAATAAAAGTCTTGTGCGTCAAGTGCGAGCTCGCCCCAGGGGTCGACGGCAGACCCGTGGTGGGACACACCCTTCAATAGGGCGACAAACATGTTCAAGGGGAGGGCCAAGTCTGCACCGCCGACTTCATTTGGCCGCGTGTCCTGCTATGGTATCTACGAAAAGGTTGTGGACTTTAGGAAAGAGGACCCAAAGGCGAAGAAAGAGAGGAAGGCCGCGGCGGCGGCAAGTGAAAACACGAGGTTGAAGTCCTCCGGGAGAAGATGCAACAGATGCCGAGGCTGATCGATGAGAAAGTGCAAGAGAAGATCCGCGAGATGCTTCCCAATGAGATGTGGGAGGGGATCCCTGCTTGGATGCGGTAGGTCGACGAGAGCCGCTCGTGGTGCCCAGCCTCTCCGGCAGCATCTCGATCTAGCACGTGTCACCGAACATGGTGACGCCCGAGTCCGCCAACATCGAGATGCACCCAGTCGCTCCGGTGCCCCCTCCCGGAGGTCGCTCTGGTGACACCTCCCGCCGGCGCCAACATAGAGCCATAGGTCACACCGATGCCCCCTCCCGGCAAAAACTAAGGCGCAACCGACGGTGCTTCGTAAGACATCTCAGTGGAGGAATGATACTGGTGTCTCGACATTAGTCGAGCTCAATGCCATCTCCAGTAATGACGCCGGCCAACACAATCATGTTGATAACATTCACCTCCTTTGCCTTTGATGACTAGCTACGCCATCTCACGATGCTTGTTTCTTCCGCAGGACACTCCTTGCACGCTCTTGCATACAGGGATGGCGATCTAAAGGAGTTGGCAAGGGCACAATTATTCAACCAAATAGCCACACGATGCACCACAAGTCGATGGAGGATGACGTGTTCAAGGTCCAGCTAGCTTGGGTGTTGTCGGGGTGTGAGAGATGGACCCCCCCTCCCAACCAACAACCAGTCATCACCACCACCTCTCGTCACCAGCAATTTTTGGCCGCCACTGCACCGTTGTGGCAAGGCCGGAGTATGCGCCACCTCCACATGGCAAGGCTGCTGCCGCACTGCCGCCTCCGTTTGGGCAAAGGGGGATGCTGGGTATGCCGTCTAGGGAAAGATAACCGGTGGCACAAATTCACGGATGAGCAGGTGGTGCAGTTTATCCGCGCCCGCTACTATCTCCACCCCGAACTCAAGGAATTCGTTACCGACGACGATGTGAGAAAGTTCCAGAAAAGGCTGGTAAGGAATTTATCTCGGAGTACATCTGTGTTTCTAATTAAGTAATGAAGCCAAATTTCTAAATGGGATCACTTTCCTTCTCTTCAGAGATCCGAATAAAAGTCTTGTGCGTCAAGTGCGAGCTCGCCCCAGGGGTCGACGGCAGACCCGTGGTGGGACACACCCTTCAATAGGGCGACAAACATGTTCAAGGGGAGGGCCAAGTCTGCACCGCCGACTTCATTTGGCCGCGTGTCCTGCTATGGTATCTACGAAAAGGTTGTGGACTTTAGGAAAGAGGACCCAAAGGCGAAGAAAGAGAGGAAGGCCGCGGCGGCGGCAAGTGAAAACACGAGGTTGAAGTCCTCCGGGAGAAGATGCAACAGATGCCGAGGCTGATCGATGAGAAAGTGCAAGAGAAGATCCGCGAGATGCTTCCCAATGAGATGTGGGAGGGGATCCCTGCTTGGATGCGGTAGGTCGACGAGAGCCGCTCGTGGTGCCCAGCCTCTCCGGCAGCATCTCGATCTAGCACGTGTCACCGAACATGGTGACGCCCGAGTCCGCCAACATCGAGATGCACCCAGTCGCTCCGGTGCCCCCTCCCGGAGGTCGCTCTGGTGACACCTCCCGCCGGCGCCAACATAGAGCCATAGGTCACACCGATGCCCCCTCCCGGCAAAACTAAGGCGCAACCGACGGTGCTTCGTAAGACATCTCAGTGGGAGGATGATACTGGTGTCTCGACATTAGTCGAGCTCAATGCCATCTCCAAGGTAATGACGCCGGCCAACACAATCATGTTGATAACATTTCACCTCCTTTGCCTTTGATGACTAGCTAGCGCCATCTCACGATGCTTGTTCTTCCGCAGGACACTCCTTGCACGCTCTTGCATTACATGGATGGCGATCTAAAGGATGTTGGCAAGGGCACAATTATTCAACCAAATAGCCACACGATGCACCACAAGTCGATGGAGGATGACGTGTTCAAGGTCCAGCTAGCTTGGGTGTTGTCGGGGTGTGAAGAGATGGACCCCCCCAGCCAACCTCGAGGCGCTGATGATGATAAGAACCTTCAAGATTGCTGTGGCTGGGTCTTGATGGCCAAAGACCCAGATTCATCTTGTGAAGGAACAACAAGTAACTCAGCGGCCACATGTGCCCTTGTCGCGGCGGCCACAACAACCAGTCATCACCACCACCTCTCGTCACCAGCAATTTTTGGCCGCCACTGCACCGTTGCCTCCACATGGCAAGGCCGCCACTGCGCCGCCACCTCCACATGGCAAGGCTGCTGCCGCACTGCCGCCTCCACATGGCAAGGCCGCAGCTGCGCCGCCACCACCCAAGGATGCACCTGGGGACAACATTAACGATGATGATGATGATAATGACAACCCAGATAAGTGGATCAACAATGTCGTCACCGACTCTTTTTTCATGCCAAACATGGACGAGCCCTACCACGTTGGCGACGACCCAAATGCTCGTACCAGAACATGCACGCGTCTGGAATTCCATGGTACCCTAGAGGAGACGCCTCAGATGCTGGCATCGATGGTCCTTATAAAGGCACCCATGGAATCATTTTCAGCCCCACCACACTGCATTAGGCGTCGGATAAGAAGATGGCTACTAATGTCGAGACGAAGAAGCATCGCAAGAGAACCAAGAAGAATAAGCAGTCTTTGAGCCAGCCGGGTCCAAAGAGGCCCCGGGCTCAGGACGACCCGTTAACACAGCCCCCTGAGGGCACCTTGACCAGGGGTCACATAGCTGGTCAACCGATTCTGAGTGAGGAGCTGATCAAACACGCAAGTGGAGCGATGGCTAACCTGCAGCATGGTATTCTATATCTAGAGGAGTGCCATATTAAAGAAGCAAATCCATCGTACCCTGTTTTCACGGTCAATGTTCCAACGGGCGTGGGCTTCGTCGATAATACCCCGCGGATATCTTCTTCATATCGTATGAGGACATCTCCAAGCTTTTCCATGGCAACCGGATGAACTATAACTTGGTCCGCCTATACGCGCTCCATCGAGCGATGATGGTCAACAGAGAGAAGACCTATGCCGTCGCGATAGTGGACCCCTACTTCATGCGTGATAGCCAGTTGGTGGATCTAGTGACCCAGGCCAGCACAAGGAACTACCTCCAAAATTTCATGGTGGACAACAAGAGTGGAAAAGAGCTTATTTTGCCTTTCTTTCCCGAGTAAGTGCACACACTCGCTCGTCGTCGTAACTTGTCCTTTCTTAGTTTTCGGTTGCTCTTTTTCCAACATTGTTTTGTTTCAATTGTTTTGCCTCATTCACCCGAGTTATTCGCTAGCCACATACTTGGACTCGGGGAGCGAGCAAAAGAAAAAAGACTACACCAACATAATGAGTCTTATAGATGATGCTCTCGAGGTATACGCTGAAAATGGAGGCGAATTCAAGAAGGGGGCGGAAAATTTCAGGGATGGTAGACATGTGTTCAAACACGTAATGAAGTTCACCTGCGTCAAGCAGCCGGATAACAATGTCAAGGAGGCCTACTACGCCGTCCATCACCTGCGGGCGATCGTCCGGGATGCACACATCATTATGTTGCCATCTAGTCTCCAAGCATGGGCCGAAGCTGAGGCAAGAATGGACCATGATGAACTTAACGACGACTTCTTACACATCTAGACTCAGATTGCGACCATCATGCAAGAAGATGTCATCACATGGGGGGGCCTTATCCCGCAAAAGAGCGTTCAGTAAGCGCGAGATTGAAGCACGGCTCGTGGCGTAGGGTGACCGTAGGACATGGACAACGAAAGAAGGCTACAAACCGTTCCCGGCGCTGTGTAAAACAAAGTCTTCGTGATGTAGTGTTCCTAGCTAGCTAGCGCTCAGCCGGTTTGTGTATCTGTGTGTGTGTGTCATAAACTTTAACTTGCCTTAGCTCAAAACGGTCGTTGTTGGACTTTGTTTACTTATTACCATATGTATGAAACTTAATAGCTTGCCTTAGATCGAAACCTTCTTTTTTGTGGAGATGCACGTGATGAACCTTCTCATTCTTTTTGTTGCATGATATAGTATTTATATTCCTTGTGTATAGAGATGACGTGCTATGTGGTGTTCAGAGGGAGGGTCCCAGGAGTCTACGACGAGTGGGAGGATTGTCACAAGAAAGTGAACAAGTTCAGTGGCAACAAATACAAAGGGTGCCCGACGAGAGAGCAGGCGAAAGCTAGGTGGAGGAACCACCTCCTTGGAGAGCAGAGAGATAGGAACCAGATGAAGACCTCGTGCTCCCCGTTTTTCTCATCACCGCCATTGCGGTTTTACTCTACTCGGTCCTTTAGTAGTTTAGGATTTGGCTAATGATTATGATCAACTTGTTGTAATATGTAATGTATGAGAAGATGAGATCAACTTGTTCTAGACTTGTATAATATTCGGGCACTTGTCACTATGTCGGGTTCTAATTGATGTGATGATGTATAATTCTATTTGTATTATTATCTATGTTTTTATACTATTGTGTATCTGTATAAATACATGTCCAAGCTAGCGCAGATGGAGATAGACGGGAAAACTCTATTGTATCCTGGGTGACGGCCCAAAGATACCCACTTGAACGTAATGCTCAAGGCTTTGGAGATGAAGGCAGAAAGCAAATGGATTGACGTAAGCTTCAACAAAAATATGAGATTCTGGCAAGAACGTCTTCCAAAGGGGAATACGTGTCCAACTAGTATCGAGGAGGCCAAGAAAATCGTATGTCCTCTCGACCTACCATATGTTAAGTACCACGCCTACATTAATGACTGCGCACTTTATCGGGACGAGTACAAGGATACAACCACATGTCCGGTGTATGGCCAAGAATGATACAAGAGATGGAACAACAAAGTTCCTTGGAAAGTGGTATGGTACTTTCCTATCACTCCCCGTCTGCAGCGGTATTTCGTGGACCCTAAGGAAGCAAACCTCATGCAATGGCATGCGGAAAGGAAGAAGCCGGCCGAAGATGATCCACATAAGGGCAAGATACTCACACACCCTTCGGACGCTAGCCAGTGGAACGCACAGGACATTGACTTTCCAGACTTCGGGGGCAATCCAAGGAACGTCAGGCTTGGTATGAGCACCGATGGACTCAATCCGTCTGCCAACCAGAGTAGCACACATAGCACCTGGCCCGTGTTTGTATGGCCGTACAACCTCCCTCCCTGGCTGTGCACCAAGCAGAGATACGTAAACATGTGTATTCTAATTCAGGGGCCGAAACAACCAAGTATCGACATGCATATGTATCTTGGGATGCTGAAAGAAGAGTTAGCCACGCTGTGGGAGACGCCAGCCCATACGTGGGACGCATACACAGGAGATTATTTCCCTATGAGAGTTGTGCTGCTCACAACGGTGCATGACTATTCAGGTTACGCATACGTGTCTGCCCAGGTGAACCACGGATACAAAGCATGTGTCAAGTGCATGGATAAGACCCCACATCTCCAGCTACCAAGGGATCCTGGGTCATCAAAGACCGTGTTCCACGGATAAGAAGCAAGTCATGGCGGTGAACACGTGGACAGTGATGGCACCTCCCCGCCCGCTAAGAAGAAGAAGAATAAGGCAGAAAGGCAGGAGCGGACGCTGCCGAAACTTGGCACCAACCGCGAAGAGTTCACCCTTGTGAAACCGGGTGGCCAACCCTTGGAGCCTGCAAAGCTTGCCGCTAGGTACGTCCTACAACTCGGGTGCATCGTGCGGGAGAGCATGAGCATCAACCAGAAGGACATAAGAAAGAACAAACGGTTGCGAGAGCTCCTCATTGGGAAGCTTCACAAACGGTACAAGTTCCTAGATGAGTACGATAACCAAAAGCTCACAGGGAACAAGGTAAACAAGTTAGCCCTCATGAGGATGAGCACCGCCTTGAGCAGCTGGAAAAGCTGAGTGAAGAGGAGGATTAACGAGGGTAAAAGTTGGGAGGAGATAAAGAAGGCTGAGACGATGCTCGACGAAGATGAATTCTTCAAGTTCAAGGCGGACTGCACTTCACCGGAAGGTCAGGAATGGACCGAGTAGGGCAGGAGTATGCGGGAGCTGAACATAGGTAACCAACGTTGCGGAAGCAACGATTGCCGAGGAAAAAAGGCCGTTTGGGCAAAGGGGGATGCTGGGTATGCCCGTCTAGGGAAAGATAACCGGTGGCACAAATTCACGGATGAGCAGGTGGTGCAGTTTATCCGCGCCCGCTACTATCTCCACCCCGAACTCAAGGAATTCGTTACCGACGACGATGTGAGAAAGTTCCAGAAAAGGCTGGTAAGGAATTTATCTCGGAGTACATCTGTGTTTCTAATTAAGTAATGAAGCCAAATTTCTAAATGGGATCACTTTCCTTCTCTTCAGAGATCCGAATAAAAGTCTTGTGCGTCAAGTGCGAGCTCGCCCCAGGGGTCGACGGCGGACCCGTGGTGGGACACACCCTTCAATAGGGCGACAAACATGTTCAAGGGGAGGGCCAAGTCTGCACCGCCGACTTCATTTGGCCGCGTGTCCTGCTATGGTATCTACGAAAAGGTTGTGGACTTTAGGAAAGAGGACCCAAAGGCGAAGAAAGAGAGGAAGGCCGCGGCGGCGGCAAGTGAAAACACGAGGTTGAAGTCCTCCGGGAGAAGATGCAACAGATGCCGAGGCTGATCGATGAGAAAGTGCAAGAGAAGATCCGCGAGATGCTTCCCAATGAGATGTGGGAGGGGATCCCTGCTTGGATGCGGTAGGTCGACGAGAGCCGCTCGTGGTGCCCAGCCTCTCCGGCAGCATCTCGATCTAGCACGTGTCACCGAACATGGTGACGCCCGAGTCCGCCAACATCGAGATGCACCCAGTCGCTCCGGTGCCCCCTCCCGGAGGTCGCTCTGGTGACACCTCCCGCCGGCGCCAACATAGAGCCATAGGTCACACCGATGCCCCCTCCCGGCAAAACTAAGGCGCAACCGACGGTGCTTCGTAAGACATCTCAGTGGGAGGATGATACTGGTGTCTCGACATTAGTCGAGCTCAATGCCATCTCCAAGGTAATGACGCCGGCCAACACAATCATGTTGATAACATTTCATCTCCTTTGCCTTTGATGACTAGCTAGCGCCATCTCACGATGCTTGTTCTTCCGCAGGACACTCCTTGCACGCTCTTGCATTACATGGATGGCGATCTAAAGGATGTTGGCAAGGGCACAATTATTCAACCAAATAGCCACACGATGCACCACAAGTCGATGGAGGATGACGTGTTCAAGGTCCAGCTAGCTTGGGTGTTGTCGGGGTGTGAAGAGATGGACCCCCCCAGCCAACCTCGAGGCGCTGATGATGATAAGAACCTTCAAGATTGCTGTGGCTGGGTCTTGATGGCCAAAGACCCAGATTCATCTTGTGAAGGAACAACAAGTAACTCAGCGGCCACATGTGCCCTTGTCGCGGCGGCCACAACAACCAGTCATCACCACCACCTCTCGTCACCAGCAATTTTTGGCCGCCACTGCACCGTTGCCTCCACATGGCAAGGCCGCCACTGCGCCGCCACCTCCACATGGCAAGGCTGCTGCCGCACTGCCGCCTCCACATGGCAAGGCTCGCAGCTGCGCCGCCACCACCCAAGGATGCACCTGGGGACAACATTAACGATGATGATGATGATAATGACAACCCAGATAAGTGGATCAACAATGTCGTCACCGACTCTTTTTTCATGCCAAACATGGACGAGCCCTACCACGTTGGCGACGACCCAAATGCTCGTACCAGAACATGCACGCGTCTGGAATTCCATGGTACCCTAGAGGAGACGCCTCAGATGCTGGCATCGATGGTCCTTATAAAGGCACCCATGGAATCATTTTCAGCCCCACCACACTGCATTAGGCGTCGGATAAGAAGATGGCTACTAATGTCGAGACGAAGAAGCATCGCAAGAGAACCAAGAAGAATAAGCAGTCTTTGAGCCAGCCGGGTCCAAAGAGGCCCCGGGCTCAGGACGACCCGTTAACACAGCCCCCTGAGGGCACCTTGACCAGGGGTCACATAGCTGGTCAACCGATTCTGAGTGAGGAGCTGATCAAACACGCAAGTGGAGCGATGGCTAACCTGCAGCATGGTATTCTATATCTAGAGGAGTGCCATATTAAAGAAGCAAATCCATCGTACCCTGTTTTCACGGTCAATGTTCCAACGGGCGTGGGCTTCGTCGATAATACCCCGCGGATATCTTCTTCATATCGTATGAGGACATCTCCAAGCTTTTCCATGGCAACCGGATGAACTATAACTTGGTCCGCCTATACGCGCTCCATCGAGCGATGATGGTCAACAGAGAGAAGACCTATGCCGTCGCGATAGTGGACCCCTACTTCATGCGTGATAGCCAGTTGGTGGATCTAGTGACCCAGGCCAGCACAAGGAACTACCTCCAAAATTTCATGGTGGACAACAAGAGTGGAAAAGAGCTTATTTTGCCTTTCTTTCCCGAGTAAGTGCACACACTCGCTCGTCGTCGTAACTTGTCCTTTCTTAGTTTTCGGTTGCTCTTTTTCCAACATTGTTTTGTTTCAATTGTTTTGCCTCATTCACCCGAGTTATTCGCTAGCCACATACTTGGACTCGGGGAGCGAGCAAAATAAAAAAGACTACACCAACATAATGAGTCTTATAGATGATGCTCTCGAGGTATACGCTGAAAATGGAGGCGAATTCAAGAAGGGGGCGGAAAATTTCAGGGATGGTAGACATGTGTTCAAACACGTAATGAAGTTCACCTGCGTCAAGCAGCCGGATAACAATGTCAAGGAGGCCTACTACGCCGTCCATCACCTGCGGGCGATCGTCCGGGATGCACACATCATTATGTTGCCATCTAGTCTCCAAGCATGGGCCGAAGCTGAGGCAAGAATGGACCATGATGAACTTAACGACGACTTCTTACACATCTAGACTCAGATTGCGACCATCATGCAAGAAGATGTCATCACATGGGGGGGCCTTATCCCGCAAAAGAGCGTTCAGTAAGCGCGAGATTGAAGCACGGCTCGTGGCGTAGGGTGACCGTAGGACATGGACAACGAAAGAAGGCTACAAACCGTTCCCGGCGCTGTGTAAAACAAAGTCTTCGTGATGTAGTGTTCCTAGCTAGCTAGCGCTCAGCCGGTTTGTGTATCTGTGTGTGTGTGTCATAAACTTTAACTTGCCTTAGCTCAAAACGGTCGTTGTTGGACTTTGTTTACTTATTACCATATGTATGAAACTTAATAGCTTGCCTTAGATCGAAACCTTCTTTTTTGTGGAGATGCACGTGATGAACCTTCTCATTCTTTTTGTTGCATGATATAGTATTTATATTCCTTGTGTATAGAGATGACGTGCTATGTGGTGTTCAGAGGGAGGGTCCCAGGAGTCTACGACGAGTGGGAGGATTGTCACAAGAAAGTGAACAAGTTCAGTGGCAACAAATACAAAGGGTGCCCGACGAGAGAGCAGGCGAAAGCTAGGTGGAGGAACCACCTCCTTGGAGAGCAGAGAGATAGGAACCAGATGAAGACCTCGTGCTCCCCGTTTTTCTCATCACCGCCATTGCGGTTTTACTCTACTCGGTCCTTTAGTAGTTTAGGATTTGGCTAATGATGATGATCAACTTGTTGTAATATGTAATGTATGAGAAGATGAGATCAACTTGTTCTAGACTTGTATAATATTCGGGCACTTGTCACTATGTCGGGTTCTAATTGATGTGATGATGTATAATTCTATTTGTATTATTATCTATGTTTTTATACTATTGTGTATCTGTATAAATACATGTCCAAGCTAGCGCAGATGGAGATAGACGGGAAAACTCCATTGTATCCTGGGTGACGGCCCAAAGATACCCACTTGAACGTAATACTCAAGGCTTTGGAGATGAAGGCAGAAAGCAAATGGATTGACGTAAGCTTCAACAAAAATATGAGATTCTGGCAAGAACGTCTTCCAAAGGGGAATACGTGTCCAACTAGTATCGAGGAGGCCAAGAAAATCGTATGTCCTCTCGACCTACCATATGTTAAGTACCACGCCTACATTAATGACTGCGCACTTTATCGGGACGAGTACAAGGATACAACCACATGTCCGGTGTATGGCCAAGAATGATACAAGAGATGGAACAACAAAGTTCCTTGGAAAGTGGTATGGTACTTTCCTATCACTCCCCGTCTGCAGCGGTATTTCGTGGACCCTAAGGAAGCAAACCTCATGCAATGGCATGCGGAAAGGAAGAAGCCGGCCGAAGATGATCCACATAAGGGCAAGATACTCACACACCCTTCGGACGCTAGCCAGTGGAACGCACAGGACATTGACTTTCCAGACTTCGGGGGCAATCCAAGGAACGTCAGGCTTGGTATGAGCACCGATGGACTCAATCCGTCTGCCAACCAGAGTAGCACACATAGCACCTGGCCCGTGTTTGTATGGCCGTACAACCTCCCTCCCTGGCTGTGCACCAAGCAGAGATACGTAAACATGTGTATTCTAATTCAGGGGCCGAAACAACCAAGTATCGACATGCATATGTATCTTGGGATGCTGAAAGAAGAGTTAGCCACGCTGTGGGAGACGCCAGCCCATACGTGGGACGCATACACAGGAGATTATTTCCCTATGAGAGTTGTGCTGCTCACAACGGTGCATGACTATTCAGGTTACGCATACGTGTCTGCCCAGGTGAACCACGGATACAAAGCATGTGTCAAGTGCATGGATAAGACCCCACATCTCCAGCTACCAAGGGATCCTGGGTCATCAAAGACCGTGTTCCACGGATAAGAAGCAAGTCATGGCGGTGAACACGTGGACAGTGATGGCACCTCCCCGCCCGCTAAGAAGAAGAAGAATAAGGCAGAAAGGCAGGAGCGGACGCTGCCGAAACTTGGCACAAACCACGAAGAGTTCACCCTTGTGAAAGCGGGTGGCCAACCCTTGGAGCCTGCAAAGCTTGCCGCTAGGTACGTCCTACAACTCGGGTGCATCGTGCGGGAGAGCATGAGCATCAACCAGAAGGACATAAGAAAGAACAAACGGTTGCGAGAGCTCCTCATTGGGAAGCTTCACAAACGGTACAAGTTCCTAGATGAGTACGATAACCAAAAGCTCACAGGGAACAAGGTAAACAAGTTAGCCCTCATGAGGATGAGCACCGCCTTGAGCAGCTGGAAAAGCTGAGTGAAGAGGAGGATTAACGAGGGTAAAAGTTGGGAGGAGATAAAGAAGGCTGAGACGATGCTCGACGAAGATGAATTCTTCAAGTTCAAGGCGGACTGCACTTCACCGGAAGGTCAGGAATGGACCGAGTAGGGCAGGAGTATGCGGGAGCTGAACATAGGTAACCAACGTTGCGGAAGCAACGATTACCGAGGAAAAAAGGCCGTTTGGGCAAAGGGGGATGCTGGGTATGCCCGTCTAGGGAAAGATAACCGGTGGCACAAATTCACGGATGAGCAGGTGGTGCAGTTTATCCGCGCCCGCTACTATCTCCACCCCGAACTCAAGGAATTCGTTACCGACGACGATGTGAGAAAGTTCCAGAAAAGGCTGGTAAGGAATTTATCTCGGAGTACATCTGTGTTTCTAATTAAGTAATGAAGACAAATTTCTAAATGGGATCACTTTCCTTCTCTTCAGAGATCCGAATAAAAGTCTTGTGCGTCAAGTGCGAGCTCGCCCCAGGGGTCGACGGCGGACCCGTGGTGGGACACACCCTTCAATAGGGCGACAAACATGTTCAAGGGGAGGGCCAAGTCTGCACCGCCGACTTCATTTGGCCGCGTGTCCTGCTATGGTATCTACGAAAAGGTTGTGGACTTTAGGAAAGAGGACCCAAAGGCGAAGAAAGAGAGGAAGGCCGCGGCGGCGGCAAGTGAAAACACGAGGTTGAAGTCCTCCGGGAGAAGATGCAACAGATGCCGAGGCTGATCGATGAGAAAGTGCAAGAGAAGATCCGCGAGATGCTTCCCAATGAGATGTGGGAGGGGATCCCTGCTTGGATGCGGTAGGTCGACGAGAGCCGCTCGTGGTGCCCAGCCTCTCCGGCAGCATCTCGATCTAGCACGTGTCACCGAACATGGTGACGCCCGAGTCCGCCAACATCGAGATGCACCCAGTCGCTCCGGTGCCCCCTCCCGGAGGTCGCTCTGGTGACACCTCCCGCCGGCGCCAACATAGAGCCATAGGTCACACCGATGCCCCCTCCCGGCAAAACTAAGGCGCAACCGACGGTGCTTCGTAAGACATCTCAGTGGGAGGATGATACTGGTGTCTCGACATTAGTCGAGCTCAATGCCATCTCCAAGGTAATGAAGCCGGCCAACACAATCATGTTGATAACATTTCATCTCCTTTGCCTTTGATGACTAGCTAGCGCCATCTCACGATGCTTGTTCTTCCGCAGGACACTCCTTGCACGCTCTTGCATTACATGGATGGCGATCTAAAGGATGTTGGCAAGGGCACAATTATTCAACCAAATAGCCACACGATGCACCACAAGTCGATGGAGGATGACGTGTTCAAGGTCCAGCTAGCTTGGGTGTTGTCGGGGTGTGAAGATATGGACCCCCCCAGCCAACCTCGAGGCGCTGATGATGATAAGAACCTTCAAGATTGCTGTGGCTGGGTCTTGATGGCCAAAGACCCAGATTCATCTTGTGAAGGAACAACAAGTAACTCAGCGGCCACATGTGCCCTTGTCGCGGCGGCCACAACAACCAGTCATCACCACCACCTCTCGTCACCAGCAATTTTTGGCTGCCACTGCACCGTTGCCTCCACATGGCAAGGCCGCCACTGCGCCGCCACCTCCACATGGCAAGGCTGCTGCCGCACTGCCGCCTCCACATGGCAAGGCCGCAGCTGCGCCGCCACCACCCAAGGATGCACCTGGGGACAACATTAACGATGATGATGATGATAATGACAACCCAGATAAGTGGATCAACAATGTCGTCACCGACTCTTTTTTCATGCCAAACATGGACGAGCCCTACCACGTTGGCGACGACCCAAATGCTCGTACCAGAACATGCACGCGTCTGGAATTCCATGGTACCCTAGAGGAGACGCCTCAGATGCTGGCATCGATGGTCCTTATAAAGGCACCCATGGAATCATTTTCAGCCCCACCACACTGCATTAGGCGTCGGATAAGAAGATGGCTACTAATGTCGAGACGAAGAAGCATCGCAAGAGAACCAAGAAGAATAAGCAGTCTTTGAGCCAGCCGGGTCCAAAGAGGCCCCGGGCTCAGGACGACCCGTTAACACAGCCCCCTGAGGGCACCTTGACCAGGGGTCACATAGCTGGTCAACCGATTCTGAGTGAGGAGCTGATCAAACACGCAAGTGGAGCGATGGCTAACCTGCAGCATGGTATTCTATATCTAGAGGAGTGCCATATTAAAGAAGCAAATCCATCGTACCCTGTTTTCACGGTCAATGTTCCAACGGGCGTGGGCTTCGTCGATAATACCCCGCGGATATCTTCTTCATATCGTATGAGGACATCTCCAAGCTTTTCCATGGCAACCGGATGAACTATAACTTGGTCCGCCTATACGCGCTCCATCGAGCGATGATGGTCAACAGAGAGAAGACCTATGCCGTCGCGATAGTGGACCCCTACTTCATGCGTGATAGCCAGTTGGTGGATCTAGTGACCCAGGCCAGCACAAGGAACTACCTCCAAAATTTCATGGTGGACAACAAGAGTGGAAAAGAGCTTATTTTGCCTTTCTTTCCCGAGTAAGTGCACACACTCGCTCGTCGTCGTAACTTGTCCTTTCTTAGTTTTCGGTTGCTCTTTTTCCAACATTGTTTTGTTTCAATTGTTTTGCCTCATTCACCCGAGTTATTCGCTAGCCACATACTTGGACTCGGGGAGCGAGCAAAAGAAAAAAGACTACACCAACATAATGAGTCTTATAGATGATGCTCTCGAGGTATACGCTGAAAATGGAGTCGAATTCAAGAAGGGGGCGGAAAATTTCAGGGATGGTAGACATGTGTTCAAACACGTAATGAAGTTCACCTGCGTCAAGCAGCCGGATAACAATGTCAAGGAGGCCTACTACGCCGTCCATCACCTGCGGGCGATCGTCCGGGATGCACACATCATTATGTTGCCATCTAGTCTCCAAGCATGGGCCGAAGCTGAGGCAAGAATGGACCATGATGAACTTAACGACGACTTCTTACACATCTAGACTCAGATTGCGACCATCATGCAAGAAGATGTCATCACATGGGGGGGCCTTATCCCGCAAAAGAGCGTTCAGTAAGCGCGAGATTGAAGCACGGCTCGTGGCGTAGGGTGACCGTAGGACATGGACAACGAAAGAAGGCTACAAACCGTTCCCGGCGCTGTGTAAAACAAAGTCTTCGTGATGTAGTGTTCCTAGCTAGCTAGCGCTCAGCCGGTTTGTGTATCTGTGTGTGTGTGTCATAAACTTTAACTTGCCTTAGCTCAAAACGGTCGTTGTTGGACTTTGTTTACTTATTACCATATGTATGAAACTTAATAGCTTGCCTTAGATCGAAACCTTCTTTTTTGTGGAGATGCACGTGATGAACCTTCTCATTCTTTTTGTTGCATGATATAGTATTTATATTCCTTGTGTATAGAGATGACGTGCTATGTGGTGTTCAGAGGGAGGGTCCCAGGAGTCTACGACGAGTGGGAGGATTGTCACAAGAAAGTGAACAAGTTCAGTGGCAACAAATACAAAGGGTGCCCGACGAGAGAGCAGGCGAAAGCTAGGTGGAGGAACCACCTCCTTGGAGAGCAGAGAGATAGGAACCAGATGAAGACCTCGTGCTCCCCGTTTTTCTCATCACCGCCATTGCGGTTTTACTCTACTCGGTCCTTTAGTAGTTTAGGATTTGGCTAATGATGATGATCAACTTGTTGTAATATGTAATGTATGAGAAGATGAGATCAACTTGTTCTAGACTTGTATAATATTCGGGCACTTGTCACTATGTCGGGTTCTAATTGATGTGATGATGTATAATTCTATTTGTATTATTATCTATGTTTTTATACTATTGTGTATCTGTATAAATACATGTCCAAGCTAGCGCAGATGGAGATAGACGGGAAAACTCCATTGTATCCTGGGTGATGGCCCAAAGATACCCACTTGAACGTAATGCTCAAGGCTTTGGAGATGAAGGCAGAAAGCAAATGGATTGACGTAAGCTTCAACAAAAATATGAGATTCTGGCAAGAACGTCTTCCAAAGGGGAATACGTGTCCAACTAGTATCGAGGAGGCCAAGAAAATCGTATGTCCTCTCGACCTACCATATGTTAAGTACCACGCCTACATTAATGACTGCGCACTTTATCGGGACGAGTACAAGGATACAACCACATGTCCGGTGTATGGCCAAGAATGATACAAGAGATGGAACAACAAAGTTCCTTGGAAAGTGGTATGGTACTTTCCTATCACTCCCCGTCTGCAGCGGTATTTCGTGGACCCTAAGGAAGCAAACCTCATGCAATGGCATGCGGAAAGGAAGAAGCCGGCCGAAGATGATCCACATAAGGGCAAGATACTCACACACCCTTCGGACGCTAGCCAGTGGAACGCACAGGACATTGACTTTCCAGACTTCGGGGGCAATCCAAGGAACGTCAGGCTTGGTATGAGCACCGATGGACTCAATCCGTCTGCCAACCAGAGTAGCACACATAGCACCTGGCCCGTGTTTGTATGGCCGTACAACCTCCCTCCCTGGCTGTGCACCAAGCAGAGATACGTAAACATGTGTATTCTAATTCAGGGGCCGAAACAACCAAGTATCGACATGCATATGTATCTTGGGATGCTGAAAGAAGAGTTAGCCACGCTGTGGGAGACGCCAGCCCATACGTGGGACGCATACACAGGAGATTATTTCCCTATGAGAGTTGTGCTTCTCACAACGGTGCATGACTATTCAGGTTACGCATACGTGTCTGCCCAGGTGAACCACGGATACAAAGCATGTGTCAAGTGCATGGATAAGACCCCACATCTCCAGCTACCAAGGGATCCTGGGTCATCAAAGACCGTGTTCCACGGATAAGAAGCAAGTCATGGCGGTGAACACGTGGACAGTGATGGCACCTCCCCGCCCGCTAAGAAGAAGAAGAATAAGGCAGAAAGGCAGGAGCGGACGCTGCCGAAACTTGGCACAAACCACGAAGAGTTCACCCTTGTGAAAGCGGGTGGCCAACCCTTGGAGCCTGCAAAGCTTGCCGCTAGGTACGTCCTACAACTCGGGTGCATCGTGCGGGAGAGCATGAGCATCAACCAGAAGGACATAAGAAAGAACAAACGGTTGCGAGAGCTCCTCATTGGGAAGCTTCACAAACGGTACAAGTTCCTAGATGAGTACGATAACCAAAAGCTCACAGGGAACAAGGTAAACAAGTTAGCCCTCATGAGGATGAGCACCGCCTTGAGCAGCTGGAAAAGCTGAGTGAAGAGGAGGATTAACGAGGGTAAAAGTTGGGAGGAGATAAAGAAGGCTGAGACGATGCTCGACGAAGATGAATTCTTCAAGTTCAAGGCGGACTGCACTTCACCGGAAGGTCAGGAATGGACCGAGTAGGGCAGGAGTATGCGGGAGCTGAACATAGGTAACCAACGTTGCGGAAGCAACGATTACCGAGGAAAAAAGGCCGTTTGGGCAAAGGGGGATGCTGGGTATGCCCGTCTAGGGAAAGATAACCGGTGGCACAAATTCACGGATGAGCAGGTGGTGCAGTTTATCCGCGCCCGCTACTATCTCCACCCCGAACTCAAGGAATTCGTTACCGACGACGATGTGAGAAAGTTCCAGAAAAGGCTGGTAAGGAATTTATCTCGGAGTACATCTGTGTTTCTAATTAAGTAATGAAGCCAAATTTCTAAATGGGATCACTTTCCTTCTCTTCAGAGATCCGAATAAAAGTCTTCTGCGTCAAGTGCGAGCTCGCCCCAGGGGTCGACGGCGGACCCGTGGTGGGACACACCCTTCAATAGGGCGACAAACATGTTCAAGGGGAGGGCCAAGTCTGCACCGCCGACTTCATTTGGCCGCGTGTCCTGCTGTGGTATCTACGAAAAGGTTGTGGACTTTAGGAAAGAGGACCCAAAGGCGAAGAAAGAGAGGAAGGCCGCGGCGGCGGCAAGTGAAAACACGAGGTTGAAGTCCTCCGGGAGAAGATGCAACAGATGCCGAGGCTGATCGATGAGAAAGTGCAAGAGAAGATCCGCGAGATGCTTCCCAATGAGATGTGGGAGGGGATCCCTGCTTGGATGCGGTAGTATCAGTGACGCATTTGGATATATGCTCCACTGGTAAAATATCAATAGCGCATATTTAAGGTGCGCCACTGGTTGTCCCACTGCGCCATTGATTAATAATTTCTAATGTCGCAACACTAGTGACGCATCCCATATGCACCATTGGTAGGATAAAATATGCTCCCCTAATACGCAATTCTCTACTAGTGAAACCATAGGTATGTAAAATTTAGGTACGTACGTCCTGTGTACGTACGAAATACAGGTATGGTGCACAGACACCATGGTGTAACCATGGTGCCCAGGTACACCATATATATATATAGAGAGAGAGATAGAGAGAGACATAGAGTTACCTCTTCTCTAATTTACTCTGGAATAATATAGACTAGACTTCTCTTTCTGCCCCACCCCTAGAGCGTAGCTGTCAAGCTTAACATTTGTTCGAGACGCTATGCCACCAAAGTCAATTATAAGATTTTGTTAGCGAGGCAAGCCACCACAACATTTATCATGCAAGATGCTATGCTAGCAAAGAATCTGATAAGGTTCGATCGTGAGCTTTTCTGACACAGACCATTCTAAGATTAGTTGCATCCAACGTGAAGACCGGATCCATGTTTGACACTTATCAACACTGGAACCGGGACCAATCACTCGGGACTAATGCTAGTCCTGGTTCGCGCACGAGCCGGGACCAATGGGTCTCCACGTGGGCGGGCGAGCGACGAGGGGGGTGGATCATTGGTCCCGGTTCGTGGGAAAAACCGAGACCAATGGGTCCCCACGTGGCAGCGCTAGAGGCGAGCGGGGGTGGATCATTGGTCCCGGTTCTTGGCACGAAGCGGGATCGTTGGTGTCTGTGCCGCTGCAGGGTTTTGTGCCGCGGCAGGATTTTCGGGCTATTTTTCTGCTGCGGCAGGATTTCGGGCTATTTTTCTGCCGCGGCAGGATTTTTTTTATAAATTTAATGGTACTACATATATACAGCAATAATGAAACCACGATATATATTACACATCATGCATGATCACAAATAGATACACCATCTCATCCGTCTTCTTGGTCGAAACATATTATAATTACAAACGATACTCTCACACGAATTTGATCTAATTTACATCTTATTTTATACACTTCACCCTTCCAAATGAAGTGGGTAATAGTATTTCTCCTTTCGGATCTATGACTTAATCTCACAAGAATCCGGCAATTTCCTCTTGAATTGCTTGCACGCGTTCTTGTGATAGAAGACCATCCCGCATCCGTTCAATCTAATATAAAGAAGGGGATCAATATATATGAATGAAATTAAACACAATTTGTGGTAATAAAATAAAGTTGTGATTATTATTTATCATACTTCAATTTTTTTGATGTTCCGGTCTGCCCCCTTCTATTTGGTCGTCTGGCGAATGAACTCGCAGACATAGTATCCACATAAGTTATTCCCAACTTCCTGCCTCAAGCACTTTACGAGAACGGAGTTCAATCAAAATAATAATCAAGCATGATAATGGTGGTATTGAAACTAGAATCAAAGAGATGCGTGGATCTAGCAAGTAGTACTTACAGTCAAGGGTTGAAATGTAAGCTCTGGCTTCCAAACACCCCTAGTTTTGGCGGTGAACCGTTTCCAAGCCCTCTGGAGGCATTCCTGCATGTCCGCTCACTTTTCTAATGGTGTGCGTTTCGAGTCCAGGACTTCTACTACTCCGGTGTCAACAGAAATGATTAAGAGAATATAGTGGAAGCTTACCACACTAACAAAAATAACACGAGTCAATTATACGCTTAACATCGAGTAATCAAAAATAGAATGTGTACAAGACAGTAACACTCACGCAGCATTGTAAGGAAATAGTATTTCCCTTCTGTTTCTGAAATACTTCAACGCTTGGAACAAGTTATCCTCTGTCTCTTTGGGATTTGTTTTTAGAGTAACTTCATGAACGAAATTACAGTCAACAAACCCAAGGTCATAGATTTGTCCTTTGTTGCATTCTAGAATCTTCATTCTGCATATATAATTAGTATAGTGATTAGTAAGATTATACAAGCAACGAATGAGCTGAGCTAGAAAGACTTAATTACAGAAATTAATAATACTTACAAACAATAGGCACTGACGATAGTTTTGTCGAGGGCGTCTTGTTGGTAAAACTGAAATAATTCTGGAAATTCAATCAGTAGGAAGCCATCTCCATGACCGTAATGGTGGTGTTTATATGCAGCATATATCCAGTTTTTGGAATCAGCACAGGCTTGGATGTACCAGTTATGCAATCTTCGCATTTTTGTTGGTAGATCTTTGAATAACTCGGGTTTGACGACAGGAGCCCCGTACTGGTACACGTATGCTGTTTCTTGGTACCCCTCGAACTCATGCATACGGCTCATGTACTCAGTAATAGATAGTCCATATAATTGGGCATTTTCTCCGTACAGTCGAACAAACTCCGGATCAATGTTCGGATCATGCCGCTCCTGGATCATCCACTCATTGGTATCGTACACTTTGAGCGGTTCGATCGATTGATTTTTATTTTGTCCGAGCCGGGCAACTTCTTTCCCGACTCTCCGCTCTTTTGCCTCAGCCGACTTGGTAATAGAGCGATTATAGTCTGATGTGAGCGCTATGGGTTGGTGAAGCTGAATCTTAAGCGCGACTGCTTTGGCTTTATCTTCTGCGGTGACCGGGAAAAATGCCTCTATCAGCTTTTTCTTGTTAGCCATGTCAATCTTCCACTTTTCATAATGGACAGCTGTGGCCGCATCAGTTTCCTCATCTGTCTTCTCGCAAGGTAGCTTCTTCATATTCTGATGAGGTACTCTTGGGAGGGGCGATTGCTTACATTTCGGTGATCGGAACGTGCTCTTGCTGCTGCTGGTGGTGTTGCCCCCCTTAGTATACTTCTGCTTTTGTCTCTGAGGCTCAGGGGACGGAGACGGTTGCGCTGAGCGGTGAGGCGGTGAAGGCGACGGTTGCGCTGGAGAATGGTGAGGTGGCGGAGAAGGTGGATTGCTACTCTGAGGAGTGGGTGGCCTTGGCGGCACATAATTTGGAAGCATGATGCGCTCCTTTAGCCATAGAATAGTCCCCCCTTTGGCTTCTCCTAGTTGAGTCAGCTCCATATCTTCCCCTGCAGGGTGGTCTAGCTTCAGCTCCTCAAAATCTTCCTTCACCTCATCCATCGTGACGACAGTGTATCCTTTTGGAACCGGTCTGCAATGCCAAGTTGGGTTAGGCGCAATTGGTACCGCCATGCCGACCGCTACCGTCACCCTTAAGTTCATAACCTGCACCTTTAGCTCACAAGCTGTTGTCTCCGTGATATCATCCATTGGGTAGCGTTTAGAAGGAGATGTCGTCGGTGCATCATCATCAACATCATGGAGCTGCGTGGAAGCGATGCTGCTTTTCTTATTCGATGGGGCGCCGGTACCCTCGAATGCAGCTTCTACCACGTGCCGCTGAGATTGGCCGCTAGTACCTTGCTGGCTAAGTATGTCGAGTTGATCCTGGTGCCGCTTTAATGCTTCTTCTACATTACGCAGAAGGTCTGCAGCGGCCGCTTTCTCAGCTGCCTCCCTTTCCTTTCTCCTCTGATGGCTTTTATCGGGATACCTCTTCATTTCCGGGGGGAAGGCAACCTTCCACGGCTTGGAGCCTGGTGTGCCTCGTGCTCATCCGTTGTGTTTAGGATTTTTAAGGGCCCGTGTGAGCTCGTCGTTCTCTCTATCGGAAACGAACCGTCCCACTGCAACATCATCTACTGCATTTCTAATATCGTTGATGGGCAGTAGGGGATCATCTTTGTGTTTCTGATTATATATTTCCCTCCCTTCTTTGTCCAATGTGCCCCCATGGTCATAAAACCAGTTTCTCGCCCGTGGTGTCCATGTCGCGGGCTCTGGTCTGATCCCGGCAGCTATGTAATTGACCTCAAGTGCATCCCACTTAGGCATGCAACCGGCGTAGCCAGCAGGCCCCATGTTATGATGGTACAGTTTCTTAGCAGCGTTCTCCGTATTTATTCTAGACCTTTCCTTAGCTTTCTCCGATGTCTTGTACTTCACAAAATTCTCCCACTGGTGTCTTAACTTAGCATACCCGGCTTCATTGAAATTCGGAGTCTTCTCTACCTTGACAATGTTATTGTACAGTTTCTTCTTCCAGTTCTTGAATGCATCGGCCATCTTGCTGAGAGCAAACTTCTTGACTCTTTGCACAAGCTCCCTTCTTGCTCTCTCCTCCTCATCTGGAGTCACATCTGGTTCTGGCAGGAGGAAATTAGTCATGAGCTTGTCAAAAAGCTTATCTTTGGCGTTGTCGCCGACATACGGGACTCCACCGCCGCTTGGCCGATTCCATTCTTGAACGGTGATCGGGATGTGCTCCCTCACAAGAACTCCGCATTGCTTGACAAATTTTCTTGCGACATCGACAGGAGCTTGTGGTTCGCCATCTACACCTACCACGTCGATCCTATACCTTACAGTGTCATCCAACTTTTTTGTTGGGCATCATTTCGTTCTTACGGAAGAAGTTCTCGATCCGGAGGGCTAAAAGAAGAAAGAGTGTTAATATATGCATGTATATATAGACAACAGCATTTTAATTACAAAAATACATATATACACCTCGCCGGTGTTTGCGAGATTTAAGGTTCCACTAGAGCCGTCGCCTTCTTCCTTATCGGCTTCTCCCCTATCCCAAGCTTCGGCTTCTACCTCACCGGAGCCATCTCCTCGGTTGAGAGACTCATCTCCCTGACCGGAATCGTTCAGAAACTCACTCGTGACATCGATATCGATATCTTCATTTTCGCAGACCATCCCTTGGAGGATGTTTTCCTGATCTGTTGAATCCATAGTATCTGCAAGTTAAACAATCAACACATGGCATTGATAATGATATGACAAGTTAAACATAGTTGAAATTTAACCATAAGGCATGCTTGGCAATTTAAGTGGGATCCGAAGGGTCCAAACCCTAGTACAGGAGAGACCCCGAAATCACCTACTAGGGGTTGATTTCAATCTCTTATTAAACTTGTAATTAAAATTTTTGAACAATGCATGATTATGAGTATATTGTGTAGATCTCATTTTTCTGAACATTTTGATATATTATACATATTTTTTCTGACATAGGAATAATTAGTTATTGAATTTATAAGATTAAACTCTTTTCTGAAATTATTTAAACAAATATTAAACTTTTACTGCGTCATTTTGACGTCACCTCGGGGTGGGGTTTTTTTCTACACGGCTAAACTAGCCACAAAGACTGACGCGGGGGGCCCAAGCCACCTCAGATGCCACGCTGGCGGGGCTTGGTCAGCGCCCACGTCACGCAGACGCGACGCCACGTCGGCGCCACCGTGGCGCCACGTAGGCTCGCCGTCGAACTGCCAGGCGGTGGTGGAAGACGGCGGAGAGAAGTGCGCGGGGTGACACCACTGTCCCGGTTCGAACCAGCGCAATGCGGGCTACCTAAAATGAGCGGCGCCGCTACGGGAGGTGTGCCGGAGCAAGCTGTTTGATGGTGGCCAGCGGTCGGCGGTGGCAGGTGCTCATGGGGAGGATGATACAGTGAGAGAGGGAGACGTAGGAGTGGTGCTGGAGCACCAGTGGCTCACCAGGAGACCGATGGA
The DNA here is from genome assembly GCA_910589775.1 of Avena eriantha. NCBI lineage: Eukaryota > Viridiplantae > Streptophyta > Magnoliopsida > Poales > Poaceae > Avena > Avena eriantha. Next base: position 213,069,878 of record OU342741.1, read on the forward strand.
GGGTGCAGCGAGGCCGGGCGCTGCCGGAATCAGTGGAGAACGCGGCGGACGGAGTCGCAGAAGGTAGGGTCGATTGCAGCGAGGCGGAGCTTCCTTGCCTGCTCGCGGTGGCGGACAGTGGCGCTCGGCGACGGGTGTCGACAATGTGAAGCGGCAGCTCTAGATTTGGGCAGCCTGCCGGCGTGATTTTGCTCCGTCGAAAATTTTCCTTAGCCGCGCATCGATGTGCTCTGTGAATTGGGGGAGTTGGGGAGGAGGAAGGCCGGGGATGTTAACTGTACAGACCATTGGTCCCGGGTCATCCCAATAACCGGGACCAAAGGACCAATGGTCCCGGTTCGTGCCACCAACCGGGACCAAAAGTCTGGGGCACGAGCGTTGCTGTGCTGCCACGTGCACGGCCTTTGGTCCCGGTTAGTCCAACCACGCGGGACCAAAGGATCAACGGTCCCGGCTCGTGCCAACAACCGGGACCAAAGGCATGTTAATGGCAGCGTGCGCATCCAAGATCATCGGTCCCGGTTCATGGGACGAACCGGGATCATTGACCCGTTTTTTCAGATTTTGGCAAACCTTTTGGTCTTCCCACCATTTTCAAATTTGATTCTTCTTTAATTAATAAGATGTTTCAATTTAAGATGATTATTTATTTGGGATTTCAAAAAAAATTTAACAGGAAAAGTGCTTCAATTTTAATAACTAATAAAAAACCATTTTCTGTTTTCAAATATTTTTATTTGGACTATACAATTTTACTATTTTTAATTAAAATTGCATTAACAAAATATTTATTGCATAATTTGGAATTTCAAAAAACTTTTAACAGGAAAAGTGCTTCAATTTAAATAACTAATCAAAAACCATTTTCTGTTTTCAAATATTTTTATTTGAACTATACAATTGTACTATTTACAATTAAAATTGCATTGACAAAATATTTATTGCATAATTTGGAATTTATAAAAACTTTTAACAGGAAAAGTGCTTCAATTTAAATAACTAATCAAAAACCATTTTCTGTTTTCAAATATTTTTATTTGAACTATACAATTGTACTATTTACAATTAAAATTGCATAATTTAAATTGTACAATTGTACTTTTCAAGATTTGAACTACAAGTACATGATATAATGCTTGTGAATTTTTTTAAAAAAATCATTTATAGGTTCACAACATGCTATTTCATCAGAGATTCACTTCAAGTTCAGCGAGGCTCAGCCCCGGGCTAAGAAGCTTCATGCCCACCATTTTGAATATAGTTTGAAACGGGCATAAGAAATTCAAAAATGATCCAAACAATGTGAAACCTTCGCGTGGTGTCATATTATCTGTCACAGTTGCAAGGAAAAATATTGAACTTGAAAAATTGCAAACATCATAAAAAATCCTTCACAAAATGACCTATCATGTTCGAGGTTTCATGGCATTTAGGTCAAACCACCAATGTTATGGCTAGAATCAGGGCATAGTTTGTGATAATGTGCCCATATTGTGCACACATGTGCATCTTGGGATGGCTTACGATGTTGCAGGAGGAAGTTTTCCCTTTCGACACACGAAAAAGCCAATTTCCATTTTTGAGGTGCCAAAATCGGGGTGTTCTGTGAAGCAACCACCAAATTAAAGTTTGGAATTGGTCCCAAACCATTTTTCAAAAATACTATACCACCTTATATGGACAATTTCCCAACCGGTGTATCTGGAACCTTTCTGTCCATCCCTCATAAAAAAGACAAATTCCTGCCGAATCGGTAGGAGGTTGCCAAGATTTAAACTACAAGTACATGATACAATGCTTGTGAATTTTAAAAAAAATCATTTATAGGTTCACAACATGCTATTTCATCAGAGATCCACTTCAAGTTCAGCGAGGCTTAGCCCCTGGCTAAGAAGCTTCATGCCCGCCGTTTTGAATATAGTTTGAAACGGTCATAAGAAATTCAAAAATGATCCAAACAATGTGAAACCTTCGCGTTGTGTCACATTATGTGTCACAGTTGCAAGGAAAAATATTGAACTTGAAAAATTGCAAACATCATAAAAAATCCTTCACAAAATGACTTATCATGTTCAAGGTTTCATGGCATTTAGGTCAAACCACCAATGTTATGGCTAGAATCAGGGCATAGTTTTGGCTAATGTGCCCATATTGTGCACACATGTGCATCTTGGGATGGCTTACGATGTTGCAGGAGGAAGTTTTCCCTTTCGACACACGAAAAAGCCAATTTCCATTTTTTGAGGTGCCGAAATCGGGTGTTCTGTGAAGCAACCACCAAATTAAAGTTTGGCATTGGTACCAAACCATTTTTCAAAAATACTATACCATCTTATAGGGACAATTTCCCAACCGGTGTATCTAGAACCTTTATGTCCATCCCTCATGAAAAAGACAAATTCCTGCCGAATCGGCAAGAGGTTGCCAAGATTTGAACTATAAGTACATGATATAATGCTTGTGAATTTAAAAAAAAATCATTTATAGGTTCACAACATGCTATTTTATCAGAGATCCACTTCAAGTTCAGCGAGGCTCAGCCCCAGGCTAAGAAGCTTCTTGCTCGCCGTTTTGAATATAGTTTGAAACGGGCATAAGAAATTCAAAAATGATCCAAACAATGTGAAACCTTCGCGTGGTGTCATATTATGTGTCACAGTTGCAAGGAAAAATATTGAACTTGAAAAATTGCAAACATCATAAAAAATCCTTCACAACATGACCTATCATGTTCGAGGTTTCATGGCATTTAGGTCAAACCACCAATGTTATGGCTAGAATCAGGGCATAGTTTGTGGTAATGTTCCCATATTGTGCACACATATGCATCTTGGGATGGCTTACGATGTTGCTGGATGAAGTTTTCCCTTTCGACACACGAAAAATGCAATTTCCATTTTTGAGGTGCCGAAATCGGGGTGTTATGTGAAGCAACCACCAAATTAAAGTTTGGCATTGGTACCAAACCATTTTTCAAAAATACTATACCACCTTATATGGACAATTTCCCAACCGGTGTATCTAGAACCTTTCTGTCCATCCCTCATGAAAAAGACAAATTCCTGCCGAATCGGTAGGAGGTTGCCAAGATTTAAACTACAAGTACATGATATAATGCTTGTGAATTTTTAAAAAAATCATTTATAGGTTCACAACATGCTATTTCATCAGAGATCCACTTCAAGTTCAGCGAGGCGCATCCCCGGGCTAAGAAGCTTCATGCCCGCCGTTTTGAATATAGTTTGAAACGGGCATAAGAAATTCAAAAATGATCCAAACAATGTGAAACCTTTGCGTGGTGTCATATTATGTGTCACAGTTGCAAGGAAAAATATTTAACTTGAAAAATTGCAAACATCATAAAAAATCCTTCACAAAATGACCTATCATGTTCGAGGTTTCACGACATTTAGGTCAAAACCACCAATGTTATGGCTAGAATCAGGGCATAGTTTGTGATAATGTGCCCATATTGTGCACACATGTGCATCTTGGTATGGCTTACGATGTTTCAGGAGGAAGTTTTCCCTTTCGACACATGAAAAAGCCAATTTCCATTTTGGAGGTGCCGAAATCGGGATGTTCTGTGAAGCAACCACCAAATTAAAGTATGGCATTGGTACCAAACCATTAGTCCCAGCTAGTGGGTGCAACCGAGACTAAAGATACCGGTGGGATAAGGACGCGTGGGTAACCTTTAGTCTCGGCTGGTGGGTGCAACCGAGACTAAAGCTATCGGTGGGATAAGGACGCGTGGGTAACCTTTAGTCCTGGCTGGTGGGTGCAACCGAGACTAAAGCTGTCGGTGGGATAAGGACGCGTGGGTAACCTTTAGTCCCGGATGATGGGTGCAAGCGAGACTAAAGCTATCGGCGGGATAAGGACGTGTGGGTGGACGCACTGCTCGATGAAATAAAGCATGTAGTGCACGACGCCCTGTCGAAGGAACAAGACAAAATAGAAGCGGCGCCGTGCCTATAAAAGGACCATCGATACGCCATGGCAAGCAGCTCAACAAGACAACATAGGTAGAGAGAGTATCATCCCCATGGTTGGAGGGTTGGGAAATCTCCCGTGGCGGAGCTTCTCGAAGATGTCGTTGGTGCACACGCCCTACGACATCTTCGGAAGCTCTGCCTCGGAAAAATTTCCCTGCAAGCCCGTGAAAGACTCCATCTCCTCTAACTGTGTTGGGGAAAGGGTTGAGAAATCTCCCGTGGCGGAGCTTCTCGAAGATGTCGTTGGTGCACACGCCCTACGGCATCTTCGGAAGCTCCGCCTCTGAAAAATTTCCCTGCAAGCCCGTGAAAGACTCCATCTCCTCTAACAGTGTTGGGGAAAGGGTTGAGAAATCTCCCGTGGCGGAGCTTCTCGAAGACGTCGTTGGTGCACACGCCCTGCGACATCTTCGGAAGCTCCGCCTTGGAAAAATTTCCCTGCAAGCCCGTGAAAGACTCCATACATAAAGTTTCGATACATCACATAAAGTTTCCATACATTACATAGATTTACATAGGGTTTAGGGTTTAGGATATGAATCCTTCGTCGCGTATGTCGATCCCTTGGCTATGGTCTCTTCTTAGGACGTAACCATGGAGCATCTTCTTTGCTTAACGGGATGCGTGGGTCAGTTTTCACGGTGAAGGGCAGAATTTCATCAAACTTATCATAATCTGGTGACATGTCTGTCTTGTCCTCGACTCCCACGATGTTTCTTTTCCCTGAAAGAACTATGTGACGCCTGGGCTCATCGTCTGATGTATTCGTTTCCTTATTTTTCTTTTTTTTGGTCTAGAGGACATGTCCTTCACATAAAAAACCTGAGCCACATCATTGGCTAGGACGAATTGTTCGTCTCTGTAACCAAGATTCTTGAGATCCACTATTGTCATTCCGTACAGCTGGTCTACCTTTACCCCTTCTCCATTCATGTTGACCCAACTGCACCGAAACAATGGGACCTTAAAAGTAGGTCCATAGTCAAGTTCCCATATCTCCTCTATGTAACCATAGTATGTGTCCTTTTTCCCATTCTCGCATGTTGCATCAAAGCGGACACCACTGTTTTGGTTGATGCTCTTTTTATCTTGGACAATCGTGTAAAATGTATTCCATTTATCTCGTACCCTTGGAAAGTCAATACAGTCGCAGATGGTCTCGCGGCCAACAAGTAGAGCTGATCTCCAATAGTGGTGTCATTCATGAGATGTAATTGCAACCAAGTGCCGAAAGTCTCCATGTGATTTTTTTAAATCCAGTAGTCATCCTTCCCCAGGAACTTGGAGCGTACAACATTCATTTGTTCCTCGATATACGGAGCCACGAAGGTAGAACTTTGGAGAACTATGTAGTGTGCTTGATTCAAAGAATGCCCATCCCTAAATATGCTTTCTTTCCTAGCCTGCATTTTCCACTCAGTCTCCCCTCATACCGTGATTCAGGAACACCAATCGGCTTAAGGTCAGGAAGAAAGTCTACACAGAACCCAATGACCTCCTCTGTTCCATAGCCCTTGGAGATGCTTCCTTCTGGCCTAGCACGATTACGAACATATTTCTTTAAGAATCCCATGAACCTCTCGAAGGGGAACATATTGTGCAGAAATACAGGACCGAGAATGTAAATCTCTTCGACTAGGTGAACTAAGAGATGCGTCATAATATTGAAGAAGGACGGGGGGAACAGCAACTCAAAACTGACAAGACATTGGACCACATCCTTCTGTAGCCTTTCCAGACTTTCTCGATCGATTACCTTCTGAGATATTGCATTGAGGAATGCACATAGCTTCACAATGGCTAATCGAACATTTTCCGGTAGAAGCCCTCTCAATGCAACCGGAAGCAACTGTTTCATAATCATGTGGCAACCATGAGACTTCAGGTTCTAAATTTTTTTCTCTGCCATATTTATTATTCCCTTTATATTTGACGAGAAGCCAGCCGGGACCTTGATACTATAAAGGACTTCAAAAAATATTTCCTTCTCTGCTTTGGTAAGAGCGTAGGTACTTAAGTATTTACGTCCTTTATCAGTATGCTTGTTGTGTGGGTCTTTGATACGTTGCTGGTCCTCCCGTGCTTCTGGTGTATCTTTTGTTTTCCCATACACGCCGAGGAAGCCTAGCAGGTTCACGCAAAGATTCTTCGTCACGTGCATCACGTCGATTGAAGAACGGACCTCTAGGTCTTTGCAATACTCAAGCTCCCAAAATATAGATTTCTTTTTCCACATGGCCGTGTGTCTGGTAATGGGGTCTTTCGGAACAGATTGACTGCCAGGACCCTTTCCAAAGATTACTTCTAGGTCCTTCACCATACCAAATACATTAGCACCTTTAGGGAGCTTAGGCTTCTTCCGGTAATCTGCCTCACCGTTGAAATTCTTGCCTTTCTTTCTTACTTGATGATTGGTCGGAAGAAATTTACGACACCCCAGGTACACAACTTCTTACATTTATCCAAATATGTACCTTTAGTATTATCTAAACAGTGTGTGCATGCATTGTATCCCTTGTTTGACTGTCCTGAAATGTTACTAAGAGGAGGCCAATCATTGATGGTTACGAACAACAACGCTCGTAGGTCAAATGGCTCATGTTTGTGCTCATCCCACACCTTTACACCTGGTTCCGCCCACAACTACAAAAGTTCATTGACTAATGGCCATAGGTACACATCAATGTCGTTGCCGGGTTGCTTAGGTCCTTGGATGAGCACTGGCATCATAATGAACTTCCGCTTCATGCACAACCAAGGAGGAACGTTGTAGATACATAGAGTCACTGGCCAGGTGCTGTGACTACAGCTCTGCTCCCCAAAAGGATTCATGTCGTCTGTACTTAGACCAAACCATAAGTTCCTCACGTCACCTGCAAAGTTTGAGTACTTGCTCTCGATGTTTCTCCACTGCGACCCATCGGCGGGGTGTCTCAATTTCCCGTCTTTCTTACTCTCTTCTTTGTGCCATCGCAACAACCTAGCATGCTCTTTATTTCTGAACAGACGTTTCAACCGTGGTATTATAGGAGCATACCACATAACCTTAGCAGGAACCCTCTTCCTGGAGGGCTCATCATCGCCCTCAACATCACCAGGGTCATCTTGTCTGATCTTGTATCGACATGCATTGCATACCGGGCATTTATCCATATTCTTGTACTTCTCACCGCGGTACAGGATGCAGTCATTAATGCATGCATGTATCTTCTCCACATCTAATCCTAGAGGGCAGATAGTCTTCTTTGCTTCGTATGTTGTCTCGGGCAGCTCGTTATCCTTTGGAAGCTTCGGCTTCATTATTTTCAGTAACTTCTCAAATCCCTTGTCAGATAAGCCAGTCTCTGCCTTCCATTTCAGCAGTTCAAGTGTGGTACCGAGCTTTGTTCTAGCATCTTCGCAATTTGGGTACAACAACTTTTTGTGATCCTTTTGCATGGCCTCCAACTTAAGCTTCTCCCTTTCTGTATCACATTGTTGCTTTGCATCGGAAATGACCCGACCAAGACCATCAGCGGGCTCATCCGATGCCCGTTGTTCTTCTTCATTGCCTCCTCCCTCTTCTTCATTGTCTTCCATTGCAGTATCACTGTATTCTTCAGGGGACATAGGATAGCTGTCATCATCCTCCTCTTCTTCATTTTCTTCCAGCCTAACCCCTCTTTCTCTGTGCATGGCCCAACAATAATATCCGGGCATGAAACCTCTCCGAAGCAGATGGCTTTGAAGGATTCTCGGGGCAGAGTGCTTCGCCACATTCCGACAGTCGACGCAGGGACAAGGCATAAAATTATCTACTTTGTTTGCCTTAGCCAAATCGATAAATTTATGGAGGCCTGAAATAAAATCGGAATGGCGTCGGTCGCCATACATCCATCGCATCCGTGCATCGATCTGCGTCATAATAATTAACCATTACAATAACATCTTGAATAGTAAAATGACCACCCTACATGGACAGATGCAATATTTTTGTATCAGTTACAGATAAAGAAGATAAGGTTGCTAACCTCAGCCGAGGATACCGTGTTGTGCGTACTAAAGTGTGGCTCGGACATTTCGTCGAACACCTTATGTGCAATCAAAGAAAAAAAAAGCTAGCACCCACACCTCACACACAATCCAGCAAAATTTGGTGGGCAAAGGGCTGGGCTTATATATAGCCAGGGGAGGGTTTTTGGTCCCGGTTATTGCCACGAACCGGGACCAAAGCCCCTCCCGGGCGACACGTGGCCGCCCAGCAGCTTGCAACCCGCCCAGGTCATCGGTCCCGGTTAATGGCACGACCCGGGACAAATGACTTCGGTGGGTGGCGCGCTGCTGGGCCGCCACGTGTCGCGTGGGAGGGGCTTTGATCCCGGTTCGTGGCAATAACCGGGACCAATGCCTCCGTCGCTTCGTCGTCCCCGTGCATAAATATGAGGCCACATCACTCACTTTCCCCATCGTCTATGTCTCTCTGCAGTCCCTCTCCACCCCACCACTTTAGCAATCGCCTCTCCACCGCGTCGTCGTCTCGCCTCCCCTCCCTCTCCAATCTCCACCGCGCCGTCATGGAGGTGCCCACGCTCAACCACTACGAGGCGGCGCAGTTTGCGATCTACGGCATCCTCGCGCCGTCGCGCCCGACCCTTCCCGCCGGATTTCGCATCAGCGAGGGGGTGTGCTGGTGGCTCCGCTCCTCAACCCTCGCGGATACGAGATGGAGTACGTCATCGCGGAGCGTCGCCGCCAACTTCCCGCGTGCATTAGGGCTTTGCCCCGGTACGCGGCGGGCAGCGAGTATTGGCCCCGGCTGTTCAAGAAGGAGCGGAAGACCAATCTTGGAAACCGTTTCATGGACGGGCGCCTGGTGCACCCGGATTGCCGCAACCAAGAAGGGCGGGAGTTGTTCTGGTTCGTCCCTGGACGGACCATCTACACCGCCATCGACGCCGCTATGCGCGTAGACGAGCTCCATCTCCCGAACAACGCCGAAGTCGTGGAGATTTCGTCCGACGGCGACGAGGAAGCCGGCGGCACGGAGGACAACGGCTTGGAGGACAGCGGGAGCGAAAGTGTTGTCGACTAGGAATTTATAAAGTCGCATCTTTATTTGTATGGAAAAATTTGTGGTCGAATAATAAAATGTCTCAATTTAGACCTTTGTCTCGATTAATTCGTGAAATATTTGGTCAAAAATAGTGATCAATTAAATTTCTACCTCGAATTAATTGCTGCCTCGAATTAATTTCTGCCCCAAATTAATTTATATTAATTTCTGGACTGCTGACCGTCGCGAGGTTTTTGGTCCCGGTCGGTGGCATCAACCGGGACCAATGCCTCGCAGAGCGCCACGTGTGCGTCGCGGGGGCATTGGTCCCGGTTCGTGCCACAAACCGGGACCAATGCTTACAGATGAACCGGAACCAATGCCCTGGCGGCATGAATCGGGACCGGTGCCTGGCATTGGTCCCGATTACGGAAACGAACCGGGACCAATGGATTTTGGGCGCTGGACCAAAGGCCCTCTTTCTACTAGTGCAAACGATCCGTAACATAATCAAAATATTGCGAGAATATAAAGTCGTTTATCTGTCAATAGTAAACATGATAGAACCGTGGTACGCACTACACAATACAATATGCAAACTAGTCTAACAATACAGAAAACACAATACAACAGGAAAATTAGCAAGTTACACGATGCAGCATGCAAATCAGCAGAGACAAATGACATCTTATTAGAGTTTCATTACACGATACGATGTGCAAATGAGACCAACGGTGACACAAGGAACACTGAACCTAACTACTTGTTGTGTCCTAAGGGCCTTCCATTTTTCTCTCTACGTTAAACCTACCTAACACTTCTTGTCATGTCCTAATTTTTTATCTACGCTAAATCCACCGCGTGGCCGACGGCCATGCGTGGCATGAACGGTTTGGATATGCCTTCCTCTCCGCGGTAAATCAACCACGTTCTTGCATGCGCCGCCTTTTTAATTTCGCTGCGCGTAGGGTATAATCTGGACATGCACCAACCCAACCATCAGCCTGCAGCCACAACACCAGACCAGTGTTTTCGTTCGTTGACAGTATGGTGGGATTCGTCATCCGGTAAGTCGCTGGTATGCGCGGACACCGGTTAGTAGGCAGAAACATCCGCGCTATATTTTTAGATAGATACAAAAGACAAAGAAACTATGAGAACAATATTTCTAGCAACACAAAAATAGAGAATAGGAACAAAACGAACAAAGAAAAGTAAGAAATGAAGAAGATCCTACCGTTACCTCTCCGAGTGCGTGATGCGTGTACTCGCACTCCAGGAAATCCATTGCCTCACGGAGCCTACACACGCGCTCACTTTCATAGAAATCCATATGTTCAGGCCTTTTGACTAAAAAATAAATGAGAGAAAATAGTATTACCTCGTGAAGTCTATGATGTTCATAATTACATCCGCGGAAGTACGTTCAGATACGAGGAAGCGTACAACCTACAACCTACAACAACAAAAGTAGGAAAAATAACTTTTTTTTACCGGCGACGATGCACGTGCTCACATTTGTGCAGGTCTACAAATCTAACAAGACGATGATATTACCTTATTTAGTCGACGATGATCGTCTTTGCATCCTCGGAAGAACATCTGCGTGTGGCAATTCCTAAAACAAACAAGGAAAATGAGGTAAGAAAGAAACCAGTGTTCACGATTAAGAGGTTACAACTCTGTCTAGCGAAGTAAAGCTCACCTAAGACAGCAAAACCATGTACTTGTGCATCCTCATCAGCCTCAGAGGCACCACATGTCATAGGGCGAGGGGTAGTCATGGGCACCCCTTGTCTGATGTTTCGTCCACATAAAATAGCTGATTGTCGCTAGTTTCAAGCATGTTTGCCTCTAGTCGACTCGATGTCTCTGTCGTCACCTGACCATCATGGCCGGATGTCGACGTAGAGGTCGACCTGATGAGAGGAGTGCTGTCACCGAGTAAACCTATGAACGAAGAGGGAGAAAGATGGTAGGAGAATGAACAGTGAGAACGACCGGTTGTGCACGACATCTTATAAAGCAACTCGCGGTGGCCCCATCGTTGCGGGAAAACACGGAGACCCGTGTCTGTGTTGCATGTTTGCGAAGGGGACCCACTGCACGTACTCTTCACCAAAGGCATGGCAGGAGCTGAAATTATGCATATGGCTCATGCGTGATAGCCTTTCTCCCGCACGGGAGGAGGGACCCACCACACATATTTCCCACAAGGCCCGCAGACGGTGAGGGTTTCTGCTGCCACCTTATCTACCAACCGCAATAACGCGCAGGCGGCAAGGGTTTCCCACTACCATATAAGCTCTCGGCCGTGAGAACCCATGGCGGGGGAGGGTTTCTGATGCCACGTTGGCCATCGACGGCCCAACAACCCAGCGGGTGCGGAGCACCTGTCTCCCTCAATATGCCTCTCACATGGATAATCATCGCACACAGCCGCTAACGCGTCGGCCAGGGGACGTCGCCCGGCCCACCATCCAGCAACGTGGAGCAGGAAAGGGCGCACCAGCTCTCCGTGGCTGGGAATCAGGGAAGCGGGGCTCCGCCGTTGTCTCTTCTTTTCCTCCCCGTGATCCATCTAATGGCCTAAAAGAATTGGGGCGATGTGAATAGCAGAATCCAACGAAACTTTCATGTGTTATTATTTACTCTGATACATATGCCCTAATTTAGAACAGAGTATTACACCCTCTAAATTCCTCTCATCATTAAGTAGGAATTATACTCATTAAAATAATTGAATGGAAAAGATGATTATCCTAATGGCTTGGATAAGATTATTAGAGTAAATAATAGTGCTAGAATGTTTCAGCCAAATTTGTTATCCATATCATCTTGATTCTTTTTCGCCGTGGGATGGACGCTGAAAAGGACACGTGACACGCTCGACATGGATCCCTTCTTTCCCAGGAGAGGGGCCTGTTGCGGGCCAAGGCGAAAGATTCCCTACTACGTACGGGTGTCGCGTGCGCCGCCGTACCCCACATCACCGGAAGGTGGACCACGCACGCGAACTGGGCCCTTTATTAGCATTGTTGGAGGGATACCCCCGGGTAGGGTCACACCGTGGTATAAAGGCCGAGTTAGCCGAGGTTCGGCAAGGCCAAAGCGGATGCTGGCCAGGTCACCTAAAGGCAGGCCGAATCACGAGGTAACCCGGACCGGGGGGCGTTCGCCTGACTAAGTCTCAACCGACTTAACGAGTAAGTCAGAAATGCATGTTTTACTTGTATGCAGGAACAGGCGTGGCCGGATCAGCTATGATCCGGGTCATGTCTAGCTTCTAGGAGAAGAAAGGAATCTCGCTGGTCAAAAGAAGCCCCGGTACGTACTACCTGAGCGAAGCAAGCAAGGGCAGGACCATCGGAGCGTGGCCGACAAGGGTGACGATGCCCATGTCGGCTGACGCGGGCGCCGCAGAGGCTCACGTAGCCTTTGCATGTGTGACGCGGGGGAAAAGCACCCCGGTCGGCTTACTACTTTGGGAGGAAGCATATTCTTAGGAATATGCTTCCACGTATGCCCTAGGCAGAGACCGAGCTCCCTCTATAAAAGGGGGGCTAGGGTTTCAGTAGAGGGGGTTCCGCGGTTCTGTTTTGGCTAGGGTTTTAGGTGCGATCTGTGGGTGAGAGTAAGAGAGCTCCTTCTTCCTCCTCTCGCCAATACAACTCTAGGAGAACTTGTAATCTTGGAATCAAAGCAAATACAAACTTCTGTGTGGAGATTCACTTCACTATCCCTCCCTGGATTCCCCTAGCGTGTATTAGTCCCCACCTTTAGCCTATCCATGGCATCTGCCGTGACACCACCACGACAGTTGGCGCCCACCGTGGGGCTAGCGGCGCTAGCAGGGGTCAAAATCCGGACGGGAAACCTCATCGGCACCGGCGAACGCATCATCTCAGGGCTCGTTCAGCGCTTTGGAGCGCTGGACTTCGTCAGCGACAACGCTGGCTGCTTCGGCACGCGCCCTCTTCCGCGCAATGGCCTCTTTGTCAAGCTCGGCGCACACAAGATCTACGTTGATGTTGACGTGTCGTGTGTTCATCCGCGTCACATCGTCGAGGCGGGGGAGCCACCTCTCACCGTGGTTCCCGGGACGTGTATCGCTCGCTCCCCTGACCATGCAGAGGTGATGATGACTGCGCCAGGTGCGGGTGTGAGCAAGGATCCGGCGCCAGATCCAGAGGTAACGCCTAAGGCACCGAGGAAAGGTAGAGGTCCTCCACTAGAGAGGCCGGAAAATGTGTTGAGGGAAGCGATGGATAGCTTCGCAAACACTGTGGTAGCAGCAGTAGATCCGGCTCGAGCGCAGGCCGAGCTAGAAGAAACTAGGCAGAAAATACTAGAGGGCACAAAAAAGATAGCCGCAGCTCAGCAGTCGTTGAATATGACGCTGCGTGAGTACGCAAAGGCGAACAAAGTTGATATTGTAAAAGTGAAGGGAAGAAATCTCATGAGCGAGATGAACAGAGAGGGTGATACTGGAATTGAGGAATCAGAAAACTGTTTGTCCGTGGGGCTGCTGAGGTATAGTACCCCGCCAAAGAACCTCAGAGCGGCGGATGCAGCGGCGTCCGAGTTAGAGGGTCTGACGGGTGAGGCTCCGCAAAGACAAGAAGATAGGGTTAATGAGTTGTTCGCATTACGAACAGGCAAAACGAAGAACTACTCAGAGCTAACCCGGAGAGAGTTGGAGCCTCAAAGATCGTCCATTCGGTGGTGGGTAACCCGGAGAAATCCGCTGGAGCCGCATCGTCTCCTCATAGTGGTCTAAGGAGAGAAGAGGTAGTAACCTCGGCCAGACAGAACAAACAGATCGTTCCGTATCACCCGACGCGGGCAGGGAAAGGAAAAGAAGCTTAGAAAAATGATGATCGACGGAGTGTGAGCCGAGGTGAAGCTGGCCAAGGTAACCACGACCAAGGTAATGCCGTTCAAGGGAACGTTGTCAACGGCAATGCCGGACAGCGAAACTCGGCTGGAGCAGGACAACCGCAGCAGCGGAATATATCAAGGCAAGAGCGAAGTGTCGGCCGAGGTATGCAACAGAAAGGCGCTCCACGAGAGCAAGACAGGTATAATGATGGAGACTCGGAAATGGCAAACGTGGGATACCCAAGGCCGGACTATCATGTGATAGGGTCAAGATTGGGAAGCAGGGATTTGATGCCGGATGATGCCAGGTTGAAACTGGATCGACTGTATAGGTCAGAACAAATTGAATGTCAAGATCCACCGGGTCCAGCATGTTTTGGACCCCGGATCATGAAAGAGCCACCGGTACCCAACTTCCAGCTACCCAGGGGCACGAAGATGTATGACGGTAGTACAAAGCCGGAGGATTGGCTGATAAATTATGCTACAGCTGTGAAAATTTCCACTGGCAACTTGAGATGGGCTGTACGATATGTACCCCAGATGTTGGAAGGATCGGCAAGGGTATGGCTGAACAATTTGCCGCCAGGAAGCATCAACTGCTGGATAGATTTTGAGGAAATGTTCATCAGCAATTTCTCGAATACATATCAGAGGCCAAATAGGCCGCAGACCCTAGCTATGTGCAAGGAGAGACCAAATGAGACGGATCGGGAGTTTTTAACCCGGTGGTGTACTGTGAGAAACTCGTGTGAGGGCGTGATAGAATCATAGGCCATAGCATGGTTTGCACAAGGGTGCAAGTATGCAAGTGAGCTGTGGCAAAAGTTGCAAAGGAAAATGCCAACTACGTTGGAAGAGATGATCCGGATTGCAGATTCGTATGCTTTGGGTGATCCGACTAAACCTAGGCTCGTATCAAACGAGTCAAACGATGAGTACTACTAGAGGGATGGGGCCGGATCATCTCGGAGGAATGAGTATAGAGGAAAAAGGAGAGATGATAGACTAGATCATCGATACGGTTCGCACCAAGTTGCAGCTGTGAATCAAGATCAGCCCAGAGCAGGGGGCAGTCAACGCCAAAAAACTGGAGGGCAGTGGACTCCGAGAAACAATAGCAAGAAGACTTGGACACCAGAGCAAAAGAAGCAGTGGCAAGAAAGGAAAGACCGTCCGAGGTATACTTATGAGTCGATGTTGGACCAGCCGTGTAAGTTTCACACGCCAAATCCGAATAACCCAGCAGGTCATACGACGAGGCAATGTGAGTGGATGCGCAAGATTGAACAAGGTGGTTCGGCGAATGCTCAGGCACCCTGGAATGATCAACCTCGGTAGGAGTTACCCCGGCAATGATTGCTCTCCGGAGCGAACACGCAACAGCTAATGTTGCCTCCCCCTCCACCGAGGTATGATAACAATGAGAGAAGGGATGCAGTGCATCAAGTGGAAAATCAGCATCAGCCGGATCAGAGATACCCCAGAAATGAGGGGAGAAATGAGTACAGAGAGCACCATTAGAGCTATTGTGTGTTCACCACTGAGGAAACAGATAGAAAGAGCTTGCAGCGTAGGCATATGGAGGTGAATGCAGTAATGCCTGCAGTGACGAGGTACTTGCCTTGGTCCGATCAGGAAATCACCTGGAGCATCAGGGATCATCCCAAGCTTATGCCAAGCCCTGGTTCGTATGCGTTGGTGCTGGATCCGACACTCATTGGACCTAGCATTAACGTAAGGTTCTCAAAGGTACTGATCGACAATGGCAGTAGCATTAACATCATATATGCGGACACAATGCGCAAGTTGGGTATCTTGGAGAACATGCTGCAGGCCACAAGGACAACTTTCCATGGCATTGTACCCAACATCTCTTGTGAGCCCATAGGCAAGGTCCGGGTTGACGTCTTGTTCGGCACGAGGGATAACTGCCGAACTGAAAATTTGGAGTTCGAGGTGGTGAACTTGGAAAGTGCGTACCACGCGTTACTCGGAAGGCCAGTGCTAAACAAGTTTATGGCAAGCTATCATATTAGCTACTTGAAGATGAAATTTCCCGGACCGAACGGAGTGATTACCATTGCTGGGGATTTCCGACGTTCGATGGAGTGTGCGTCGGCCGGGTCAAACTTAGCCGAGTCACTTGTGATTGCGTAGGAAAAAAGGAAAATTCAAGAGGTGGTGGCATTGGCTCAGTCCACCCAGCAGTATATGCCGGCGCTGAGTAACCCGCATGGAAGTGTCTCTTTCCAGGCCACGAAAGATACCAAGAAGGTTCCTGTTGATGACATGTTCCCAGAACGCACCGTAACAATTGGTGCCGGGTTAAGTGATAAATAGGAAAGCGAGCTCGTCAGCTTCCTCCATGAGAATCGGGACATTTTTGCTTGGTCCACACAGGACTTGCAAGGTGTTCCGAGGGAGCGGGCCGAGCAATCTTTGAATGTGAGACCCGGAGCTAAGCCGGTGAAGCAACCTCTCTGCCGCTTCGCCGAAGATAGGAGGAAAGTCATTGGGGATGAGATAGCTCGGTTGCTAGCTGCAGGATTTATCATGGAAGTTCTTTACCCGGATTGGCTGTCTAATCCGGTGTTGGTGGAGAAGAAGAAGGATGACCCGAACATGGCGGTAGTTTGGCGCATGTGTATCGATTACATGAACCTGAACAAGGCGTGTCCAAAAGATCCATTTCCGCTGCCAAGAATAGATCAGGTCATAGACTCAACTGTTGGATGTGAATTGTTGTCATTCATTGATGCATATTCTGGTTTCCACCAGATACCTCTGAATCCGGATGATCAAATAAAGACTGCGTTTATTACCCCGTATGGGGCTTATTGCTATCGCACCATGCCGTTTGGTTTACATAATGCAGGGGCAACGTACCAGAGATGTATGCAAAAATGTTTGCACGACCAAATCGGTCAAAATGTACAAGTGTACGTGGATGATGTGGTTATCAAGACCAAGGAAATCAAAACGCTCCTTGACGATATCAGGTAAACGTTTGCGAACCTAAGGAGGTTCCGGATGAAACTTAACCCGGAAAAATGCACCTTCGGTGTCCCGGCTGGGAAATTGCTTGGTTTTCTTGTTTCCAGCCGAGGTATCGAGGTTAACCCAACGAAAATCTGTGCCATCAAACGAATGGAACTGCCGAAGTGTCTTAACGATGTCCAGAAGTTCACAGGTTGCCTGGCCTCGTTAAGTCGGTTTGTATGTCGGTTGGGAGAGAAGGCATTGCCTCTTTACCAACTCATGAAAAAGTCGGATAAGTTCGTTTGGACACCGCAGGCCGATGAAGCCTTTACCCACCTGAAGAAGATGTTAGCCACTGCACCAGTGTTAGCCTCACCACTATCAAAGGAGCCAATGTTGCTCTATATAGCGGCAACCAACCGAGTTGTAAGTGCAGTGATAGTGGTGGAGCGCGACGAGGAACGTAAGTCGGTGCAAAGGCCAGTGTATTACTTGAGCGAGGTGTTATGAGCCTCAAAGCAGAACTATCCACACTATCAAAAAGTGGCATATGGCGTGTACATGGCCGCCAAGAAACTGAAGCACTACTTTGAGGAGCATCCCATTTGGGTCATATGTGAGGCCCCCATATCCGAGATAATGAGTAACAAGGATGCGAGTGGCAGAATTGCAAAATGGGCAATTGAGCTAGCTTCTTATGCACCGCAGTATGACAGAAGAGAGGCCATCAAATCTCAAGCTGTGGCGGACTTTTTCGTGGATTGGGCCGAGGTGCAATACGAACCGCCACTCCCAGATCCGAACTATTGGCGAATGCACTTTGACGGATCAAAAACCAAAACCGGGCTAGGTGCCGGAGTTGTACTCACGTCGCCAAAGAAGGACCAGTTGAAATATGTGCTGCAGATCCATTTCGCGGCATCAAACAATGTCGCTGAGTATGAAGCACTTGTGCATGGGCTCAAGGTGGCAAATGAGATTGGGATACGTCGGATCGTATACTTTGGCGACTCGGATTTGGTGGTGCAGCAAGTTTCGGGAGTGTGGGACGCACTCGATCCAAACATGGCACTGTACAAATTTCATGTGTAGAAGATATCTGGTTACTTTGAGGGATGCGAATTTCACCATGTACCCCGGGTGGAAAATGAGGCTGCCGACATGCTGTCGAAGCTCGGGTCAACCCTACAAGCAATTCCACCGGGTGTAGCATTAGAGTACCTTAGGAAACCATCCATCAGGCCCTCCCGAGAAACCGACTCAATCTATGTCCCGGAGGACACAGAATCCGGAGCTGTGCCCATGGACATTAACATGGGAAGTGGTGCGCGAAACCCGGGGACTGCCTCGGCAAACCTGGGGGCTGCTTCACTGAACCCGGGGACTCCTTCGCAAGACCCGGGGACTGCACAGCGTGATCCGATTGAAGTTATGCCGGTGGATCAGATGGAGATTGATGAGGATGTGTTCCCTGTGCAAGCAATACCAGCTTGGGCACTACCTATATTTCAATTCCTGAAAGATGGAACGCTACCCGCTGAGGAAGTGCTGTCCAGGCAAACACAGAGGAGGGGCAAAGGCCTACACGATGTCCTCCAACGATGTGTTGACCCGGAAGAAGGGATTGAAATCATATACATCAGGGGGAATGTGGGCATCATGCCTCATCCCGAGCCTTGGTAGCAAAAGCTTTCCGGCACAGATTCTACTGGCCAAGTGCCTTAGAGCAGGAAGAAGATTTGGTGAGAAAATGTAATGGTTGTCAGAGGTATGCTACCAAGACACATATGTCGATGTCGGAACTCAAGACCATACCAATCACTTGGCCATTTGCCGTATGGTGCTTGGATATGGTTGGCCCGTTCAAACCAGCAAGGGGAAATATGACTCACATTCTGGTAATGGTGGACAAGTTTACGAAGTGGATTGAGGTAAAGCCTATAAGAAAATGTAATGGAGCTACGGCCGTAACGTTTCTCAAAGATATCATCTTGAGGTACGGTTATCCTCACAGTATCATAACTGATAATGGCACAAACTTTGCGGAAGGAGCATTTGCGCGTTTTTGCCGGGATAAGAAGATCCGGCTGGATGTAGCCTCGGTAGCCCACCCCGCATCGAACAGACAAGTGGAAAGATCGAACGGATTAGTATTATCCGGGATAAAACGCCGGCTCATTGAGCCGCTGCAAAGATCAGCGGGGTGCTGGATAGAAGAACTACCAGCGGTACTGTGGAGTTTAAGAACAACTCCGAATCCATCAACAGGCTATACGCCGTTTTTTCTGGTATATGGGGCAGAAGCTGTATTACGAGCCGACATAGAGCATGATTCCCCTAGGGTCACCCAATACACAGAAGCCGAAGTGCAAGAAGCCCGGCAAAATGATGTTGATCTGCTGGAAGAAGCGAGAGAACTGGCATTGTACAGATCCGCCATATATCAGCAAAATCTCCGACGCTATCATAGCCGGAAAGTATGGCCCCAAGTCTTTCGGGAAGGCGATCTGGTGCTCCGGTTGGTACAACGTACTACTGGCATGCATAAATTATCCCCCCCATGGGAAGGGCCGTTCATCGTGAGCAAGGCATTGCACAATGATTCTTATTATCTTATAGATGCAAAGCCACAGGAAAAGAACAAGTTGGACAGGTCCGGAGAGGAATCTAAGCGACCATGGAATATAGCTCTACTTCGACTTTTCTACACTTAGCTAAGAAGTGTATCTATCCGAGTCTTCTCATATGTCGGTATGTATGTCGGCAATGACCTTATGAATGAAACGTTGGCACCTCGAGCAGTAACTCGGGGCCTGCCTTAATAATATTTGTTGTCTTTTGTGCGTTAGCTGGAATAAGTTGTTCTACTTAACTCGGAGTAGTAATGTGTGAGCACCAAGAACCCAACTCTTCGACTTGTTGCTGTCCAACAAGAATTGGCTCCATGGCAAGCAAGAGAACAAGTTTGGAATTGCGTAGCACATGAAAAACGACTAAGGAAAAGAATTTATTCGAGCCGACGTTTGTTTTTCGGACTAACCATGTATTTATTTTCAAAGTCATTATGCAGTTTTATTTTTGAGCTAAGTCTAAAAGTTTCCCAGTATTGTTATGACAATTTTTGAAACTCGGATTCGTAAGTCGTAAAACCGAATCAAGGTAGACACGAACCGAGCCAAGAGATTGGACAAACAAGAAAAAGAAACTCGGGGACTACGCCCAAGTTAATCCGGCATAAGAACTTAGTAGAAAAATATCACATGTATATGGGATACAACTCCACCCGGCATACCGGGGATTTGATAAATTTTTAAGTGTTTTTTCTCAAGGAGCTGCATGAGGAGGAAGTTCGGCATCGTCTTCGCTGCCTTCAATGTCCGAGGCGTCATCTTCTCCTTCATCGTCGGAGCCATCTTCATCGTGCTTAACCTCTTCGACCCCAGCGGCTTCTAGGAAGCTCGGCCCCTCAACCCATTCATGAATGGGAGCGTATTCGATGAGGTTATGGGCGCAAGCTTGGCACCGAGCTACCCACTCCGGGTCATTGGTCCATCTGGATCCTGTGCGCAGACGTGTCAGGAGGATGAGATCGATCTTCTCATACCACGTGAGTATGTGGTGAAGAATTGTATCAGCTGTGGCACGTCCAACGGACTCTCTCCAGAGGTCAAGCTGGGTTCCGGTTTCCATCAGCTTCTCAATGAGAAGTGCGGTGGTCTCCGGGGCATCTTCGCCAGGCCAGAACGTGTTGAAGATGTGAGTTGCAGCGCCGAGGATGTCCTTGCCGTAATTTTTTATGAGCTCCACGCGAGATGACAAGCTGACCAATAGGTCCTCCAGGTCATAAGGAATCCCTTCACCATCAGGCGCGGCCGGAGTACCCCTTTCTTGGCGGAAGTTGGCAACTGCTGCGCTCGCAATAGCAGTGCCCTCTGGAAATTTGCCTGGAAACGAGGCAAATGAGGAAGGTCAAGAAAATACATATGAAGTAACCCGGAGAAGTAGGTCAAAAAAGGGAAAGGAACTTACGTGATATATGGCTAAAGATCCGGGTTAGCTCCTTGGTGAAGTCATCATGTCTCTTCCGAAGCTGCTCAAGATCAGCGTTCGCCGACCCAAGCTGGATGCCGGACTCCTTGAGAAGATCTTGGTCCTTGGCGATCTAGAGATTGAGACGCTCGCGCTCTTTTGTGTAATTCTGACCAACCTTTTGAAGTTCGGATTGGTGCTGGGCCTTCATCTTCTCCATCTCAGCCTTGAGCCTAGCAAGCTCATTGTCCTTGGTCCGGAGGAGGGCGAGCTCATCATCTTTCTTCTTAAGCTCGGCTTGGTGCTGCCCTGCTTGTTCGAGAAAATGCAGCATCATATCAGGCATGGGCACACTATCTTCAAGCGATGCTGAAATAGTGTGTTGGCCCGGCAGAGCCGAGGTATGAATGTTTGCCGAGCCAAGGAGAGAATGAAATGGAAAGCACTGCAAGGTCGGACAGAAATGACTTACCCTTGATCTGCTCCAGATTTTTCCGCATAATAATGTTCTCAACCTCCACCCCAGCTGCGGAAACCAAATGTTGAGATTAGTTCGGCAAAGGAAGATGAAGAAAATGAAGAAGTGCTAAGGAAGAAATTTACCCCTTCTCTCGTATTCCGCGATAAGTGCAGCCTGCTTTGCGCGTAGCATCTTGTGGGTATCCAGCAAGCGTTGGAAGTCAGCACTCCGGCGATTGGTGGTCACCTGAAAGGGATACAGAAACATAAGTCAGCTTGGTGCATATTCGAAGTGTACTAAAATCCGGCCCAAGTGGAACTTAACCCGGCTCTAGGTGTGTGCATATTCGAAGTGTACTAAAATCCGGGCCAAGTTGAACTTAACCCGGCTCTAGGTGTGTGCATATTCGAAGTGTACTAAAATCCGGGCCAAGTGGAACTTAACCCGGCTCTAGGTGTGTGCATATTCGAAGTGTACTAAAATCCGGGCCAAGTGGAACTTAACCCGGCTCTAGGTGTGTGCATATTCGAAGTGTACTAAAATCCGGGCCAAGTGGAACTTAACCCGGCTCTAGGTGTGTGCATATTCGAAGTGTACTAAAATCCAGGCCAAGTGGAACTTAACCCGGCTCTAGGTGTGTGCATATTCGAAGTGTACTAAAATCCAGGCCAAGTGGAACTTAACCCGGCTCTAGGTGTGTGCATATTCGAAGTGTACTAAAATCCGGGCCAAGTGGAACTTAACCCGGCTCTAGGTGTGTGCATATTCGAAGTGTACTAAAATCCGGGCCAAGTGGAACTTAACCCGGCTCTAGGTGTGTGCATATTCGAAGTGTACTAAAATCCGGGCCAAGTGGAACTTAACCCGGCTCTAGGTGTGTGCATATTCGAAGTGTACGAAAATCCAGGCCAAGTGGAACTTAACCTGGCTCTAGGTGTGTGCATATTCGAAGTGTACTAAAATCCGGACCAAGTGGAACTTCACCCGGCTCTAGGTGTGTGCATATTCGAAGTGTACTAAAATCTAGGCCAAGTGGAACTTAACCCGGCTCTAGGTGTGTGCATATTCGAAGTGTACTAAAATCCGGGCCAAGTGGAACTTAACCCGGCTCTAGGTGTGTGCATATTCGAAGTGTACTAAAATCCGGGCCAAGTGGAACTTAACCCGGCTCTAGGTGTGTGCATATTCGACGTTCTCATGGAGCTACGTTAGTTTTCTAAAGAGCATCCGGCCGAGTAACAAGTTACTCCCCCGGAGGCTCGGGGACTAATGGTTATTATCTACAGCATGTAAAGGGGAAGCGACGTACCTCCATCATCCGCCCGGCGAGGTTAATTACCTTTGCGGCTGTGTTCATTTGGGCGGAAAACTCGGCGGGGCCGAACTTCTCCGGGAGATCAGCGTCTTGAACTACCTCTGCCTTATTCCAATTCATGACAAATTCAATCAAGCTCGGAGGGTACCGTTCACCGGTGGGCATATGGGGCGCCACCAAGCCCTTTGCGTGTGCTTCTTTCCTTTCAATCAAGGCAAGGGCTGGGATGGTGTGCAGAACCATCTGCTGTGCATCAGTTGGCTCGGCAGGGGCGTCCTTCGCTACTGGAGCTTTCTTGGGAAGCATTGATGCGAGGGTACGCTGCCCAGCTTCGACGAATGTTGGCTTGGTAGCGTCCGGAGCCTTCTTGCCCTTGGCTTGCTGGGAAAAGGAAGTCGTCGCAATGGATTTCCCCTTAGGAGCTGCCGGGGTAGTTCCTCGCCGAGGTTGAGAAGACTCGGACGAGGCAGAGGAGCTAGGCACTGGTGCTCTTGTTGCTGGACTTGGTGCCGCTGCTGATGTTTCTACTGCCGGAGTTGGTGCTGATGCCGGAGTTGGTACTGGTGCTGGTCTGGTTGCTGGTGCTGGAGCTGGTGCTGGCACCGAGGTAGCTTCGGTGGCTGCTGGTTGCGGCCAAGCCGAAGTGGTGGATGCCGTCGGCTCGGCTAGGCCGGTCTCCCCCGCTCCAAGCGTCGCCTCGGCTAGGCCGGTCTCCCCCGCTCCAAGGTTACCCTCCTCTTGCCGAGGTGGAGCAGAACCCGGAGCAGCCGCAGAACCCTCTGGAATAGGGCTCAGCGGACGTGACTCGTCGTCACGACGGGGAGAAGGGCTAGGTCAGAGTGGTGAAGAGATGCTAGATCCACTCTTAGGGACCTCCACCGGAGCCCTGCAAAAGAGAATAATGTCAGAAGAGAAATCACAACGATGCGAGGAAGAGAAAGTTACAGAAGGAAAAATGACTTACGCATCCGAGGTTTGGGCCTCCTTGGGTTTCCGAGCCCTTCGTGCTGGGGCCTTGCCTGCTAGCTTGGAGGCAGTCTTGTCCCCAGACTTCTTTTGCCTTTTAGCGGGCTGAGGAGGTCCGGAGGAGGAACTTGGAGCAGCCCCGCGCTTCTTCTTCGGCGCTACCGGAACAGGTTCGCCCATAGCGAGCGGAGGATCCTCATGGATGTGACCACCGGGGTGAGCTGATGCCGGAAAAGCAAAAGAAAGGGGGACAGCCTCAACAGGTTCAATCACCTCGACATCTGAGTCATCTTCATCATCGGGCCAATCTCTAATAGAAGAGGATTTACCCGTGGGTCGTTTCGTGGCGTCGGTCATCGGGAGGAACATCTCCTGGTCCGGCTCTTCCTCATCAGGAGTCTCCCGGTTTGGCGCCCACTTAAGGGTCATATCGATGCCGTCCTCGAGGGTCTGCTGAAGAAATTGCCGAGGAAAAGAATGAGCAAAAGAGTCAAAAATGCAACAATAACCGACACGTAATTAGTCCGGGGTAAGTTTGCAACATGAAGCTTACCGCGGGAGGAAGCCTATCGCGGCAATAATGCTCAATTCCCCAAGTCCACTCGGAGGAGAAGTCCTTGTGGGTGGTGAAGAGAGCCTTAACCCGGCTATATATCTCCGTGTTGCTCAGCTCGAAGGATGAGGTCCGGTTGGGGTCGCGGCCGAAGCTCATGTGGCACACCTTGTGGGTGCGCTTCTGGAGGGGGGAAATTCGGTTGCGCATGAAAGTGATCATAGCATCCTCGTTGCGCAACCCGAGCTTCTTTAGCTCCGCAAACCTTTTGTTGACCTAGTTGGCCAAGGCTGTGGGCTTCTTGGGAACGGCATCCCACAGCTCCGGGTTAGGTGGACCAGGAGTATAGGGGAGCAGCCGGATTAAGTCTTCGGTGCCGGTATTTCGGACGTAAAAGAAAGTCCGGGCCCACCCTTTGCAGGACTCTAACCCGGTGACCTAGGGGAAAACGGAAAACCTCCGGGGTGAGATGGAAGCAGCTCCGAATTGAGTGAGCTGCTTGTCCTCCGGATCGATGTGGATGTTTGGGATGACGTTGCGACGAAGGCCGAAAAACCGGATCCATAGCTCCTTCGTGGGCCACAGTCCGGCATAGCCTTCGATCGTGGAAGCAAAGGCGGAAAGAGAATTGATGGCGTTGGCAGGAAGATCGTGCGACTGGAGTTGGTAGGTACTAAGCCAGTCCCTGAAAAAGTCGCTCACCGGAAAACCGAAGCCCCGTTGGAAGTGGGACAAGAACACGACGTATTCACCCGGATTGGGTGAGGGGGCCAATTTGGAGGAGGCAAGGCGAGCCGCAACGCCGGCGGGGATGCGCCTGGTGTGGTAGAGCCAATCCAGGTCATCTTCGCAGACCCAAGATCCGGCCCACGCACCGCGGTCCACCACCGCGGCGTCCTCTTCCATTTCTTGCTCAGCGACGATGAGCTCCTCCTCCGTCATCTGATCTTCGCTGCCCTTGCTGGCGCTAGCGGCGTTGGGGGGCAGAGGCCTGGATTGGCGAGGACCCGTGGTGAGGGAGTTGTGTAGAAGTGGCTGCGATGCAGACGTGTGAGGGAAAAGCGCGGCGGCGACGCTGTTATTTGGGAGCACTGGAGGCGGCGCGGTCGCGAGGAAGACGAAGGAGAAGAGCAACGGGCAGAGGGGCGCAGAAGGGAAAAATCCTAAGGGGTGCGCCCCTCCGCTATTTAACCACTCCCTCGAGGGGTGACTGGGATCGCATCCGGCGGATCAGCCACACATAGTGCCCGTGTATGACCTGCCTCGGCCAATTAGTGGGGAGCCACACGGAGGGCCACAGAGCGGTGATGATCTCATGACATGACACTGTGATGTGATAAACGAGGAGGCAGGCATGCCGTGACCCGCGCACAGTGATAACTGACAATTACTGCGGCGGTTACTGTGCAGGCCCTTAAAATAAGACAACATAATGATTACCCTTCACATGGGTTGGCGTACGACAGAAGGAAACAAGACCCGGATAAAACTATGGTAACCCGGCCAGCAAGTGAAAACTTGGAATGTGCAGAGGGAAAGTAAAACCATGAGGTCCGAGTTAAAGTGGTAACCCGGACGGCAAGTGAAAACTTGGAATGTGCGAAGGGAACGTAAATCCATATAATCCGAGGTAAATAGGTAACTCGGAAATAACGACTGGAGCTCGAAATTGAACCTGATGTGGCCTTAGCGGCCAAGGCAGCTAAGACCACACCAACTTTAGGGACTAATGTTGGGGGGATACCCCCGGGTAGGGTCACGCCGTGGTATAAAGGCCGAGTTAGCCGAGGTTCGGCAAGGCCAAAGCGGATGCTGGCCGGGTCACCTAAAGGCAAGCTGAATCACGAGGTAACCCGGACCAGGAGGCGTTCGCCTGACTAAGTCTCAACCGACTTAACGAGTAAGTCAGAAATGCCTGTTTTACTTGTATGCAGGAACGGGCGTGGCCGGATCAGCTATGATCCAGGTCATGTCTAGCTTCTAGGAGAAGGAAGGAATCTCGCTGGTCAAAAGAAGCCCCGGTACGCACTACCTGAGTGAAGCAAGGAAGGGCAGGACCACCGGAGCGTGGCCGACAAGGCTGACGACGCCCATGTCGGCTAACACGAGCGCCGCAGAGGCTCACGTAGCCTCTACATGTGTGACGCGGGGGAAAAGCACCCCGGTCGGCTTACTACGTTGAGACCGAGCTCCCTCTATAAAAGGGAGGCTAGGGAATCAGTAGAGGGGGTTCCGCGGTTCTGTTTTGGCTAGGGTTTTAGGTGCGATCTATGGGTGAGAATAAGAGAGCTCCTTCTTCCTCCTCTCGCCAATAAAGCTCTAGGAGCACTTGGAATATTGGAATCAAAGCAAATACAAACTTCTGTGTGGAGATTCACTTTACTATCTCTCCCTGGATTCCCCTAGCGTGTATTAGTCCCCACCTTTAGCCTATCCATGGCATCTGCCGTGACACCACCACGACAAGCATGCACTAGCAGGACTGCGTTTTGTGAGAGGCGTTCCCGGTGTGACACGCCTACACATTCGCCAGGTGCAAGGTCTCTCTTGGAGCCGACGCCGCGACGTACATGCATGGTTGTGCGTGGGTTATCGCGGCAGAGAGCTGAGCTGGTCCCATAGGTTGCTATAGACGCCCACGGGTTCTCACGTTTGCCGGCTGAGCTGGCATTATCTCTGCATGTACGCTCGATATCGACACCGATAGCCAATCTGGCAGTGCACCTTAGCTGGACGTGGGTTCTCGCATTCGACAGGAGAGCTGGTGGATAAACTGGCATCGGAAGGCATGGGCAACATGGGTTATCGCGTGCGAGAGCGGAGCTGGTCGCATAGACTGCAGTTGTAGACTATTGTAACATCCCAAATTTTTCTGCAATTACAGATGTGACTAGAAGCATGCATCGTATCCTTGCATCATGGCATCATATAATAAAAACTGCATCCGATATTTTTCTTCCTAAATCCCTTAGTCATATAAAGACTAAAAGGGTTAAACATTATCTAACCTCCTAAACTCTTGCAAAAGTGTTATTTTATAACCTCCTTCTACTACTCTTCTTTTTACAAAATTTTAGAGACCAATTTCGTTTAAATCAGAATCCGTTTGCAAAAGTTACGCAACTTCTAGTAAAACAGAATAAATAAAAAGTATAAAAAAAAGCGAAACCTAACCAAACCGGGCCAGCCGAGCCAGCCCGGGACTTAACTACTGCCCGCCTGGCCAGGTGGGCGTCGCGCAGCACGTGGGCCGGCCCAAAGCCGCGCCAGCCTCCAGCCTCCTGCGCCCACAGCCGCCGACAGGCGGGCCCCACCCGTCATCCCTCCCCCCATCGAGTCCAGGTCGGACACGGACGCCACCGCGTTGGCAACCACCTCCGGCCGAATTGGAGCGGACTCCGTAGTCCCCGCGCCAAGAAAACCCGCCTATTTAAAGCCCTGGCACGCCTCCCGCAAAACCCTAGTTTTTTTCTACCCGACCGCCACCGACCCGCCGCCAATCGCTCGCCGGAGCTCTGCCAGACTCCGCCGCCTCCAGCCGCTGCCCGCCGCCACCTCGGGAGGAAGGAGCCGATGCCGCCCCCGGGAACGGAACCGCGGCGAGGAACCGGTCGCCGTCGTCTACTCCACCGGGCCGAGGGAGCACCGCCTCGCCGCCGTCGATTGTCGCCGACCGCCGCCGATGCTCCGCCGCCACCCGCCGTTGCCACCCGCCGGTAAGCCACCACCCCGCCTCTTCGACCGTTAGATCGCAATCTAACGGCACAGATCGGTCAAACCGACCCCGGCCAACCGCGACTCGCCGCGTGGCACGCCCACGTCATCGCTCATGTCAGTGCCGTGTCTTTGCCGCGTCAGCGTCGCACGCGCCCCCCTGGACCAATCCCACGCCGCCACTTGGCGCTGCACAGCTGGCCACCGTCCTGTTTTCTTTTAAATCGGCAGAAAATACTTTAATCTTGTGAAATTCATAGTAATTCGAGTATTAGTCCAAAATTTGCGTATAATATACCGTTGGATTCATAATTTTGAGTAGAACACATATCTACAATAATATTGCTGTTTACCACAACAATATTTCAGTAGGATTTAAAGTTTAGATTAGAGTATTTTAATTCTAGAAAATTATCTGTAGCTCCGTTTTAGTTGATTCTTGATGCGTTGGCTTTGTATCGACGAGACCTTATGTAGAAAATTGTCATATCATGCTTAGGATGTTCAGATCTGTCTCGAGGTAGATTGGAGTTGTAGATCTAGTTTTGAGCTTGGTTATTTAGGGTTTAACCCAAAATACTTAAAATCTGTGGGGAATCGATTCTAATGACATCCCCAACTCAACAACACCCCTGAATAAAACCCTTGGTCAAATTTGAATCCATCCTTGCATATTACCGGTTTGCATGCATGCATATTCTACTTCGTGACTTTGTTTTGTGCAAATTGTGATTGGATCCATGTTTGTTTCGTTAGATTGCTCGGAGTGCGCTGAGGAGTACTGTTGTGTAGAGTGCTTCTTGGATCAAGGAAAGTTACACCACTTGTTCATGTTTATGGCCCAGTTTTGACTATGCCTGTTTTACTCTTCAAATTCTGTAGTATGCATGTGTAGGATTTTGGTAGATTTTCTTAGTACTATTTTCGCAAGAGCGGTTTTGTAGTATGCCATGAGTAGCTCTATGCTTAGGAATTTCCATACCAATAGGTTTTCCTGTTTTTCTAAGTTATGCTTGCTATGCGATATACTTGTATATATCAAGTACCGTTGGGAGGGTTCGAAAGACTCAAAAATTTCTAAGTATGAGAGCTCTCTCGAGCGAACTTTTCTTCTCAAAACCCCCTTCAAAATAAAACTAAGTTTTCTTCTGGGCGGAATGGTTGTCGGGACAACGAGTGGGATTTTTGGTGGAGGACGGCTGCCCAGGAATCAAAGAAATCTGCCATGTTTCAGAATTCAAAAGCTTTCCGTGCAACCACAATACATATGGGCTCTCTCTTGGCTTAGTACTTAGTGGGAAACCTCACCGGGGTACCAACATTTGGAGGTTCTTGGCACGGTTGGATCCAGCTGGTAGAGGGGCTACTAAGGGAAGGCCTCGCCATGGTCTTGTCTATAAAAGGACTTGATCATGGATTGTGGGGAAAGTGCACAACCTCTCGATAGTATTGCAATCTGATCGATCAGCCGTGTTCATAGAAACAGAACAACTTTGAGCATCTGAAGGATGGAGCCTCTGAAAGATCTTCCTCTCTCTTTTCCAAACCTAACGTTTTCTAAACCCCAAGGCGTGAGTAATATCGCCGTTGGGCGGGATTTTGGTAACTTGGTGCGTAATATCCAAGTGCTAGGTTGATTGGGCACTTGGTGAGTAATATCCACGTGTTCCATTCGACCCTATACTATTTATCAAAGTTTACAAAGTAGGGATCCTCTTTTCTTATTACATTGATAAAATTGGCTTTACGCAAATGAACCCCAGAGCCTACTCTTAGCTTTGCATGTAGTGATAGTCTTACTCTTTTCTTGGTGTAATTTGCCAATACATTCAAAGTATTGACCCAACTTGTTGGCTACACGTCTTATGTGCAGAATCCAAAGATTGAAAGGTGCGTAGGGATCGCGGGTCTTCACGCAGCTAGCCTGAGGCGTTGATGGACTCATGTTTTACTTAGTTTCCGCTGTTTTATTTGAGCTAGCTATAAGCTATGCAAGTTGTAATAATTATACTCTGGATTATTCGTGTAATAATGACTTGCGTTTTACATGATATTCATCGACTGTGAAGTGCTAGCTATTGATCCAGGGACTAGCATGTTAATCACAGGGACTGAGGATCCTAACGATCCGAGGTCGCAACAACTATAGACATCTGTGGTTTCTTGGGTGATAGGGCCCATCCAGGCGGTCATGGGTTAATGTGCCTCTTCACGTGGGGATCGTGCGGTGGGCGCGAGTTATGGTGACCCTCTTATCCTGATCGAAAGGCTAATACGGTCATTAATAGACCGACTACAATGCTCCCCTATAAAGACGTTGAACTCACTCCCTTTCTTGCTTCCATGAAACCCTAGGTGCCACACACATCGATCTGCCCCCTCTCTCTCTTCTTCCCAAACTCACTCTCTCAAAGTTTTAGCTACCACCTTAGATTCCACTAGTGTCTCATCTTTTTTGCATTTCAAATATCGGAGGATGCGGAGATGTTAGACGGGGACATGACGAGGCTGTTACGGAAAGAGCGGCGGTGATGTTTCAACTCTCAGGTATTTTGGAACGCTCGCTTCCTCTGACTTCTTTTTTCTCATCGTTTCTTGCGGATTTTGGTTCTTTGTCTCGCACTCTCTCTCTTTGCCATTTCAAGGGTCACGAAACTCATCAACAGATCAATGGCAACATCAACAGTGGAAACACGTGGACGGGAAATGGGTCCTCTCTCAGGTATGTTGGTGCGCTCGCTTCGTCTGGCTTCTTTTTCTTCATCGTTTCTTGCGGAATTTTGGTTTTATCTCTCTCTTTGATATTTTGGGGACCCATAGCTCGCCAATAGATTAATGGGCCAATGGGAGGTGTTTGTGCCCCTTCTTCTTTGACTATGGACATTCCCACCGCACACCTAGGTTGACATCACATCCAAGTAAGAAGGCACACTACAGTCAACGGACCCTCTGCCTATCTATCTAAGATGTATTTGTATCTCTTCTAGTTATCTTTAGCATCGGACTAATTTGTTTCCTATGAATACTTTGTTTACATCTTTCCATAGCGGAGCTATCCATTTCAAGACGACAGAAGCGGACAAAGCAAGGATGCTGGACAAGAGAAGCTGACAAACCGATGACTCTTGCTCTTCCAAGACGAGACACGCCTGAGAAGCAAGTAATCTACTCCTTCCAAGGCGACGCTCAAAAGAGGATATGGACACATTAAAAACGATTTCCATGTCGCTGCATTTGTAACCATAGTTTAGCTTGAGGATAGTTTAGATCTAGGTAGATTTTCATGCTTCCATTTAGGATAAATGGAGCAATCTATAGATTTGTCTACTTATCCTTGGGATACGTGAAGAAATACATATGTTTCTTCATTTATCTTAGAATAACTGTGTAGAGATCTATATTTTTTTATCCTTTGCATATTTTAGACTAAGCGTCTGTAACACATAAAAGTATATGAGCATCTTCATGAATGTGCGTTGTCCCTATTCTTCCATGATAGCATCTTAAACTATGTACAAGCTTTAATCGCTGTTTTTATGGCATGAAGATTTGTCTTCACATCTTTCATTTGACACGACTGTGTCGAACAGTTTCTATACTCGCAGTTGTGAAAGGTTTTCTTAGGATTTTGCACCAATTGTGTCCTTTGGTGCAAATTGTTTTCTCATATAAATGCGAACTCTTTCTATTGTGCGTCTGTGAATGGCTTGCTTGGGCTAGGCACTTTATCACGGTATTTTCGAACTCGTGATAAGACACATGGCCTCTATTCAAGGAAACATGACGCTTATCTCTGTCAGACAGTGTGCACTTTTTGACTATCTTGGAATTCATGTTATTCGTGCATGTGCACGATACATGAAAGACTCGCTAATCCAGGTTATTTATTGGCGACCCATGTGGATGGTACGAGCGAGGAAGTAACAGGCTCTTGTGACAGTCTGCCTAGCTTGGCTCTAGATCGCATGTTTGGTACTGTGGTTGCGCTAACTTCGCTAGCGACTACTGAAGCAATAGACACTATGATGTGCCTGGCTCAATGGGAAATAGTGGTTCATTAAACTTCATGCGCATGTTGTCTTCTGTACTTAGTAATCATTGACAGCATCTCGCCCGATGCATCTTTTCAGTTCCTACTTTCTACTGTCAGCTGCATTTATCTACTCGCTTAGGCTATTTGTACTAATGTCAACTGCATTTATATTTTGTGTTTAATCTTACATCGTTTTGTCTAATGGCCAGGCCCCGGGGGGGGAGAGAAGTCTCGTTGGATTAAGGTTTAAATCTCCTAGATTGCTTCCAATGTCTATTATGTGTTTATGTAAGTGATGTGGTGCATTACCTTCCCACCAATAAGATTCATGCTTAGGCATGATCTACTAGTACTATGAAACCATAGGTTTAATGCCCGAACCCTCTATAGATCCATATGATCTCTAATCTATTGTCTAATGATAGTTTTACTACTATCTTAGGACTAGGAATTTAGCTATAACCTTTGTAGATTCCTAAGTTTTCTCGTGTTGATAAATATTACCTTCTCCTAGCTTGCCTTCTCTGGTTCACTCGCCTCTCGAGATCTTTCTCTCATGACTAGTGTGTGTTTCTAGTTTGTGGTCATGGGCATTGTGATCTCTACCCCTAGGATCAAGTGTCTATTTATAGTTCTCTAGGAGCCCTATATGGTTAACCCCTCGAGGTTTTCATGGATTACTAAGGTGCATTGTTATGCGTGAACCACCCTTGTACTTTGGCTTTATGTGTAGGTTCTTGACACCTAAGCTTGCCTAATTTGGCGTGATTGTTCGTTTTTGTCTTATTGCCTATTTTAGACAATGTCAGGTGGGTTTTTAATATAACTTAGCCTTGAAATAACTTAGTGTCTAAGGTTCCTATGTGGCATTATGAAATACTTATTTTAACCATGACAAATGGCATTTGTCACTAAATGGGTCTTGGGATAATTTGTCATGTGGGCTTTGACAATTAAGATCTGATTAAGAAATACCATTGGGCTTATTTGCATACTTAAGTGAAAACTAAATTTGTAAATATGGATGATTATTTTAAGCTTCCACTTTAATTATGTGAAAAACTTAATTAGCAATATGGTTAACAATAATTTCTAACTAAGGCTTAATATTATTAACTAATTGAAAACTCAATTAATCAAAGTGGCTTGATTAGGTAAAGTCAAATATGTGTAATAATCAACTCTCAAGGTAAATGGATGATATGATATGATAGTCTTGTTAGTCATTATCCTGGTATAAGTCTTAAAATGAGTACTAGTTACTCAAACATAACCACACCAATGTTCTATTCATAAGCTATTACTTACGGCTTGGGATAAGTTTTAAGTGTAGGGAACTTATCCTCTTGAGAAGATAATACTATTCAGTGATACATATTAGGTTAGTTCCAGTTGGCTAACCAAGGTTGACTCTAGATTGAGTTAACTTATCGAATATCTAGTTTCTTATATTATCTACTAGGACTCTCAGCCTAACAATGATAGAAATACTTCTAACATATCCAGATCTCTTCCTTCTAATGATTTGGATTGGATGGTTAGAATATAGAAGAATATAATATATGGAGGTATCTCTTAGATAATGCCCGTGTACTAGAGAATTGTCTAGCACATGTAATGACAAATTTTGAATGATTAGAAAAGATAAGATAAAAATATATCATTGGTTATTTTCTTAACGGTGTGATTTTGTTTATTGTTCGCTTTTATTCACTAGTCTTACTTGTACCTTCCTAAGATAGAGTTTTAGCAAATAACATATCAAAGTTTATAATGCTCAACTTGATGACCTAAGTCTAACTCGTCAACTTAATGAAATCTTCAATTACTTTGACTAGTTCGAATAAAAAGTTTCAAATTTCCATAGATTTTCCATGAATGAATGCAATGCACACACCTATATTCTACCCATTTCGAGTCTTCCAATCGATGGGATGTTACACGGATTAAAGGAGGAGCAACCCCATACGTGCAGCTTGTCCATGCCATCGCAAAGCCAGCCCAAGTTTAGGCTAGGAATACAACAAAACGGATCGGTCCGCGAGTCCTAGTCCATTTGTGGGGCATCCTTGGGGTTATCCTCTATTGCTAAAGATGATGTGGTACTATTTGTTAAAATCTCTTATCTTTCCATAGTCTTTACTTTCTTTTACCATGACTTTATCTATTGTGCAATGATATTTGTTTTGGTGTCTCATATTATGTTATCTTGCATTTCTGTTGGTCTAGAAAATATAGGGGGAGTATTGATACTAGTTCATGTACACTTGCATTAAAACAAAAATAATTTATGCACATCTCTAGTGGGAGTCATAGATGTTCTCTAAACCAAATTGCTAAATATTTTGTATATATGTCTTGCAAATCCTTGTGTTGCCATCAAACACCAAAAGGGCAGGGGATTGAAATATTCCCTACTAAATGTGTTTCGGTTTTTGTTGTCAACACAAGTGAGGCTAACTGTGTGATAATTATTCTAGATGATTCAATTTGATATAGCACAAGACGGTATTCGTACCCACAAAAGTGACAAGATACTAGAATATTTCAAAGACTTTTATTTTGGTTGATTCATAGGAAATCCGTACAATCAAGAGGGACCGCTCAACTTAAGGCTTGTTTAAAAATCATATCGTGTGCACAAAACATTTTTGCACCCACCAGCCCACCTATTTTGCAATGGAGAAGAGACACCCAAAATATTGTTAACACTGGTGCTCTAGCTCCGGAGACTCTGCTCTTCCTAGACTGGAGATTCCGATCTACCTAGAACAAAGATTCTAGTGTGACCAGGCCGGAGCCTCTAGGAGAGTCTCCATACTGGCAAACAAGAGATACACCCAAGTGTGTTTATCTCTGATTTTGGTCTAGATATTACCTTAGGGACTTCTTCGGAGGCTCCCACTCATCACACTCGGACCGGAGATTTCGGGCTTCTCTGACCGGAGACTCTAGTGTGAGACTTCCTAGTCCATAGTCTTCGGTCTCCCTAAGCTGAAAACTCCCTTGTGAGCTGTCCGTAATAGTCATATTTTGGGAGGACCTATATAAACTCCCCCTTCTCCCTCAAGGAGGTGTTATGACTTACACCCTTTCTCCTCCATTGTTGCTGAGCTTAACTTGACTAGTTATCCCTCCCTAGATGACATAGGTATGACTTATTGGGTTCCGATAATTGATATACCTGGTATGCACCTAAGCTATGACCCATGAAGCCACCAAGAACTAGGATTCCTGGAAGCATCTGAAGCCTAGGAACTAGACGTATTGATCAAGATAGAAGTGCCAACCATCATAGCCATATAGATGTAGACTAACTTGTAACCGATCCATGTTGGACTCTAAGACCCAGCCCCTCATATACAGGTTGGGATGAGCCGACAAAGAGAGCACCGTAGGATTGAGAAAAACACCACCTG
Organism: Avena eriantha; assembly: GCA_910589775.1. NCBI lineage: Eukaryota > Viridiplantae > Streptophyta > Magnoliopsida > Poales > Poaceae > Avena > Avena eriantha. Next base: position 213,105,260 of record OU342741.1, read on the forward strand.
TCGTGAGTTTGATTGCATCTAGCGAATTGGTGACACTGTAACCCACTGTTTTCCTAATCAGGCAAGACTGCAACTCCCTTGTTTGTCTGATAAGCCAAAAAAATCACCAGCGCTCTCTTTTTCATCAAACCCAAGTCCATAATCATGGACATTGCCGAGGTCACCCATGGACAATTGGCGCTGTCTGTGGGAACTTTGAGCACTGGAGTAATGAATTTGGCAGCTACATCTTCACCAAGAAACAACCCGATGATTGAGGTCGGCGAGGTCCACTACAATCCCACCAATCTTGATCCACACCCACCCACCCCTCTTCCGGCCTCCGAAAACTTCGATCGGGAGATAGGTTTAATGATTGGGTGGTTCCACTTTCGCATCAGGGCAGCGAAAAACCTCTGCCACTCGGCTTCGATCTACTCGGATCCGTTGGCCGCAATCGCGGCACCTACGGCAACACCGACATTTTCTATAGGATCCACTAGAAGGGCCACCTCGCACCCGAGAATTGTTGAAAACTGTTGTAGCCACGCCGTGGATTTAGGGGATTTGGCCGATATCTATGACTGTCTCTCCTTCAGATCTGACTCTGAACCAACATCATCTCACAGCATTACCTTCACAAGCGGCGAATCTGAAAAAAAAAGCATTAACACCGGAATCAAAAAAGTCGACTCGTACCTAGAACAGGACCCGTGGGATTTCACTCATCTCCAAGATAGTGTCTCCTACGATTTCAACGACTACACGGACAACTCATACATGGAGCGCCACTAGGTGTATGTGATTATAGGACCCATAAACAGACAAAGGAACCTCAATAGAACATGATAACCATGGTAACCCTATAATCCAACCCAATGCTATTCTTTCATAAAACAATACAAGTGTCTTCAGGAACAAATCGGAAACACCTATGGAAAACCATGTTGTCTAAGGAGGAGGCGGATCATGTGATGGTGAACGAATAAGTATTTGGCTATCACTAGATGCCTGGGAGAAATCAAGAAACATCGTCTCGGGTGCAATACCTATAACAGTGGATGCCTCACTCGAAGATATAATGGTCTACCAGTACCTCCTCCACAAGCATTAGAGGGAACTAGGTAATTTGAAAAGGGACTTGGAGGAGCGGAAAAGAAGAGCCGACGAATCAAGCATATGATGGGCGCAACTCACCTCCACCCACAACTCCAAAAGCATCACATGACAATCATAACCAGGAAGGGCGATTCTCGACTGAATAACATACCTGAAGCCAAAAGACCCGAGTTAACCCGAGACCTAGACTTGTCATTCATGACAGTAGATTCAGCGAGCCATATCAAGGCTAAACTGGCACAAGCCGGTCGCATCTTAGACCTATCCACTCACAACTCAACCGGCAAGAAACGATCCATGGCCAGCCATCCATCGCTTCGCCCTCACGGGCCTCGGCATGGTCGGAACAACACTCACAAAAGGGGACCAGGAGATTTTCCCGTGATCCAACAAATCACCACATCGTCGTAGTAGCCCTTGGCAGGTGGCAGAGACCCGAAGGTCCAGATCACCGCATCACACACGCTTCACTCACACCTCACATAGTCACGACTCCAGTGATGACATTACGCAACACAAAATCGACAATTCTCGGGAGAGTTGTAGCACGAGAAGGTACTCAGACGATGAAAGTGAGGATGACCTTGATCCATGTGGTGCAAGTTGCTTTACCCATTGGGTTCACAAAATGCCTGTACCCAAGGACTTCAAGCTCCCCCACAATCGTCATAAGTACGATGGCCTCCAAGAGCCAGAGCCATAATTGGCCGATTATTTCCAAACTAGAAAACTCCTAGGTGGATCAAAATCCACCTCCATGCAAAAGCCTACCGTTGCATTTAACTGGCACCACACAGTCCTGGCTTCGGGAGTTACCCAAAGAAACAATCAGCAGTTGGGATGACATGGAGGAAAAATTGATCAAAAACTTCAAGTCCACATTCAGTCGACCGACATCTATTGAGCAGTTGCGAGCATGCAAGCAGAAATCAGGAGAAGCAATACGTGCATATATATAGTAGTGGAACATCATCAAGAACTTAGCTGAAAGTATCTTTCATGAGAGGGCAATCGATGCCTTCAATGACGTCTTGTGCGAGAAAGAATTCATAGAGGAGATTGGTCGAGTGGAACCAAAAACAACATCCTAGCTGATGGACATAGTGAATCGATGGGCCAATGGCGAGGATGTAGTAAACAATAAACAAGAGCGGTCACCCAAAGAAGACCGCGATTGGTAAAACACCGACAATAGGAGGCGATGCAACTATGATGGTTACGGTGGGCCAAGACATGTTGCGGCTAGTTATATTAATGAGTACAACCGCGGGAGTGATAATCGCAGTGGAGGCTATCGAGGCAACCAAGACGAAGCTGGACCGAGTGGGACAGTGCAATAGTATCGGTCAAGACCACCTAGATATGCACGATGCCAGATCTACAAATGTTAGACAGACCACGCCATATGCATTATTATATTTACTCGGAAGGGAGAAGGCGATCAAATCACCTCATGAAGGACTGTTGCAACTTTTCGGGGCTTCAACGGACATATAGCAACAAGGTGGCCGAGGCAACAAACCAAGGATACGACACCGCACTCTAAACGTTAGCACTCAACGCGCCACCACCACTAGGTGCACCCCCGGCAGCCGCTATAATTCAGGAGAAACCCGAGGAAAACAGAGACTAGAACAATGTGTATTCGAGGTCCACGGGAGAAATGAACATGATCCGTAAGTGGAGCCCGTCCAACAGAACACAAAAACTAATCACCCAACAAGTTAACATGGCAGTAAGGATGCCACCGCCAACACCCGAGTACCTCAACTAGTCTGAGAAGGAGATTACCTTCAGTAGAGATGATCACCCTCTTTCGGTCCCCCGACCGGGTCATTCGGCGCTAATAGTTGAGGCCTAAACCGGCGGGTTCGACATGATTAAAGTCTTCATCGAGGCAGGAAGCAATATCAACCTCATCTATGTGAATACACTACGCGCAATGAACTGCTCTCTAACCAATTATCTCCAACGGATACCTCCTTCCACGACATCATGTCGGGCAAACCAAAAGTCCCCTTAGGCACGATCTACCTTGATGTTGTCTTTGGGACCCAAGAAAATTTCAGGCGAGAAAAAATTGAGTTCGAGGTTATGGATTGGCCATCATAGTACCACGCAATCCGGGGGCGACTAGGATTTGCACGGTTCATGGTAGTGCCACACTACATGTACATCATGATGAAGATGCCAACACCTAATGGAATCATAACTATCATGGGAAGCTTTTCCTGGTCGGGCAGCTACGACCGCGAGTTCAACAAGATCTCTGAGTCTTTCGACATGGAGAAGGAGTTTGCCCAGCTCAAGATCACTGATGAGCATGATGTCATGCTAGAAGTAGCAATATCCATACCTGATCAATTCTTCAACTCCTCAAAGGACACAAAGGAAGTCCAGGTCCACCCGATGGACCCAGAAAAGATAGCCTATGTGGCATATAATCTTAGTCCCGCATAGAAAATCGTTCTCGTTGAGTTCCTCCATGAGCGCTGGTAGATTTTTGCATGGGTCCCAGCTGACATGCCAGGAATTCCTTAGGAACTCGCCGAGCACGCACTCAACATATATCCTGACACAAGACGAATCAAGCAATCAATTCATTGCTTTGCGGAGCCAACACAAGGTCATTGGAAAAGAACTCCATGGCTTACTCGACGTGAATTTCATCAAAGATATAAAAAAGCAATGTGGGTCACCAACCTAGTGTGTGTCCCGAATAAAAATACGGTTAAACTACGCATGTGCATAGACTTCACCACACTAAATAAGGATTGTCCAAATGATCACTTCCCACTCCCCCAAATTGACCAAATCATTGATTCAACCGTCAGGTGCGAACGTCTTTTCTTCTTGAATGCATACTTAGGGTACCACCAGATCTGGATGAAAGTAGAATACCAAGATAAGACATCATTTATCAGACCTTATGGTGTATTCTGCTGCACTACAATGCCTTTCGGCCTGAAGAACTCGGCTTCCACCTACCAACGGATGATGCAAAATTTCCTCTGAAACAAAATCAGTAGAAACATCCAAGTCTACATCAATGACATCACAATCAGAACACGACAAGAATGAACATTTATCGATGATCTTCATGAAACATTTGATAAACTCGACAAGTACTACATTAATCACAATCTGACGAAGTGCTCCTTTGGAGTCTATGTTGGGCAACTCCTCGGATACCTCATGTCGGCCAGGGGAATTGAAGCAAATCCTGAAAATATACATGAGATCCTAACAATGAGGAAGCCAACAAATCTATGAGGTGTCCAGCAGGTAGCTAGGCGCGTGGTAGCACTGAGTCGATTCATCGCTCGGCTGGGCGAAAAAGCACTAGCATTTTATGCACTGCTAAAAAAATTGGAAACATTCAAGTGGACCGATGAAGCCCAACGAGCCTTCGAAAACCTCAAGAAAACACTTTCAACATCGCTTGTTCTGGTGTCACGCAAGGAAAAAGAACTGCTGCTGCTGTACATTGTCGCCACCAACTAGGTGGTCAACACAGTATTTGTCGCCGAACGACCCGAGGAAGGAAAAACCCACTATATACAACATCCGGTCTACAACCTCGGTGAGGTATTATATTCATCCAAACAAGGGTATCCGCACTATAAAAAGCCTGCACATGGTGTCTTCATGATAGTGAAAAAATTACGACACTACTTCTCCGAGCATCGGATAGTGGTGTTAAAGGAGGTGCCTCTCTCCAACATCCTCAACAACCCCGAAGCTACGAGACACATCTCCCTTTTGGGCATCAATTTATCCACTCGAGACATCATGTACGGGAAGTGAAAGACAATAATGTCATAGATCTTGCCTGATTTCATCGCATAATGGATGGAACTCCAAAGCGTGGGTCCTCCAGATCTATTGAGTGTGTGTACCATGTACTTCGATGGATCAACCAAAGGATAGGGTGCTAGTGTCATACTGACATCGCCCAAGGTGATAAAATGCGCTACATACTTCGGATGAGCTTTCCAAACGCACGAAAAAACGAGGCAGATTATGAGGCCCTGTTGCACGGTATGCGTATGGCAAAAGAGTGCGGTAAAACTCGCCTCGAAATCTTCAGAGATTCCAACCACTTTGCACAACAAGCAATGAACAAGTGTGACACCATCAGCGACAACATGATCACATACCGCGACATGTACATCATCATGTAGGCTTATTTCGATGGGTGTGAGGTCTCCCATATTAGCAGAGCAACGAGGAAGCCGACAATCTTGCAAACATCAGGTCCCTCTGCCCATCCATACCACCTGGGGTTTTCTAGGAGAAAATTAGTGATCGCTCCATCAAGGTCAAGAAAGCCACTGAAGCCGCAAAACCAAAGGCATGCAAGGGGAAAACCCGTGAATTGACTCGAGGGTTGCACCATCACCCGAACCCAAACTTCCTGCTCTAGAAGACGGGGAAGAACCATGTGGATGCAGCCGTACCTAGCATACATGGTAAATGGAGAGCAACAGGAAGATACAGTCGAAGCACGACGCATCACCCACCGGTCTAGGGCCTTTAGAGTAATAAAGGGAGAACTCTACAAAAGAAGTATCTCGGTTGTGCTCCGGTGATGTGTGCTACCCGATGAAGGGAATATCATCCTCAAGGACATCCACAAAGGAATACATGGCCACCACCACTACAAGAAATATGCTCACTAGTGACCTTTTCTTAATGACTATGCATTTTTGGTCATAGATCTATGACCATTCTAAACCATCGGTCATAGGGAATTTGGGAGGGTCCAAACCTTGAAAAATAATGACCAATTTAGTGAAGAAGGTCATGATATCTTAACATGAAAAGGTCATAGATATATAGAACTAGTTTGGAGCCTTTTATTTGGTAAACTATGACCAATTTAAATGGTCGTTGTGGTTAAATTCCGAGACAAAAAGATTACAAGATTGCCAACTCAGCAATGTCACCTTCATATAATGTCCATGTGTCTTTTTTTCTTACTAGTCATGTGTATGTGGCATGTCAAACCACCGTACCAAAGAAATTCACGCGCACGAATATATGGCAAAAAAACAGCCCCATGGGGGATCGAACTCAAGACCTCACAAATTCGCCGAGGGATACTAACCGCTGCACCTCTCAACTCCTTCATGTAAGATAGGGTGCTCGACTATTTTTAACCATCACTGTGGTACATAAAGGCACGCACGAATATATGGCAAAAAGGAGAGCACCTGAGGAATAGACCCAGTGACCTCATCAACTCCGAAAGGGACCTAACCACCACGTCGCTCAACCAATTCATGCCAGATAGGGAGCTTGGTCTTATTTAACCACCACGTGGTACATAGAGGCACAAATATATGACACAAAAAATAGAGCACCTGCGCTCGAACCCGAGAACTCCTCCTCTAAACAAACCACCAAACCACCACACCATCATATAAGTTCTGATAAACTACCCGGAATGGAATTAGCTATTTAAGCATCTAACAATCGGGTTGGGCCTGGGCGGGAGAAGCCCAAAATATTTTTGTTCTTGTGATTTTATCCTGTGGCTGGTCCACTGGCCCATAGACCATTAGAAGGTTAGTTTTGGTTGGAAATTGTGGTCTTGTTGTATGTTTTGAGCCCACGTAATTAGAGGGACTTCAATTTTTTTAGAAACTTTACAAATATAAATTTAACTTCAATTTTGCATATGACCTCGGTTTAAGATGATATAAATATCATTTTGGTTTATCTCAAAGATATGTATAACCTTCATGTTGGCAAGTTTCTCATTTTATGTCATTTGAGTGTATGGTCTATCTTTTTTTTTCTTGTGCTCTCAAAATGCATTCAAAATAGCGACATGAATGTTCTTCGTTAGAGGTTGAAACTTTCTAACCTTTCAGTGGGTCTATGATAAAATAGCACATTTTAAACCTAGAAATGATTTTTTTTAAAAATCATAAGCAAAATATCATGTACCTGTAGTTTAAATCGGACCCACTTCCTTCAGATTCGGCAGGTATTTGTATTTTCCGCCAAGGATGGACGGAAAGGTATCAGATACCTCGGTTGGGACATTAGCCATGCAAGGTGGTCTAGTATTTTTGAAAAATAGGGTGGCACCATTTTGAAACTTTCACTTGGTAGTTGCTTAACAAAACGCCCTGTTATTTGCACTCGAAAATGGAAAATGCTTTTTCTGTGTGGCGAAAAGGAAAACTTCCTCCTACAACATTGTTCGCTTACCATGGCTACTGTTGTCGGTAGTCTAGCCGAAGTTGCTGCCTGGGAAACCACATGTCTTAGCTGCTGCTATCAGCCACATCCCCGAGCTTCTTCTACTGTTTCCGGTCAGCACTGCAAGCTTCTACTGGTCGTGATGTCCATCTCCCCCCATTCATGTATTTTGTCTAATGTTTAAATATTTTTGCTATAGTGGTGTAGTATAGACTAGCATTAGTGAATCATAATGCATGTTCATCATTGGTATACTAGATCCATAAAAACTTGGTAATCACTGATTATACATGCATTCTGATCAGTCCTGACTCGTGTAATAACGAGCTCGTTTGGGAACCCCAAGAGGAAGGTATGATGAGTAAAGCAGTAAGTTTTTCCTTAGTTATGAAACCAAGGTTTGCAATCCAGTAGGAGCAAGCAAACACCTCCAAGGTGTTACTGGCTGGACTTTGGCAGGGCGCACTACCGGCGCCAGCAGCAATGTGGAAACCTGCACAACAGAACCACAGAACTTTACCCCCAACTTACAGTGAGGTTGTCAATCTCACCGGTTTTGCTGAAAACAAAGGATTAACCGTATTGTGCGGAAGAGAGTAATAGTTTGCAGAAAGTAAACAGGAAGCAGTAAACAATTGTAGATTGATGATAAAAGAAAGGACCGGGGTCCATAGTTCACTAGTGGTGGCTCTCCTTAAGATAGATAACATGTTGGGTGAACAAATTACAGCGGGGAATTGACAAACATCGAGAAAGAAATACATGCATATACTACTCATCTTGAATCCTTTGAGATTTGATTGGGCATTACAAAATTATACATAGACCGTAATCCAACTGCATCTATGACTAATAATCCACCTTCAGGTTATCATCCGAACCCCCTCTAGTATTAAGTTGCAAGCAACAGATAATTGCATTACACATTGCGTGTAAAGTAAACAATACGAATTGAGTGTAAAGTAAACAATATGATTGTTCTATGAACAAAGGATTGTTGTTTTCTCCCTAGTAGCAACAACACATCTAGTACCTTAGAGATTTCTGTCAATTCCCAAGATTACTAGAGGCATGAATCCACTATCGAGCATAAATACTAACTCTTGGAATTGCTAGCATCTACTTGGCCAAGATAGCTACTAACAACAGAAAGCATGCAAGATCACAAATGACAAAGACATGATAGAATCAAAAATCAATCTGAAATAGCATCTCAATACCCATCTGATCCCCACAAACACAACATGTAGGATTACAAATAGATGATCTTGATCATGAAAATAGCTCACAAGATCTAGACATGATAGCACAAAGGAGAGGAACCAGCCATCTAGCTACTACATGGACCCGTCGTCCAAGGATGAACGACTCACGCATCACATTGGAGGATTGCATGGTGATGAAGTAGGCCTCCAGGGTGAAGTCCCCTCTCCGGCAGGGTGCCGGGAAGAGCTTCAGAACCCTCCCGATCTAGGGATGGAGATGATGGCGGCTACAGACTCTTTCGTGGAATTTTAATCGGGTGCTTAGGGTTTCTGTATCAGAGGCATCTTGTAGTCGGAAGGGGACCCCGAGGGGGTGCCCGAGGCGGCCACACCAACCCCTGGCACGGCCAGGCCTGGCCCATGTGGCTAGGTGGTGTGGCGGCCCTCTAGCCCTCTCCATCTCGTATTATGGCTCCGTGTCCCCCTCGGTGAAAAACTGACTTTGGCTTTTATCCCGTCCAATTCTGAGAATATTCATTTTCTGACTTTCCTGGAACCAAAAAAGCAGAAAACAGGGAGCTGGCACTGTGGCTCTTGTTAATAGGTTAGTCCAAGAAAGTGTATAGAAAGTACTCCAAAGTGTGGACAAAGCATAAGAAAGTAGATAAAACCAAGCATGGAATATCAAAAATTATGGATACGTTAGCAACGTATCAACATCCCCAAGCTTAACTCCTGCTCGTCCTCGAGTAGGTAAGTGATAAAAAGAAAGAATATTTTGTGAGGTGACATGCACCATCATAAAATTGATCAAAGTATTTGTAAAACATTGATAGCTGGGATCATTGTGGAGTCCCCTGGATTAGTCATCCGAGAAATCCCTGTTATGTAAATATCCACATTCCCATGATCAAGCCGTGGAGCATAACCGACAAGTATCATTACAGCATCCGAAACGTAACGAATACAAGACTTACATAGTTGCCATTATGGCTACATAACCTTCACCAGTGGAGCTTCATCACACGCATGGCCCAATCATGCCTCATCCTACAGGTGACTGACTAGGAGGACGACCTAGCTCGCATAGTCATCAATGTATCCTTCTTCTTGATATCTGACCAAGTTAATAGCCAGGGACAATGCTAGTGAGTACTTTGAATGTACTCGCAAACCACCTTAAGATAATAGTAATTAACAAGAGGATATGTATTATGGCCGTGGTAGTAGGAGGGCTCCAAGAGAGCTTATTTTCTCAATTAGTTTCTCTTGTAGATATAGCATCTACATATCTTTGCTGAAAACTTTTGTAAACCATTTTGAAAACCTTTTGAAAAGTTTTGTAAACACTAGGATTGGGGTACCTAGTTGTTCCCGTCTTTAGGTCGTCCCACGACCAAACTCCTTTCTCCTCCTTCCGACCATCCCATGGTCAAAACCTTTCTCCTTTACGACCATCATGGTTAAAACATTTCCAAGCCATTTCCTTTTCGAAAATCCTTTTTGAAAACAAAACCAGCACTGCTCTACAGCAACCTTCCCAACTGTCCATGACAGCGGACACGGCTATTCGAATAGATTTACACTCTGCAGAGGTTGCACACTTTACCCACATGATCCGGGTACACTACCCTAATCTGCACCGATCGTGGGTCGAGTAAGCGATCAAGACTCTCCGGATGCCCACTCCAATATAAGTTCCTACCCTATGAGTGTTACTCCCCACAAAACCGGGACGTCGGAGGACCAACCGGAACGCATTTTACACTTTACACAGTGGGCGCTTTCAATGAGGGGCTCATAGTAACGCGTGGCTGCCAGCAGACAGTTCGTTCCTTCTCCAGGTCGATGTCCCACATGGACCTTTAAGGGAGAAGGCCCAGCCTCTAGGGATCGCGATCCCCTGTAGTATTTGCGAGGCAGCTTATACCAGAATAGACAAACATCAAATCCATCTTTGTCCCATTCCATAGTAATGTGGTTGCACATGGTTAATTGTTCTAGCAAAAGTGCAAAGAACCAGGTGCATTTTCGTAAACCTTTTTCCTCCATCTTTCCTTCAGCATTTTGTAAAACAAAACCTTTTTCTTTCTCAACATCTCTTGGAAGGTCCCACCTCACCAAGGTTTTATCATAAAACATTTGGTAAAACCTTTTTTCGGGGTCTTCCCATCCTCTAGTTTTCGCTTCGGCTAAAACGGGGTCTCCAAACGGTATGGTGTAATACAACATCTGTTCTACTAGGGACAAGTAGGTGTCACCAAGGGGTTGTACTTAATAGTACAAAAGTGTAATAGTTCGGAGGAGCCAAACCACTACCATATATACATCAACATATAGTAAAACAATGCAGTTTTAATAAACAATAGATAAAACACGCGTACGTAAAACAGTAGGACAAGGCTTATGAAAATAAGGTGGCTTGGCTGATGATCAGCAATATGGCAATATGTCCCTGGGCTTCATCTTTAGATAACCAAGAATACCAATACCAATAATAACCACTTTGTCTGATTTCCGATTTAATCGCATCTAGCGTCGATATGGAACACATGCAAACAAGCAAAGGACATAATAAAGACAACGCCTACAATCAACAAGACAATGCGGCAAACTAACATACACACATCATTCAAAACAACAGGTTTTGATAGATTGCGTTTGTTGCAATTGGAAGAAAATGGAAAGGCATTTGTGGAACTTGTTTAATGATTTAGTTGCCAAATACCACCTAATAAAGGGGTTTTGAACTCAGGCTTGGGTATGTATGATATCAATGTACAAAAAATATATCAACATGTAGGTAGAGGAATAACAAGACCAACAAAAGTGGTTTCATGATTTTATCACTTTTCTTGAATTTCTTATGAAGTTTCTAGTAATAAAATCTCTAGTTTTAGGAAATAATTCACCAGAAAATTTATGGAGCTCCAAAAATTGTTTCCTTGGATGTTTAGGTAAGGCTTGATGTACTTGTTCACTGAGAGTTGGAGTCATGTCAAAATAATTACCAGAATGCCCTCAGAAAATTCCCAAATGCAGTTCTGGAGCAGTTTTGTCATTTTAACCAGATTAATTCTACAGAAGCTTTGGATATGATTCCAAGGGGAAATGATAGGCACCTTGATTACCATTCTATAAGAATTGGAATCACCTAATTTGGGTATCAATAACAACTAGAGTGGTTTAATTAGTGAAATGAGTGTATAGAGAAAGTTTAATTCATTAAGATTGAACCAGAGCTCAATAAATTTTGAGATGCTGGGGTTTGATAGATGTTGATATGTAGTTGTACTGGGAGTTAGAATTGGGCCTATGCTAATTGATTGGTATAGCAATTACCTAGAGAATTTACCCTAGGAAAAAACTAATAGTTTTTGTTAATTTTACTAAAGACAAGCTACTATTCACGTTGGCATGAGGCCTATGCTAATTGATTGGTATAGCAATTACCTTCCAGGAGAACTTTAATTCATCCCAAATGCGTATATACAACTCCCTGAGGAATTTATTTAGTGCAAAAGACAACTTTTAGTGGATTAATTGCCAATAAATAATAAAAATTATTTTTGGCAAAAGACCTGTTCTGCATGTTGCACAAAACACACATGAAACTAGTGAAAATTTTATTTGGGAAAAATATCGCATTTTCCATTTTCAAATCGATTTAAATCGGACTACCATTTATTAGATATGAAAATTAATTAAGAAGAAAAGGAGACCGAGGGGCACATGGGCTGGAATCCAGAGGGGAATGGGCCGGGACAGCGCCGGCCGGCCCATTCGCGGTTGAGCATGCGCGGGAGGGGGATTCGAATCCCCTGGCAAGGGGCCCACTAGTAAGCCACCCGGGGCGGCAAAGGGGTAATAGGCATCCTCGGCCGTTTGATCAAGTGACCATCTTCCAGCTCGCGCCGGCGCCGGCTGGCGGAAACCCGAGAGTGGCTCGGGACGGCAGGGAACTCACCTTGGGGGCACGAAGATGAGGCGGGGAGGGCACAGGGGGACTCGATGCTCCTCGGCGGTGCCGGAGATGGGAGACATGACATTGTTGGCTTCCGGGAAGCGTCTTACGCGTGGACGCCCGAAGGAAGCTCGCCGGACTTGCTTCCAGGGACGCTGCATATTGAGAAGAAGGGCATGGTCAGCTGCAGAAGAGCAAGGGGAGTTCGAGGGAGTGATATGCATAGAGAGAAGAGCAAGAGAGGGAGAGTTGTGCTTAGTTCTTAAGCAATGGCCGAGAGGCCATTCTTTCCTTCTCTCGGGCAGGGGAAGGCAGCGGAGGAGGGAGTGTAGTACAGGGGAGGTGAGAGGGGAGGAGTGGGGGAAAATGAGCCAGGGAGGGGGTGCAGGGTGGCCTCTGGCCTATTAAAACAAGTTCGATCCGTTCATGATGGACAAGGTGTAGGAGGAGTTTGGGGAGAGGGTGTTGGCCAAGCATTGGTCATCCAGGGTGGTGGAGGGAGTGTGGTGGGTCTCTGAGTCGAGTAGGGAGATAGGGAGGGAGCGGTGGAGCTTGCTTGGCCACAAGAGGCTTGTCTCTCCTTTCTCACTCTCTCTACTACCTTGCCAAGCACAAGATACAAGGGGGGAGGGGTGCTACAGTGTAATTCGACTAGAGGGAGGAGAGGTGTGCTATGCAAGTTTTTTTGACAAAGTTGGTGTAGGTTTGGTGGGATTTTGATTTGAGGGTTTGCTAACTTGGCAAAATTGTGTCAAATAGATGGCTATGAAGAAAGTCTAAAAACTTGCATTGGACAAAATGGGGAAATGGTACTGGTGGGTAGATGAGCTCAAGATACACCTCCAGGAATTATTTGAGATTTTTCAAATGAGTTTTAGTCCACATAAATCCATTTATTCAAAAAGTGCAGAAATGGTTTATAGAAGCTCATTTGATAAATTTATATTGGACATAGTTGGTTTTTGATGTGAGATGATTCTAAATATGAATACACACTTGGGGGAATTTTCCGAAGGTTTATTGTGGCTTGAAAGTATTTAAAGCAATTACTATTCCATTTCTGCCATTTAAGAAAATAGGCAGAAAGAAATAATAAAGTTATTCAAAAATATTTATTTTTGAGGTGGAAATATAGAGTATGATATATGGATCTCAATTGAGTTATAAGTTGGGAAGTGCTTTGGCAAAAACCAAACTTTCCCTTGGGAAAGGAGCTTTGGAGATTTTGTCTATTTAAGAGAGTAATTAGATTTGGAGCCATAATAATTATTGAAATATTTGATAAATCTTGATGATCAAGGTAGCTAATGTAGACAAGGTGTAGGAAGCAGTTGCAACATTGGAAATTGGAAATCCAACTTGAATTAGATGGAAAGCAGGGAGTTGTGGATCTAGGGTGAGGTTATTTTTATACCACCAAAACCTTGTTGGATCTTGGAGCTCAGAGCTCACCTTGATGCAAAGTATAGATGGATAGTTATACCAAGTCATATATATGATCATGGCATAAGGATTTTGGATCGGTTACATTTGAGGTGGTCTGGAAGTGATGGCAAACTTTGTTGAAAATAATGCTGCCATACGAGATGAGTCATGATGCCTTATAAACCATGTGGGTTTAAGAAGAACAAAGATCCAGTTGGAACAAGTGAAGTAGATGTTGATAGACCTTAATGAGTATAACACAACCATGCAAAGAGTTGGTCCATAGAAGGTGGGATGGTGGTGTGAGGTTCTATCAAAGTAGGCATGTTGACTAGATTTGCACGGATAGTTATTTTCTTGCTTGCAAAAGCATCAAGAACAAGTGGGTTGGACGATGATCTAACCAAGGGAAAGAATGGTACTTCGTAGTACTTAGTATGTTTAACAATATGGTTTAAATGCATTTTTAAAGATGCACAAGGGTTGATAAAAGGAGGCACTCAAAAAGGTGATGTTGAAACAGATTCCAGACTTAGTCAAATTTGGCAGTTTTGAGGATTTTGACTAGAGTATGAGAGGGGATGTTTTTGATGGGTTGCAAGGTACCCAAGCATCATCAAGTGGATGATGTTGAAGTGTAGATTTAGTAGTAAGGATGCTTTCTTGATTCTGGTCTTCATTGACTTGGAAGCTTCTAGAAGGGATCACTTCATAAGGGGTCTGGTTAGGGGTTTTAGATGATCACCTAGTAGCTAGAGATAAGATCCAGGTTGGTACTCTTGCTTAGGGTGTGATGATTTGGAAGCATCTTGATCCTAGTCATGATCTCCTAGAGTAGCTCATACTACGTCTAAGCAATCAGGTCATCAAGGCAACTCATCTTACAAACAAATCAACTACTACTAGGGTTACCATCAAGCTTAGCTTGAGGTAAGGATGGGTAATTTTGAAAGGTTGGATTTTGAATAATATGAGAGTCCTTGGTATCTCTAACAAGAGTGGAATTCAACAGCTTAATGAAAAGGTTTTGGAAAAACCTAGAGGTAAGAGTAGTTGAAGGTTCTGTCTTGAAAACATAAGGAGATAGTATTCTATAGCTCTCCATAGTTTGATCAATAGAAGCTACTAAAATAGTTGGTTTGCAAAGGCTTCTTGGATCAGTTTTTGAAATGCCAGAACATTTGAGAATATGGAAATTAAGCCAAGACAGTTTTGGGAATTAGATTTTGTCAACTGGTGTTAAGGTAAGGAGTATATCACCTAATACACATTCATAAGCATAAACATATTCAAACAACAGGCAAACACTTCATCACTAAACAAGAAAAAGTTTTTGTTCCCCCTGATTTTTGCATTCTGGACAACTAATTAGGGTTTCTGAAATTGGGATGTTACAATCATAGTACTTCAATCATAACATGAAAGACAAAGTTCTAACAATAAGGCAAAGCAACTATTGTTGCAAAATGAAAAGGCATAGGCAAAAGATTCATGAATACCAATGCTTTGGAAGACGTTTGTTTGTTTCACATAAAGAAAACATAGCATAGTGGCATTTAGCTTGTCCCTCATAGAGTAGCAAACATAAATGCATAGGACACCTTAAAAGGTCATAAGACTGACTAGATACAAATAGTTTAAGAACAAGCAATATCAAAAGCATGCATCAATCAACAAGTCTTGGGACAATGCACATAGAACTAAGAATGGCCACTATGCTCTCAAAGTAGGTGCATAAAGATAGAAGGTGGAGACTCAACATAAAATTAAAAGAAAGGCCTTCATAGAAGGAAGTAGGGATTCAAGTTTCATAAAGAGCTTCCAAGAATTATGGTACTTATTAGCTTTCAGCTCTCATTGCCCCTATCATAAGCATATTTAGGTGATTAAGGTTAAAGTGACACAACTAAGAGGATATGCTTGACAAGTTATAAGCTGAAATCTCATGCCCCTTACTTATGAAGACTGAACCTCATGCTACTCAACTTCAGTCACAAGTAAGCTCTTTTCATTGTAATTACATAGGTATCATAGAGAACCACCAACGGGGTACCCCTTGCACATGATACATGAGCTATCCCATAATCAAAATGACAAGGCAAGCAGACAATGAGCATCTCAGCGATCTTTTTATTTGCTATTTGCATAGGTTTTTATTGAGGATGCTTCATAGAGTGCTCATTATGGTTATGCTGCAAGTTTCCACCATGATTAGGCATGGCTTAGGCTAGCGGCCAGGCCTTTCTCTAACACAAATACAAACTCCATGATCTTACAAGTTCCCCTTTTATTTCACATCGCCGGGATCCATAAGCAAAAGAACATGATATCAACTAGGTACAATGTACAAGTGCAATGTTGAAAGCGTTCCCCATGATACATGGTTCTTCTAATTTCAACTTATAAAGCGCAAGCATATACGCAACAAAGATGGACACAATGGTTCAAGTTTATTAAGTGCAAGAAAGTAAAGTGTGCCATCAAGTTCGTGAGATCTTTAATCACTAGTTTTCTCATAACAAGTTTAATTCGGAAGGTAGATAAAAACATGAATATACTTGGAATAGCAAGTGCTAATAGGGAGGTATGGTGTACTCTTTGGAATCACTTGGTTTTAGGAGTTGGATGCATGAGTGGAACTCATACTTGGTTATGGAGGCGAGCAAAAGACTGGGAGCGACCAACTAAGAGAGAAATAATGGCCATAATCATGCAGAGCGATAAAACATCATTAATCAAAGCATAAAGTGATATTACAATTCGAAAACTAAAGGATCATAAAGGCTATGGTGACTTGGGATAGTCATAACATGGTGTGAGCATGTGCCAAGTGAACCCAAATAAAGCATCAAATGAGAATACCAGAATACCATGCTTTAATATAATAAAACAACGCATGCTTCTTTCAAAGGCACATTAAGCAATCTCAATTGTTTATAACATGTCATGCTACAACAAAGATCACTAAGCATAAAGCCAAAACAATATCAAGCATGGCATGACAAAGCATAGGCCACAGTAAAAAACAATCTCACTTTACCACTTAAGCATGAACCTTCCTACTCTTTTCCAATCTAAACCAAACTATTTGAAAACCAATGTATGAAAGAGGGGGTCCAACCAATTTATTCAGCAAACTAAGAAAACCAAGCAAACGAAAAACCAAAACAAAAACAAAAAAGAAGACGCTCCAAGAACAACACAAATGTGCATGAAACAATAAAAATGAAGTGTTTTGGAAGAAACCTGCGATTTTATTGATGAAGAAGGGGATGCCTTGGTCATCCCCAAGCTTTGACGCTTGTACTTCTTGGATATTTCTTGGGGTGACACGCGTGGCATCCCCAATCTTGAGCTTTAGTCCATTCTTCATCTTATTGCATCACTCCTTCCATACACCTGAAAATTTTCCTTCATACAAAACTTCACACAATCTTTATTAGCAACATTAGTGCACTCAAGATAATAAGTCTTTAGCTTCAGTTTAAACAGCAATAAAACTTGCATTAAAACACAAGCTACTGTAGCACTTCCCTCGAAAAGCTCAGTTCCCCCAAAAGAACTCAAAAAGGAACCAACAAGAAGCAAATGCAAATAATGGAAGAAATCTGTCAAAACAGACCAACAGGTAAAAACAAATTTTTTCGAAGACCTTGTGTTGCTCAAATCAAAAAGTGTTGAACAACCTGGGGCAGAACCACAAAAATTCACGCCTCAAAATGACGTACAAAGATTTTACACGAATTTTTACGCTGAAGAACAGAAATCTATTTTGGGACAGCAACTTTCCCAATCATTACTTCTCTCTCATTAGAGATTACTCTTGGCACAAAAATCAAATAAAAAGGATAAGGAGCGGTTATTACAGAAGTAATAACTTCCAAGGCTCATCTAAAACTTTTTGGTTATCTCTCAATAAGTACTTTTCTTTAACGCCTTTAAGTTAGGCATAAGAAGCAAGAAAAAGAATCTAGTGTTCTCAAATGAAGAAGCATTAAGAGCAAATTTTGTTTTCATAGGAGAGGCAAAAGGAATCTTCTCTCTCTTCTTAGGGAAGTGTTCTATACCTTTCTTGAGTGGGAGTTGATATTTAATGGTGCCTTCTTTCATATCAATAATGGGAGCAACATCTAAGAAAAGGTCTTCCCAAAGTAATAGGACAATAAGCATTGCATTCAACATCCAAAACATAGAAATCAACGGGGACATAGGCATTGTTAACCATAATAAGAACATCATTCATAATCCCCATGAGTTTCTTTTTAGCATTATCATCAAGTGGGACATTCAAATAATAGTCTTCCAATGGTGGCAAATCAAGCATATCATAAATCATTCTAGGCATAATAGAAACACTACTATCAAGATCACATAAAGCTTTGAAATCAAAATCATTCAGTTTCATATTACTGATGGGTTCCCAACCATCTTCTAGTTTTATAGGAATAGAAGCTTTATGTTCATCTTTTCTTCTTTGATTTTTATGAGAGCATGAGTAATGTGTTTTGTAAAGGCCATATTCATAGCACTAGCATTAGGACTTTTAGCAAGCTTTTGTAGGAACTTAATAACTTCAGAGATGTTGCAACCATCAAGATCAAAATCATAATTATCATCTAAAGTAGTAGAACCCTTACTAGCCTCAACACTAGTGGTAGTGATAGTAGAAACACTAATGTTTCAAGCAATTTCATCTTCTCTTGCCCATTTAGCATGCAATGCAGCTAATAGTCTAACATTTTCATCAATTCTAACTTGTATGGCATTAGTAGCAGCAAAGGGATTCTCATTAGTTTCAGGTTTAGTAGCCATTTTATTCAAAGAAGATTGAGCTTCAGCTAATGAGCTATATTTCTTTCAGCATTAGAGAGTTTCTCCTCAATAGTTTTATTAAAAGCAGTTTGTTTACTAATAAAATCCTTAAGAATAACTTCATGTTCAGAGGGTGCACTCCTATTATTGTTGTAGGAATTTCCATAAACATTATCATTGTTGGGAGGATATCGCCTATAATTATTATTACCAAAATTATTCCTATAGGCATTGTTGCTATTTTTTTTTTATAAACTTCACATCAACTTTCTCTTATTGACCAACCAAAGAGGCTAAGGGAACATGATTTGGATCAATATGAGCTTTCCCATTAACAAGCATAGACATAATAACATTAATTTTATCACTCAAGGAAGAGGTCTCTTCAACATAATTTACCTTCTTACCTTGTGGAGCTCTTTTATTGTGCCATTCAGAATAGTTAATCATCATATTATCCAGAAGCTTTGTTGCAGCACCCAAAGTAATGGTCATAAAGGTACCTCCAGCAGCAGAGTCCAATAGATTTCTTGAAGAATAATTCAATCCTGCATAAAAGGTTTGGATAATCATCCAAGCAGTCAGTCAATGAGTGGGACAATTCTTTACCAAAGATTTCATTCTTTCCCAAGCTTGGGAAACATGTTCATTATCAGATTGTTTGAACTTAATTATTTCACTTCTCATAGATATAATCTTATTAGGAGGATAGTATTTTCCAATAAAAGCATCTTTGCATTTAGTCCAAGAATCAATACTATTCCTAGTCAAAGAATTCAACCATTCTTTTGCTTTTCCTCTCAAAGAGAAAGGAAACAATTTAAGCTTAATAATATCCCCATCTATATCCCTGTGCTTTTGCATCTCACAAAGTTCAACAAAGATATTTAAATGAGCAGCAGCATCTTCATTACCAATACCAGAAAATTGTTCTCTCATAACAAGATTGAGTAAAGCAGGTTTTATTTCAAAGAAAGTAGCTTTAGGAATAGGTGGAGCAATAGGTGTGCACATGAAATCATTGTTGTTGGTGCTAGTGAAGTCACACAACCTTGTGTTTTCAAGAGTAGTCATTTTTTTTGTTTTAAATAAAGAAAGCAAACTAGTAAAACTATTTTTTTGTGTTTTTGATAAAGAAACAAGCAAACAAAGCAAAAGTAAGCTAAGCAAAACAAAAACAACAAAGTAAAGATATTGGTTATGAGGGACTCCCCTTGTGAAGATGTCCTTGACTCCCCAGCAACGGTGCCATAAAATATACTTATTGACTCGTGTAATAACGAGCTCGTTGGGGAACCCTAAGAGGAAGGTATGATGAGTACAACTTTAAGTTTTCCCTCAGTAATGAAACCAAGGTTATCAATCTAGTAGGAGAAAGGAACACCTCCAAGGTGTTACTGGCTGGACTTTGGCAGGGCGCACTACCGGTGCTAGCAGCAACGTGGAAACCTGCACAACACAACCACAGAACATTGCCCCCAACTTATAGTGAGGTTGTCAATCTCACCGGTTTTGCTAAAAACAAAGGATTAACCGTATTGTGTGGAAGAGAGTAATAGTTTGCAAAAAGTAAACAGGAAGCAGTAAACAATTGTAGATTGATGATAAAAGAAAGGACCGGGGTCTATAATTCACTAGTGGTGGCTCTCCTTAAGATAGATAACATGTTGGGTGAACAAATTACAGCGGGGCAATTGACAAACATCGAGAAAGCAATACATGCATATACTACTCATCTTGACTCCGTTGAGATTTGATTGGGCATTACAACATTATACATATACCGTAATCCAACCACATCTATGACTAATAATCCACCTTTAGGTTATCATCCGAACCCCCTCCAGTATTAAGTTGCAAGCAACAGATAATTGCATTACGCATTGCGTGTAAAGTAAACAATACGATTGATCTATGAACAAAGGATTGTTGTTTTCTCCCTAGTAGCTACAGCACATCTAGTACCTTAGAGATTTCTGTCACTTCCCCAGATTACTAGAGGCATGAATCCACTATCGAGCATAAATACTAACACTTGGAGTTGCTAGCATCTACTTGGCCAAGATAGCTACTAACAACGGAAAGCATGCAAGATCACAAATAACAAAGACATGATAGAATCAATAATCAATCTGAAATAGCATCTCAATATCCATCGGATCCCCACAAACACAACATGTAGGATTACAAATAGATGATCTTGATCATGAATGGAGCTCACAAGATCTAGACATGATAGCATAAATGAGAAGAACCAGCCATCTAGCTACTACATGGACCCGTAGTCCAAGGATGAAGTACTCACACATCACACCGGAGGCTTGCATGGTGATGAAGAAGGCCTCCAGGGTGAATTCCCCTCTCCGACAGGGTGCCAGGAAGAGCTTCAGATCCCTCCCGATCTAGGGATGGAGATTACGGCGGCTATAGACTCTTTCATGGAATTTTGATTGGGTGCTTAGAGTTTCTGTATCGGTGGCATATTATAGTCGGAAGGGGAGGCTGAGGGGGTGCCCGAGACGGCCACACCTCTCCCTGGCACGGCCAGGCCTAGACCGCACGGCCAGGTGGTGTGGCGGCCCTCTAGCTCCTCTCCATCTCATATTCTGGCTCCGTGTCCCCCTCGGTGAAAAACTGCCTTTGGCTTTTATCCCGTCCAATTTCGAGAATATTCATTTTCTAACTTTCCTGAAACCAAAAACAGTAGAAAAGAGGTAGCTGGCACTATGGCTCTTGTTAATAGGTTAGTCCAATAAAGTGTATAGAAAGTACTCCAAACTATGGACAAAACATAAGAAAGTAGATAAAATCAAGCATGGAACATCAAAAATTATGGATACGTAAGCAACGTATCAATCAACAATGTTGTCTTCAAATAATTTGTTTCCTTCACGTGGAGTTAATTGAGGTATGTGAGTACTATGGCCGGTGAAGCCCTAGGCAAGTGGGAGCACGACGGCTAGTGACGCGCTGGGCCAGCATGACTATGTTGGCCGGCGACGTGATCGGCAAGGAGGAGCACAGGCTGAGGTGCTGCTGCAGGGGCTGGGACTACCATGCATTATATGATTGTGACTGTATATCTACTATATGATTTTTAAAAAGAGACTACCACGCATTGTATTTGTATTATACTGTGATTGTCTGTTATATGATATTGCAGATTGATTCTAACTGTTATTTGAGGTCTTATACTATTGTTCAGATGTTCTAATTTAAATACTGGTTATTTATTTGATGAAAAATACAAATTTAAAATAATATGACCCTCACAATCGGGACGTGCTTTCTAGGACCTCACAACTAGGGCCCACTTTCTATAACCTGACAATTGGGACCCATCATACTAGAAAAAAAGAAATGTCAAGAAATTGAGGCAAAAAGGCGACGATCCAAATAAAAATTTGTTGAAATGGGCTTGGCCCAAGTAGTTGGTCAACAATGATAACAAATATATATATGCTGAATTATTGGGTTTGTCCCATGTAAAACACCAAACTAGACTCGGCTGATTCTAACTTAAGACCAATTTGTTTGGTCACAGATTTGCCACGTAGGATTGGCCACGTGGGATCTGACGTGGACATACTAGTTTTCTCATGACCAAATTGTTTGGTCCTAGACACTATGACCATCTATTTTGGTCATAACTATCTATGACCAATTCGAAAAAGGGTCATTAGCTGTCTATAGTAACCCTCGTTATGTGACCTACTATTTTTGGTCATAGAAAGGTCATACATGAATTACTATGATTATAAAGGTCATACATGAAATACTATGACCTTTCTATGACGAATATATGGGGTCACTAGTTAACACATTCCTTGTAGTGAACGCCAATAGCTAAGCAATAGCAGCCAATGCCTTCCATGCAAGATTTTACTGGCTTACTGTAGTCCAGCACACAAAGGACCTGGTGAAAACGTGCGAAGCATGCCAAAGATTCACCACAAAACCAAACGCACCCACGAAATAACTAGCCCGCATACCTTTGGCCTGGCAATTTGCCCAATGGGTACTCGATATGGTGGGCAAGATCCACAAATCATTTCCAGTAGGAGACGTCTTTCTGCTAATTGCTGTTGACAAATTAACCAAGTGTATTGGGGCAATGCTCATCACCTGCCAAAGTGTCACCTTAGCTGTAAACTTTATCAAGTCAGTAGTTTTCCGCTTCGGGGTGCCTCACAACATCATCATCGATAATGGACCAAACTTCACTAGTAGAGAATTCAAGAACTACTACAAGGAGATGGGCATACAAGTGATCTACACGTCCGTTGCCCACCAGCAAACTAACGGCCAGGTGGGAAAAGCCAACAGACTTGTGACCAATGGTATCAAGAAAAGGCTACTGACACCGCTTGAAAGAGCGAAAGGCGCTTGGGTGGATGAGTTACCCTTTGTCCTATGGAGCCTAAGCACCAAACCGAATACTGCCACGCAAGAAACTCCTTTATTCCTAGATGGCGTAGACGCACTCGATGAAGCTCGAGACATCACGCTCATAAGAGCCACTACGTATCAGCAGAGCCTATGAAACTGCCACAACCCTCGACTGTGTCCCAAGAACATCATTATGGGGGATATGATCCTTTGTCTGAAACAAGAAGGGCATCACAAACTCGAATCGCCATGGGAAGGACCCTACATGGTCACAGAAGTGATTCCTGATAGAGCATATTTCCTCAAAGACAAGAAAATCACAGTGAAGTACTCCAACCCATGGAACGTTGCGCAACTGCGATGTTTCTAGGCTTAGGACATTTACTTCCTGCAATTTATATTCACAATAAGGCCAACGTCCAAGCGACTATGCCAAAACATGTACCTTCGTACTCGATATTAATAAAGCTAAGTTCTCTCAATCGAGTCTCAAATTCAGTACTTTAACTTTTTTCATTCCTGATACTAGGGGGTCAGTTGATCAATTTACTATATAATCACACTTCGATACTCGGGGGCTTCGCTAAATAGGGCAAACTCAAAAATCTTCAGCTTCACCATCAAAAACATCCAAAACAGGCCTTGACCCGAGTAGCTGATCTGGCCCAAAGGGCATCAAGCTGGTCTTGCATAGGGTGCAATCGGAAAGACTATTAGCAGAAACATATAAATTACATAAACAACAAATATATACGGCTGATATTTACAAATTTTACATAATTTATATTTCATCTTGACATGATCAATCTCCTACCTATATGGGAAAATTCAGGAAAAAGTCATGATCTGCATCAAGGAACCGGTGAATATTTGGATAGCTGGATTACAAGCAGCCACATAATAAGGAGCCATAGATACCATACTACCACTCGGAGGAGACGAGAGGCTCTTCGACACTATATCTAAATCTAGCATCGGGTGATGTACATGTACCCAAGAAAGAGCGACCTTGTCACCCGTAATAAGCTGAAGCTTGATAAAACGCTGGATTGCTTCACCTCACTGGAATTTCTGCAGCAATGCGTCCAGTCCTAGCGGTTGTGGGTATCTAGGGAACATGGCATTGTATACCATCGCCAAGGCATTATGGTAGCACTCGACGAGCTCTTCCACCTCTAACACTTTATCTTGAAGAAGCGCCAAAGTATACCCCGCTTGTGGTTAGTATAGAAGTCTGTATCAGCATCCGACAAAGCGTCCATCAAAGCACTCATCCGAGATTTAAGACTGCAATATTTCTCCATCCACTTAAGTGGATGCCTGGAAAATACAGAAGGATTAGTATACATCACAAATAGCAAAAAAAGGAACACGGGGCTCTTGCCAGAAACTTACATAGCATACTCTCGCTCGCCCTTGAAATCTCGTCATGCTGATAATCCTCGCGCACCATGGCCTTCTTAGACTTTAAGAGAGCCACGTCCACTTGGGCCTTTATAAATTGAAGTTCGCCCTCCAATTTCTTGATACAGTGGATCATATTAGCGTACAATAAAGATCAACATATCGGGTGACAGTGGTGATATTCACATGCGTATCTATCTCTATTTGCGATAATTGCTGACCCGAGGAAGCAACAACAGGATCAACCAAGGGAATAATAGCAGCCGAAGGACCGACCGGTTCAAATGCATTCCAGAAGAAAGAGAAGACAAGGCAAAAATTAGCAAGAAATATTCGTCGGACACACTTAACATTTAAATTTAATGGAAGATTCAAGGATACAAAATATTAGTGTTCTTTAACTCCCAAACTACCAAACTATACATGTGGCAGAATTCAGTACAGGGATTCCAGCATAAACAATTACCGCCAAGGACTAAATAGCGCCACTGGCAGCAGTAGTGACACTAGTAGAAGGGGTAGCAGTCGAAGCTTTGGCAAGAGAAACATCTTCCTTCCTAGAAATCTTAAGAAGTTGGCCAGAGAACTTCTTGAATTTCATAAAATAAGGCTCGAGATGGATCTCTCTGCCTTTTTCAGTGACTCAGATTGAGGACCTAACCTTATCCCAATCGACATTCACACCATGCGCCAAGTCTAGGTCCATTGCACTCTCTATGCCGCTATTCGCCTGGATCAATTTGTACCCGATGAGTAGTTTTGGATCGGTGTTGAATATGTCGATGAGAACATTGAGGTACAATGGGACATCTTTCTCGTGGAATATCTCCGTGTAAAGGCTCTTGAAGGTGCGGCGAGAGCGGGTAACAAGGTTTCGGCGGCGAATGTTGTTACCCTCTAAGACACTCAGGATATCCGATAAAGGGTCAACACATTGATCCTTGGCTTGTGCTAGCAACAAATTGGTGGTCTCTGCAGAAAGGAAGATAGTACAGTACATCATAATCTAAGGATTTGATAAAAAACAATTGAATTGCATTATAGAATAGGTGACCTACTGGTTAAGGAGGAATTCAGCTCTTCAAGTTTCTTCTAAAGATTTTCATCCTGTCTTGCCACAACACCAACTTCATCTTCACTCCTCTCTGCCTCAGCTCCTGTTTAGTGACCTTAAGTTTAGCTTCAAGGTCATCCACATGCTTCATGGCAGCTTTCCGAATGAAATCGGACTCATCAGTGGCTGCTGCAAAAGAAGACAAAGTTATTCAAAGAAAAATATCTAGAATAGAATATGCAAAGAAGGTACAAGGAAAATAATAAAAACCTTTGGCAGAGGAAGCATCATGTTTAACCCTGATAAAATGAGCAGCCATTTCAACCATCTCACGCATTATCGGCTGAAGAAAATAAAAACAACATCAAACACTCGGGGGCCGCACAGTAAAGCATGACAAATTGAAAAAAGGGAGGAAACTTACATTCTTCATGTCATGTTCAGCCGGGTTCTCTGGCAGGACCACACCTTTGTTAGCATTCTTTTTCTTCTTCTTGGGAGGATCTTTAGGTGTCACCACAAGATCTTTCGGGATCAGATCACCCGTCATTTCTCCTTGCGGGTTGGTTGGTTCCGTCGTATTTGTGGCTGACATGGTGGTGGCGTCTGTACCGTCGGCTGCGTCAACAACATGTAATTTTGCCGGAGTTTTATCCCTTTCATCAACACTAAAACAAAGCATAAAAACTTTTGTTAAGAACAAAGGTAATGGAACCTCGGAAGATAAAAGGAAGGGTGACATGGGCATAACCCTTCGGGTTCCTGTTATTTGTATATATGGTGCGGCCAAACGGAAGCCTCACCCGAAGATTTGCCAAGGTCCATGAAGCTCACGAGGTTTGGCTGATACGAAGCATACAAGGACACAAAACTCCTGGTGGAACAATAAAAGGAAGTCCAAGACTAGACTAGATACAAACTCTCAATTATAAACCAACTCATACTGGTATCCTAGACCTAGCCTCCTCATATATAAAGCCTAGGAGAGGCCAACGAGGACAACATCAA
Organism: Avena eriantha; assembly: GCA_910589775.1. Classification (NCBI taxonomy): domain Eukaryota; kingdom Viridiplantae; phylum Streptophyta; class Magnoliopsida; order Poales; family Poaceae; genus Avena; species Avena eriantha. The sequence goes on from OU342741.1 coordinate 213,131,832, forward strand.
ATTTTACAATACACACACCTCTCTCCCTCGGCGAGATCGTATCTAGTCGACTCAACAAATTTGTACTCTCCAATGATAATACGAGCAGACAAGCAGGAAGTAGGGTTTCCTCTACAAGGGCCTGAACCTGGATAAATCGTGTAATCCCCAACACTCTCTCTTTCCATGAAACACAACTCCATAACCATGGGCATTGCCGAGATCACTCCTCATCAATTGGTGCCGTCTGTGGGAAACCGAGCATTGGAGTCATGGATTCGGCAGCTCCCTCTTCACCAAGCAAGAAATCGATGATCGGAGGCGGTCAGATCCATTCCGGCTCTGTCGATCTACTATCCACACCCACCCGTCCTTTTTCCGGCCTTCGACAACCTCGACCGGGAGAGGGATCTGATGATCGGAAGGCTCAAACTTTCACATTGGGTCTAAGAAAACTTTCTGCCTCTCGGATCTGATCTACTTGGGTTTGTCGGAAACAATCACAATGCCTATGGGAACAACAACGTCTTATGTCGGCTCTACTGGAGGGGTAATCTCGTCCCCGGGAAACATCATGAACAACCGCTACTACTTCGCAGACCGGGGGGATCTCACTGATCTAAGCGATGATGTCTCTTTCGATTCCAATAACGAGCTCACATCGGCTCCTACATTCCACACCGTAGACCCGCCAGGAGTTACGTCGACTTGCTCCTTTCCGGTTAATAGCAATCATGAAGATCAAGATCACCAGGGATTCGACAAGTCGCCAGCTTGTCAGGTTCATCTGGTCACCGCAATGTTTGATTCCATGGAAGAGCAAGAAACGTAGTTGAAGTGGTCACCTTTCGGTTGCAAAGGTCAAGATGTGAGATTTTCCAAAGTTCCAGCGTCAGCTTGCGTTGCATCTACTAAACAACCAACTAGCAATACGAGTTGGAACAGGTGTCCCAAACGGAAGGTAAGAAAAGAAAGAGAATAGACGTTTTCCGATGGGGCTAGAGAAAAAAAACAAGGGGACCTTTCATCATGGAATTCAAAAGGAGCAGCTAGTAGCTACCCAAAAAAAAGGTGTACGTGACCGTATGCATGTCACTACGTCCAAGCGCGCAAAGAAAAAAGTCCGGATCGAACACCACCCGGCTCCAAGAAAAACAAGGCATCGTTGCATGTATGATGTTTTGGAAAGAAAAAAGAAAGGGAGACTGAATCCTTGGAGAAGATGAAAGCGTCTCGTATGATTGGACAATTAAATATGTCCATGCACCATGAACAAATATACCGCTGATATTATTCTAATCCCTGAATTACTATTAATCATCAGTTCTAAATCTACTTTTTATACTTTTCACTGATTCAATAAATTATCTATACGCGAGGGACTCGAGCAATACGAGGTCGTGGTTCATGCCACATCAAATACAAGTCGACTCCAGCTACGCACGGGATCTCCGCGTCAAACTACGACTCCATCGCGTCAACTCCGGCGTCCTGGGGGCTACGCCGATTCAGCCGTGTGACCCCGCTAAAAACCTTCGGCTGCGGCATCCTGCTCCAGCTCCCCCGGCCACGTCAACTTTGTCGACTGCCAACAAAGCTATGTTTTCTACTTCATGTTGATTTTCTTTCTTTTTTTTGCACTCGAAACACTCGGGGGTTGCGTCCTCTTCGAGTAACCTAAGTGTCATCGACTTCGTGCACTCGAGCACCTCAAGCGTGATTTCCCGAATAGCTGACTCTGCCTAAGCGACGAATCATTAAACTCTGACCCAGTTGCAACCCAACTGATAGGTCGACAAGGTACTGAGACTAAGAGCGTAAGGATAACGAAAAGGTCTCGCGTTACAGTGCAAAAGTGTCGGGTCCGATGGCACCAGAAAATGTTATGACAAAGTGAAAGGCGATATTCTTTACAAGATGCAAGTAGTTTATAATTATTTATGTTTTTTGCAAGGATGGCAACTACATCGAGCTATCTTGTTGGATCCTCCCATGGAATTGACTAAACACCGCTCGCGTCAACTGGTCGCGCACCAGAAAAAATCAAGACCCGAGTCGAGAAATTGATCGGATGAATATCATATTCGCGCGCCTGGTAACAATAAAGCTAAGTTCTCTTAACTGAGTCTACTTTTCATTACTCTATTCCACCCGATACTTGGGAGATCAGTCGAAAAAATTATCACATGATCATACACCAATACTCGGGGGCTTCGCTACTCGCACAAACTTAAAAATTCCCCGGCTTCGCCATGAAACACGTCAAAAACACGCTTTGACCCGAGTAGATCATCCAGCCTGATGGGCATCAGGCTAACGAAAAGGTCTCGCGAGAGAAAAAACCGCAATAGCCATCGAAAAAAATTTATATCAAGATTCCAAATTACAACAAGCTATACTTTCAGCTGATATATATACAAACTTTACACAATCTACATATCCTTTTTCAGGATCCTTATTTTATCTACATGGAGAAATTCTCGGATGAAGAAAATCTCTGAGCCTATGCTCCGGGGCGAACACCCGAACATAGCCTCGGGGGCTACTCCCATCGGGAGTGCTGGTCGCGCACCTGATGAAAACATATCCTCCAACGGAATCAACAAAAATAGCTTGCATTGCTACAAACAAGACCCAAATAGAGAACCTCCTTGGATGAAGATCATAATTTCACTCTTGATAGAAGAAACAAAATCCTCCTATGGAGTCAATACAATATCAAAAATACTCGGATCGCTTCCGATGCGATAAAACACCGAATGCCGTGTCCACGACATGAAGGTAAGACCCCAGGATCTGTCATGAGCGGCCTAGTATCCGTACCCGAATGCGCTCTTCTAGTTATTATCCGTATCAACAATATGATGAAAAATCCCGATGGACGTGTTGGGTACCCATAAAATATAAAACTGGAATTCATTACTCGATAAGACCTCCGCGGCGCGAGCTGAATTACGCCAGCACATACCAAATTCGAGTGCGGGGACTCAAGTTTGAAGTAGGTTCAAGATGTCTTTGCCCAAGAGCAATTAACTCTTAGCACATACCAAACTCGAGTGCGGGGACTTTAATATTTCTTGCAGGAACACTCTTAGCAATATATTTATAAAGTTCATGATACTTATTCCACTTCTTTTTAGGCACTTCAATGTAGGAAGCAAAAGCCCTAAAATAAGAAGCAATAGCTTGAGAGTCTAGACCATAAGCATTTTTAATATTTTGAAAGTCATCAGTTCTCATAAAAGATTCAATGCATTCATAATCATAATTTACACCTGACTTTCTACCTTTGTCATTCTCCCAAGCTTCAGCATTGTCTTGAATACGGTCCAGAAGATCCCATTTAGCTTCTTCTTCCATGCGAGTGAATGATCCAGCACAAGAAACATCCAATAAATCCTTGTCATGTAGAGAAAGCCTTGCATAAAAGTTATTGATAATAATATTGTTGGGGAGCTCATGAATGGGACATTTGAGCATAAGTAACTTCAATCTCCCCTAAGCTTGAGCTGTACTCTCTCCATCAAGAGGCCAAAAGTTGTATATTTGATTTCGATCTTTATGAATCTCACTAGGAGGATAAAACTTTGAATAAAAGAGAGACACTATTTCCTCCCATTCCAGAGCTTGACCATTCTTCAGCAGCTTATACCATTCCTCAGCTCTTCCTTTCAGTGATAATGAGAATAACTTCTTAACTTGATCTGTAGTAATACCTGCACACTTGAACAACCCGCATAATTCTTGTATAAAGAGTAAATGATCACCGGGATGGACAGTTCCATCCCCAACATAGTAGTTATCCATAACACGATTAATAATTCTTGTAGGTATTTTAAAAACATCATTCTTAGCAGGTGGTGGCTTATCTACTACCTTAGCAGTGGTAGTAGCATTAAAGCAACTAGCAGAAGTAAACTATACTCACATTAGAAGTTTCCTTTACTAGTTCCACTCTCCAATAACGCTTCACTCCCCGGCAATGGCGCTAGAAAATAGTCTTGATCACCCACAAGTATAGGGGGTGTATCGCAGTATTTTCAATAACTAAGAGTGTCGAACCCAACGAGGAGCAGAAGGTGCTGGCTAGTGGTCAGGATCAGGAATTCTCTGCAAATACTTAGCAAATGGATTTTTAGGGTTTTTTGATAAAGCAAGTAAACAAAGTACGAGTAAATAAAACACAGTAGGAATAAATGCAGCAACTGGCCCAATCCTTTATGTAGCAAAGGACAAGCCGGTTGTATTACTTAAGATGACCAAACGTTCTCGAGGACACATAGGAAGATTGTCAAGTGCTTTCGCTTCATATAGTTGATTAATCTTCTTTAGCTTGCTAAGTGTTGTGTGGGTGAACCTGTGCTAATGTATCGACCTTCCTAGGACTAATACATACTTGTGATTATACCCCTTGGAAACATCCGTAAGTACAAGAAAGTAATTAAGGTAGAAACATAACCATATCTTTAAACTCTAAGACCCTTACGCCCCTTGTGCAATGGTTTCCTAACGGGGGTTCAGGTTTCTGTCACTCCGGCAACCCCTACGATTAGTAGCCAAATACACAATGCATTCCCCTAGGCCCATATAGGTGAAGTGTCATGTAGTCAACGTTCACATGACACCACTAGAAGAAGTACACCACAACTTAAAAATCAAACCATTGAATCTTTCTCAACACAACTCCACTACTAACAACATGACTTCTCCCATGTCCTCAAGAACAAAATGAACTACTCACAAGACATCATATGGATCATGATCAGAGATGGAATAATGATGTATAACAATCTGAACATAAACAATAGTTCAACGGTTCACTCAATAGGATCAACTACAAAGGGTAATCAACACCGGGAAAGTTTCTCCTATGAACATTGCAAGATTCAACCCAATTGTTACAGCAATATGGAGATGGTGATAAGGGTGCTGATGGTGATGATGGTGATGATGATGATGATGATGATGAGGATCCCGATAAAGTCCAGCTTGATGGTGGTGTTGATGGGGATGATCTCCCCTCTCCGGGAAGGAATTCTACCGGCAGAAATCTGTCTGCCGGATAGATCTTTCTCTCTCGGTGTTTTCCGCCCCGCAGAGGCGGCAGAATCTTTCTGTGGTCGCTCTCTGAGTCTTAGGGTCTCGGGAGGATAATATACGCTAGAGGGGAGAGCCTGGAGTGGGCCAGGGCGGCCACAACACCTATTGGCGCGACGTAGGGTTGCCCGCGCCAGGGGGTGGTGTGAGCCCCCTGTGGCCCATCTCCAGCCCCCCTTCTGGCTTCCTTCGTCTTCTAGAAAAATAGGATTTTCCGTATATTTTCTCGAATTTTCTGATCTTTGCGAATTTTGCCTCCAAACAGCACCTTTTCCATCAGAATCCTGACTGCAGCGGTCCATGCTCCAAAAGTCATCAACCATGCAAAAACAGGTGAAATAACATAAGTATCACCTCTCAATATGAAATATATCAATGAATAATAGTGAATTATGACATAGAATAGTGATGCAAAATGGCCGTATCATTTTATTAAAAATGTTATTTAAAAGCGGAGAAAGATGGCTATTTTCATAGCCATCAACTTCACTAATGCTCAAAACTTGATCGACCTGGAGCAAGAAACAAACCAAACCATAAAGAACTTTGCGTTTAAACTGAAATAACAAGAAGATGAATTCACTTACGGTTGGTTCTTCCATTTGAAAAGCTCATAAAGTTTAGAGAGGTTCCAAGAGTACTATACAAGCTTTGTTAACTCAAGACAATCAAAGTAGAGTTTGATATAAGTATAAACAACTAGGAGTGTAACAATCATTTTAATTCCTCTAGTTAACTCTCATCTTGCCAATGAACATTAGGACATTTTATAGTAGCAGAATTAAGTATGAGAAATCAAGTCTTAACTAGAATAAAAGTGAAGTGTCTTATTGATGCCCACATCAATAGATTAAGACTATCAAAACACTATTGTACCATTCATTGTATTTCAAGAAACGTTAGAGAGTAGTAATGAGACCATGCCAAAGACTGTTTTGTGTGAATCTTTATTTTTCAAAGATAGTTTCCAAAAAGGATAATTGAGTGATCTCTTTTAGCAACGGTTTCCACAGCCTTCAAGAGTACCAATAGTTTTGCACATTACGGTAACAAGTGATACCCATGTTGTCAACTCATAGCCGAAATCAGGTGTTGTACCATTGACCGTTCATAGGCCAGCAGAGTTGTTGGCATCCAAAGGTATGCATTAAAAAATTTATAATCAAACTTTAAACAATATCAAATTTTGATCCACACTCAAATTAGCTTTGGCATGAATCAAAATTACCACTAGACTTCATTTTAATCAAACAACTCCTTTCAAGTGTGTCATCAAGTCTATCAATATATCTATGGGGTTAAGTATCTTCAAAGGTAAACTCTTAATATAATCACTCAACATACAAGTCAAAAATTGGAGCCTTTTTGAAAGGGTAATTGGGCCTGTATGTGGTTTTGATGATTAATGACAGTCCCTATGGACTAATGTTTTCATTGAGTTCTATATGAAGGGATATTCCATAGGTCATGCTTGCAGTCCATGTGTTGGATTCAAGTATAGATGCCATGGATATAAAGATATACCTTGAGTATTGGCATCAAGATCATCAAGTTGAATAATAATATGATATGATCATCAAGATCTTGAGAGTGTGATCTCAATAAAAGAATTCAAGATATGGCTCTAAGTCAGTCTCCTGATAGCCTCATTAGTTGATCTATGAGTGACTAAGATTTAGAGCATGTAATCAAATGAAGAGTTCCTTATGTATCTCAAGATATTGAGATGGATCATGAGAAGATACTTGGCTGACCAATACAACGAGTGAAGAGTGATTTCAAGTTGTCAACACATGAAGCATAAACAATGTACCACATGGATCTTGTGGTATGGTAAGCCTTGTCATTTATGCATCATGAACTAACCCATTATATATGTGTCTTTGCGTTTTCTATATGGGATAGGTATCTTTCCATGGGCATGATTCAAAAGTGAAGATCTCATATAGCCTATGAGAGGATGGCATAAAGTGGTGATCGTCATCAAGGTTGAGTAGGGCAAGTTCAAGATAAGCATCTCGAGAAGATCATTTTCTTGAAGCTTGCCGTCCATATTGGTGATAATGTACACGTGAATACGTGTCTTAATGAAGCAATCCCAAAGTGGTGTATGGGGGAGCAAATTATGAGTCTTCACGAAGCAACAATGACCAAGTGATGCATTCCGGCTTGGATGGAGCTTGAAGTGTTGTCATCAAGATCAAGCGGGATGCACAAGGCAAAGGTATGGCCTTGCTAGGTTTTACTTTTACCAGTCTCAACATGGTTGATGGGAGATCGGGTTATAGGATAGATAGTCGCACCATCAAGAGGGGCTTTTGGTTGGGTAACTTGATCACATCATCGTATGGAGCTCAATCCTTTCCATATTTTGCATCTTACTATTTTATTACTTCTTGGTTTTTCTCCATGTGAGGTTCTTGAGTTTGTTGCTAGCTCTTCAAAAATCCCAAGTTCATCGAAAACGGAATTTGTATGCATCTTCTATGGCATTTTTGAGTTTGAATATTTTTCCGGTTCATCTTATAGGGAGGCTTCATGCCTTTATTTATTTGGTTCTATCCTCCGTTGTTGGAAAATGATGTTTTTATGCACCAACTTCTAAAGCTTGTTGTCCACATCGAACCAAGCCCAAGATCATCACAATCAGAGTGCGGATGCAAAAGTTATTGCGTTTTTCATGAAGTCTATTTCATCCCTGTTGTGGATCTGGTTCAACCGACACCCACATCGGACAGTCCGGAGCCGGCGCCGGTTAGACCGGATCTGAAAGCAGATTTTCTGGTTTTCACGACCGAGTCTATTCCGAGTTGGAAAACAGAGCCATTCCGGTTTGTAGGCCGGTCCATCGGCCTGGGGACCGTGTTTCCCGATTTTGGGGCTGGTCCAACCGACTTTAAAACCGAGTTTTAACAGATTTCCTCCCAACGGCCATATTTGATTTTCCCTATAAAAGGGGGTTCTTGACCATGAAATTGACCTCCATTGTTGAACCTCTTGAGCTTGCTTCCTCTCCCTTCCCTCCTATGATTCTTGCATCTTTTTGAGGGCTCTAGAAGAGGAGATCTAGATCTACAATCCCTACCAATCAATACCTCCTCTAAGTGAGGGGAACCTTTTGGATCTAGATCTTGAAGTCATTGGTTTACTTCCACCATTGTGCTTCCTATATAATTTCTCCCTAGAACTTGTTTCTTTGGTGGGATTTGAGAGTGAAGGATTTGAGCACCCTTGGTGTTTTTGCTTTGCATTCTTGCACAACTGTTGATCTCTCCATTATGATTTGTTCAAGTGAGAAACCGTGAGCTTGTTACTCTTGGAGGGTGACCTCCTAGTTGGCTTGGAGGTTGCTGCCGAAGTGTCCTCTTTGTGGAATATTTTGAAGAGACTCGGGCTTCTCCTTCATGGAGCTTGCCACTTCAGAGTGGAGGAAAATCTAGCCATAAGGAAAGGGATATGCCTTCGTGGGATAGACTCGGAGAAGAAGATGAGCCTTCGTTGCATTGGGAAATATTTCATGGAATCCCACACCTCTCCAACGGGATGTACCTTCTTGGAAGGGAACACGGGAATACATCTTTGTCTCCGCGTGCCTCGGTTATCTCTATACCCGAGCTTACTTTCCTTATGATAGCCATCGAGCTTGAAGTACTTATATCTTGCTTATCACTTGTGGTATATTTATCTTTCATAGCTTAACTTGTTGTTGGTGCACTTAGTTGAGCCTAGTGTATTTAGGTTTTTGTGCTTGTAAAATAAACGTTACATCTATCAAGCCAAAACCGTAATAGTTTTCAAATAGTTTTCAATTGGTATCAGAGCAAGGTATCTCCTTGTTCAGGCTTTACAGCCTAGAGTATAAATAAGTCGGCTAGTAGTATAGTGCATAGTGACACAATTATCTTTGATGGCACAAATTATGCTTTATGGAGAAATTGATTTATTTGTAATCTTCGGACTGTGTGTCCAAATATTGAGCGATTTCTAGATGTAGATTTTTCTCCTCTGATGGATCCTCAAAATCTATCTTTAGAGGATGAGAAAAATTTACATCTCGAAGCTCAAGTATCTAATGAGTTTATCTTCTCCATAAGCCCCACAGTTAATTTGTTCTTGACGATTCTAAAGCGCTAGGCGTCTCATGAGAAATGTACTTAAAGAAATATTTCGAGGTTACATTTCTCATACAGTCGGTGGTCTCTCTGAGGAGCTCTCTTCTCCTTCACATCATGAAGAGCTCCAACTTGCCTCCACCTCCGCCCGCGATGAGATTTCAATTATTTCCACTTCACTTACATGTGACAAGTCACAAGGTAATGACATGGTGAGTGGAAAAATCATATGTGATGATGGTAGTGTTTCTCTTTACACCAATGATTCTTGTTCTAGAAATGATAATGGTGTAGAGAGTTTGGACTTAAACACTTGCAGCAGTAGTTCTATATCCCCTTGTGTTGCTAGTCCTTGCATATCGTCTAGAAACTATTTAAGTACTAATGTACATGATATGCTTGAGAGAGGATGTAGGGACCTCTCCCCCGGGCAGCGGCAGCGTTACGCCACCCCCGGGGTCTCCCCCGACGCCCCTCTTCAAGTCCCCTCCCACATCACCCTCCCCCACCGCCGTTGCCGGAGGAGTCGCCGGCCAAAGGCTGCGCCGCGTGGTGGTGGCGGATCATTTGCTGGTTGCGGCCAGGGGTGGGAGGCGGAGCCCTCCTCTCCTCTGATCAGTGGTGGCGCATGGTGTTGGTGGCCTGAGATCACAGGGGCGGTGGTCCTTGACCCCCTTTGCATCAGCAACGAAGTAGGCGGCACCATCGTGTCATCTGGGCGCCGGGGCGGCAGCCTTAGGCATGGCTGCGGCAACTTCCTTCTCTAGAGGTGGTTGGCCATGTTGGGATCTGGTGTGGAGGATCTCGGGATCTCACACCAATCTCTGGTGGTGGATTTCTAGCCGACGTCGAGTATGGAGGGGACATGGAAGCCGGTGAAAACCGATCCTTGACTCTGATCTTGGCGGACGATGGCGGCATCACTCGACGTTGCTACCTTGTTGTAGGCATCGTCTTCGCTGGTGTCGTCACTTTACTCGAGTTGTTCCGGGGGAAACCCCTAATCTGGGTCTTCCGGATCGGACGATTGTGACGCTTAGCGTCGGTTCCCCTCTTGAGGGCATCGTTTTTGGAACAGACGTGGGCTATAGGTCAAGGCCACTCCTGTTGCTCCAGGGGAAACCTTAATCTGGTTATCCGGATCAGGCAATGGCGGCGCTTTGGTGTCGTATTATCTCTTGGGAGCTTTGCTTGTGGTGTAGCGCTAGATGACAGAGGTTGGTGGTGGAGCAGCTTCATCTTGCATGGAGGCTCTAGTGGAGATGTCAAGTCATGCCTAACCGCCAGGTGCTACGCTCAGTCATGCCTAGTGCGGTAGGTGCTACGGACGATAGATTTTTTGGAGGTCTCTAGCTACAGCGGTTGGCAAGACTTGGTGGCATGGCGCCGAGAGGTCTCGGTGGCGATCGCACGTGCTTGTTGACGGAAGTGTGCAGGGTGGTGGTGCCTTTTAGCGTCATGGCGGCATTGATGGCATGCCTTGCAAGGTCTTTGCATCGATCTCTCCTAAAGATGCGTTGGCAGAAGACGGCGACAGCAGGAGATTTAGCATGCACGAGGGTGTGCGCTTCGGATCAGTTGGACCGGTTTGTGCTCCTGACCTGCCGTGGGGCGGTTTTTTTGAGAGGTGGCTTCTATTTATCTTTGTATTCTCTTTGTAAGGTTTCGTTGAATAATAAATAAAGAAGGTTGTGTGCATCTTTTTGATGCAGAGGCCGGGGGTAATACCTCCATTTCGAAAAAAAGATGATATGCTTGATTTTTGTTGTTCCCATGTGCAAAATGCTTCTATTTTCTCTAGTTGTGTATCTAACAATGTAAATGAAATCAAAAATTATATGGAGCAAGACACAATCATGAATGTAGATTCAAGAATGTCCTCATCTTCATCCTTTCATGCTCACATGTGCCTTATGGCAAGAGGATCAATGGTATCTCCTAATTTTGATCCCAACATATCTTCTGAGGGGTCCCCTGGATTTATCGTCCGAGAAATCCCTGTTATGCACATATCCAGATTCCCATGATCAGTGAGCTGTGGAAGATAACCGACAAGTATCATTACAACATCCAAAACATAACGAATGCAAGACTTACATAAGTGCCATTATGGCTACATAATCTTCATCAATGGATCTTCACCAACGCAGAGCCCTATCATTCCTTAACCTATAAGGAACTGACTAGGAAGATGGCCTAGCTCGCATAGACGTCATCGACTCCAATATGCTTCGTGCTTCCGAAAATCTGGCCAAGTAAATAGCCAGGGACAATGCTAGTGAGTACTTTAAATGTACTCGCAAACCACCAAGTTAAGGTAAACAAGATAATGCAGTTAGGCTATGGCGAGATAGCTCTATCTAGGGTTGTTTTTGAAAAGCCTAGATTTCTCTTGTAGATATGGCATCTATATATCTTTGTTTAAAAAGAGTTTTGAAATCATGCCTCCGTTTTATCAATTTGGATATCTCCATATCCTTGTTGGAAACCTTTTTGAAAACAGTTTTGGAGAAAAACACTTTTTTTAAACATCTTCGACCATCTCTGGTCAAAACAAAACTTTAATCTCAGGTCCCCTCAGGACCTCCATCTTTCTAAAACCACCATTTGGGTACTCCTAGCCATCACCTTTCCAGCCGTCCTTGACCGTGGACATGGCTATTCGAATAGATTATACTCTGCAAAGTTGGTGCACTTTACCCACAAGAATCAATACATCCACCGGGATACAACCACGGCCCGCTACACACGGTAGACGGGGGTTCGGATAATCAAACCTAACCTTTCATTTGTCATCCCTATCAAATGCGGCTTTTCCTTTTGGGCTTGTTCTCCCCGGCAACGAGTATGTAGCGCTCGACCATAATCCTACCTTCCGTACACGCGTATACCCGAACCGCAACTTGGCTTATAACTTAAATTGGTTAATCCACTTCCTTATGTACTACCTAAGTCATACCGTCCGCGGGAGACCCAATTTTTGCATCGGCAACAAGCCGAAGCAAGCTGCAGGCCCTAGATCCGTAGATCTGTTGTAGAGCCCACCCGGAGTTCAAGGGATTTCTCCCAATTGGCAGTGTACAAGCTACCCCAACTAAATACAACAAACTACGAGCTAAGCCCCAGTTCCTGGGGTAATGTGGTTGCACGGAATAATTGTTCCGGTATAGGCGTAGAACACCCCTTCTCTTTCTCTTGTCCATTTTTCTCACTTCTCATCGTCGCCATTTCTTTAGTTAAAAGATCCACTTGGAAACGATGCCTCTTTCCATGGGTTTACAAAGCAGTTTTTAAACATTTCTAGTAGGGTAAATCCGAAAACAATTTATACATCAAAAGTCCGTGGTTTCCAACGTGGTCGGATGCTAATCATCATAACCTCGATCTAAAGGGAGTAAATGGTAGCTTTACATCAGGTTGGGTTTCATGATGGACACCAAGTCATAACTTGGAGGAGCCAAGTCACTAGCGCAGTATTTATAAAACAAGACATGCTGATAGTAATGCAATTTATAAGGGAGATACAAAACAGATAATAAAAGGAGTAGAAAAAGTATCGGGATTCAGGAAGGGTGGCTTCCTTGTGACCAGCGAGATGTCCTTGGGCTTCTTCTTTAGATAACCGGAATAGCAATAATACCCAAATATATCACAATAATAAACGATTGCTTCCTTCTTCTTAGCCTCACACAAACGCAACTATCGCCGTTATCGAGCAAACATGCAAACAAACAAATATCACAATCAATACAAACATGCAAGCATCAATACATACAACAAACAAAGATACAACACACGCTTTACTTCAGTAGGTTTTGAACAAATTGGACCAAGGCAAATGATTTCATTTTAGTTGCATTTGTGGAATTACTATTAAGATTATAGAGGTCAAAGCTACCTACTCAAAGGGTTTTAGACCAAGATCATGTTCTATATGATTTCAATTAGCAAGGATGATATCACTAGAGGGGTATTGATCAAACGAAACCAACAAAACTGGTTTAACTAATTGATCAATTTCCATTGATTTATAATGAATTTTCGAGTGGGAAAAAATCTACTTTTAGGAGATAAATCACCATAAAAGTTCTGTATGTCCAAAAAATATTTCCTTCGATGATAGTGTAGGGCTTAATGTACTGATCCACCAGGAGTTGGAATCATGTCAAAATAATTAACAGAATGCCCTCAAGAAATTCCCAAAGGCAGTTCTAGAGGGTTTTTGTCTTGTTCACCATATTTATTCTACATAAGATTTTAAAATTGGCCCAATTTCAGCTGGTAGGTATTTTAATTTCCTTTCTGTTTAAATTTGAATTACTATTTTTGGGTATACAAAACTACTGGTGTGATTTATTTAGTGAATTATCCATACACATAATAGTTTTATACATTATAAAGCAACCAGAGCTCAATAAAATTTGAGCTGCTAGGGTTTGATAAATATGAGGGTTGGTGAGATTACAGAGTTGGAATTAGGTTGAAAAGACTCCTAGTATGACCAGGAGAATTTTCTAAATGCAGAATTGTCCTATTTTTGTTGTTTTTACTAAAGTCAAACCATTGTTCACCTTGACCTGGGGCTAAGGTCCATAGATTTATATTCAAATTATCTACTATAGTGGCTTTGTTTCATTCCATTTGGTTAGGTAATACTACCAGGGGAATTTATTATTTGTAAAAGACACTATGTGGTAGATTAATTTTCAGTGGTTGTACCAGTAATATTTAGACAAGTTTCTGGTACTACATGTTTAAGAACACATGTAGGTATATCGAAGCATGTGGATCTAGGAAATTTCAGGCAGTTTACATTTTATTTGGCATTTAATTCTACAGGGCTTTTATTAGATCTAAAAAGTAATTAGAAAATAGAAAAGAGGAAATAGAACTGGTGGGATGTTGCGAGTCAGATCAGGCCATGCCACACTGAGCTAGCCAAACCGGCGACACCGGAGTGTGTGCGCGCATGCGCGCTTGAATCTTGCGGGGATGGGCCCACTAGTCAGAGGCAGATGAGGGCTGAAGGGGTATCGAGCGCCGATGACCGTCAGATCAAGACGAGATCGACGGTCGCACATTGTCTCCAACCTCCATCGGCGCAGAAAGAAGGGGAAACCCTAGGCAGGGTTAGAGAGGGACGAGGTGGCTCACCAAGGCCTCGACGGAGACGGGGATGCGGTGGAGGAGAAGCGGCAAACGACAACAGTCAGGAAGAGGGGCGACATAGTGGGGTTTGACGACGAGCGAGGTCGCGCGCAACTCTGCCGGCAAGAAGGGATTCGGTGCTCACGGAAGCTGCTTCCAGCGATGCTGCATGTCAGAGGGGAGGCGTTAAAGAAGGTTCTAGGGTCCTGGGGATAGCAGGGGCAGGTCTGGTTACTGCAGGATGAGCTCGGGACGGTGAGTTGCGTCGGGAGGAGTAGCTCTCGAGCAATTACGGTGGTGGCGGCTTCCAGCGGTCCTGTAGAAGAGAGAAGGGCATAGGGGTGTAGATCAGAGGGAGGGGATCTCAAATCGAGTACATCCAAGGGAGGAGAGGCAAGGAAAGGGCGACCTCGAGCTTGAGTTTGGCAATTGCCGAAAGGGAGGTTTCCTCTTCTCTTGGTCAATAGAGAGGGAGAGGGTCTCTGAGCGTCTGGGGGATGACAGGAGGGAGACAGTGGAGTGATATGGCTAGGCAGGAGAGGGTGGTACTAGCCACTGGCCTTATAAACCAAAGGACAAGGGTCCATCGTAAACTTGGTGTAGGGAGGGCTTGGGGAGAAGGTGTTGGCCAGTCATTGGGCCTCGAGGGCGGTGGAGGGGTGAGAGAGATGTCTCTGCTCGTGGTAGGAGGGGCAGAGAGGGAGTGGGAGTGTTGGAGCACTTTAATACCAAGCTTTTGTTAAATGGTCATGTTGCTCTCTTTCCAAGCATATGAGGACAAGGGGATAGGGTTTGCAACAGTGAATCTACTATAGCACATGACCAGGAGGGTGTGTGAGTGATGTGGATAAGTAGGGTGCAAGCTTTGGTGGGGTTTGAATGGTTTAGTCCAAGGTGTTAGTAAATTGTCAAAATGTGTCATGGTAAGGATCATCAAGGAAAATTTCAAATCTTGGTCTAGGCAAGAGGATCTAAACATTCTGGTAGATAGATGTGATCAAGATGTGTCTCCAAGATTTATTTCAGATTTTTCAGATGATTTAAAGTCCACTTAAAACCATTTATTCAAAAAGTGTAGAGATGGTTTCTAGACTCTCATTTGATATTTTCACATTGCGCAAGGTTGGTTTCTGATCTGAGATGGTCCCACATATGATTTCATACCTTGGAGAATTTTCCCAAGATTTATTTAGAAAGAAAAGTATTTTTATGGAATTATTTCTTGTTTTTGCCAATAAAAAAAGGGCAAAAAGAAATAATAAAGAATCTCAAAAATATTTATTTTTGATATGGTAAGGTAGGGTATAATGTATAGTACTCAAATGTCCGTTGAGTTGGCAAGGTGATTTGGAGAAAAATAATCTTGTCTTTACAGACAAGGTTTCTAGGAGTTTGCCAAGTATGGAACTTAAATAGTTTTAGGTTTCTATAATTATGGAAATTATTGGGTAAATGATTATATCCAAGTTGGATTATATAAACCTAAGGTATCCCTCATTGGCAACCTTGAGTTTTTCTTAACAAGATGGATTTTAGAAGAGAACAAGGATTAGAGGATCTAGCGTATTGATATTTTTATACCACCTAAGCAAGGTTGGATTAGTGAGATCAGAGCTCACCTTGATGCAATGGATAAATGGATAGTTAGACCAGGTTATATATATGATAATGGCAGAATTATTTTGGCTTGGTTACATTTGAGGTGGTCTAGAAGTGATGGCAAACTTTGTTGAAAATAAGGCTGCCATACCATATGAGTCATGATGCCTTATAAACCATGTGGGTTTAAGAAGCAGTGAGCTTCAATGTAAATAGGGATTGTGTGGATTGATAGACCATGGTTAGCATACCATAACCATGCAAGGAGTTGGTCAAGGGGAGGTAGAATATGGATGTGGTCTCCAGCCAAAGTAGGCAAGGTGATAAGATTTGCAGAAAAGATAATTATCTTGACTACAAAACCATCAAAGATGAGTGGCTACCAGAATGGTTTAGCCAAGGGCAAGAGTGGACTTTGGTATTACACGTGATGTTCTACAAGATGGTTCAAGTGCATCCCTAATAATTCACAAGGGTTGAGGAGGAGAGGCATTCAAAGAAGTGATGTCGAAGCAGTTTTAGGGTTTTTGACTAGAGTATAAAAGAGAGTGGTTTTGAGATGATGCAAGGTTCTAGGGCATCATCAAGGGGATGATGTTGAAGTGTAGATTGAGTAGAATAGATCCATGCTTGATTAACTAGCTTAGGGTTGACACTCTTGGATTTATAGATGCTGGAGGATGAGCTCGTAGGGTTGCTCACACTAATTCCTAAGCAAACAAGTCAGACAACAGATCAATGCAATTCATCTTGACAAGCAACTCAAGCTATTACTAGGGTTACCATCAAGCCTAATTTTAGGTAAGAATGGGTATTTTGAATTCTTGGAGTTTGAATGAGGTGAGAGTCCTTGGTATCTCTACCAAGAGTAGAAATCAAAAGCTTTATAATGGTTTTAGAGGAACCTAGAGTTAAGAGTAGTTGAATTCCGTCTTGAAAACATAAGGATTTTATATCTTGTAGATCTCCATAATTTTGGCAATAGAATCTAATAAAATATTTAGGGTTGCAAATGCATCTTGGCTCAGGTTTTTGAAATGCTAGGACATTTGAGAATATAAAATATAAGCCAAGGCAGTTTTAGTTAAATAGGTTTTGTCAACTGAGGTTGAGGTAAGGAGTATATCATTTGGAATACATTCCTATGCGCATGCACAAGAAAACAACAAGCACACACTTCATTATTAAATAAGAAAAAGTTTTTGTTCCCCCTAATTTTTGCATTCTGGACAACTAATCAGGGTTGCTGAAATTGGGGTGTTACAGACCTTTCCCCCTTAAAAGAATCTTGTCCCGAGATTCGGGAGAGATAGGGTTGGGCGAGTCATGGTGAGGGTTTGTACTATTCCTGTGGTATCTCGGAGAAACTAGGCTTACCGCAAGATTATGTCATCGATACCAGATTTGGGCTTGGCTACTTCTGCTCCTTCATTAGTTTAGTGTCCAGTCGAGAGGATGCTGGTGACATTTACTAGGAGTGCTTCATCTTGACCTTCGGAGATGCTAGCGAAGTCCTGGCGTAGCTTCAGGAGGTAGGATTTGATCAAGTGGTTTATTCTATTAAAGTGGGAAAGACGTAGCCTTTCCCCCTTAGGGTTAGACTTGGTAGCTCAGAGAGACATAAGTCAAAGACATCTTGATTACAAACCTATGGGAGTGGCAAAAGATGATTCTTGAGGGTAGCATAATACAACATAGCAGAAGGTAACATCACAAGTGTCATTCAAAATACAGGGAACTTAGTCAACCACAACTGAAGTTCCTGGCATCTAGGTATTTCTAGTTTAGGCTAGAGATCCCAACTCTTGAATCTAATCCAACGAGGTGCAGTAGGTTAAAGATGTTGCTCGATTCCTCAATCTCGTGTTGCAGGGTTGCTGGGAGTTGATTTTCCTTCTTCCTGCTTAAAGTTTGGGCTTGCTATAGAGGGTGGAGTGTGCTGGTTGATCAGGGAACCGTAATATTCTTGAGCTATCGGATGTCCTTCATCCACCAAAGTCAGAGGAAGGGTTTTGCCCTGGCGTAAATGGCGGGGTTGCCGATAATAACTCTTTCTAGGGGGGAGGGCTCCTGCTCTAGTGACTTCTTGACTTCATTTGTAAGAATCTTTCGACGCTTCTTGTCTTTCCGAGGGGCGGGAGCATGGTGTGCTGTAGGAACTTTCGGTGTCAAGGACACCCGTTTCTGCGTGGGTCATCGCCTACGGAAATGACCTGGTTGACCGCAGATGAAGAAAACACGTTGCTCATTCTTGAGTTCTTCTAGGGTTTGCTTTAGAATCGTGTTGATGGGTGCTGGTACTTTGGGGTTCACTTTTCTGGCTGCGTTGACATGACCATGCTGGGGGCAGTCTTGGCTATAATAACCTGGTTGATCACACGAGAAATAGGTACCTTTCTTTGCACATGCCTTTCATGATGACTTATCAACTCTTACACAAGGAAGTTGATGAGCCTTGCCAATCATAAGATATAAGGGGTAGTCAGCAGGAACATGGTCTTGACCTTCGCAGAGGAAACAGGTGACGAACTGGGTTGCAAAATCCTCTGGAGAATGGAGCGCCCCACAGTTTGGGCAGTTGCCTAAGCACTGGCTGGCTTGATGTCCTTCTTCTTCGCAACGCTACATGCTTTCTTCGAGGTTCCGATCTTCATGGCCATCTTGAGGGAGTTCTTATTGATGATAAGAGTTCTGGTTATGGGAGTAAGCTATGTTAAACAGTTAGCTTCCGGAGTTCAACTCGGAGGGATTAATGGGGTATAAACTAGAGGATAACGACTGCGGTCTAATAAGTAGATCCAACCAAAGGTCTAGGTCTCACAAGATGTATTTAGCGGGGTACCAACAGTCATCCATCATTCAAGAGAAATACTAGACAATCGGGAGATGCGTTCATTTGGGGCGTTTTCGTTCCGGGTTGGGTCAAATGCAACATCTTGGGTAAAACATGCAAGAGGGAAACATAAAAACAAGCACAACAATCCAAGGAAGTTATTATAGAACAATCCACTCCACACCCGAGGGTGCCAATAGTACTTAATCATTACAGAACGCGTTCAAGGACGGTAAATGACTCTACCCTACTTCTAGATGGTCGAGTATGGTAGTGTGCGTGATTACTCGGGGGGTGCATTTGCGGAGTCGTTGTTGGCTTCTGGCGGAGCAGTGGAGGTTTCCTGCACCTCCTAGATGGGCTCCAACCTACGGATATACTGACAAGCGGTGATGCACTTCCTGCCTCTCTTGGGAGCAGCTTCCCTCGAGGTTCCTTCAGTGGCGGTGGTTCGCCCTTGATTCCGTTGCAGGGATTCTAGAGCTTCCTTACGAGAGAGAATGGCTTGTAGGCGACGGAGCTCCATCTGTGAGTGATGCTATTTGAAAACGACTGTTGTTAACACTTCGTTGTTGGAGTAGCTGAAGCGGGTCTAAAAAGACACAGCATGGTATGCTAGGTTAGGGTCTTGAGATCGTCCGGTGCAGTCGACATTTCCCTTCATTGGGAGGTAAATGGTTGTGGGCTTCCTCATCTCTAGAAGGAAACTACGGATGCGCATCAAAGCTTCTCTGGCTACCATATCAACAACAAGTATAGGAGTAGGCATCTGATGTCCAGTGGAATAGATAGGGCTTCCATCGGCTCCTGGCTTGGCTAGTATGACAATCTATCCCACATAATATCCTGATTCCAATCCCTTGTGGAGGGTGTAGATAGGTTTCTGCTGGTAACCGCAAAGTTGCAGGGAGTCCCAGAGGAGTCGGGGAAATCCAATCTTCATCAACAGGTTCCGTCTACAAAAGTGTTCAGGGCCAGGTTGGGTTACTGACACGGGTGCAAGATTTTTAATATTACCAATTCCTATTACTGCAAGTAGTTTTGAAAATGGAGGGGGAAAAGACATAAGCACTTTTGCAAATAGTCATATCTTCTCCCTTGTCTTTTAGAAAATAGGTTTGTCGTTTCCTGTCTAACGTCCATGCTAACTAAGGTCTCCGATAGTCAGGATGGCTCTGATACCATGTTTGTGGGATCCCCCGGATTTATCGTCCGAGAAATCCCTATTATGCACATATCAACATTCCCATGATCAGTGAGCTGTGGAACATAACCGACAAGTATCATTACAACATCCAAAACTTAATGAATGCAAGACTTACATAAGTGCTATTATGGCTACATAGTCTTCATCAACGGATCTTCACCAACGCAGAGCCCAATCATGCCTTAACCTACAGGCAACTGACTAGGAAGATGCCCTAGCTCGCATAGACGTCATCGACTCCAATATGCTTCGTGCTTCTGAAAATCTTGCCAAGTAAATAGCCAGGGACAATGCCAGTGAGTACTTTGAACGTACTCGCAAACCACCAAGATAAGGTAAACAAGATAATGCAGTTAGGTTGTGGCGAAATAGCTCTATCTAAGGTTGTTTTTGAAAAGCCTAGATTTCTCTTGTAGATATGGCATCTCTATATCTTTGTTGAAAAAGAGTTTTGAAAACATGCCTCTGTTTTATAAATTCAGATATCTCCATATCCTTGATGGAAACCTTTTTGAAAATAGTTCTGCGGAAAAACCCTTTTTTTAAACATCTTCGACCATCTCTGGTCAAAACAAAACCTTAATCTCAGATCCTCTCAGGACCTCCATACTTTCATCCGTCTTTCCAAAACCACCATTTGGGTACTCCTAGCCATCACCTTTCCAGCCGTCCTTGACCGTGGACACGGCTATTCGAATAGATTATACTCTGCAGAGTTGGTGCACTTTACCCACAAGAATCAATACATCTGCCGGGATACAACCACAGCCCGCTACACACGGTAGACGGGGGTTCGGATAATCAAACCTAACCTTTCATGTGTCATCCCTAGCAAAGGCAGCTTTTCCTTTTGGTTTTGTTCTCCCCCGGCAATGAGTATGTGGCGCCCGGCCATAGTCCTGCCTTCCGTACACATGTATACCCAAACCGCAGCTCGACGTATACCTTAAATTGGTGACTCCAATTCCTTCCGTACTACCTAAGTCATAGAGTCCGCGAGAGACCCAATTGTTGCACCGGCAACAAGACGAAGCAAGCTGCAGGCCCCAGATTCATAGATCTGTTGTAGATCCCACCCGGAGTTCAAGGGATTTCTCCCAATTAGCAGTGTACAAGCTGGCCCGGTTAAAGACAACAAACTACGAGCTATGCCCCAGTTCCTGGGGTAATGTGGTTGCACGGATAAATTATTCTGGTAAAGGCGTAGAACATCCCTTCTCTTTCTCTTGTCCATTTTCTCACTTCTCATCATCACCATTTCTTTAGTTAAAACATCCACTTGGACACGATGCCTCTTCGTAGGGGTTTTACAAAGCATTTTCGAAACATTAGTAGTAGGGTAAATCCCAAAACAATTTATACATCAAAAGTCCATGGTTTCCAACGTGGTCGGATGCTAATCATCATAACCTCGATCTAAAGGGAGTAAATGGTAGGTGTACATCAGTTTGGGTGCCATGAGGGACACCAAGTGATAACCGTGAGGAGCCAAGTCACTAGCGCAGTATTTATAAAACAAGACATGCTGATAGTAATGCAATTTATAAGGGAGATACAAAACATATAATAAAAGGAGTAGGACAAGTATCGGGATTCAGGAAGGGTGGCTTGCCTGTGACCAGCGAGATGTCCCTGGTCTTCTTCTTTAGATAACCAGAATAGCAAGAATACCCAACTATATCACAATAATAAACGATTGCTTCCTTCTTCTCGGTGTCACACAAACGCAACTATCACCGTTATCGAGCAAACATGAAAACAAACAAATATCACAATCAATACAAGCATACAAGCATCAATACATACAACAAACAAATATACAACACATGCTTTACTTCAGTAGGTTTTGAACAAATTGGACCAAGGCAAATGATTTCATTTTAGTTGCATTCGTGGAATTACTATTAAGATTATAGAGGTCAAAGATACCTGCTCAAGGGGTTTTAGACAAAGATTATGTTCTGTATGATTTCAATAAGAAAGGATGATATCACCAGATGGGTATTGATCAAATGAAATCAACAAAACTAGTTTGACTAATTGACCAATTTCCATTGATTTATAATGAATTTTCTAGTGGGAAAAAATCTAGTTTTAGGAGATAAATCACCAAAAAAGTTGTGTATGACCAAAATTTATTTCCTTCTATGATTTTTTAGGGTATGATGTACTGATTCACTAGAAGTTGGAATCATGTCAAAATATTTACCAAAATGCCCTCAAGAAATTCCCAAAGGCAGTTCTGGATGGTTTTTGTCTTTTTCACCATATTTATTCTACAGAAGATTTTAATATAGTCCCAATGTCAAATAGTAGAAATTTTAATTTCCTTTATGTATAAATTTGAATTACTATTTTTGGGTATACAAAACTACTGGAGTGATTTATTTAGTGAAATATCGATACACATAATAGTTTTATTCATTATAAAGAAACCAGAGCTCAATAAAATTTGAGCTGCTAGGGTTTGATAAATATGAGGGTTGGTGAGATCTCAGAGTTGGAATCAGCTTGAAATCACTCTTGGTATGACCAGGAGAATTTTCTAAAGACAGAATTGTCCTGTTTTTGTTATTTTTACTAAAGTCAAACTATTGTTCACCTTGACCTAGGGCTAAGGTCCATAGATTTATATTCAAATTATCTACTATAGTGGATTTATTTCATTCCATTTGGTTAGGTAATACTAGCAGGGGAATTTTTTAATTAAAAAAGACACTCTAGGGTAGATTAATTTTCAAAGTTTGTACTAGTAATATTTAGACAAGTTTCTGGTATTGTATGTTTAAGAACACATGTAGGTATGTGACAACATGTGGATCTAGGCAATTTTAGGCAGTTTACATTTTATTTGGCATTTAATTCTATAGGGCTTTTATCAGATCTAAAAATCAATTAGAAAATAGAAAAGAGGAAAGAGAGCTAGTGGGCTATTGCAAGGCGGATCGGGCCAGACCACACTGGGATGGCCCAACCGGTGACACCAGAGTGTGCGCATGCTGACGCTCTTGAATCTCGATGGGACGGGCCCACTAGTCAGAGGTAGAGGATGGCCGAAGGGGTATCAAGCACCGACGATCGTCAGATTTACACGAGATCGACGTTTGCACATCATATTCAACCTTCGGCGGTGCAGAAAGAATGGGAAACCGTAGGCATGGTCAGGGAGGGACGAGGTGGCTCACCAGGATCTCGATGGCGACGGGGATGTGGTGTAGGAGAAGTGGCGCACGATGACGGTCAGGGAGAGGGGCGGCACAATGGGGTTTGATGACGAACGAGGTCACGTGCAGCTCCGCCGGCGAGAAGGGCTTCGGTGCTTGTCGAAGCTGCTTCCACCGTTGCTGCATGTCAGAGGGGAGGCGTTAGAGAAGGTTCTAGAGTCCTAGGGATAGCAGGGGAGGTGTGGTTACTACAGGATGAGCAAGAGAGGGTGAGCTGGGTCGGGAGGAGTAACTCTCAAGCAAGTACAGCGGTGGCTGCTTCTAGCTGTCGTGTAGAAGAGAGAAGGGCATAGGGGTGTAGATCAGAGGGAGGGGATCTCAAATCGAGTATATCCAAGGGAGGAGAGGCAAGGAAAGGGCGACTTTGAGCTTGAGTTTGGCAATGGCCGAAAGGGAGGTTTCCTCTTCTCTTGGTCAATAGAGAGGGAGAGGGTCTATGAGCGTCTAGGGGATGATAGGAGGGAGGCAGTGGAGTGATATGGCTGGGCAGGAGAGGGTGGTACTAGCCACTGGCCAAATAAACCAAAGGACATGGGTCCATGGTAAACTTGGTGTAGGGAGTGCTTGGGGAGAAGGTGTTGGCCAGTCATTGGGCCTTGAGGGCGGTGGAGGGGTGCGAGAGAGAGAGGTCTCTGGTCGTGGCAGGAGGGGCAAAGAGGGAGTGGGAGTGTTGCAGCACTTTAATACCAAGATTTTGTTAAATGGTCATGTTGCTCTCTTTCCAAGCATACGAGGGCAAGGGGCTAGGGTTTGCTACAGTGAATCTACTATAGCACATGACCAGGAGGGTGTGTGAGTGATGTGGATAAGTAGGGTGAAAGCTTTGGTGGGGTTTGAATGGTTTAGTCCAAGGTGTTAGTAAATTGTCAAAATGTGTCTTGGTAAGGATCATCAAGGAATGTTTCAAATCTTGGTGTATCCAAGAGGAGCTAAACTTTCTGGTAGATAGATGTGATCAAGATGTGTCTCCAAGATTTATTTCAGATTTTTCAGATGATTTAAAGTCCACTAAAAACCATTTTATTCAAAAAGTGCAGAGATGGTCTCTAGACTCTCATTTGATATTTTCACATTGGGCAAGGTTGGTTTCTAATGTGAGATGGTCCCACATATGATTTCATACCTTGGAGAATTTTCCCAAGATTTATTTAGAAAGAAAAGTATTTTTAAGGAATTATTTCTTGTTTCTGCCAATAAAAAAAGGGCAAAAAGAAATTATGGAAACCTTGAGTAGGGTATAATGTATAGTACTCAAATGTCCACTGGGTTGTCAAGATGATTTGGAGAAAAACAATCTTGTCTTTATAGACAATGTTTCTAGGAGTTTGCCAAGTATGGAATTTAAATAGTTTTAGGTTTCTATAATTATGGAAATTATTGAGTAAATGATTATATCCAAGGTCGATGATGTAAACTTGAGGTATCCCTCATTGGAAACCTTGAGTTTTGCAAAACAAGATGGATTTTAGAAGAGAACAAGGATTAGAGGATCTAGGGAAGTGATATTTTTTTACCACCTAAGCAAGGTTGGATTAGTGAGCTCAGAGTTCAACTTCATGTAAGGGATAATGGATAGTTAGACCAAGTAATATAGATGATCATGGAAGAATAATTTTGAATTGGTTACATTTGAGGTGGTTTGGAAGTGACGGCAAACTTTGTTGAAAATAAGGCTGCCATACCAGATGAGTCACGATGCCTTATAAACCATGTGGGTTTAAGAAGCAGTGAGCTTGAATGGAAACAGGGATGGTGTGGATTGATAGACCATGGTTAGTAGACAATAACCATGCAAGGAGTTGGTCTAGGGAGGTATCATATGGATGTGGGCTCCAGCCAAAGTAGGCAAGGTGATAAGATTTGCTGAAAAGATTATTATCTTGACTACAAAACCATCAAGGATGAGTGGCTACCAGAATGGTTTAGCCAAGGGAAAGAGTGGGCTTTGGTACTACACATGATGTGCTACAAGATGGTTCAAGTGCATCACTAATAATGCACAAGGGTTGAGGAGGAGAGGCATTCAAAGAATTTACGTTGAACCAGTTT
This sequence comes from Avena eriantha, assembly GCA_910589775.1. NCBI lineage: Eukaryota > Viridiplantae > Streptophyta > Magnoliopsida > Poales > Poaceae > Avena > Avena eriantha. The sequence continues at coordinate 213,157,080 of OU342741.1, forward strand.
CTAGACTTAGTCAAATTTAGCAAATTTAGGGTTTTTGACTAGAGTGTAAGAGAGTGGTTTTGAGATGATGCAAGGTTCCAGGGCATCATCAAGGGGATGATGTTGAAGTTTAGATTGAGTAGAATAGATCCATGCTTGATTAACTATCTTAGGGTTGAAACTCTTGAATTCATAGATGTTGGAGGATGAGCTCCTAGGGTAGCTCACACTAATTCCTAAGCAAACAAGTCAGACAATAGATCAATGCAATTCATCTTAACAAGCAACTCAAGCTATTACTAGGGTTACCACAAAGCCTAATTTGAGGTAAGAATGGGTATTTTGAATTGTTGGAGTTTGAATGAGGTTAGAGTCCTTGGTATCTCTACCAAGAGTAGAAATCAAAAGCTTTATAATGGTTTTAAAGGAACCTAGGGTTAAGAGTAGTTGAATTCCGTCTTTAAAACATAAGGATATTATATCTTGTAGATCTCCATAATTTTGGCAATAGAAGCTACTAAAATAGTTAGGGTTGCAAATGCATCTTGGTTGAGGTGTTTGAAATGCCACAACATTTGAGAATATAAAATATAAGCAAAGGTAGTTTTAGATAAATAGGTTTTGTCAACTGAGGTTGAGGTACGGATTATATCATTTGGAATACATTTGTATGCGCATGCACACGCAAACAACAAGCAAACATAGCATTATTAAATAACAAAAAGTGTTTGTTCCCCCTGGTTTTTGCATTTTGGACAACTAGCCAGGGTTGCTGAAATTGGGGTGTTACATCTTCTCTAGATAATAGCAATGATAATGATGATAGTGATGAGGATACTAGTGCTCTCGTGCTTGAGTTGACTTTTTTGTGTACCTCTCTTCATGGTAATAATAAGGCCGTTACTTGTCTGAAACACGTTATGGACAACATAACTAAACAAACGGGAACCATAGAGGAGTTGGATTTCCAACTTGATGATGGGATTCGGAGTTTCAATCTCCTTAAGCAAGAGCTTGCCTCGGAGAAGCATACTAATTGTCTCCTCACAAAAAAATGAATCTTATGACCTTGAAAAGGAAAAATCTATTAAGGATGGTGGTGCTACTAACTCTACTTCTTGTGAAGAATCTATATTAAATGATAATTGACCTAAGGGCTCAACTTGATTTGCTCAATTATGGGAAATTGTAAGAAAGTCATGAAAAGCTCTCGGCCTCTCATAATTATCTTCTAATCTCCTATGATGGGCTAAAGTTAGCTCGTGAGGCAAGTATCACTAAGGTAACATCTTGTGAGCCTCATTTGGACATTAGCACAACTTCTACTCAAAATGTTATTTGCCATGTGCTAGTCCTAGTGATCCTTCTTGTCATACTATTGATAAACTTGTGTTGGATTACTTGCTTTGCCTTGTTTCTGTAGCAATGAAGCTTCTACTTCCTCTAGGACCTCTATTTCTACACGGCAAGGCAAAGCAAGTAATCCATGTAGAGGAAATCAAAGAGCTTAAGGCCCAAGTCACTTCTTTGAAGAAAGACTTATAAAAGAGGCATGAAGGCAAATCTACACGCGATAATATTTTCAGTGTGCAAAAATACCCCAATGATAAAAGTGGACTTGGATTCAACTCTAATAGCAAGAACAAGTCCAAGAGCAACAAAAAGAAAGGCCAAGACCAAGTCAAGAATTCAGCAAGGATTATTTTCTTCAAGTGCAAGGTTAAAGGACATCATGTAAGATCTTGTCCATTGAAGAAAAAGCACTTGAGTGAGAAGCAACAAGGGAAGCGGCCACAAGTTCAAGGTCAAGCCCAATCTCAACCTCAAGTTTATGCTAGGCCACTTCCCAAGAAGAATCAAGATAAGGCTCTCCAAGCAAAGAAATTAATGAAGAAGATAAAGGGGAGCACTTGTTGCTACATATGTCGTGAGAATGGGAACTTTGCCTCTTCATGTTGAAATGGTACCTTATCTAACCCTATCATTGTTGATGATGATTATTCTCTTGGGAAGGATAAGGATGGCAATGTGTTTGCCAAGTTTGTTGGAACTCAAAGTGGTGTCAAGAAAAAAACCAGTTGGGTTTCCAAGTCTACTGTGACTAACCTCTTAGGACCCAACTTGGTTGGGGACCAACAAGCTCAAACTTGATCAATAGGTGTTTTTGGAGGGCATTGGAGACTTGGATAACTCATGAAGAATTAAGGGAGCTTCATATATTATATTTGATCAAGCCAAGTTATAAGGATTATCTTGTCCCTACCATATACCCAATGCAGCTCTTTGCGGTAACTCGAACTCAACTCTTTTATATTGTAAGTTACTTGTCCCTTTACATGTTTTGGTTTTGTACAAAGTATGTGTTTATATTTGTTGTGCCTCATTCTTTCTTATTTTGTGTATTCAAGTATGTCTAGGTGTTTGGCACATCATTTACTCGTGTATGTTGTTTTGAGCCTCTAATGCATCTTGATGATACCTTATTTGGATCTTTTCGAGTGGTTAATGGAACATCCCATTTTGGGGGAGTGATATTCCTCGCGCATCTCTCAAACCTTAAAATGTGTGTACATGAGTAGTACCACTTAGTATTGATATTGCAAGCTTATCTAGTCGCTATGTGGTGTGTCATACTAATGAGAAATTCAAATTCTAAATGTCCACTAATTATCTCTAGTTGAGGTTGTTTTGCCTCTTTCAGAAAAATGAATATCACATTATGCGGGAGTAATATTCTTCTTTTGCATATCACAATCCTAGGAAATGTGAACATATGTGGTGGTGCCACTTAGAGTTGATATTATTGATTATCTTGTTTCTAGGTGGCATTTTAGCTCAAACAAGGTCTTTTGTTAGAAGCTTTTATTTCTCATATTTTCGGTCTTTGTTTGAGTAAGAAATTCTTGGTGCGGTCTTCCTCAAATACATATCTCTATATCTTTTTTGGGAGACCATTTTACTCAAGTTATTCTAATCATTAATTTGCATGATTTTGTGACTAGTTGAAGCTATCAAAAATCTCTATATTTGCATAGTGCTTAATCTTTTTATTACTATCCTATGCTTTTATTGTGAAGATTTATATTTAATATCCGTGCAATATACCACCAGAAATCATATCCAATAACACTCATTATCTTCGACAATTGATATACTTGTGTGTGGTAGCATTTGTGGATCATCTTCATCTTGGATTTCACCTCTTATTACCTTATTTTCCATCCAATTTTGTTGTTGTGGCTCCCATTGTCTTCCTTGGCTTTTGAACATCTCTTTGATGATGTTTTTGATTAATATAAAATATGTTTTAATGGAAGACAAACCTTTTCTTATTGAATCCTTGTGCCATTATGAAAAGTGTTAATGGTTTGGTTTATTTGTTGAACCCTTGCTCTTTTGGGAGTTGGTTATATCATTCTTTATTCTCTATTTATTTGCTTGAAGGATATAAATCTTTGAGCATCTGTGTTTTTATTTCATCTTTTATGTTCAATAGTTTTTTCTTGGTTCATTTGTTGAACTTTATTGAACAAATCTTGTGTTGATCTCATTCTTTGATATAGTTTGGACAACAAATGTGTTTTGTCACACCTTTTATACCTTATTGAATATTTTGGTGTTTTGTCCAAATTATATCTTCGTTGGATCTTGAATGTCTCACGCATACATGTTCACTATATGTATATCTTATAATCATGTTTTGCTTTCTTCGATCCAATATATAGGTTATACTCCATCAAATCCTTAAACGGCTATGATGTGCATGAAATTCAAATTTTAACTGTAAATATGCACATTTTTATGGAGTATGTCCTATGTGTAGTGGTTAGTCTAACCACTTTGGACCCAATAAGTTTGGGGACCAAGATGTACTTGAATGTTGTTTTAGGTACATTAGAGATGCAATTGATGCGTGTCTCGTCTATAAGGAAGGTGTTGTCACCACATGATAATTAGAGCCAAGATACCATTGCTATCTCGGTAACAAGTATCTTATTCATGCATACTATTCTTCCATCCAATATCTTGTAGCTTTCATCTTGGCATGAATTTATTTGTTTGTAATTGTTGCGGTTCTTGCAAGGATCTTTGAAATACTTTTTCTATCCTTATTGCTTGTGTGAGTAATTTGACATGATGCATATAATGGGGAGTATATAAAATCAATTCCTCAAGGTACTCTCATGTGCAATATTGTTGAAATTGCTTTGAATCCTTCATTTTGCTACTTGTTACCTTTCTCAAAATTATCCCAACTAGCAATTGTTCCCCTAGTGTTATTTGTGATGTTTTTGTTTTTCTTTGTTGAAGTTCATTGTTATACCATGAGATAAAATAGAGCCATGGGTTATATATGCACTTAAGCAAAATATGATATTTTGGTATATCTTTTGACTTCCTCTTGTATATCATGTTTTCTTATTTTTCTTAACCTCTTATGTGTGGATGTTTCTTTGTGGATTATTCTCATGTTTTGTCCACTTAGAAACTTATATACACAAGAGTGTTAATCTCCCACCTTGATATCCTCTCTCTTTTCCGACCATATCTCTTATCCTCTTGGTTTTTAATGGTATTGGTAAGGTCTTGATTTATGAGTGCTCGGTTTACTTCCATTGCATCTTCACGCACCCATATCTCATATTTTGTTTCTTTTGGACTTAAGCTGGTCTTAACAATTGTATTGATTTATATCTATACTCCTTGTATATTCGTTGTGTTCTAAATAATATAGATGGAGTGACGAGTCCATGTTTGTGCATATTGTATTCAAATGAAACAAGTAATTTATGCACGAACCTTGGGGATCTTACTTATTTCATTTAGATCACTACTTGTCAATTTGAATATTTGGATCTTTCGATTTCTTGCTTCATCCATTGAACTTTCTTCACCTTGTTATGCTTTTAGCAATCTTTGATCCTGAATATAGTTTGATTTCCTCCAAGTATTCGTCATTGGATATGTGCATGTGATTTCACTCATATTACGAGCAATGCACACCTTGGGTAGGAACTCATACTATATTCTACTTCTAACCTTGTCATCCATTTTGGCACTTGTTGTCAATGGGGGAGAAGTTTACAGGGTTGAAGGGAAATGGTTTTATACTTAAGATTGGTTTGTTATTAAGTGTTTTCCATTCATGCATTTCATATTTATTATGTTTTGCATGGTTGAATATATAGTGGAAACTCTCCCAAAGGTTATGCTTGACAATGAATGCAATGAAATTCAAGTTCATCACACGTGCATATATTATGGGGGAGTTTGCTCTATATATGTTTATTATACTCACATCTCCTGCATTAGTTGTAGTTTGTGTGAGTAGAATCGGTTTTGATATGGGCTAGTGTCTTTGAGTTACTTGACCATATAAAATACAGCCTCTTGTATACAACTTATTCTAGGAGAAGCTACGTACTTGTTTCTAATATTCATTATATAATCCCTCTTGTTGTGATTGTCATCAATTACCAAATTGGGGGAGATGGAAAGGGTAATTGCCCCTATATGTGGTTTTGGTGATTAATGACAATCCCTATGGACTAATGTTTTCACTGAGTTTTATATGAAGGAATATCCCATAGGTCATGCTTGTAGTCCATGTGTTGGATTCAAGTATAGATGCCATGAAAAGATATACCTTGAGTATTGGCATCGAGATCATCAAGTTGAAGAAGAATATGATATGATCATCAAGATCTTGAGAGTGTGATCTCAATAGAAGAATTCAATATATCGCTCTAAGTCGGTGTCATGATAGCCTCATTATTTGAGCTATGGTTGACTAAGATTTAGAAAATGTAATCAAATGAAGATTTCCTTATGTATCTCAAGATATTGATATGGAGCATGAGAGGATACTAGGTTGACCAATACAAAGAGTGAAGAGTGATTTCAATTTGGTCAACACATGAAGCATAAAGAATGCACCACATGGATCTTGTGGTATGGTAAGCCTTATCAATTATGCATCATGGACTAACCCATTATATATGTGTCTTTGCGATTTCTATATGGGATAGGTATCTTTCCATGGGCATGCTTCAAAAGTGAAGATCTCATATAGCCCATGAGAGGATGGCATAAAGTGGTGATCGTCATCAAAGTTGAGTAGGGCAAGTTCAAAGTAAGCATCTCCAGAAGGTCATTTGCTTGAAGCTTGCGGTCCATATTGGTGATAATGTACATGTGAAGACATGTCTTAATGAAGCAATCCCATAGTGGTGTATGGGGAGCAAATTATGAGTATTCACGAAGCAACAATGATCAAGTGGTGCATTCTGGCTTGGATGGAGCTTGAAGTGTTGTCATCAAGATCAAGCAGGATGCAAAATGCAAAGGTATGGCCTTGCTAGGTTTTCCTTTTACCGGTATCAAGGTAGTTGTTGGGAGATCGGGTTATAGGATAGATAGTCGCACTATCAAGAGGGGCTTTTGGTTGGGTAACTTGATCACATCGTCATATGGAGCGCAATCCTTTTCATACTTTGCATCTTCCTATTTTCATGCTTCTTGGTGTTTCTCCATGTGAGGTTCTTGATCTTGTTTCTAGCTCTTCAACAATCCCATGTTCATCGAAAACGGAATTCTTATGCATCTTCTATGGCGTTTTCGTGTTTGAAGGTTTTACAGGTTCTTCTTATAGGGAGGCGTCATGCCTTTATTTATTTGGTTCTATCCTACTGTGTTTTACAATGATGTTTTTATGCACCATCTTGTATATCTTGTTGTCCTCGTCAAAACAAGCCCAAGATCATCAAAATCGGAGTCCGGATACAAAAGTTATTGTGTTTCTCATGAAGTCTATTTCATCTAGTTGGCAAACAGAGCCATTCCGGTTTGTAGGCTGGTACACCGGCCTGGGGACCGAGTTTCCCAGTTCTAGGGATGGTCCAACCGACTTTAAAACCGAGTTTTCACAGATTTCCTTCCAGCGGCCATATTTGCTTTCCACTATAAAAGGTGGTTGTTCCCCCAACGTTTTTGGGGGTTCTTGTCCACGAAATTGACCTCCATTGTTGAACCTCTTGAGCTTGCTTCCTCTCTCTTCCCTCCTATGATTCTTGCATCTTTTTGAGGGCTTTGGAAGAGGAGATCTAGATCTACAATCCCCACCAATCAATTCCTCCTCTAAGTGAGGGGAACCCTTTGGATCTAGATCTTGAAGTCATTGGTTGACTTCCACCATTGTTCTTCATCTATAATTCCTCCCTAGAACGTGTTGCTTTGGTGGGATTTGAGAGTGAAGGATTTGAGAATCCTTGGTGTTCTTGCTTTGCATTCTTGCATAAGTGTTGAGCTCTCCATTATTATTTGTTCAAGTGAGAGACCGTGACCTTGTTACTCTTGGAGGGTGACCTCCTAGTTGGCTTGGCGGTTGGTGCCGCAGTGTCCTCTTCATGGAATATTGTGGCGAGACCCGGGCTTCTCCTTCGTGTAGCTTGTGGAGTGGTTTTGGAGCTTGCCATCTCTGGAGTGGAGGAAAAGGTATCCATAAGGAAATGGCATATTCCTTCGTGGGATAGACTCGAAGAAGAAGGTGAGCCTTCGTGGCCTTGGGAAATCCTTCGTGGAATCCCACACCTCTCTAATGTGACATACCTTCTTGTAAGGGAACACGAGAATACATATTCGTCTCCGCGTGCCTCATTTATCTCTATACCCGAGCTTACTTTCCTTGTGATATCCATCGAGCTTGAAGTACTTATATCTTTCTTATCACTTGTGGTATATCTATCTTGTGTTATCTTGCTTAGCTTAACTTGTTGTTGGTGCACTTAGTTGAGCTTATTGTATTAAGGTTTTGTGCTTGTAAAATAAACGATAGATCTATCAACCCAAAACCGTAATAGTTTTGAAATTACCTATTTACCCCCCTCTACGCAACATCTCTATCCTTTTACTTTTTTTTGTATTTGTTTGGCAATATTATTTCCAAGGAAAGAATTGGTTAACTACAAGAACTATAGAAAAAGCTTCCACAACTAATTACTTATACAAATAAAAAATCTCTACTCTAACTATTTTGAATTACCCCGACTAGCATGGCATCTTAACAAATCAACTAACTAGGATAAACATTTCAAACTTCTAAAGTGGGAGACATAAGACATACCTCTCATGAGTGACTTCATAATCCTCTTCCTTATGGGGATGTGTTCCTTCAAAACTAAAATAAAATCACTCTCATAATAATATTGAAGCAAAGAGGCAATATGCAAATCCACTTACACGAAACAATAGGAAAAAAGGAAAAAAAAACTTTTTGTATATTTGAGGGTGGGAATTAAATAATAGAAAAGGCTTGCGACTAAGAAAGATACTAAGAAAAGAAAACAAACAAACAAAAATAAAAATCAAAGAGAAAATTCAAAGTGTTGGAACAAGCCCCACATGATTGTTTCAAAGCTCACATGGAGCTAGACTACAAACACATTATTACACAAATATAAATGCTTGGGGAAAACATCCCCAAGATCAGGCGATTGCAAGCCCTTTTGTTGCTCATTGTGGTGGCGGTGGATAATCTCCCAAGTTTCATTGGCTGCTCCAATTGGTGAAATGGGTTGAGAGATTTGCGGTAGCATCTAGAAGGTTGATGGAGAAGTTTCTCATGTTCTAGATGCTTCCTTCGAGCGAATAAATATATTCATTGGTGGTGTAGTAGTTTGGTGGGTACTTCTCTTGTTCGGGGCCTTCTTGTTCTAGTTCTTCATCTTCTCTTTCTTCATCCATGGGTTCTTCTTGTTGGGGTAGACTTGATTCAACCTATGCGTCAAAATGCAAACGTCCATCCTCTATAGAGAACAAACCATTAGGAAAAGGACACGGGATCAAGTGATCGACTCTAGGTATATCAAAGAAGTATCTACCATTGGATTTAGAAATCATACCACAATCTTTGAGAGTAGAGAAACCGAGATGGCACCAAGTTACCTAGGTTGACTAGGAGTGCTCGAGTGAGAACTGTTATGGGGTAACCCCGTGGGTGGCCTGATCTTCACGGATCTCATGGTCAAATCGATGGGAAAGTGAGGGGAAAGGGAGAAGGTAGCAGAAGCAAACACACACCTCGCGAAGAACACGATAAACACATGCAAAACTCACACGATACAAGGCCGATTGCTCTCGCCGGTGGCCACCGGTCCGATAGAATCCCCGCAAGGAAAGATCGGTCAACGTGCTCCTGTCAATCCCAAGCGGAGAGGGAAGAACACCTTGGAGAGGGTCTTGACAACTACGCTCACGCACTCGCAAACATAGGACTTGTACAATGAGGGAGGCATGATGCAAACTCCAACGAGATGGTGACGATAGTCGATCCCCTTTGGTAGAAGGGGATGAGGCAAAACTAGAGATTCCACAAAGGGGGTTGTCTTTAGTCTATCATCTATGCCTAAGGGATACATGAGGGGTGAGGGCTCTATTTATAGGCCAGCCACTAGAATGGGGGTAGTTTAGGCAAAGTGGTAAGTAAAGGGAATATTCCAGGGCATCAAACCCAGATCCGTGCGCAGACAGGATTTCCGACAATAAGTCCGGCGGCGCCAGATCTAGCGACGGGATTTCCGGTGGTCGCCGATATTTTCGGTCGGCACCGGATTGGCCTTCGGTATGCGGGTCCGGCTGGACCTCCGGTCCACCGGTCTTCTCACCGGTTTGGTTGGCGTGGATTCCGGTGCTCAGGTTCTGGCGCCGGAAATTTCGGCGGTGGATCTAGCGGCGTCGGTTTGGCTCTACCTCTTCCATGTTCTCTTCCAAGCCTCTGTCTTGTTGGGCGTGAGTCCTCTGGCTTCCTCTGCTATATCCGTACTTGGTAGTGTGAACCTATCATGGTGATATGACAGAGTATGAAGTAGCATACCATTCAATATGGTAGGAATTGGGCTCGCATAGAGGAACGGATTCATCTTTGGAGTCCATGACGACTTGGCATAAGTTGGAAACCTGATGTGGTAACGACCGTAGGTCGGGCTACATCATCTCCCCCTTCAAAAAGAGTTTTCCTCGACTCTACATGCTCATCACAAAGTAGAAGATGTCGAGAGACCTTCTTGATCCTACGGTTCACCATATAGTCGTCCTCGAGAAGATTGAATTGACAACACTTCAATGTTCCGTCACCTTCCATGAAGCCTAGAAAGCTCACAACAAAAGTGAAGCAACACTCAAAGCATAGCCAATTCATGAAGATTATAGCATGAGTCCTCAAGTAGAGTGAAGTCACCTTAGGATGTAGAGATAGCTCGTTGAAGGGTAGCCTTAGGTAACTCTCTACGGTTCATCTTGTCAACTCTTGGTCCATTGAGGTTGACGCGTATGCAATTGGACCTTCACACAACAAAGACCAAGCAAAGTATGTTCGTCTGTGATAGAGGAGCATGTCATGTGTAGCATGTTCATTCTTGTTTACAACACTATTAGCACAATGCAAGTATAGAAAATGGAATGCATATGCAAGGTCAATGTGCATGGAAATCGTTTGAACATCATCCAAATGTGGGAAATCAAAAACTCCATATAACATCTTAGTGTGGCACTCAAAGCAATGGACTAAAATATTGATCAACATATTTGATGAAAGAATAGGAGAATTCGGCAAAAACACATGCAAAAGAATATCCAAAGCAACATCATTATGTGTGCAAACCAACCATTGTAAAGAACAATTGTTCAATATGTTGGATGCCATACACATATCATCATAAGCCAAAATCATGGGGTATGACTATCGCAAACGAAAGAAAAACCAAGATGTTTGCAAACAAACCATATGAAAGAGAAAGTGGTCCTTATGTTTGTTGCAACAACAATACGAAGGACTTGGAAGCTCTCGTGACAATACATGCTCAAAATGGCATTATGGTTGCACACAAAACATCGGAAAGAGAAATTGTTCAACATTTTTGTGGCAACACACAAAGCATCAATATCCAATAGCAACGGAACACGATTGTCACAAGGCGAAAGAATACCATCAACATGCTTGCAATCAAACCATAGGAAAGATCAATTTGACAACATGAAAGATGCAACGCATGCAAAAGGTATCAGAGCTGGGTTCGATCTTGAACTCATTTGGGGATGCTCTCTAGAGCTGTTTTTGTAAACCGTGCTCAACCGAGGTTGACATTCTTGTGTGGGTACCTACACACATCAAACACAAAAGGAAGAACGTGTGTGCATGGTAGAGTAACACATCATCCATCATGACGTATCTCTTCTTGTGCACATCACCATTAGTGTCAAGCAAGTGTAACATAGGTGCATGGTGAGTATGCAAGTAGGGAACATGCTTATCATGGCAATCATCAAAATCTTCAAAATTTGAGAAAGCTATGGGGGCCATATCAATATAAACCATATTAGAATTATTGTTGCAAGTAAAACAAGTGAAAGAGCAATTATTCAACTTATTGCAAGCAACAGAGAGATTATAAAACATTCATGACAAAGCATGGTTTGAGGGGTACCATTGGTAACATCATTGCAAGCAAAATATTGGAAAGAGAAATTGCTCAACAAAGTGCAAGCAATGATATCATAACCGTAATTTTTAGAGCATGGCATGTCTATGGCAACATCATCACCGTCAAATAATTTCACATGCTCAACATTATGCAAAGGAAATATATCACATGGAAATATCAATGAAGCATATGTGATATCACAAACATTATCGATAGCATGCCAATCATCACAAGTCATCATGTCCACTAGTGGGATCATGGAATCATCAACACCCGTTTTTTTACCTTGTTCATACCTCTCATATGAAGTGGGTGTTGTGGTAGTATTGGCCTCCATGTGGGCGACTTCTTCATCATGTATGGGGATGGTATCATCTTCATCCACCATGTACATCTTCTCGGTCGGAGGCATCATCATCTCCAAGCTTGACACTTCTTGATCCATGGAACCTAGAACATCATGAGAAAACACACTAGAGGTAGAGGGTAAGTCGTTAGAAATCAAAGTGGTCTCACATGACCTATCAACTACCACTCTCAACTCACTCGGTGTATCACTCATGCCCTCCAAGTGGAAGCACTCAATCTCACATATGGTAGAGTCACTCATCTCACTCTTTTTTCACTCAAGTGGGCTAAGTTGATCTCATACTCACATGGGATTGGTACCACATCATCACTCAAGCATGTAGGGGTAGGCTCGGTTCTCTCAACTCCATGCGCCTCCTTTGGTGAAGGGAAAATCTCATGCTCACCATTCTTGACCTTGTCATCGCCATCTTGTGGGGTAGGCCCTTGTCTTGGAGCTTCCTCATCCTTTGCCATGGCCTCCTTGGCTTGTGTAGACATCCACTTGATGTACTCGTCCAACTTGGTGAAGTAGAGGTCTTCGTCTTCCTCATCCATGAAGTTGCATGCGTCATGTAGGACGTCAAGTTTGGGCGTTGAAGCTTGATGGCGTGGAGGAGAGCTTGCTCTTGGTGCCATTTTGGTGGTGGCACGAGTAGTGGAAGGCGCCCTTTGATGGTGTCGACGGAGGTCATTGGCGTTCCTTGCCAAAGGTTGATGTAGATGGCGCACTTGGTCATCCAAATGACGCCCGCGACGATGCTTCTTATCCTTGGCACTCTTCTTGGTGAGGCGTTGTAATGAGCGCAAAGCATCATTAGTCTTGTCCATCATGCTCATGGTTTTGGTGAAGTCGTTATCCATGTCGCGCTTGAAGTTGTCCATTTGATGGTGGACCTTGGTGCTCTCAAGGTGGAGGCTCTGTCTTGGTCGACGCGACTTGAGGAGCTTGTCGTTGTCGTTCTTGAAGTCGTCCATGCTTGGGGAGTCATTGCAGAACTCCATATCACTCAATCATGTGGATCCATTGTCGGTGTAGTGCTCCATCATGTATCCATGCTTGTGGAGGGATATGCATGCTGGCTTATCATGGATTCTTTATAGAAATCATCCTCGGTTCTGGAGTCCCTAGACATGTTTCACAAGACCAAGTGGTGTATATGGAAGTGGTAGGGGTTAGGAATGCAACGCCAAACCTTACTTTACGTTGGAAGATAGTATCGTGCAAGTGGAAACACTTGAGAGCAATCAAAACCAAGCAAAGTGAAGTTCACGTGGAACACCAAAACCAACTAACCACTAAAAATCACATACACACAAAGCTTATGGTGGATGGGTATGGAAGGTGACATGTCCAAGAACAATCCGAACTCAATATGTTATAATGGCAAGTAAAGAACCATGATGATCACGAAGAAAAACAAGTCAATCCACAAGAAGGAAATGTACAAGGAAACGCACACGGTGGGATAAATGGGACTTGCACGACAGATAAAGTGAGCTAAGAACCAAATGATTACCTAGCAAAGATTATAAGCTCGTGTGACACAAGTGCAAGGAGAGACACTAGTTCGATTGCAATAAATTGGTGGGCTACAAGATATGCACAATAAGTACCACCTATTTGATGTTCATCGAGCTTGCACTTCCTATTCTATGACACACTTGCTTCTTTATTTTACTTTTTCTTCTTTTTCTTTTTCTATTTTTTTCACTTTTGTTTTCTTTTTTCACTTGCCACTTCCTTGTGCCAACAACTATACAAGACAACTATATGAGATAGCGCGCTCACAACTTTTGCTTGGAATTCTACAAGTATCAAATGTGCATAGCCCAAGCAATCATAGCAGGAACTAATCTCAATAGGTGTTTGTTGAATCCAAGGATAGTGTGGCTCACAAATTGATGCAAGTGGGGAGAAGTCACAGAATTTATATACCTTTCATCGCCGATCTTCACCCTTTATTGGTGGATTCCGTATTTCTCACAGAATTTGGATGGAGTATATAGCATGACCCACGGAGATGATGATGTAGAGCTATTTCTCCTCTTCAAAACGAGCTAAAGAACACCAAAATTCGAGTTCGTATGCAAAAGTTATGCTCAAAACAGTGCGGGGCTGAATCTGATGGTGGCCTAATCGGCGGACCGGAATTCGCGCTGAAATTTCTGGCGGTTGGACCGGTTTTACTGGAATTCTGACCAAAAATTCCGGCGGCTGAATCGGTCCGCCGGACCTAGCGCCGGAACGCATTTGGGACGCGAAAATCCGCGATTTCTACGGAAAAACTCGAGGAAAAACTTTAGATCTGAGGCGTAAATGATGGAATTAGGTCATGAGAACGCATGGGAAGCTAGATCAACAAGTTTAGCAAGTAATCCACGGATCAAAACCTACCAAAACGTACTCAAATCACAGATCGATCCAAAACACGAATTGGGGCTATTTTTGGTGGAAATTCTCGAATTTATGGGGAAAAGACCAAATCGATGAGGAATCCGTGGCAACCAAGAGCTGCTGATACCAGATGTTATGGGGTTGACACAAGATCCACTCGATTTTGTAGCTATTTTTGTGGTTTTTAAGAAAATATTTGGTGGGGAAGAACGAGGGTGAAATCCGTGGCAACAAGGGCTCTGATGCCAGATGTTATGGGGTAACCCCGTGGGTGGCCCGATCTTCACGGATCTCGTGGTCAAATTGATGGAAAGCGAGGGGAAAGGGAGAATGTAGCAGAAGAGGATGCACACCTCGCAAAGAACACGACGAACATACACAAAACTCACACGATACAAGGCCGATTGCTCTCGTCGGTGGCCACCGGTCCAATAGAATCCTCGCAAGGAAAGATCGGTCAACATGCTCCCGTCAATCCCAAGCGGAGAGGGAAGAACACCTTGGAGAGGGTCTTGACAACTACGCTCACGCACTCACAAACGTAGGCCTTGTACAACGAGGGAGGCACGATGCAAACTCCAACGAGGTGGTGACGATAGTCGATCCCCTTTGGTAGAAGGGGATGAGGCAAAACTAGAGATTCCACAAAGTGGGTTGTCTTTAGTCTATCATCGAATCCTAAGGGATACATGAGGGGTGGGGCTCTATTTATAGGCCAGCCACTAGAATGGGGGTAGTTTAGGCAAAGGGGTAAGTAAAGGGAATGTTCCAGGGCATCAAACCCAGATCCGTGCGCAGACGGGATTTCTGGCATTAAGTTTTGCGGCGCCGGATCTGGCGCCAGGATTTCCGGCGGTCTCCGATATTTCCGATCGGCACAAGATTGGCCTTCGGTATGCGGGTCCGGCTGGACTTCCGGTCCGCCGGCTTGGTCACCGGTTTGGTTGGTGTGGATTCCGATGCGCCGGTTCTGGCACCCGAAGTTCCGGCGGTGGATCTGGTGGCGCCGGTTTGGCTCTGCCTCTTCTATCTTCTCTTCCTAGCCTCCGTCTTGTCGGGCGTGAGTCCTCGGGCTACCTCCCCTATCTCCGTACTTGGCGGTGTGTGAACCTATCATGGTTATATGACGGAGTATGAAGTAGCATACCATTCAATATGGTAGGAATTGGGCTCGCATAGATGAACGGATTCACCTCTGGAGTCCATGACGACTTGGCATAAGTTGGAGACCTTGATGTGGTAACGACCGTAGGTCAGGCTATATCAAGAACGGTGACAACTCCTCCTCCGCATATGGGTCCAAAGAATTGAAGATCTTGATGATTAAGATAAAACGCGAGGAGGGCACCAATTTTGGCGTCAAATTACAGTTTGAAATAGCAGCTCTTGCGAGGATCATCATCTCATTTTCATTGACTCTTGTAGACTCACCACGTGCCTGCAACGTGTTAGCAATAACATAGAAAATATACAAACGACGCAGGACAGTCAATTTGATTTCCCTTGGGTGTGTTTCCATGGATTCTCATAGAGTTAAAGTACTCCAATGGTGTAGGATTAAGAACAAAGCTGGTGGAGCATATGTCGTTGGTGTTGTTAACAAACCTAAAATGATGAGCCCATTGATATAGTGTTAAGGTGTACTCACGATTCATAGGGAGGAAGGTGATATGATCAACTCCCGGGATATCTGCCTCGGATCAGTAGTACAGACTCCCCGTATGTGTCACGGTGCTGAGGAACTCAAGTGTTAAGCGGAAAAATGTGGCGGTGACCTGAAAAACAAAATG
This sequence comes from Avena eriantha, assembly GCA_910589775.1. Lineage (NCBI taxonomy): Eukaryota > Viridiplantae > Streptophyta > Magnoliopsida > Poales > Poaceae > Avena > Avena eriantha. The sequence continues at coordinate 213,173,072 of OU342741.1, forward strand.
GAGCAAACCAACATTGCTGCAAATAAAATTGAAAGCATGACTAAGGACTAGTTGCTTAAGAATATAGGGACACACCCATTTGGTCGACTTGATTTCTCGGCTCTTGCGATGGTTGAAAAGAGTGAGATGGTACTCCTTAGTGAACACGATGCCAAGTGACTTGGGGGGTTAGATCTTCAACGGGTGGTGCGGCTTGTTCTGAAGCTATTGGGGGATACCCCCGGGTAGGGTCACACCGGGGTATAAAGGCCGAGTTAGCCGAGGTACGGCAAGGTCAAAGCGAATGCTGGCCGAGTCACCTCAAGGCAGGCCGAATCACGGATTAACCCGGACCGGAGGATGTCCACCTAACTGAGTCCCGGCCGACGTATGTTGTATGCCGGCAGGATCTATGTAACTTGTATGCAGGTACCCGCGAGGCCGAATTAACCCGGCATGATGTGGGTTATATCAGGCTTGCAAGAGAAGGAAGGTATCTTGCTGGTCAAAAGGTGATCATTGTACGCTGGAGCATGAGCGAAGCGAACAGAGAGAAGGACCACCGAGGCGTGGCCGACAAGGGTGACGCGCCCTGTGTCGGATGACACTGGCGCCGTAGAGGCTTAAGTAGCCTCTGCATGGCTTACGATGGCGGAAAGTGATATGATCGGTTTACTATTTTGGGAAGAGGAATATTCCTTAAATATGCCTCCACGTATGCCCTAATTGGAGACCTAGCCAGCCCTTTATAAGGAGGGCTAGGGCATCTGTAGAAGAGGTTGGTTGGCATTTGAGTAGTTGTTTCCTAGGAGATAGAGAGTGGTGAGAGTAAGAGAGCTCCTTCTTCGTCCTCTCCCCAATACAACTCAAGGAGCATCTGTAACCTTGTGAACTTGGGAAATACCAAACATCCATGCGTGGAATCACCACACTTTCCCTCCCTGGATTCCTCTAGTGCATATTGGCCCCACCTTTAGCCTATCCATGGTATCTGCCGTGACACCACCATGACAGTTGGCGCCCACCATGGGGCTAGCGGCGCTAGCAGGAGTGAAGATCCGGATGGGAAACCTAATCGGCAACGGCGAGCGCATCGTCTCCGGGCTCGTTCAGCGCTTTCGAGCACTGGACTATGTCAGCGACAATGCTGGTTGCTTCGGCAAACGACCTCTTCCACGCAGCGGCCTCCTCGTCAAGCTTGGCGCACACAATATCTATGTCGCTATCGATGTGTGGTGCGTTCACCCGCGGCACGTCGTCGAGGGAGGCGAGCCACCCCTTAGCGCGGCTCACGGGGCGCGTATCACTCACTCCCCTGATTGTGCCGAGGTGATGATGACGGCGCCTGGCGCTGGCACGAGCAAGGATCCTGCACCAGATCCGGAGGTAACACCCAAGGCACCAAGGAAAAGTACAGGTCCTCCACTGGAGAGGCCAGAGAACGTGCTGCAGCAGGAAGTAGATAGCTTGGCAAGTCCCATAGAACCTGCAGTATATCCGGCTCAGGCATAGGCCGAGTAAGAGGAAACTAGGCAGAAAATACTAGAGGGTGCGAAAAAGATAGCCACGGCTCAGCAGTCGTTGAACATGACACTGCGCGAGTACGCAAAGGCAAATAAGGTAGATGCTGTAAAAGTGAAGGGGAGAAACCTCATTAGTGAAATGAACAAAGAGGGTGATTCTAGAGTTGAGGAATCACAAAACATTCTGTCTGTGGGGCTGCCGAAGTACAGTACCCCGGCAAAGAACCTCAGAGCAGCAGATGCAGTTGTGTCTGAGTTAGAGGGTTTGACGGGTGAAGCCTGGCAAAGACAGCAGGATAGGGTCAGTGAGTTAGTTTGGATCACAAACATACAAAATGAAGAGTTGCTCAGGGCTAACCCGACAAGGGCTGGGCCTTCCAAAGTCGTTTATTCAGTGGTAGGTAACCGGGAGAAATCTGCTGAGCTGCATCGTCCCCTCATGGTGGCCCAAGAAGAGAGGAAGTGGAAACCTCGGTGAGGAGAAACAAACAGATAGTCCCATATGTCCTGGCAAGGGCAGGGAAAGGAAAAGCAGTGCAGGGAAATGAGGACCGACAAAGTGTCAGCCGAGGCGAAGCAGGCCGAGGTAACCGCTACGAAGGCAATGCCAGTCAGGGAAATGTTGTGAACGGCAATGCCGGACAATGCAACTCGGCAGGTGCAGGGCAACCGCAGCAGCGGAATATACCATGGCAAGAGCGAAGTGCCGGCCAGGGTATGCAGCAGATAGGCGCTCCATAAGAGCAAGATAGATACAATGATGGTGATTTGGAAATGGTGAACGCAGGATACCCTAGGCCGGACTATCACGTGATAGGGTCAAGGTTGGGAAGTAGGAACTTTATGCCTAATGACGCTAGGTTAAAATTGGCTCGGCTCTATAGGTCAGAGTAGAATGAAGGGCAAGGTCCCCTGGGTCCAGCGTGCTTTGGGCCCCGGATCATGAAGGAACCTCTGTACCTAATTTCCAGTTACCTAGAGGCACGAAAACATATGACGAGAGCACCAAGTCGGAGGATTGGTTGATCAACTACGCGACGGCGGTGAAAATTGCTATAGGCAACTTGAGATGGGCTGTGAGATATGTACCTCATATGCTAGAAGGGCTAGCAAGGGTATGTCTAAAAAATTTACCACCTTGTAGTATCAACTGTTGGATCGATTTTGAGGAAATGTTCGTCAGTAACTTCTCAAGCATGTATCAGAGGCCGAATAGGCCACAGACCCTAGCAATGTGCAAGCAGAGACCAAATGAGACAGACCGGGAGTTCTTAACCCGCTGGTGCAATGTGCGAAACTCATGCGAGGGCGTGATTGAGTCACAGGCCATAGCTTGGTTTGCGCAAGGGTGTAGATATGCAAGCATGCTGTGGCAAAGGTTACAAAGGGATATGCCAACTACACTGGCAGAGACAATCCAGATTGCTGATTCATATGCTTTGGGTGATCCGACCCAACCTAGGCTTGTGTCAAACGAGTCAAATGAGGAGTACTACCAGCGAGATGGAGCCAGATCATCCCGGAGGAATGATTACCGGGGTAAGAGAAGAGATGTTAGAGTGGATTATAGGTACAATTCGCAACAAGTTGCTGCTGTAAATGAAGATTAACCCGGAGCAGGGAGCAATCAGCGTCAGAAAACTGGAGGGTAACAGTGGACCCCAAGAAATGATGGCAAGAAAACTTGGACGCCAGAGCAAAAGATACAGTGGCAAGAAAAGGACCGACCGAGATATACGAATGAGGCAATGTTGGATCAGCCGTGCAAATTTCACATGCAAAATCCGAGTAACCCAGCGGGTCACACAACTCGGCAATGTGAGTGGATGAGGAAGATAGAACAAAGTGGTTCGGGGAATGCTCAGGCACCTCGGAACGATCAACCTCGGCAGGAGTTACCCCGGCATCAATTACTCTCCGGAGCAAACACGCAACAGTTAATGTTACCACCACCTCCGCCGAGGTATAAAAATCATGAGAGGAGAGATGCAGTGCATCAGGTGGAAGATCAGCATCAGCCAGATCAAAGATATCCCGGCAATGAGGGGAGAAATGAATACAGAGAGCATCACCAGAGTTACTATGTGTTCACCACGGAGGAAACAGAGAGAAAAAGCTTGCAACGCCGACATATGGAGGTGAATGCAGTTATGCCGGCGGTGATGACGTATATGCCTTGGTCGGATCAGGAAATTACGTGGAGTATCAAGGACCGTCCCAAGATTATGCCTAGTCCTGGTTCGTATGCACTGGTGCTGGACCCAACGTTCATCGGGCCGAATATCAATGTAAGATTCTCTAAGGTGCTGATTGACAATGGCAGCAACATCAATATTATGTACGTGGATACAATGCGCAAGTTGGGTATCTTGGAGAACATGCTCCAGACCACAAGAACAACTTTCCATGGTATTGTGCCAGGCATTTCCTGTGAACCCATTGGCAAGGTCCGGGTAGACATGTTATTTGGCACAAGAGATAACTACCGAACTGAAAATTTGGATTCTGAGGTGGTGAACCTAGAAAGCGCATATCACGCGTTACTCGGCAGGCCTACCTTGACCAAATTCATGGCAATTTGTCACATCAGTTACCTGAAAATGAAGTTGCCCGGGCCAAATGGAGTAATTACCATAGCAGGAGATTTCTGACGTTCCATTGAGTGCGCGTCGGCCGGGTCTAACCTGGCCGAGTCACTCGTGATTGCACAAGAGAAAAGAAAGATCCAGGAGGTGGCGGCATTGGCTCAGTCTGCACAACAATATATGCTGGCGCTGAGTAACCCGCATGGAAGTGTCTTGTTTCAAGCAACGAAAGATACCAAGAAAGTGACAGTTGATGATCTGTTCCTAGAGCGCACCGTAACGATTGGTGTCGGGTTAAATGAAAAATAGGAAAGCGAGCTCGTCAACTTCCTCCGTGAGAATCGGGATATCTTTGCTTGGTCCACACAGGACTTGCAAGGTGTTCCGAGGGAGTTGGCCGAGCACTCTTTGAATGTGAGACCCGGAGCAAAGCCGGTGAAGCAACCTCTCCGCCGCTTCGCCGAAGATAGGAGAAAAGTCATTGGAGATGAGATAGCTCGGCTCTTAGCAGCTGGGTTTATCATGGAAGTGCTTTACCCGTATTGGCTATCTAGTCCGGTGCTGGTGGAAAAGAAGAAAGATGATTCGAATGTGGCAGTGGTTTGGCGTATGTGCATCGATTACACGAACCTGAATAAGGCATGCCCAAAAGATCCATTCCCACTACCAAGGATAGATCAAGTCATAGATTCTACTGTTGGGAGTGAACTGTTGTCATTCATAGATGCATATTCTGGTTTCCACCAGATACCTGTGAACCCGAATGATCTAATAAAGACTGTGTTTATCACCTTGTATGGGGCTTATTGCTATCGCACCATGCCTTTTGGTTTACGTAATGCGGGGGCAACGTACCAAAGATGTATGCAAAAATGTTTACACGACCAAATCGGCCGAAATGTCCAAGTATATGTGGATGATGTGGTTATAAAAACCAAGGAAAGCAAAATGCTCCTTGATGATATCAGGCAAATGTTCGCGAACCTAAGAAGATTCTGAATGAAGCTTAACCTGGAGAAGTGTACTTTCAGTGACCCGGCTGGGAAATTACTCGGATTTCTTGTCTCCAGCCGAGGTATCGAAGCTAACCCAACTAAAATCCGAGCCATAGAGCGAATGGAACTGTCGAAGTGTCTTAACGATGTCTAGAAGTTCACTGGCTGTCTGGCATCTTTAAGTCAGTTTGTATGTTGTATGGGAGAAAAGGCATTGCCTCTCTATCAACTAATGAAAAAAGCGGACAAGTTCATATGGACGCCGCTGGCCAATGAAGCCGTCATCCAGTTAAATAAAACGTTAGCCACTGCACCCGTGTTAGCCTCGCCACTATGAAAAGAGCCAATGTTGCTCTATATAGCCGCAACCAACCGAGTTGTAAGTCTAGTGGTGGTGGTAGAGCGAAACGAAGAGGGTAAGTCAGTGCAAAGGCCAGTCTATTACCTGAGCGAGGTATTATCAGCATCGAAGCAAAACTATCCTCACTATCAGAAGTGGCATATGGTGTGTATATGGCTGCAAAGAAGCTAAAACACTAAACTTTGAAGAACACCCAATCAAAGTGATATGTGAAGCCCCCATATCTGAGATAATGAGTAATAAGGATGCGAGCGGCCGGATCGCAAAATGGGCAAGTGAGCTAGCCCCTTATGCTCGGCGGTACGACAGGCGAGATGCGATCAAGTCTCAGGCTGTGGCCGACTTTTTCGTAGATTGGGCTGAAATGCAATATGAGCCACCGTTGCCAGATCCGAACTACTAGAGAATGCATTTTGACGGATCAAAGACAAAAACCGAGTTAGGCGCCGGATTTGTGCTTACTTCAGCCAAGACGGACCAGCTGAAGTATGTGTTGCAGATCCACTTCGCAGCATCGAACAATGTTGCAGAATATGAGGCACTTGTGCATGGGCTCAAAGTGGCAAAAGAAATTGGAATACGTCGTATCCAATGCTTTGGCGACTCGGATTTGGTAGTTCAGCAAGTCTCGGGGCAATGGGACGCTTTGGATCCAAACATGGCATTGTACAGATTTCATGTGCAAAAGATATCAGGGTACTTCGAGGGATGCGAGTTTCACCATGTACCCCGGTTGGAAAATGAGGCTGCCGACGTATTGTCGAAGCTCGGATCAACCCGACAAGCAATTCCACCGGGTGTAGCGCTAGAACACCTCAGAAAACCATCTATCAGGCCATCCCTAGAAACCGACTAAATCTACATGCCGGCAGATCCAGAGTCCGGAGCTATAGCCATGGACATTGACGTGGGAAGTGGTTCAGGAAACCCGGGGACTATGTAGCACGACCCAGCCGAGGTTATGTCGGTGGATCGAATGGAAATAGTTGAGGATGTATTTCCGGCGCGAGCTATACCAGCTTGGGCATTACCCATATTTCAATTCCTGAAGAATGGAACATTGCCCAGCGAAGAGGTGCTTTCCAGGCAAATCCAGAGGCGTGCAAAGGCATACACGATTATCAATGCTAAAATATACAAGAGGAGTGTCACAAACGTCCTCCAGCGATGTGTTGACCCAGAAGAAGGGCTTGACATCCTCCGAGATATACGTCAAGGGGAATGTGGGCATCACGCCTCATCTAGAGCTTTGGTGGCAAAAGCTTTCCGACATGGGTTCTACTGGCCAAGTGCCTTGGAACAAGAAGAAAATCTAGTAAGAAAATACAATGGTTGTCAGAGGTATGCAACCAAGACACATATGCCAATGTGGGAGGTCAAGACCATACCAATTACCTGGTCATTTGCCGTATGGTGTTTGGATATGGTTGGCCCATTTAAACCAGCGAGAGGAAATATGACCAATATCTTCGTTATGGTGGACAAGTTTACGAAGTGGATTGAGGTAAAGCCGATAAGAAAATGTGATGGAGCTACAACCGTGACATTCCTCAAGGATATCACTCTAAGTTATGGCTATCCTCACAGTATCATAACAGATAATGGCACCAATTTTACTGAAGGAGCATTCGCGTGATTCTGCCAAGATAAGAAGATCCGGCTAGACATTGCTTCAGTAGCCCACCCCGCATCGAACGGACAAGTGGAAAGATCCAACGGATTAGTGTTATCCGGGGTAAAACCCCGTCTCATTGACCTGCTGCAAAGATCAATGGGGTGCTGGATAGAAGAACTACCAGCGGTACTGTGGAGTTTAAGAACAACTCCGAATCGATCAACGGGCTATACGCCATTCTTTCTGGTATATGGCGCAGAAGCTGTATTACCAGCCAACATAGAGCATGATTCACCTAGGGTCACCCAATACACAGAAGCCGAAGTGCGAGAAGCCCGGCAAAATGATGTTGATCTTCTGGAAGAAGCGAGAGAATTGGCATTGTCCAGATCTGCCATATATCAGCAAAATCTCCGACGCTATCATAGCCGGAAAGTAAACCCCCGAGTCTTCCGGGAAGGTGATCTGGTACTCCGGTTGGTACAACGTACCACTGGCATGCATAAGTTATCGCCCCATGTGAAGGGCCATTCATTGTGAGCAAAGCATTGCACAATGATTCTTATTATCTCATCGATGCAAAACCACAGGAGAAGAACAAGGCGGACAGGTCCGGCGAGGAATCTAAGCGTCCATGGAATGTAGCTCTACTTTGTCCCTTCAACACTTAGCAAAGAAGTGTGTGTATCCGAGTCTCTCATACGTCGGTATGTATGCCAGTAATGAGTTTATCAATGAAATCATGGCACCTCGAGCAGTAACTCGGGGACTGCCTTAATAATATTTGTTGTCTTCTATACGTGTTATTTATTTTTATGTCGTCTGGTTTAAGTTGCTTTGGCCTAAGCCGGATTAGTAGTGTGTGAGCACCAAAAACTCAACTCTTTGACTTGCTCCTGTCCAACAAGATTTGGCTTCATGGCAAGAAAGAGAACAAGTTTGGAATTGCGTAGCACACAAAAAATGACTAAGGAAAAGAACGTAATCGAGCCGACATTTGTTATTTGGACTAACTTTATGCTTGCCTTATTTTTACTATGCTGAATTATTTTGAGCTAGTCCTAGGGTTTCCAAGTATTGTTAAGTCAATTTTTGAAACTCGGACTCGTAAGTCACAAAACCGAATCAAGGTAGAAACGAGCCGAGCCAGGAAATTGGGGGAACAAGAAAATGAAACTCGGGGACTACGCCCAAGTTAATCTGCATTGAGCAACTTAGTAGCAAAATATGATCTGTGTGCTTAATACATTTGCACCCGGCATACCAGGGATCTGATAAATTTCAAAGTGTTTTTTCATGCTCAAGTAGCAGCAGCAGGTGGAACTCCGGCTTCAGCCTCATCATCGTCTTCATCCTCTTCAACATCTGAAGCTTTGTCCTGTTCCTCATCTCCCAAACCATCTTCGTCGTATTCGTCGTCAACGGCACCAAGTAAACTTGGTCCTTCATTCCATTGATGGATGGGGGAAAACTGGATGAGGTTGTGGGAGCAAGCCTTGTGCCAAGCTACCCAATCCGGGTCATCCGACCACTTTGATCCGGTGCGCAGGCGCTCGAGAAGCTTCAGGTCTAAATTTTCGTACCATGTGAGAACGAAGTGGAGGACAGTTTCAGCTCCGACGCATCCGGCGGATTCTCTCCAGAGGTCAAGATGGGTCTCACACTCCATTAACTTGGTAATCAGAGCAGTTGACCCCTCCGGAGTATCTTCACCAGGCCAAAGGGCATTGAAGACCCGGACTCCTGCATCTAGGAGACCCTTACCGTAGTTCTTCACAAACTCGATGCGAGAGGATAGGCTAACCAGCAAGTCCTCCATGTCATAGGGAATATTTTTTCAGCGCCAGGACCAGTTGGGGTACCCCTCTGCTGGCGGAACTTGGAAACTGCAGCAACCGCAATAGCATCGCCCTCTCGGAATTTGTCTGAAAAGGAGACAAGTAAAATAGGTGAAGGATGTTGACCTGGAAAGATTCATGTCGGCTAAAGGAAAGGAACTTACGAGAGATATGACTGTGGATCCGGGTCAGCTCTATGGTGCAATCAGCACGCCTCTTCCGGAGTTGCTCAAGTTCAGAATTTGCCGATTCAAGCTTAATGTCGACCTCCTTCAGCAGCTCTTGATCTTTAGCAAGTTGAAGATTGAGACGTTCTCGTTCCTCGGTGAAATCTTGGCCAGCTTTCTCCATTTCAGTCTGGTGGAGAGCCTTGAGATTTTTCATTTCAGCTTTAAGCTTGGCAATTTCATCATCCTTGGTCCGGAGGATGGCAAGTTCATTGTCCTTCTTCTTGAGCTCGGCCTGATGTTGCCCTGCTCGTTCTAGAAAATGCAGCATCATATCAGGCATGGACACACTATCTTCAAGAGAGGCTGAAACAGTTTGTTGACCCGACAAAGCCGAGGTATGAATATTTGTTGATCTTAGGAGAAAGGAAAGAGAGCACAGAAGAAGATTAACCGAAGTGACTAACCTTTTATCTGCTCCAATTTCTTCCTCATGATTGTATTTTCGGCCTCCACTCCGGCTGCGAAATCCAAATGACAAATTAGTCCGACGAGGAAAGACAAAGAAAAATGGGAAAAAAGGCAAAGAGAAAACTTACCCCTTTTGTCGAACTCAGCGAGAAGTGCAGAATGTTTCGAGCGCAGCCCCTTGTGTGTGTCCAAGAGGCGCTAAAACTCAGCACTCCGGTGATTAGTGGTGACCTGAAAAAAGCAAAGTTAACTTAATTATGTGCATATTCGAAGTGTACAAGGTCCGGGCCAAGTCGAACTTCACCCAGCTCTAGGTGTGTGCATATTCAAAGTGTACAAAATCCAGGCCAAGTGGAACTTAACCCGGCTCTAGGTGTGTGCATATTCGAAGTATACAAAATCCTGGCCAAGTGGAACTTAACCCGGCTCTAGGTGTGTGCATATTCAAAGTGTCCAAAATCCGGGCCAAGTGGAACTTAACCGGACTCTAGGTGTGTGCATATTCGAAGTGTACAAAATCCGGGCCAAGTGGAACTTAACATGGCTCTAGGTATCTGCGTATTCGAAGTGTGCAAGATCTGGGCCAAGTGGAACTTAACCCGGATCTAGGTGTGTGCATATTAGAAGTGTGCAAGACCCGGGCCAAGTGGAACTTAACCCGGCTCTAGGTGTGTGTGCATATTCGAAGTTACTAAGGAGTTACGCTAGTTCTCTAAGGAGCATCCGACCGAGTAACAAGTTACTCCCCCGGAGGCTCGGGGACTAATGGATATATCTCTAAGTACTTGTCCATGCTAAGGAAAAGACAAAGTAGCGTACCTCCATCATCCGGCCGGCGAGGTTAATAGCCTTGGCAACGGTATTAATTTGTGCGGCAAACTCGGCACGCCCAAACTTCTCCGGGAGATCTTCGTTATTGACGAACTCCGCCTTGTTCTAGTTATTAACATATTCAATTAAGGCTTGGGGATATCGCTCTCCACTAAGAATGTGGGGCGCGATCAAACCCTTGGCTTGGGCTTCCCTCCTTTCAACTTGGGCAGTAGCAGGGCTGGTGTGCAATGTAAGTTGCGTGCTAGCTGGCCCAGGGGAGACATCTTTCTTCGGCGGAGTTTTCTTCGGAAGCATGGACGCGAGTGTACGCTGTCCAGCCTCGATAGATGCTGCCCTGGCGGCGTCAGAAGTTTTCTTGGCCTTAGGCTGCTACTGAGAGGTTGAGGTTTGAGCCGCGAATTTGCTCTTGGGTGCAGCCTTGGTGCTAACCAGGCCTTCTCGCCGAGTCTTGGAAGAGTTGCGCGAGGCGGAGGGAGTTGGTGCTGCTGCTGGTACTTGTGCTGCTGCTGTTTGTGCTGGCGCTGGTGCTTGTGTTGGTGCTTGTCTTGGCGGGGGTGTTGTTGGTACCTCGGAGGTAGCAGGTTGCGGTTGAGCCGAAGTGGAGCTGGGAGCATCTGCTGCCTCAGCAGAGCCACTTCCCCTGCACCAAGGTTGCCCTCCTCTGGACGAGGTGGGCTAGAACCCGGAGCAGCCACTGAACCCTCCTGAATGGGGCTCTGCGGGCGTGTATCGTCGCCACGGGGGGGAGATGGGCTGTGCCAGAAGGAGGAGGAGATGCTCGAGCCACTCTGAGGAACCTCCACCGCAGCCCTGCCGAATCAAACGGCGGATAATAAGTTACAACAGAAGCAAAGCACGAAGCAAAGGATTGGACAAAGAAGAAAGTGACTTACTCATCAGAATTCATTGGCTCCTTGGGCTTCCGAGCCCTCCGGGTTATGGCCTCAGTCGTAGTCTTGGTGGCACCCTTGTTGGCGGATTTCTTTCGCCTCTTGGTGGTCTTAGGAGGTCCGGAAGAAGCAGCAGAAGTGGCAGCCCGTTTCTTTGACGCAGCTGGGACCAGCTCACCTTTGGCAAGAGGAGGATCTTCGTGGATCTGCCCAGCCGGGTTAGCTGAAGCCTCAACATCAAATGCTTCCATCACCTCAACGTCGGAATCATCTTCATCATCAGGCCAATCTATTAAGGAAGATAGTTTACCAGTGGGTCGCTTGGTTGCATCGGGGAATGGCAGGAACATCTCCTAATCCGGCTCCTCCTCGTCTGAGACAAGTCAATCCTTCGCCCATTTGAGCGAAAGCTCGGTGCCATCTTCGAGGGTTTGCTGAAGAAACAGCTAAAGAGGAAATACAAAAGGTCAGATACACAACATAATCCAACATAGAATATAACTCAGAAAAAGATTGAATCACGAGATTTACCGTAGGAGGAGGCTTGTCCCGGAAATAATGCTCCAATCCCCACTCCCAATCAGCGGGAACTCCTTGTCAGTTGTAAAAAGCGCCTTGACCCGACGGTATATCTCTGCGTTTTTCAACTCAAAGGAAGAAGTCCCGTTGGGGTCAAGCCGCCAACTCATATAGCAAAGCTTGTGGGTGCGCTTCTGGAGAGGAGAGATTCGGATGTGGACGAAAGTGATCATCGCGTCCTCGTTGCGCAGCCCCATATCCTTCAACTCCTTGAATCGCTTATTGGCTTGATTCGCCAAGAAGGTGGGTTTCTTAGAAACCCGGTCCCACAAATCCGGATTAGGAGGACCCGGAGCATAGGGGCGCAGCCGGATCAGGTCTTCATCCGTGCCATTTCTGACATAGAAGAAAGTTTGGGCCCAGCCCTTGTAGGAATCTAGCCCCGTGACCCGGGGAAAGACGGATTGTTTCTGGGGACAAATAGAAGCAGCACCGAACTGCGTAAGATGTTTGTCCTCCGGGTCAAGCTACTTATTCGGAATCACGTTCCTTCGTCGACCGAAGAACCGGATCCAAAGCTCCTTGGTAGGCCACAATCCGACATATCCCTCTAAGGTGGACGCGGAGGAAGAAAGGGATGTGATGGCATTCGCTGGGAGATGGTGTGGTTGAAGTTCATAGATATTGAGGAAATCATGGAAGAAATTGCTAATGGGGAGGCTGAACCCGCGCTAGAAATGGGAGAGGAACACGGCGAACTCCCCCGAATTGGGTGAGAGTGCGAGCTCCTCGGAGGCGAGGTGGGCAGTCACGCCCTCCGGGATGCGGCAGGTGCGGTATAGCCAGTCTAGATCGTCCTGGCACACCTAGGAACCAGCCTAGGCACCGCGCTCTACGTTCTCCGCTCCCTCCTCCATCTCTGCTTCCGCGACGGAGAGCTCTTCTTCGGTCATGTCTAGATCGCTATCCTCACCGGCCCAATCGGAGGTGGAGGGTAGAACCTTGGACTGGCACGGACCCGTGGTTGTGGGGCTGCGTGGGAGCGGCGGCGACGCAGGTGCGAAAAGGCACGGTGCAGCGACGGCGCTGCTGAGCAAATGCGGCGGCCGTGGCGCTATCGCTAGGAGGAAGAAGAAGAAGAAGAGGCAGAGGGGCGCAGGAAGGGGAAAAACACTAAGGGGTGCGCCCCTCCCCTATTTAACCAGTCCCAAGCGGGGGTAGTGGGATTGTGCGGTGCGGCATGGCCACACGGTGTGGCCGTGTATCCGCCGAGTCAGCCAATCAGAGGCGAGCCACAGGAAGGGCCATAGGGTGAAGGAGATCCCACGATGCAACGTGATGATACAGTTAACAAGGAGACAGGCGCGATGCGACGTGTGCAACAGTAAAAACTGACATTAACTGCAGCAGTAACTGGGGCAGGCCCTTAAAGAGGCAATATAATGATTACCCTCCACGTGGGACGTGGGGAAGCATACAAGAGAAGGAAGCATAATCCAGAGAACTAAAGGTTCACCTGGACAGCGAGTGAAAACTCGGAATGTGCCAAGGGAAAAACTAGCCAATGAAATCCGGGATATGAGGTAAATCGGAAAAGGGAGCAAAAGGCTCGGTAAATTGAACCTGCCGTGGCCTTAGCATCTGGAGCTACTAAGACCGCACCAGCTCCGGGGACTAATGTTGGGGGGATAACCCCGGGTAGGGTCACACCGGGGTATAAAGGTCGACTTAGCCGAGGTACGGCAAGGTCAAAGTGAATGCTGGCCGAGTCACCTCAAGGCAGGCCGAATCACGGATTAACCCGGACCAGAGGATGTCCACCTAACTGAATCCCGGCCGATGTATGTCATATGCCGGCAGGATCTATGTAACTTATGCAAGTACCCGCGAGGCCGGATTAACCAGGCATGATCCGAGTTATATCAGGCTTGCAAGAGAAGGAAGGTATCTCGCTGGTCAAAAGGTGGTCACTATACGCTGGAGCATGAGCGAAGCGGACAGAAAGAAGGACCACTGAGGAGTGGCCGACAAGGGTGACGCGCCCTGTGTTGGATGATGATGGCGCCGCAGAGGATTAAGTAGCCTTTGCATGGCTTACAATGGCGGAAAGTGATCCGGTCGGGTTGCTATTTTGGGATGCCTCAAAGTATGCCCTAATTGGAGCCTAGCCAGCCCGTTATAAGGAGGGCTAGGGCATCTGTAGAAGGGGTTGGTTGGCATTTGAGTAGTTGTTTCCTGGGAGATAGTGAGTGGTGAGAGTAAGAGAGCTCCTTCTTCCTCCTCTCCCCAATACAGCTCAAGGAGCATCTGTAACCTTGTGAACTTGGGAAATACCAAACATCTGTGCGTGGAATCACCACGCTATCCCTCCCTGGATTCCTCTAGTGCATATTGGCCCCACCTTTAGCCTATCCATGGCATCTGCCATGACACCACCACGACAAAAGCCTTCACATGTGTACGGCTCCTTGTATTCATCTAAAAATAGAATTAAAGCTAATTAAAATTTTGGTCCAATAGAAACATAGAGAAGGTAATCATCTACACTTTCTACAAAACAAACTCCTCTAAAAACAAAACTAAGCATGCTCGTAATCAAGATTAGCTCAAGAACAAGACCTAAGTCTAGACTGATACTGGGAAAGATTGAGCAAGGTTTTGATGCAAATAAGTTGGGAATCGGAGGAGAAACATACCTTAGATCGATTGGGTGCGAGAAATTGAAGAAAGAATAATTAGAATTGATGATCTAATGGAGATAGTTTGGAGTTTGGAGGAATAAGAAAGGGAAATAGTGATTTTAGGTTTAGGTTTTACCTCTTCCCTGGTTGTAAATTGGGTGCAAGCAGGTGGTACAAGCGGGCGGTACGACCAGAGCCTGCCCATACCGAGTGTCGTTACCTTGGGGTCGTCGTCTCCCTCAGCCAATACACATGGTACGAGCGCAAGGTACAGTCACCCGCGCTCGTACTACAGTTCATTCAGAATTCAATACCTTTGCTTGAAGTTTGATGTTTTGCTCCAGGGTACGGCACGGGCGGATGGTACGATCAGTGCCAGTCATACTGTAGGTCGTTAAACCCTCTGTATCATGTGGCAAAAATCAAAAATTGCATTCTTTTGTGTTGATAAGTGGTATAGGCACACGGTAAGGCCGAATCTGGTCATACTGTTGGTCGTTAGGTGCATAGTAAGCTTCAAAAAGTGAAAAATTTCAGTGAGAAACTTCATACACCTTTTAACAAAAGATTGATAGCAACTATAGATAATAGAAATTGCAGTACCTGAAGGCCATGTGTTAGTAAATATCATATAGTGAGGGTTACCTCTCTTCAAAGGAACTTCTTGAACACTCTTTATTAAAAACAAACAAAACTAACACAAGTAAAAAACTTTATTTCACATGGGTTGCCTCCCATGGAGTGCTTATTTTTAAGGTCAATTAGCTTGACCAAGATGGTGGTCATTTGGGTTTTGCAAGTGGAACATCCACTCCAAAATAGTTAGTTTTTAAGGTGATTAAACCATCATCATTAGGCTTGACCTCTTTCTTCCTAGGGAAGTGGACTATAAAAGGATCTCTAGATGGTAGTACTATTCTCATATTCCCTTCATGTAGATATAAGGCATTCTTCCATCCCATGACTACGAAGTTCATTACAACTTCTTTCATTCTTTCCTAAGCAAGTGTAGTGGCTCATGGTCTTCTTATCTAAAGGTTGTTATGTTGGATCTTATTAGCATAGTCTTAGTTGGAGGTAAAAACTTAGTCAAAAAAAGATTAGTGCATCCTACCAAGTTTTAATAGTGCCTTTAGGCAAAGCTAACAACCAGTACTTACCCCTTTTCTCTTAAAGAGAAACGGAAATAATCATAATTTAACCGCCTTTGGGTCAACATCTTTAATGTGCATCATGTCACAAATTTCAGTAAAAGTATTTAAGTGCAAACCTGAGTCCTTAGTAGATGAGCCTCCAAATTGATTCTACTAGACCAAACTTAACAAGTTAGGCTTAATTCCATAAGTTTTCGGCGGGCTGAGTAATAGGTGCACGCATAAAATTATTAGTGGGGGTAGCATACTCCCCAAGTTTCATCTTAGCCATGGCTCTTTCCTTTTTGTTATATTGTAATAAGATACAAAAAATAAGTAAGTAACTATTTTTTTGGATTTTCAATAGATAAAAAAAGTAAATTAATAAGAAGAAATAAAGTAAAAACAAAATTAAAACTAAAAACAAGGTATCTAGTGACCTCACCGGGATAGCGAATTGCTTCCCTCGCAACGACGCCAAAAAAGGGTTGATACCTTCGATGCGGTTTTATGGATGCAGTATAGTAGCTTTTTCCCTAGTAGACCTAGGTTTAATCAAACTTTGGGAAACACAGCTAAATGAAAATTAAATGAGGCACGTCTACAAGACTTGTTTGTTCGTTTTACCTTATGTTTACTAGACCTTTCTAGTTTACTTTGAATCGTTGGTTGTTGTAATGGATGGAAATAGGCCAGGGTTGAAGATTCACCTATAGCTGCAGATCATATGAGATAAAGATAATAATATGCACATTCATGTGAAATAATTTAACAAAGATAAATGTTATGGGCAACACATCCAAACTAAATCCCCTACGAGCCACATGCTTAGCAATAGTCTTTTGATCCACCCGTTACACCACAAAGCACTAGGCTATAACGATTATTAAGTAAAATATGAATCAAAGCCTTAAGAGGTGATGTTATTATTACTCCCAAGTGGATCTCTAAACAAAAACCATACTCCCCTTGTTGTCACTGGGTTTCACGTGAGGTCGTTCTTCGCCACTCATCTCACCTCAAGCCTTTATCAATCCTTGGGATCTGGGGTACCTACAAGTCTGTGGATCGAGACAAGAGAAAAATACAAAGATACAAATCTTTATTCAATCACCACACAATACTCCCATGAATTAGATGCACATAACTGCTGCGTGGTTTCACTCCAACCCGTTAGGACTACTCACTCATAATAATAAGATCATGGATAGAAAATATTGTGCAAAATACTTAGATTGAAATCAAATATTCCTGCAATGGTCGCCAATTCACAAGGAGATCGCAAGTAAAAGATGATGGCTATGGCTACCGAGTGGATGGAGGATGGAGAGGATGGACTATGGTGGTGGATCTCCTTTGGTGGTATTGTGATGCAATATGAGAATGACGTCTCTTTCCACAACGCTTGGAGTCTCGAAATATATAGGTGCCTTCATGAAAGTTGTACGTTTTAATCTGACGGAGCCAATGCCGCATGGTACGGGTGGATGATACAGATGGACTTTTCCCATACTGCAGGTCGTTAAAGCTTCTAGAGGTTCCTTTTCGAACCTAGTTAGCTTGGTGAGTAGGTAATGTCATAATCTTCATTGTCTGCTCCTGATTTCACCTTTGAAGTGTGATTTCCTGTACAACACATATCAAAACAGAGTATTGCACATCTTTGCAATAATTAATCATTAGTGGCAAGGTTAGAGAGATTCTTGGTCAAATGTTTGACTAAAAATGCGATTTAAACATGGAGAAATATTGCTATCTTTATAGCCATCAGCATTACCCAAATGTATCCTCAAACGCTTACTCCCATCGGGAGCGTTAAACAATGCACCCGATAAAATGATAAAACAAGCACACAACTTGAGCAAATTCCAACAGCCAAACAAGGCAGTCGATGAAAAATTAAAAATTCTTGGACTGCATTGATGACCCAAAAGTATAGGGGGTGTATCGCAGTATTTTCGAGGGAAGTGAAACCCAATTTATTGATTTGACATAAGGGGAGCCAAAGAATATTTATAAGCCTTAACCACTGAGTTGTCAATTCAGCTGCACCTAGGAACAATCTTGCTCACAGTAGTTTATCAGTAGCAACCGTTTTGTAGTAGGAATAGCAAAGTAACAACAATAGTAAAGCAAAGACAGTAGTAACAAAAGCAGTAAATAGTGGGATTCGAGTGCGGTAGGCATAGGGATGGATGGACGGGCGTTGCATGGACAAGAAAATTCACATAGCAATCAGAACATAGGGCAATTGCAGATAAATAAGATAAAGCATCCAACTACTAACAATCCTAGGCATGTGTTCCATATATAGTCATACGTGCTCGTAATGAGAACTTGCACAACATCTTTTGTCCTGCTAGCCCGTTTGCAGCGGGGCCTCTAGGGAACTACTGGCAATTAAGGTGCTCCTTTTAATAGAGCACCGGAGCAAAGCATTAACACTCCGTGAACACATGTGATCCTCACACCAAAGCCATTCCCTTCCGGTTATCCCGATTTATGTCACTTCGGGGCCATAGGTTCTGGACAACAATGTGTGTATACAACTTGTAGATAAGACCAAGAACAATACTATCATAATGAATCAATAATAAGTTCAGATCTAAAAGCATGGCACTCAGGCCCTAGTGACAAGCATTAAGCACAACAAGTCGCAACAAAGTCATAAAGCACTAATAAAAGATACTAGCCACCATGCCCTAACAATTTGATGCCATTACATGAACGATCTCATCCAATCCCTACCATCCCCATAGCCTACAGTGGGGGATTACTCACTCATATATGGGGGAAACATGGAGAAGCGATGGTGATGATGATGGCGATGATCTTCTCCAATTCCCCGTCCCGGCATGGTGCCAGAACGGAGTTGCTGGTGTTGTTTCGTGGAATCTGGTGGTGGCGGCGGAGCGGAACTCCTTCTGGAAAAACGTCGAACCCCCCGATGTTTTTAGGTCAAAAGGCTCCTTATAGGCGAATAGAGAGGCCGAGGGGGTGCCTGGGAGGCCCACACCACCCCCTGGCGCGGCCTGGCCTGGCCCGCGCCACCCCCTGGCTCTTCTCCATCTCGTATTCTGGCTCCTGGAGTCTTCGGGTGAAATAGGATTTTTGGCATATTTTCCGGGATTTTTCCCGATAGTTGGTTTTCTGCACAAAAAGTAGACACCAAGGCAATTCTGCTGAAAACAACGTCAGTCCGCATTAGTTGCATCCAAATCACACAAGTATAGAGGAGAAACAATAGCGAAAGTGTTTGGGAAAGTAGATACGTTTTTGACGTATCAACTCCCCCCAAGCTTACCTTATTGCTTGTCCTCAAGCAATCCAGTTGAAAACTGATTGCGATAAAAGAACTTTCACGAACACATTTGCTTCATATGATGTAAATATTCTCAGCAATGTGATCAACTACTTAGACAGTTCATAATAAAGAGTATGCAACTTAGTCTACTTAATAGTCATTGCAAGCTATGAGGAGATTCCAACTCAAGAATAATAATTAGCATGAAGCACAAACATAAGCAACATTACAATGTTCATAAAAAGGTATGATAGAGTGGTATCTCGCTTGCCTTTGATCCAAGGCACCTCTGAAGTTCAAGTGATGACTAGAAGTAAAGATATTAAGAATACAAGCATCAAAGTCATAACACAAATAATCAAGTAATGGAACAAACATAAAGAATGACAACTATGCTCTCAAGAAGGTGCTCAAAGAATATGTGGAGACTCAACAAGTAGAAGAAAAGGTTTTGAATAATTTAAAAGGCTTCCAAATGCTGAAAGTATGGTACTTGTTAGCTCTGAGCTCTCATTGCCCCTATCATAAGCATATTTAATGTGGTTAAGGTGAAAGTGAGGTCCAATCTGAGTTATATGCTTAACAGACTATAAACTGAAAATCCCAAGTCCCTTGAGTACGAGGGTCGCTCCTCATGCTACTCAACTTTAGTTACCGGTAAGTTCTTGTCATCGTAAGTATGTCCGTATCATTGAGAACCGCCAACGAGGTACCCCTTGCCCGATGATACGGAAGAATCCCCATATCAAAATGACAAGGCAAGCAGACAATGAGTATCTTAGCGATCTTCTTATTTACCATGGGAAAATTGTGTTTTTTTCTCTCTTTCCTCTTTTCATAAAACTCTTTTTTTCTTTTCTCAATAGCTATCTCTCTCTTTTTTATAAGAATAATGCTTCATAGATATCATTATGGTTACGCTGCAGGTTTCCACCATGTCAGCATGGATTAGACCGGCGACCCAGGTATTTCTCTAACACACATACATAACTCCATGGACTTACAAGCTCCCCTTTTATTTCACACCGATGACATCCGCAAACAAAAGAGCAAGGTATCAACTGGGTATATATTTACAAGTGTTGAAAGCGTTCCCCGTGACAGCACGGTTCTGGTAATCCCCAGCCTATAATTTGCAAGCATATAACTTTCACGGAGAGTTCACAATGGTTCAGGTTTATTAAGTGCAGGAAATAAAGTGTGCCATCAAGTTCGTGAGAGCTTTACTAACTAATTTTCTCATAACAAGCAAACATTTTATTCAGAACAAAACATAGCATATTGAATATGCATGGAAGTAGCAAATGATGCTAATAGGTAGGTATGGTGGACACTTTGGAAATATTTGGTTTAGGGAGTTGGAAACTTGAGTAAAACACTCAGTGGAAGTGAAGGCTAGCAATAGTAAGGGAGCGACAAACGAGAGAGCAATAGCTGTCATTATCATGCTTGCAACAAAACAGGACTACCCATGGCATGAAAGTGATTCAAGATCCTCAAGGCAAAATAATTCATCAAGGCTTAAGTGATTATCACAGTCCTGTGCATGCGTGAGCATGTGCCAAGTCAATTCAAATGAAACATTCAGAGGAGGATACCACGGTGTCATACCAATTTATGAATAGAGCAATGCAAGCAAACATTCATAAGACATGCTACAAACTATTAGTGAGCTGGAGCTAATCATAAGAAAGCAAGAACTACTAAGCATCCAAAGATAACATAAACTCTACATGAATGGACTAAGCATGCTCACAGTGATGAGTATATGTACAAAAATGAAAACAAATAGAGTTCGTTACCAGCCTATTACCACGCATCGAGTTGTCATTAATCCTCATTATTGCTCTTCACTTGTGTGGCTTGAATAATAATATGAAACCAATATTCCACTGGGAACTGCCGAACCCTGTAGCAAACTCACAAAACCAAAGAAGCACGACAAATAATTTTGTTGTTTTCGATTTTTTAGAACAAAAACCAAAGAGGAAAACAAGCAAAGCAAAATATTTTTGGGTTTTTCAAATAGTTCAAATAGAGCAAAAAGGGAAAAGCAAACCAAGGCAAAAAGAAGGAGCAAACCAAAGACAAACAACAGAAATATTTTTGGTCTTTTTGTGTTTTTAGAAAGCAAAAGCAAAGAAGGACGAAAACTAAAAAGAGAACGAAAACATGAATATACAAAGTGCCGACGCAACATGATATGGAGATGAGTGCGGTGTCGGCGTACCTCCCCCCTAGCTTAGGCTTTTTTCCTAAGTGGGTAACAATCCGTGTACGAATAGGGGTTCCAAGCGGGCGGATCTTGGTAAGAATGGTCGTAGTTGGGCCCATGAGAAGAAGAGGAAGCTCCCCAATCATAAGTGGGCTGCTGATATGAAGACTCTCCCTCATTCGAGGGCTGGACCGAATCATCTGTGACCTCCCTTCTAGTGTCCTGCTCCTGTTGGGAGAGCTCTCCCAAGTACGTGTCAAGCTCCTCCTCGGTGAGGGACCATCCTTCCCTGTTATCAAGTTTAAACAAAACAGGTACAGGCAGAGGAACAACACGCTTGGACTTACTCTTTCTCCAACCAGCTTTGAGAAAGGTTATTTCATAAGATAACTCACTCATACTAGCCCACGAGGAAACAATTTTATGCTGTATCATGGAATTAAAATCAAGCCTCTCTATGGGAAACTGTAGGTCTAGATGATGAGGCACTAAACCATGCAATGCTAGCAAACGAGAAGCAATGAGGCCTCCACAAATTCCACCTTTCTCACGGTTAGCAGCAAGACGGAAAGCTATCAAAGCACCCAAGTTGTAAGACCGATATCGTCTAAGAGCAGTAGAGATAAATGCTAGATCAAAGGAAGATAACTTATTGGCAGTTTTCCTAGCAAGAACACACTTGGCAATAAAGTAGGCAAAGTAGTGAATGGAAGGAAGATGAATGTTACGGAATTTTCCACTCTCCTTCAAGAAGCTACTCCCTTGGCAAATTTCTGCATATAAATCCATGAGTGGTTCAGGTCTCTCCTTAATCTTCCTACATGAATAGCTGCACAAAAATCATCAAGAGAAAGGTTGACAGCAATATTGTAAATTTTGTAATGGACCATGGGGTTAGGCAAAGAGTGACTAAATTGGAAATCCCGCACCACAGACATGGTTAGCTTCACAAATTGAAAAGGTTCATCTTCCAAAAAGTGCTCTAACCCTACATTAGAAACCAAAGTGTGGAAATCTTGTAGAATTCCTGCAGCTCTCATGAACTCAGAGCATGGATAAATGGAGGGAAAAACTTCCTCCTCCTAGTGGACCTTCATGACCTTAGGCACCCATAGCTCATGTTGGTTTAGGTGGTGTTCACTCATCTTCTATTCTGAAATTTAAACACCTATTAAACAAGTGATTGCAAAGTAAATATAAAGAAGGATTCTACTCATAGGGACTTGCAAGAGGCCTAAACATGTATCAAAACTATATCTCTAACCATTAAACAAGCTTACAAGCTTTTAGAACCAGTCACCTATAGCAGCAAAATACTCGATATATAATCCACTAAACACAAATCTACTTGGACAAGGGGAGGAGTCACATACCAGGGAACAAATGCTCCAAATTTCAGAAAGAAAGAAGGGCTGAGCAAGGAGATCGAAAAAATCGAGAGCAAGCACAGCAAGAACGCGATTTTGAGGTATGAACTGGAGCTTACTCGGGAGAGAGAAGAAAGTGGCAGGTGAGAGAGTTAGTGGGGGGCCAGGGTGGCCCACACCAGGGCATGGCGCCACCCAAGGCTGGCCGCACCACCATGTGGTGGGCCTGCCTGGTGGGCCCCCTGGTACCTACCAGGTACTCCTCTGCCCCTTTTTTCACGTAAAAATTTAATATGAATTTTCTGGAATTTTTCGAGACACTTTATTTTTGGGCAATTTTCAGAAATAGAAGAATGATTTTTCTGACAAACAGATCTTTTTCTTTTCTTTTGGAAACACGATGCAAGGACAAAACAAGGCTATAACTACAGAAGTTCTAACATGCAAGCAAATAACAACACAAATAAAACTAAACGAAATCAAAAACTAAAATGCAAAGGATAGAAATAAATGGAGATAATCATAATGAAAACATTGTTTTGTTCAATGGAACCCTTTTGTTAGGAAGGTTGATCAAGTCTTGCTACCAAAACAATTGCATATGAGACAAAACTTTGTATTCCACTAATTATTATGTTACCTCAACCTTGATAGCAATGGTCCATATCATAATAGTTTCAATTTTTTCCCTTGGTATGGGACAATATATTTCTCCAACTTGAATGCCTTCAACATGTTCAATTGAATTCAAACCATAAGTCCTCTCAATCTTCTTGGGGAAATAGACAGTATGTTCCTTGTCATTAACATTGAAGGTCACCTTTCCTTGATTACAATTAATAATAGCTCCTGCAGTATTAAGAAAAGGTCTCCCAAGAATAATAGACATATTATCATCTTCAGGCATTTCAAGCACAACAAAATCAAATAATATCAAGAAATTATGAGCCACTTGAACAGGTACATCCTCACATATACCCACAGGAATAGTGGTAGATTTATCAGCCATTTTCAAAGATATATCAGTTGGTATTAATTTTTCAAGTTGAAGCCTCTTATAGAGAGAGAAAGGCATAACACTAACTCCAGCTCCCAAATCACACAAAGCAGTTCTAACATAGCTATTCTTAATAGAGCAAGGGATAGTTGGAATCCCTGGGTCTCCAAGTTTCTTAGGAACCTTACCATTGAAGGACTAATTAGCAAGCAAAGTAGAAATTTCTACATTAGGGATCTTCCTTTTGTTCGAGACAATGTCCTTCATATACTTTGAGTAAGGAGGCAATTTAATAGCATCAGTTAAAGGAATTTGCAGGAATAAAGGCTTCATCCACTCACAATACTTATTATAGTGTTCATCTTCCTTTGACTTGTGTTTCTTATCAGGGAAAGGCATAGGTTTTTGGACCCAAGGTTCTCTTTCACTACCATGGTTCTTAGCAATAAAATCTTCTTTAGTGTATTTAGTAGTCTTAGTGTGGTTTTCAGGTTCTTCTTCAACTTTTTCTATATTAGGAACTTCATTTTCATCATTACCACTTTCAGTTTCAGCATCAGAGATAGATATACTATTAGGATCTATAGCAGGTTCAGAGGGTTCTACAATAGTTTTATGTTTCCTTTTCCTTTTCTTACAAGTAGAACCACTATTTTCAGCTTGTTGAGAATCCTGCTCAATTCTTTTGGGATGCCCCTCAGGATATAGAGGATCCTAGGTAGCAGCACCACTTCTAGTTCTAATTTCATAAGCATGTTTTTCTTTAGCAGCATTAACTAGCAAGTCGTTTTGCACTTTAACGAGTTGATCTATTTGAGTTTGAACCATTTGAAAGTGTTTAACAATCATTTAACATCATTAGAGGTTCTTTCCACAATATCTTTCAACTCAACAGTAGCTCTAGTGTTTTCCATTAGATGATTTTGCACCCTTTTCTTAAAATTATCTTGCTTAACAATAAAGATATCAAATTCTTCTAAGCATTGATCAGGAGGTTTAGAGTAAGGGATATCACCTTCATCAAAGTGTTGGAGAGAGTGTACCTCAATAGTGGATGAGTAGGGAATAGGCTTACATAATTCTTCTATAGGAGGTAAATTCTTGACATCTGCAGCTTTAATTCCCTTCTCCTTAAGACATTTCTTAGCTTCCTTCATCACTTCATCATTTAATTCAATAACTCCCCTCTTCTTTGATGTTGGAATAGGCACATGAATAGATGGTTCAGGTACAATTACTTCAGGTACAGCTTGTTTAGGAGTCCAATCTTCATAATTCTTGCTTATTTTAGCCATTAATTCCTCAGCTTCCTTTGGAGTCCTATTCCTGAAAACACAATCAGCACAACTATCTAGGTATGTCCTAGATTCCTTGCTTAGTGCATTATAAAATATATCAAGAAGCTCATTCTTAGGTAAAGGAATTCCAGCCTGTGCATGAATCAAAGCACAAAACCTTGCCCAAGATTCAGGAAATACCTCTTTTTCTCCCTGTTTAAAATCAAAAAGTTCCTGCAAAATAGCATGTCTAGCACTGGGAGGAAAATATTTCTGCAGGAAAGTACTAATCAAGCACCCAGGGCTATCAATAGATCCAGGATGTAAATTACTAAACCAAGTTTTAGCTTCTCCTTTCAGTGAAAAGGGAAATATCTTAGCAACAAAGTAAGTACGCATCTTAATATCATCACAAAACAAGCCACTCATGGTAGAAAGTTCATTCATATGTGCTACCGCACTTTCATGCTTAGTCCCACAAAAAGGTTCTTTCTCGACAATAGCTATGTAAGATAGATCGAGAGAGAAATCATAATCTTCATCTATAATGTTTATGGGAGAAGCAGCAAACTTAGCATCAATAGATAATTTGGGTCTAATAGTACGCCTCTCAAGGAGACTCTTAGCAGCGCTCCTATCATGGGTGTTCTTACATTCTTTAATAAACTCATCGGTCATCTCAACATAACCATCTGCAATATCATAATCCTCACTAAACTTAGATGAGCTAACAAATGTGGTAGTGTCTTCATTAGGAGTTTCAGTATTTCCAGCTATAGTTCTAGTAATCGTAGCATCTAGGAAAGGACCTAATGAACCACTCTTATCGAGCACAGTAGAAGCAGCATCATAAGCATCAGAAGTTTAAAATTCAGCAGTAGTAGCAGTGTGTGTAGCATGTGTATGTGGTGGTGTAAGGAACTTACTCAAAACAGACGGTGAATCAAGAGCAGCAGAGGTGTTAAGAACCATACCTCTTCTTGTAGTGGATGGTAAAATAGGAACCTTGCCATCACGAGACTTACCCATGATGGATGGATAGCAGTGAACAATAGAGAATCCAAGTGAACTTGAGAAATAAAGCTATGCTCCCCGGCAACGGTGCCAGAAAATAGTCTTGATGACCCACAAGTATAGGGGGTGTATCGCAGTATTTTCGAGGGAAGTGAAACCAAATTTATTGATTCGACACAATGGGAGCCAAAGAATATTTATAAGCCTTAACAACTGAGTTGTCAATTCAGCTGCACCTGGAAACAATCTTGCTCATAGCAGTTTATCAGTGGCAACAATTTTGTAGTAGGAATAGAAAAGTAACAGCAATAGTAAAGCAAAGACAATAGTAACAAAAGCAGTAAACACTGGGATTCGAGTGCGGTAGGC
This sequence comes from Avena eriantha, assembly GCA_910589775.1. Lineage (NCBI taxonomy): Eukaryota > Viridiplantae > Streptophyta > Magnoliopsida > Poales > Poaceae > Avena > Avena eriantha. The sequence continues at coordinate 213,199,206 of OU342741.1, forward strand.
ATAGGGATGGATGGACGGGCGTTGCATGGACAAGACAATTCACATAGCAATCAGAACATAGGGCAATTGCAGATAAATAAGATAAAGCATCCAACTACTAGACAATCCTAGGCATGTCTTCGATATATAGTCATACGTGCTCGCAATGAGAACTTGCACAACATCTTTTGTCCTGCCAGCCCATTTGCAGCGGGGCCTCTAGGGAACTACTGGAAATTAAGGTGCTCCTTTTAATAGAGCATTAGAGCAAAGCATTAACACTCTGTGAACACATGTGATCCTCACATCAAAGCCATTCCTTTCCGGTTATCCCGATTTCTGTCACTTCGGGGCCATAGGTTCCGGACAACAATGTGTGTATACAACTTGCAGATAAGACCAAGAACAATACTATCATAATGAATCAATATTAAGTTCAGATCTGAAATCATGGCACTCGGGCCCTAGTGACAAGCATTAAGCACAACAAGTCGCAACCAAGGCCATAAAGCACTAATAAAATATACTAGGCACCATGCCCTAACAATCTGATGCCATTACATGAATGATCTCATCCAATCCCTACCATCCCCATAGCCTACAGCGGGGGATTACTCACTCATACATGGGGGAAACAAGGATGGTCGATGGAGAAGCGATGGTGAAGATGATGGCGATGATCTTCTCCAATTCCTTGTCCTGGCAGGGTGCCAGAATGGAGTTTCTGGTGCTGTTTCGTGGAATTTTGTGGCGGCGGCGGAGCGGAACTTCTTATGGAAAAACGTCGAACCCCGAGAAGTTTTTAGGTCAGAAGGCTCCTTATAGGCAAAGAGAGAGACCGAGGGGGTGCCTGGGGGGCCCACACCACCCCCTGGCGCAGCCTAGCCTGGCCCGCGCCACTAGGTGGTGTGGCCACCCCTGGCTCTTCTCCGTCTCGTATTCTGGCTCCTGGAGTCTTCGGGTGAAATAGGATTTTTGGCATATTTTCCGGGATTTTTCCTGATAGTTGGTTTTCTGCACAAAAAGTAGACACCAAGGCAATTTTGCTGAAAACAGCATCTGTCCGCATTGGTTGCATCCAAATCACACAACTATAGAGGAGAAACAATAGCAAAAGTGTTCGGGAAAGTAGATACGTTTTGGACATATCATGCATCCACCGCGATAACATGTATGAATGTCGTGGCTATCAACATGAATGTAAGACCCTAGGATCCGTCCTGTGAGGCCTAGTAATAGCACCCGAATGCGCTCTGCTAGTAATTTTTTGTATCCACGATACAATGAAAAATCCTGATGGACACGTTGGGTACCCGAAACTTAAAATTGGAATTCAGTAATCGATATGACCTTTGCGGCATGAGCTGAATTACGCCTGTATATATCAAATTCGAGTCTAGGGACTTGAGCTTGAAGTAGGTTTACAATTTTTTTCCAAGATCAATTAACTGGTTCTTTATCCATCAAATGCACCAGGCTCGTTGTACCAAAATCCCCATGAATAAATTATTTATGAATAAAAAGTTTACTGGAAGAAAACCTTCATCCAATATTAAAAATGTCTTTGAGACTCAACCCAAATCTACGATTTGGGTAGAGTCTTGGGGACTACTAACATACGTATTACTTATCAAATGCACCTAAGCTATGGCCCATGAGTCCCACCAAGAACTAGGAGTCCTGGAAGCATTTGGAGCCCAAGAACTAGATGCATTGATCAAGATAGAAGTGCGAATCGACATAGTCGTATAGTTGTAACATAACTTGTAACCGATCTATGTTGGACTCTGAGACCTAGCCCCTCATATATAGGCTGGGGGGAGCCGACGGAGAGGGAACCATAGCATTAAGAGAAACACCACCCGCTGTGAGTTCGATTGCATCTAGTGAATCGGCGACTGTAACCGTCTATTTTCATAATCAGGTAGGACTTTAACTCCCTTGTTTGTCTAATAGGCTGACGAAATCACTAGCACTCTCCTTTCCATCAAACCCAAGTCCATAATCATGGACATTGCCGAAGTCACCCATTGACACTAGCCACTAGAGTTCGATGCCCTTTGGGGAATCAAGGGAGGAGACCAAGATATTCAATTGGGATTTGATTTTCCCTCACCTTCTCTTGAGGAACTTGTTACTCTTGGGTTCATTGGAACCCTACATGAAATAGGTCATCTCGGAGCTCAGCGATTGGTTGTAAAGCTTTGAGATCATGTTGGAGCTTCCAATTTAGTTATGTAGTTTTCCCAACGTGTTTGTAAAGGTTTCGATCAATGCCTTCAAGATCACTGCTTAGTATATCATGTACCACCTTTGTGGTGCGTGCACGGGAGAATAGGGTGAGGCATTTGTGGGATTGGTGTCCTTTGTGGCACCACACCCCTTCAAAAGGAAGGAATTTTGGAAATACATCTTTGTGTCTACTTCTCGGTTATTTCTACCCTTTACTCACTAGTATCATTGCTATCTTACTTGTTTGCTTTCTTGTCATACACATAAATTTACAAAATTGCGTATCTATAGAATTTACATTCCTATCAAGCCTTAACTTGAAAAAGAATTAAAATTTGCGAGCGCCTATTATCCCCCTCAAGTCGCTAATATTGATCTTTCACCTTGAGGTGACATACAAACGTTCACAAACTTTCCACGGGGAAAATCACAAGCCGAATGTATCCAGGTGACCCTAGCCGCCTAGGATTTCCCCCGACCCAAGAGTAGCAAGATAGATCAATAAACTCAAGAAGTAAAGATGTTTGTCTGGGTGAGATTATAGTTCGGGACATCCTCTTTTTTACCCAAAGAAATTTGTATTTGGCTAGGGGGAATGTGATATCCTCAAGCTTTTGTGTTTCTATAATGGTGAGAGAGAGAGAGAGATCTTCAAGGTATGTAAAATGAATGGTTGGATGATACGATTGATCTGGATTCATGAATGTAGTATAATAGCTTTTTCCTAGAAGACCTAGGTTTAATCAAAACTTGGAAATCAATAGTAAAAGGAAATAAAGAGGACATGTCTACAAGACTTTGTTTCTTTGTTTTACCTTTGTTTACCGGACCAATCTAGTTTACTTTTATAGTGGGTTGAATCGATGGATGGAGATAGGCCATGGTTGAAGATCCACCTACAGTTGCACATTCTATGGGATAAAAGATAATAATAAGCACGTTCATGTGTAAAGTTTTAATAGTTATAATCTCTTGTGGGCAACACATCCAAATATACTAGAGCCCCCATGATGCAGCGGGCATAGCAAAAGTATTTTAATCCAACCAAGTGCACCACGAAGCAATGGGCTACAAATGATTATTAGGTGTAGAACACAGATCAAAGAATTAAGTGGTGATGTTGTTGTGATCCTGAATGGGTCCCTAAGAGAAGACCGTATTACTATTTATGTCAATAGGGTTCCTATGATATTGCGGCTAGCCAAGTATCTCACCTCAAGCCTTTATCAATCTATGGGATCTTGGGTACCTACAAGTCCACAGATTGAGACAAGAGACAAAGAAACAAAAGATACAAACTGCTATTTCAAACAATACACAATGGTCCCATGAATTAGATGCACATAATCGTTCCGAGGTTTCTCCCCAACCCGCATCCCATGAGGACTACTCACTCATAACAATAAGATCAATGATAGAAAAAATTGTGCAAAATACTTAGATTTAAATCAAACATTCTTACAATGGTTACCAAATCACAATGAGATCTAAAGTACAAAGCAATGGCTATGGCTAATAGAGGTAAGGGATGAACAATGCATTGGATCTCCTTTGGTGTTGTGATGCAATCTAGGAATGGTGGCCCTCAGGCCGGCGGCTGGAGCCTCAAAATTCATAGGCGTCTTCACGGAAGTTGTAGGGTTTAGCGAGACGAAGCTGCCTCCACATGGTACGTGCGGACGGTACGAGCGGGACCTGCCCGTACTAGTGGTTGTTATGGATGCTGACGCCTAGAATTGGCTCCACAATTACTTGGTCATGTGGACTTCCTGAAAACCCTTCATTATGACTCCCTATTTTGCATTAAAAACCATGATTTCCTGCACAACACAAATCAAAGTAAGGTTTTGCATATCTTTGCAATTATTAGTCATTAGTGGAAAGGACTGAGAGTTTCTTGTCAATTGCTTGACTAAAAACAATGTTTAAACGTGGTGGAAGATGGCTATTTTTGGAGCCATCAACCTCCCCACAGATCAAACCTTGATCTCCCTTGAGCAAGAAGAAACAAAAGAACTATAGGGAATTCAGCGTTTAAACTTGAAACAACGAGAATAAGAATTCACTTACGGTTGGTAGTCATATGCACTCGGTACTTCGTACATTTGAGAGGCTTATCAAAGTTAGAGAGAGGACAAGAGTACTATACAAGCTTCGGTAAGTTAAGACAATCAAAGTAAAGTTTAATATAAGTATAAATAGCTAGAAGTGTAACAATCAATCCAATTCTTCTAGTTAACTCTCAGCCTGCCAAGGAACACTAGGATGTTTTTAATATCATAATTGAGTAAGAGAGCTTTTATGTCCTAAGTAGCATAAAAGTGAAGTGCCTTATTTACGCCCACATCAATAAATCAAGTATATGAAAAACACTTCTAATACAATCATTGTATTTCAAGAAAATTCATAAAGTAGTAACGAGACCAAGCGAAGGACTTGTTATGTGGATCTTCCTACATATCTTTTTCTTTTTTCTTCTCTTTTTTTCTTCCTCTTTCAAGGATCATTGGTGTTTTCTTCTACAAGTGATTGCACAACCTTTGAGAGTACCAATACTTTTTCCCATATATTGGCATGTATGCCACTCATGTCATCAACTGATAGCCGAAATCTGGGGTTATACCATAGATCGTTCAAAAGCTAGCGGAGTTGTTGGCATCCCCAAGGTGTGCATGAGAAACATAGAAATTTTTCTCTATTCCCCTTTTTATGCTAGTACCACAATTGGTCCACAAGGTTAGCTTTGGCAAGCATCACAATTACCACTAAATTTCATTTCAATCAAACAACTCCTTTCAAGAGAGCTATCAAGACTATCAAAACCTATATGGGTTTAAGTATCTTTAAGGGTATACTCTCAACACAATCATTCATCAAACAAGTCATAAATGTTAGACTTTTTCTTAATGTACTTGTTTCGCAATATTATTTCCAAGGAAAGACTTGGTTATCTAAAATAACTAGAGCAAAAGCTTCCACAACTAATCATCATACCAATAAAAAGCTTTACTCTAACTATATTAAATCACTTCCACTAGCATGGCATCTTAGCAAATTAACCAACTAAGATAAATAACTCAAACTTCAAAAGTGGGAGACATAGGACATACCTCTCATAAGTGACTTCATGATCCTCTTCCTTATAGGGATATGTTCCTTCAAAACTCAAGCACGATTATTCCTATAATAATATTAAAGCAAAGAGGCAAAGTGCGAATCCACATTTATGAAAAATGGAAAAACGGAAAAATCTTTTTGTATTTTTGAGGATAGGGATTAAACAATAGAAAAGAACTTACAACCAAGCAAGGAACTATAAAAAGAAAAACAAACATAAAACAAAAGCAAACTAAAAACAAAAGCAAATGGAAAAAGCAAAGTGTTTCAAAGCTCCCAAGAAGCTGGAGTACAACCTCATTATTACACAAATAAAATTGTCGAGGGAACACATCCCCAAGATTAGGATTTTTCAAGCCCTTTTGTTGCTAATTGTGGTGGCGTTGGATCATTTCCTACGTTCCATTGGATGCTCTAATCATGGAACTGGGTGGTGAGGTTCATAGAAGCATATCGAAGGTTGATGGCGAGGTTGTTCATATTTTGGATATTTCCTTCAAGCACATAGATATCTTCATAGGTGATCTAGTAGTTTGGTGGTTGCACATATTGTTCGGGTCCTACTTATTCTACTTCTTCATCTTCTCGTCCTCCTCCCACTAGTATTTCTTGATCAGGTAGAGTTACCTCAACTTGCGCGTCAAAACACAAACATCCTTCCTCAATAGAGAATAGACCATCAGGAAAAGTAGCTAGGATCAAGTGATCCGCTCCAGGTATATCAAAGAGGTATTTACCATTAGTTCTATAAATCATACCACATGCTCTTAGAGTAGAAAAACCAAGATGGTTACTTCCTGTCAATGGTTGGATATTACCTAGGTTGATGTGAAGTGTGCGTGCAAGAACATTCACAACTCCTCCTCAGCATATGGGCCCTTGAGATTGCAGAGCCTGATGCTTAAGGTAAAATACAAGAAAGGCACCCAAATTTGGTGCTAAGTTACAATTAATAATAACAGCTTTTACGAGGATCATCATGTCCTCCTCATTGACTCTAGAAAACCCACCATGTTCCTGCAAGGTGTTAGCAATAACATAAAGCAGATAGCAAATAGCAGGATAATCAATTTGGTTCCCCTTGGCTGTATTTCCACGAATTCTCACTAAATTAAAGTATTGCCAACGTGTAGGGTTTAAAAGAAAGGTGGAGGAGAGTATGTCGATGGGGTTCTTGGCAAACTCAATACATTGAGCCCATTGGTCGAGTGTCAAGGAGTACTCAAAGTTCATAACACGAAAGTTGATGTGGTCAACTCTAGGCATTTGATCCTCGGAACAATAGTGAGAGCCCACCGTATGCGTCAACGTGCTGAGGAACTCAAGCGTCAAGCGGTGATACATGGCGACATCCTGGAGGACAAAGTCATGCAAACCAACATTGTTGCAAAGTAAATCATAATCAGTATGAATGCAAGATGGTTCAAGATATAGGGACACACCGACTTGGTGGATTTGATTTCTCGGAGCTTAAGACGGTCGAAACGGTTCAGCTGAAAATCCTTGGTGAACTCGATATCAAGTGACTCGGGGGTTCAGAGTATCAATGGGTGATGTAGAAGGTTCTGCAACCATCACACGTGTATGGCTCCTCGCGTTCATCAAAAACAAAAATAAATAAAAATTGGTAATTAAAATTTTAGTCCAATAGAAACATAGCATATGTGATCCTCTACACTAGTTATAAAAGAAACTCCTCTAAAAACAATACTAAGCATGTTCAATATCAAGATTAGATCAAGAACATGACGTAGTCTAGATTGACAATGAATACATATTGAGTGAAGCTTTGGTACGAATAAGTTGGGGATTAGAGGAGAATCATACCTTAGATCGATTAGGTGCGAGGAAACAGAGAAAGATTGAGTAAATTTGAAGATCCAATGGAGGTGGTTTGGAGTTTGGAGGAATAAGAAAGAGAAAATTTGTATTTTGGGGATTTTTAGGTTACCTCCTCGTGGTGTTATGGAGGCTGCGTACATGTTATGGGCCGGCGGTACGGCCGGAGCCTGCCAGTACCGGGTGACATACCTTGGTGGTGACGACTCCCTTCTGGTGGTAAAATCGGTACGGACGCGCGGTATGGTCGCGCTCGCCTGGACTACTTGTTATGTGTTTAGTTCCTTCGCTTGAAATCGTATGTTTTGCTCGAGGATACGCTACAGGCGCGTCCGCCCATACCAGTGGTCGTTACAACCCCTATGTCCTGTGGCAAAAATAAAAGTTTCTATTTTCCAATGCCTCGAGGTTGTACAGACGCACACTGCGGCCCCTTCCGGCCATACCACTGGTCGTTATGCGTCCAATGAAAAACTCAAAGAATTTGATTAGTAGCTTCATGCATATTTACACAGCTTATCAAAAGACAAAATAATAGCAAATAGACTTCATAAAAATCAGCAATACTTCTTCGGCCATGTGTTAATAAAAATAATAATAGAGGATTACCTTATTTGTTCTCCTCTATCCAAAGGTCTTCTTGAACACTCTTTATTAAAACTAAAAATGAAACAAAAACAAACAAACAAAACAAAGCTAACGCAATAGTAAAAACTTTATTTCAGATGGGTTGCCTCCGATGAAGCACTTCTAGTTAAGGTCAATTAGCTTTACCCAGATGGTGATCATTTAGGTTTAATGAGTGGAACACCCACTCCAAGTAATTATAGGCCTTCTTCTTTTTGGGAACTGGACTATAAAAGGATCTCTAGATGGTAGTCCTATTCTCACATTCCATTCATGCAAATTGATTAGTGCTTTAACAGTTCTTAGGAAGGGCCTACCTAGGATTATAGGTGTTATGGGATCTTCAGGCATGTCCACAATAACAAGATCAAAAAGAGAGAGACTACCTTTAATTTCAACAACTATATTTACCTTTATCCTAACAGCTTATTTATAAGTTGAATCTACTAGATGGAGTCTTAAATCAGTAGTTACAAATGGCCCCAAGTTTAACTTGTCAAATAGGCTTTTGGAAATCGTTGAGACACTTGCGCCTAGATCACAAAGAGTGGATATCGCATTGACCCCAACCTTAATTTTAATAGTAGGCTTGTTGGGCCCCGGATTTAATCCTCCGAGAATCCCTGTTATGCATACAACCACGATCCCATGATTAGTTAGTCGTGGAACATAACTAACAAGTATCAAAGTAAACATCCAACGCATAATGAATACCTGTCATACCTTATTTGCCATTATCGCTACATCGATCAACAGCAGCGGAACTCCATCAAGCGTAGAGCCCGAGACATGCCTTAACCTACAAGCAACTGATTGGGAGAACGTCCTAGCTCACATAGTCGCCACACCACCTTCTCCTTGAGATCTGGCCAAGTTAATAGCCAGGGACAATGCTAGTGAGTACTTTGAATGTACTCGTAAACCACCTTAAGAGAAGTAAATAATGACAAGAGGATATGCAACATGGCTGTGGTAGTAGGAGGGCTCCAGGAGAGGTTCTTTTCTTAATTAGTTTCTCTTGTAGATATAGCATCTACATATCTTTGTTGAAAACCTATGTAAACATTTTGGAAACCTTTTTGAAAAGTTTGGAAAACATTAGGACTGGGTCACCCATTCGTTCCCGTCTTCAGGTCATCCCACGACCAAACTCCTTTCTCCTCCTTCCGACCATACCATGGCCAAAATCCCATGGTCAAAGCATTTCCAAAGCCATTTCTTTTTTGAAATCCTTTTTGAAAACAAAACCAACACCACTCTACAGAAGTTTGTCCAACCCGTCCTTAACCGTGGACACGGCTATTCGAATAGATTTACACTCTGTAGAGGTTGTACACTTTACCCACACCATCCGGGTACACTACCCTGATCTTCACCGATCGTGGGTCGAGTAACCGATCAAGACTCTACGGATGCCCACTCCAATATAAGTGTCTACCCTATGAGTGTTAATCCCCTCAAAACCGGGACATCGGGTACCGAGGACCAACCGGAGCGCTTTTTCCACTTCTCGAGTGTGCACTTTCAATGAGGGGCTCATAGTAACGCGTGGAGGCCAGCAGACCCTTTGTTCCTTCTCCAGGTCTATGTCCCACATGGACCTTTATCGGAGAAGGCCCACCCTCAAGGGATCCCCGATCCCCTATAGTAGTTACGAGGCAGCTTATACCAGAATAAACAAACATCAAATCCAGCCTTGTCCCATTCCAGAGTAATGTGGTTGCACAGGGTTAAGTTGTTATAGCTAAAATGCAAAGAACCGGGTGCATTTCTGTAAACCTTTTTCCTACAGTTTTCCTGCAGCATTTTATAAAACAAAACCTTTTCTCTTTCTCAACATCTCTTGGGAGATCCCACCTCACCAAGGTTTTATCAGAAAACATTTGGTAAACTTTTGCCGGGGTCTTCCCATCCTCTAGTTTTTGCTTAGGCTAAAACGGGGTCTCAAAAGGGGTATGGTGTATTACACCATCTACCATACTAGGGACAAGTAGGTGTCACCAAGGGTGTTGTACTTAGTAGTACAAAAGTGTAATGGTTCAGAGGAGCCAAGCCACTACCATAAATACATCAGTATATAATAAAACAATGTAGTTTCACAAATAGTAGACAAAACATGCATAAGTAAAATAGTAGGACAAGGCTTATGAGCAAGAAGGTGGCTTGCCTGGGATCAGCAATATGGCATAATCATCCATGGACTACTTCTTTAGATAACCCATAATACCAATACCAATAATAAATACCACTTCTTCTTCTCTCCGATTTCATCGCAACTATCATCGTCCCCACAACACATGCAAGCAAACCAAGCCACAATCAACACCAGGCATACAAGTACCAATACATGCAGCAAACAATGAACAATACAAGTTCATAATTCATTAATTCTTAGGAGGAAAGGATTTGATAAGATTGTCCTTGTCTTGGAAATATGGAAGAAAATTCCCTTAGGATTTATAGTCTAGGAATTACCTAAGAGGGGGTTTTGGACCAAGGACAACTTTTGTATGATCACATTGTTTAAAAATGATACCAACATATAGGTGTTGATAAAATGAAACCAAAAAAAGTGGTTTCTCTAATTTATCACTTTCCATTGGTTTATTATGATTTTTATAGTGAACAAGACTCTAGTTTTAGGAAATAATTGACCAGAGAAGTTCTAGAGCTCCAAAAACTATTTCCTTGGATGGTTAGGTAGGGCTTGATGTACTTGTTCACCGAGAGTTAGAATCAAGTCAAGATAATTACCAGAATGCCCGCAGGAAATTCCCAAAGGCAGTTCTGTAGACAACTTGTCTTTTTCACCAGATTAATTCTACAGAAGCGATTTGTATGAAAGCAAGTACCCTATTAGGTATTTCTAATACTTTTCTATAGAAATTTGGCTTCACTCTTTTTGGAGTTGCAGAGCTACTATAGTGATCTATTTAGTGAAACTACCATAAGAACAAGGCTTTAATTCATTAAAATTACTCAGAAGCTTAATAATTCTTGATCTCCTGGAATTTGGTAGTGTTTAGTGTACCAAACCAAAGGGAGGTTGATTTAGGTCTATACCCATGTTGGTTTGACCTCAGGAATTTTCTAAAGGGAGATAAGGCTTGTATTCGTTATTTTTGCTATGGATAGAATATAGTTCAACTAATCATGAGGCCAAGCCACAAATTAGGCATAGGGGATACCTTCCATAGGCCATTGGATTTGTTTCAATTGGAGATGCGCATCTCCCTGGAAGATTTATGGATTGAGATAGACACATTTTGGTAGATGAATTTCTAGTAAATAATAAAGATTACTTTGGTCAAAGTTTTAGTACTGCATGATAGACAAAACCATTAGGTGTCCTAGGAAATTTGTCTCAGGTCATTTGGGGGCTTTTAACATTTTCAAAAAGATTTAAACCAAACGACACTAGTTCTGGATCTAAGAAAAAGATTAAAAAGGACAGGGACTGCTGGGCTTGATTCTAGGGTTAAACATGCCGGCGGGAGGGGATTTAGGCCACCGCAGGCGAGCCAGTGCATGGGACAGCATTCAAATCCTTCTGAGCCGGGCCTAGCGGTCAGCAGGCCGGCGGGGCGAAAAGTTATGGAGCGACGAGAGCCGCTCGATTAGATCGAGATCGACGGCTCCCAGCCGTCTTCCACCCTGCGGTCGGGTCGCCGGGCAGGAACCCTAGCTGGCGGCGGGATGGGAGCGGGGCGCTCACCTAGGGAGGCCCTGGGGTGACGCGGTCGACCACGGCGGTCAGATTGATGGGCGGCAGGGTGGGGTTCCGCGTCAGAGGCGGTCTCGCACATCTACACCGATGGAGGAGTTCGGGAGCTCATCGGAGCACGCCCTAGGGGTCGCTGCATGTTAGAGGAGAGGCAGCTGCGTGGACCTAGGAGGAGTCTGAGGCCCTGGGGCATCCTTTGGCGATGCATCTAGGTCTCGGACACGGCGGGCTCGATGGGGAGCCCTCAAGCGGACATGCACGATGGTGGCGGTTGCTCCGCCGGCCCTAAGGAAAAATAGTGCAAAGTGAAAGGCAGGAGGGAGTTAGCAGAGGACATGCTAGTGAGCAGGGGAGGCTTAGAGGGCGAGGATATGGTTACCACTTGAGATCTTGAAGAGTACCGAGGGGTGGAGTTCTTCTTCTCTCTGGCGAGCCAGGCCCTGAGATGAGCTCCAGAGCTCGGGGATGGGGAGTGGAGGTGTGGGAGTGAAATGGGAGGGCAAGGGAGAGATGCCCTAGCCTCTCGGTTTATAAACCGAAGGGGAGGGTCCATGGTGGACAATGTCCATGGGAGGGCAAGGGCATGTCCATGGCTTCCCTATTGGGTGCTGCGTGCGGTGGAGAGGTAGTGTGGGGTGCCTCTGGTCGTGCAGAAAGTGAGAGGGGGCAGTGGGTGTTGCTGCAAGAAGTGTAAAGAAGTTTGCAAGGCAAGACACCCACAAGAGGTTAAGCTCTAGTGTCCAAGCACTAGAGGACAAACTGCTACAGGGTGATGCTACAGTGTTGGTCAACCTAGGTGTGTCCTGGTGCTGAGGAGAGGTACTGAGCAAGTTTTTATGAAGGTTGGAGAGAGTTTAGATTATGGGCTTGATTCATATCAAGTATTGGTCATATGGTTGCTTACGAAGATCTTCTTGGATTTGGACCAGGTACAGATGATCCAATGCTCCTGGTAGATGGATAAGGTTGAGATGCATTACTAGGATTTATTTGGGATTTTTCAGAGAATTAGAAGTCCACTTAAAACCATTTATTCAAAAAGTACAGAAGTAGTTTCTAGAAGATCAGTTGATAATTTTACATTGGACTGGTGGAGTTTTTGATGTGAGATGGTCCCAGATGTGAATACACACTTAGGGGAATTTTCCCAAGATTTATTGGAGGATAAAAGTATTTAAAACAATTATTATTCCAATTTAACCATTTAAGAAAATGGGCAAAAAGAAATAATAAAGCTCTTCAAAAATATTTATTTTTTAAGTGGGAAGATAGGGTATGTTATATGGATCTCAACTGAGCCAAAAGTTGAGGAAGTGTTTTGGCAAAAACCAAACTTTCCATTGTGGATGAAGTTTTGGGGATTTTGTCTATTAAAGGAATTAAATAGATTTGGGGCCATAATAATTATGGATAATATTTTATAAATCTTGAGGTTAGATGATGTATACAAGGTGTAGAAAGCATTTTCAATCTTGGGATTGGATAATCCAAGTTGATTTTGGTGAAATACCCTAGATTAAGGATCTAGGGTGATGTTAATTTCATACCATCAAAACCTTGTTGGTTCTTGGAGCTCAGAGCTCACCTTGAAGAAAGGGATAGATGGATAGTTAGACCAAGTCCTATAGAAGATCAAGGCATAGGGAGTTTGGATTGTTTACATTTGAGGTGGTTTGGAAGTGATGGCAAACTTTGTTGAAAATAAGGCTGCCATACCAGATGGGTCATGATGCCTTATAAACTAGGTTGCTTTAAGAAGCACAAAGATCCACTTGGAGCGAGTGAAGTAGATATTGGTATATCTATATGAGTAGAACACAACCATGTAAATATTTGGTCCATAGAAGGTTGGATGGTGGTGTGAGCTTCTATCAAAGTAGGCATGTTGACTAGATTTGCAGGAATAGTTATTTTCTTGCCAACAAAACCATCAAGAACAAGTGGGTTGGAGGATGATGTAACCAAGGGCAAGAGTGGGCCTTGGTAGTAATTAGGGTGTTTAACAATATGGTTCAAGTGCATTAGCAAAAATGCACAAGGGTTGAGAAAGGGAGACATTCAAAAATGTGATGTTAGAACAGATTCCAGACATAGCCAAATTTGGCAGTTTTGAGGATTCTGACAAGAGTATGAGAGGGGATGTTTTGGATGGGTTGCAAGGTACCCAAGCATCATCAAGTGTAGGATATTGAAGTGTAGATTGAGTAGAAAGGATCCATGCTTTATATTGGTCTTCATTGACTTGGAAGCTTCTAGAATGGATCACTTCACAATTGATCTAGGTAAGGGTTTTAGATGATCACCTGGTGGCTAGAGATTAGATCCAGATTGTATTCCTTCTTAGGATTTGGTGATCTTGAGGTATCTTGATCCTAGAGGATGATCTCCTAGAGTAGCTCGTACTACTTCTAAGCAAACAAGTCAAACAGCAGATCAAGGCAACTCATCTTATAACCTAAGGAAATCCACTACTGGGGTTACCTTCAAGTCTGACTTGAGGTAAGGTTGGGAAATTTGAAAAGGGTGGAGTTTGAATAAGATGAGAGTCCTTGGTATCTTTACCAAGAGTAGAGTTCATAATCTTTAAAACGAGTTTTTGGGAAACCTAGAGATAAGGATAGTTCAAGGTTCTGTCTTGAAGACATAAGGGGATTATGTTATATAGGTCTCCATAGTTTGATCAATAGAAGCTACTAAAATAGTTGGTTTGCAAAGGCTTCTTGGCTCAGGTTTTGAAATGCCAGAACATTTGAGAATATGTAGAATGAGCCAGGATAGTTTTATTAAATAGCCTTTGTCAACTTATGCTGAGGTAAGTAGTATCATATGGTATAAACTCACATGCACAAGCACAAACAAACAACAAGCAAACACTGCACCAATGAACAAGAAAAAGTTTTTGTGCCCCTGGTTTTCGCATTCTGGACAACTAATCAGGATTGATGAAATTGGGATGTTACAAACCTTTCCCCCTTAAAAGAATCTCGTCCCGAGATTCAGGAGAGTAGGGTTTGGGGATTTTGAGTCAAGGTTAGCGCTAGTGGTTTTAAGCGGGCTATCTTACGGACTCCGTCTGTGAAAGTGGTTACTATCTCGGGGGAGTTTGAACTTCGGTCTTCTCGAATGCACGAAGAGTGGAGCAAAATCCAGTCCTGTTTGCGAGGGATGATCTTATATTCCTTCGGGGCTTGATATCTTGAGGGATTAGGCTAGGCAGTCTGCCTCGATTCTAAACTTCACGGGGTACTCGTCGGAGGATAGAATCTACAGCTGGGAGTACCTCTCTCTAAGGATTCACAGCTCTTCCTTAGGGTCGTAGCGTATCCTAATTAACGATTTTTTAGTTGCTACTCATGGGTTTGCTTCTAGGGAAGGGTTACTCTAATTTGGGGGGAAAGACGTAGTCTTTCCCCCTTAAGATTAAACTGGGGTAGATCAGAGAGTTGACATAGTCCTTCCTTCTTGGAGTCGTGGATTGATGTTTTGAAAGCTGTCGTCATTCTTGCTCCTGGAGTTGGAATCTTCCGATGACGTCCGCGAAGGTAAGTCCTACGGGGCTTATATACTACGATTATTCGTACTTAGTCTGTTGGAGTCGTTGGAGTCTCACGTCCTCTAAGCGATTGGAATTGAGAGGTTAGCAGTTTGGTGGTCCTTCTGGTGGGTCTTCAGCTGAAGTAGCGGAGGGACTTTGTAGGATCTTCCATTGGTTTCTCCTCTGACGACTCGCGAGTTGCTTTTTGGCAAGAATAGGTCAGATCTGGTGATCTTTTCTAGATTATCTTCTGGCCGACAGTCCTCTGGAGATTGAGTGGAAAGACGTAGTCTTTCCACCTTAGAGCTTCACAAAGTTCTTCGGGGGGGTGCAGATCTTCTGTATTGGAGTGCTGACCCGATGTTAGCGGGAGGCTGTATCTTCCTGGGGTCTTGAACTGAGGTAGTCGAGAGACGCCCTACATTATCAACATTGGTGGTGGGTGGTTCCCTAACAAAGCCTTCTAGAGTTAGCTCTAGGAGGGTTAGCATTTAACAAGACTTCTTGTTAGATCTTCACTCAGAGTAGAGGCATCCTGCTTCAGGGAAACTGTCTTCACTTTAGTTAGTAGTGTTGCTTTTGCACGATGGCGGAGTGGACTCGTTGTCTTCACGCTTTCTAATCATCTGACTTCAGGGGTGGTTCTGACCTTCTCGGGAGGATATTCCTGTCGGTTTGGATAGGGTCGATTAGATTTGTTAGTTTCCTGAGGAGGTCGGAAGGTCTAAGATGTCGAAGGTCTCCGTAGTTAGGTCTTCACTTCTTGTCTTGGTTGACTTATCCGGTGGTTTCTTGTGGATATTGAGGATCCTTCGGTGATCGACTTCCAGCTTCCACGGGATTCTTGCTGTAGTAGACTGAGGAACAAGGGAGTGTGGTGCTATTGACGAGTCTTGCGAGGTGGGTTTGACAAGGTATGCCGTCCTGCTGAGGTGAAATATTCGAGTTGATTCTGACTTGACGATGTCGGACTCCTGGTTCTTGTGATGTTTTTCCTCTCATATACTCTCGAGGTTAGTCTGGGTCTCATTACCGATATCTAACACAGGGTTTTCCTGAGTTACTAGGTGAGTTATCACTCCTCGAGTCACATTTTTAAGGAGGTCAAAGTGAACCAGAGCATACAAACAAGGCGAACAGAGCGAGGGAATCGCAGTGTCCTCGACAGACAACACACATCAAGCAACACAGGATGCACTTAGGCAAGCACACATGGTCAACGCTAGGGACCAAGGAGTTCACTACTCGCGACGTAGGGGAATCCTATTCTTAGGACTATTAACCCTAGATATCGTTTCTCTTTGAGTCGAAGTCTGTATCTTGCAGACGAAGCTTTCTCCGGGTCCTTGGATGGTTCTTGATAATGTAATATTTTATTTCTTCTGATTAGGAGGATTCCGCTGGTAGGGCGATCTTGTAGTCTCCTTGTGTTTGTTGGCAGTTGCTTGTCTTCATATTGTTCTCATTATCCTCACCGGGTTCTTGATCCTAGTTATCCGTAGATTTGAAGTTTGGACGAGAGTTAGAGGAAACCATTTTCTAAATCATTTACTTAGAGTAAGAGAAGAAGTAGAACTTTTTGAAACTCATTGAGAAACTAGTTTTCAAAAGCCGTGGTTTTCAAAATAAGGTTCCTATCTAACGACCATGCTAACTAAGGTTCTCCTACAGTCAGGATGGCTCTGAAACCAAGTCTTTGGGGCCCCCGGATTTAATCCTCCAAGAATCCCTGTTATGCATACAACCACGATCCCATGATCAGTTAGTCGTGGCACATAACTGACAAGTATCAAAGTAAACATCCAACACATAACGAATACCTGTCATACCTTATTTGCCATTATGGCTACATCGATCAACATCAGCGGAACTCCATCAAGCTTAGAGCCCGAGCCATGCCTTAACCTATAGGCAACTGACTGGGAAAACGTCCTAGCTCACATAGTCGCCACACCACCTTCTCCTTGAGATCTGGCCAAGTTAATAGCCAGGGACAATGCTAATGAGTACTTTGAATGTACTCGCAAACCACCTTAAGAGAAGTAAATAATGCCAAGAGGATATGCAACATGGCTGTGGTAGTAGGAGGGCTCCAGGAGAGGTTCTTTTCTTAATTAGTTTCTCTTGTACATGTAGCATCTACATATCGTTGTTGAAAACCTTTGTAAACATTTTGGAAACCTTTTTGAAAAGTTTGAAAAACATTAGGACTGGATCACCCATTTGTTCCCGTCTTTAGGTCGTCCCACGACCAAACTCCTTTTTCCTCCTTCCGACCATACCGTGGCCAAAACCTTTCTCCTTTACGACCATCCCATGGTCAAAGCATTTCCCAAGCCAGTTCTTTTTCAAAATCCTTTTTGAAAACAAAACCAACACCACTCTACAGAAGTTTATCCAACCCATCCTTAACCGTGGACACGGCTATTCGAATAGATTTACACTCTGTAGAGGTTGTACACTTTACCCACACCATCCGGGTACACTACCCTGATCTTCACCGATCGACGGTCGAGTAACCGATCAAGACTCTCTGGATGCCCACTCCAATATAAGTGCCTACCCTATGAGTGTTAATCCCCTCAAAACCGGGACATCGGGTACCGAGGACCAACCGGAGCGCTTTTTCCACTTCTCGAGTGTGCGCTTTCAATGAGGGGCTCATAGTAATGTGTGGAGGCCAGCAGACCCTTCGTTCCTTCTCCAGGTCGATGTCCCACATGGACCTTTATCACAGAAGGCCCACCCTCCAGGGATCCCCGATCCCCTGTAGTAGTTACGAGGCATCTTATACCAGAATAAACAAACATCAAATCCAGCCCTGTCCCATTCTAGAGTAATGTGGTTGCACATGGTTAAGTTGTTATAGCTAAACTCCAAAGAACCGGGTGCATTTTTGTAAACCTTTTTCCTCCTGTTTTCCTCCAGCATTTTATAAAACAAAACCTTTTCTATTTCTCATCAGCTCTTGGGAGATCCCACCTCACCAAGGTTTTATCAGAAAACATTTAGTAAACTTTTGCCGGGGTGTTACCATCCTCTATTTTTTGCTTCGGCTAAAACGGGGTCTCAAATGGGGTATGGTGTATTACACCATCTACCATATTAGGAACAAGTAGGTGTAACCAAGGGTGTTGTACTTAGTAGTACAAAAGTGTAATGGTTTGGAGGAGCCAAACCACTACCATAAATACATCAGCATATAATAAAACAATGCAGTTTCACAAATAGTAGACAAAACATGCATAAGTAAAATAGTAGGACAAGGCTTATGAGCAAGATGGTGCCTTGCCTGGGATCAGCAATATGGCATAATCTTCCCTAGACTTCTTCTTTAGATAACCTAGAATACCAATACCAATAAAAAATACCACTTCTTCTGCTCTCCGATTTCATCGCAACTATCGTCGTCCCGACAGCACATGCAAGCAAACCAAGCCACAATCAACACCAGGCATACAAGAACCAATACATGCAGCAAACAATGAACAATACAAGTTCACAATTCATTAGGTCTTAGGAGGAAAGGATTTGATAAGATTGGCCTTGTCTTGGAAATATGAAAGAAAACCCCCTTAGGATTTATAGTCTAGGAATTACCTAAGAGGGGGTTTTGGACGAAGGACATCTTCTGTATGATCACATTGTATAAAAATGATACCAACAGATAGGTGTTGATAAAATGAAACCAACAAAAGTGGTTTCACTAATTTATCACTTTCCATTGGTTTATTATGATTTTTATAGTGAACAAGACTCTAGTTTTAGGAAATAATTCACCAGAGAAGTTCTAGAGCTCAAAAAATTATTTTCTTGGATTGTTAGGTAGGGCTTGATGTACTTATTCACTGACAGTTGTAATCAAGTCAATATAGTTACCAGAATGCCCTCAGGAAATTCCCAAAGGCAGTTATATAGACAACTTGTCTTTTGCACCAGATTAATTCTAGAGAAGCTATTGATATGAAACCAAGTACCCTATTAGGTATTTCTAATACTTTTCTGCAGAAATTTGGATTCACTCTTTTTGGAGTTGCAGAGCTACTGCAGTGATCTATCTAGTGAAACTACCATAATAAGAAGGCTTTAATTCATTAAAATTACTCAGAAGCTTAATAATTCTTGATCTCCTGGAATTTCGTAGTGTTTAGTGTACCACACCAAGGGTAGGTTGATTTAGGTCAATACCCATGTTGGTTTGGCCTCAGGAATTTTCTAAAGGGAGATAAGGCTTGTATTTGTTATTTTTTCTATGGACAGATATAGTTCAACTAATCATGAGGTCAGGACAAAAATTAGGCACAAGGGATACCTTCCATGGGCCATTGGATTTGTTTCAATTGGAGATGTGAATCTCCCTGGAAGATTTATGGATTGAGATAGATACATTTTGGTAGATGAATTTCTAGTAAATAATAAAGATTACTTTGGTCAAAGTTTTAGTACTACATGATACACAAAACCATAAGGTATCCTAGGAAATTTGTCTCAGGTCATTTGGAGGCTTTTAACATTTTCAAAAAGATTTAAACCAAACGACACTAGTTCTAGATCTGAGAAAAAGATTAAAAATGACAGGGACTGTTGGGCTTGATTCTGGGGATAAACGGGCCCGCGGGAGGGGATTTGGCCCACCGCGGGCGAGCCAGTGCACGGGACAGCTTTCAAATCCCGCTGAGCGGGGCCCAGCGGTTAGCGGGGCGGCGGGGCGAAAAGGTATGGAGCGACGGGAGCCACTCGGTTAGATCGAGATCAACGGCTCCTGGCCGTCTTCCACCCCACGGTCGGCTTACCGGGGTAGGAACCTTAGCTGGCGGCGGGATGGGAGCGGGCCGCTCACCTGAGGGGCGGAGGGGCGACGAGGAGGCCCTAGGGCGACGCGGTCGACCACGGTGGTCAGATTGATGGGCGGGAGCATGGTGTTCGGCGTCAGAGGCGATCTCGCGCATCTGCACCGACGGAGGACTTCGGGAGCTCGTCGGAGCATGCCCTGGGGGTGGCTAAATGCCGGAGGAGAGGCAGCCTCGTGGACCTAGGAGGAGTCTGAGGCCCTGGGCATCCTTTGGCGATGCATCTAGGTCTTGGACACGTCAGGCTCGACGGGGAGCCCTCAAGCGGACATGCACGATAGTGGCGGTTGCTCTGCTGACCCTGGGGCAAAACAGAGCAAAGTGAAAGGTAGGAGGGAGTTAGCAGAGGACATGCCAGTGAGCAAGGGAGGCTTAGAGGGCGATGATATGGTTACCACTTGAGATCTTGAAGAGTACCGAGGGGCGGTGGTCTTCTTCTCTCCGGCGAGCCAGGCCCTGAGGTGAGCTCTAGAGCTTGGGGATGGGGAGTGGAGGTGTGGGAGTGAAATGTGATGGCAGGGGAGAGATGCCCTAGCCTCCGGGTTTATAAACCGAAGGGGGGTGCATGGTGGACATTGTCCATGGGAGGGCAAGGGCACGTCCATGGCTTCCCTATTGGGTGTTGGAGGCGGTGGAGAGGGAGTGTGGGGTGCTTCTGGTCGTGTAGAAAGTGAGAGGGGGCAGTGGGTGTTGATGCAAGAAGTGTAAAGAAGTTTGCAAGGCAAGACACCCACAAGAGGTTAAGCTCTAGTGTCCAAGCACTAGAGGACAAACTGCTACAGGGTGATGCTACAGTGCTGGTCGACCTAGGTGTGTCCTAGTGCTGAGGAGAGGTACTGAGCAAGTTTTTATGAACGTTGGAGAGAGTTTAGATTATGGGATTGATTCATATCAAGTATTGGTCATATGGTTGCTTATGAAGAACTTGTTGGATTTGTACCAGGTCTAGATGATCCAATGCTCCTGGTAGATGGATAAGGTTGAGATGCATTACTAGGATTTATTTGGGATTTTTCAGAGCATTAGAAGTCCACTTAAAACCATTTATTCAAAAAGTACAGAAGTAGTTTCTAGAAGATCAGTTGATAATTTTACATTGAACAGGTGGAGTTTTTTATGCGAGATGGTCCCATATGTGAATACACACTTAGGGGAATTTTCCCAAGATTTATTGGAGGATAAAAGTATTTAAAACGATTATTATTCCAATTCAGCCATTTAAGAAAATTGGCAAAAAGAAATAATAAAGATCTTCAAAAATAAATATAGGGTATGGTATATGGATCTAAATTGAGCCAAAAGTTGAGGAAGTGTTTTGGCAAAAACTATTAAAGGAATTAAATAGATTTAGGGCCATAATAATTATGGATAATATTTGATAAATCTTGATGATAAGGGTAGATGATGTAGACAAGGTGTATCAAGCATTTTCAACCTTGGGATTAGAGAATCCAAGTTGATTTTGGTGAAATACCCTAGATTAAGGATCTAGGGTGATGTTAATCTCATACCATCAAAACCTTGTTGGATCTTGGAGCTCAGAGCTCACCTTGAATAAAGGGATAGATGGATACTTAGAACAACTCCTATAGATGATCAAGACATAGGGAGTTTGGATTGGTTACATTTGAGGTGGTCTGGAAGTGATGGCAAACTTTGTTGAAAATAAGGCTGCCATACCAGATGGGTCATGATGCCTTATAAACCAGGTTAGTTTAAGAAGCAACAAGATCCACTTAGAACAAGTGAAGTATATGTTGGTAGAACTATATGAGTAGAACACAACCATGCAAATAGTTGGTACATAGAAGGTTGTATGGTGGTGTGAGCTTCTATCAAAGTAGGCATTTTGACTAGATTTGCAGGAATAGTTATTTTCTTGCCTACAAAACCATCAAGAACAAGTGGGTTGGAGGATGATATAACCAAGGGAAAGAGTGGGCCTTGGTAGTACTTAGGGTGGTTAACAAGATGGTTCAAGTGCATTGCCAAAAATGCACAAGGGTTGAGAAAGGGAGACATTCAAAAAGGTGATGGTTCAAGTTTTGAGGATTCTAACAAGAGTATGAGGGGATGTTTTTGATGGGAAGCAAGGTACCCAAGAATCATCAAGTGGAGGATTTTGAAGTGTAGATTGAGTAGAAAGGATCCATGCTTGATATTTGTCTTCATTGACTTGGAAGCTTCTAGAATGGATCGCTGCACAATTGATCTGGGTAAGGGTTTTAGATGATCACCTGGTGGCTAGAGATTAGATCCAGATTGTATTCCTTCTTAGGATTTGGTGATCTTGAGGTATCTTGATCCTATAGGATGAGCTCCTAGAGTATCTCATACTACTTCTAAGCAAACAAGTCAAACAGCAGATCAAGGCAACTCATCTTATAACCTAAGCAAATCCACTACTGGGGTTACCTTCAAGTCTGACTTGAGGTAAGGTTGGAAAATTTGAAAAGGGTGGAGTTTGAATAAGATGAGAGTCCTTGGTATTTTTACCAAGAGTAGAGTTCATAATCTTTAAAAAGAGTTTTTGGGAAACCTAGAGATAAGGATAGTTGAAGGTTCTGTCTTGAAGACATAAGGGGATTATGTTATATATCTCTCCTTAGTTTGATCAATAGAAGCTACTAAAATAGTTGGTTTGCAAAGGCTTCTTGGTTCAGGTTTGGAAATGCCAGAACATTTGAGAATATGTAGAATGAGCCAAGATAGTTTTATTAAATAGCCTTTGTCAACTTATGGTGAGGTAAGGAGTATCATATGGTATACACTCACATGCACAAGCACAAACAAACAGCAATCAAACACTGCACCAATGAACAAGAAAAAGTTTTTGTTCACCATGATTTTTGCATTCTGGACAACTAATCAGGGTTGCTAAAATTGGGATGTTACAAGGCTCAAATATATCATCTAGCTTAGCAGTAAGCTTATCGGCTAGTCTCTTATACTCCATCTCCAAATCGCAAACTTTACATGCTACTTGTTGAATAACTTATTGGTACATAGCATCATTACCTTGTTCTATACCGGGATTCTTTATCGTGATCATCTTTAGGAGATCTTCCATGGTATATTCCGGTGTTGGTGCATTGCTATAATCTAGGTCTTCAGGATTTTCTTCATTTGTTACTACCCTCATCATCTTGAGGGCCTCCACCAGATTTGGATCAGGCTTCTTTCATCCTTTCCCATAAAAGCGCTAGGACAGTTTATTATGATTTCTTTCATCCTTACCCAGACAAGCACTAGTAGCTCGTGATCTTCTTGTCTAAAGCTTGTAATGTTCGATCTTAGTTGCATAGTTTTAGCTGGGGGGAAATTGAGTCATAAATATATTAGTGCATTCCTCCCAAGATTTAATAGTGCCCTTTGGTAGAGCTAGTAACCATCCCTTAGCCTTTCCTCTAAGAGAGAAAGGAAACAACCTTAATTTAACAACATTTGGATCTACATCATTAATACGCATCATGTCACAAATTTCAGTAAAAGTATTTAAGTGCAAATCTGAATCCTCAGAAGATTTAAGCTTAATTTCATATGCTTCGGCATCAATAGCGAGCTGAGTGATATGTGCATGAATAAAATCATCAGTCCTAATAGCATACTCCCCAAGTCTAATTTGAGCCATGGATGTTTATATTTTTGGTATTTTTAAGTAAAGAAAACAAATAACAATTAATTACTTTTTTGGGGTTTTCAAATAGATAACTAGAAAGTAAACTAATAACAAGAATAAAACTACAAACAATAATAAAACTAAAAACAAGGTCTCTAGTGACCTCACCAGGATAGCGAAAGTGCTTCCCTGGCAACGGCGGCAGATAAAGGGTTGATACCTTCGATCTAGATGCAAGGATTTATTATAATAGCTTTTTCCCTAGAAGACCTAGGTTTAATCGAACCATGGAAAGCATTGCTAAAAGGAAATAAAAAGGACACATAAAAAGACTTTGTTTCTTTGTTTTATCTTTGTTTACTAGACCAATCTAGTTTACTTTTATACTCGGTTAAATCAATGGATGGAGATAAGCCAGGGTTGAAGATCCACCTGCAGCTACACATCATATGGGATAAAAGATAATAATAAACACATTCATGTGTAAAGTTTTAATAGTGATAATCCCTTGTGGGCAACACATCCTAATATATTAGAGCCCCCATGATGCAGCGGGCATAGCAAAAGTATTTTAATCCATCCGAGTGCACCACGAAGCAATGGGCTACAAACGATTATTAGGTGTAAAACACAGATCAAAGAATTAAGTGGTCATGTTGTTGTGATCCTGAATGGGTCGCTAAGCGAAGACTATACTACTATTTCTGTCAATAGGGTTCCTATGAGATCGTGGCTAGCCAAGTATCGCACCTCAAGCCTTTATCAATCTATGGGATCTTGGGTACCTACAAGTCCATAGATCAAGACAAGAGACAAAGAAACAAAAGATACAAATTGCTATTTCAAAGAATACACAATGGCCCCATGAATTAGATGCATAATCGTTGCGAGGTTTCTCCCCAACCGACATCCCGTGAGGACTACTCACTCATAACAATAACATCAACGATAGAAAACATTGTGCAAAATACTTAGATTTAAATCAAACATTGTGCCAAATCACAAGGAGATGTAAAGTACAAAGTAATGGCTATGGATAATGGAGGGGAGTGATGAACAATAGCGTGTATCTCCTTTGGTGGTGTTGTGATGTTATCTGGGAATGGCGTCCCTTTGGCCAGTGGCTGGAGCCTCAAAATATATAGGCATCTTCAAGTTATAGGGTTTGATGAGAAAGAGTTGTCGCCACATGGTACTGGCGGACAGAATGGGCGTGCCTTGCCCATACCAAAGGTCGTTATGGCTACTGATGACTAGAATTGGCTCCACAATTACTTGGTCGTGTGGACTTCCTCAAGAAACCTTCATTATGACTCCTAATTTTGCATTAAAAAGCATGATTTCCTCCATAACACAATTCAAAGCAAGGTTTTGCATATCCTTGCAATTATTAGTCATTAGTGGCAAGGATTCAGAGTTTCTTGTCAATTTCTTGACAAAAAATAATGTTTAAACGCGATGGAAGATGGATATTTTTGGAGCCATGAAGTTGATAGGTCCAAATTTCAATGTTTTTATGATTGTTTTTCCTCTTATCTCTTGCCGGATTATACTGAAGATTACCCTTTCTACTAATGTTAACATCGCAATTAGAGAATCCTTGGTTTCTTGTGATCGTTTTCAGGTAATGAACATTTATGGAAAATCTAATAGCATTTATGGGCTAATTACACCAAAAGGAGCAAATCGCCAATGGGAGCCCCTTTCATGGGAGGCGTTCAGAGCGCATAACGACCACTGGTACGGTCGGGCACGCCCGTACTATCCACCTGTACTACCCTCTGACGGCTCCATTATATCAATACAAGCAACTTTCATGAAGGGGAGACGACGCAAAAGAGAACACGGCCACCACAAACTCATCCAAAAGGGGAGAGATCAGATCTAAAGAAGGAGAAGAGCACTATTTCATTCTTCGATGATCTCTAGCCTCCACACCATTTGCTCCACCATCATCTCCATTGTTACTTAGAGAGAGAGAGAGGCACTTTTAAGATTAGGGTTTGATATTTTGATCTACCTTTGGTTTATATTTGATTCGATCTTCAACTAGTATTGTGGCTTGCTATGATAACTTTGAGATGTCTTCCATTTTCAATACAATTATTCCTTTAATTTATGTTCCTCTCATGTCTGAGTAAATCCCCATAGGCTTGGGAGATTTAGGAGATTGGTGAGATGTGTTGTGCCTTCTTTAATTCCATCCATTCGTGATTGTTGTAGTTTTTATTAAATTGTGAGGATGATTATCTATGTTCACCTAACGCTTGTTATCTAATTTAAGGGCCCAGGTAACATGATCCAGAGATCTCATTGGTATGAATTTGTATGCTAGTGAATCGGTGGCCCACGAGTGACACGACCGATATCAATGAGGAGCTAGTACTACTCGAGGACAACAAGGAACCATCAAGATTAAAGCCGTGATCCAGTCGGAAGACCTTAATTAATGCGCTGACCATGGCCGTGGTAATAGGTAGATGGATCATTGAGACTGACAAAAATTGGCCATGAGGACTTCCAGTTGTTTTATGGGTTGCTTGCCTACTCACTTACAAATAAGAAATATCACAATCACTTATTCCAATTTATTCATCTGGCACTTTCAATATTACCATGAACCCTTTCTCTCCGCGCCTAACTTCTCATTTATAGGAACTTCGAACACCTTTATCTTCTTTACTTTTATTTATTTAATATTCATTTTTCCTTATGCATGTTTCCTCTATTATTCACTCACCAGTTTCCACCTTCAACAATTGCGGTCCATTAACTCAAGACCGGTGACACCTTGAATGCGACAGAAACGCCGCATAAAAAAGACTTACGTAGGCTCCTTATTGGGATCGATATAAAAAATAGAATTAATACTTTCATGAAAAGATGCTCTGACGAACCTGTGCACTTGCAGGCCATCAAACTATTTTCTGGCACCGTTGTCGGGGAGCTACGCGCTATTTTTTTTCTTGACATAAATAATTGTTGACACCATCCATGATCTCCGTCGAAGACAGATGTACCACTCGATCTGGAAAAACTTATTTACTTTCGTATATTAACCGTATTCCTACTGAAAGAAGCCTAAAATTTATCGAAAGATTTTCTAACTCACGTACTGTAGATGTGAAAAGTTTGATTCATTTGATGGAACACTTGACCATCACCTAGGGGGCCGAAGATCCTGAACTACTATTGGGGGAATATGGGAATCCATCTAGGAACTTAAGAAAAATGTCTATTCTTTGTCCTGAACTTGAAGGCCAAGAATTTGAAATATATCCTGAGCTAATTTTTATGATGAAAGAAATTTCTTTCGTAGGAAAATAAGAGGAAGATCCTAGTGATCACCTGACGAAGGTCTATGACCATTGTGGTACTCTTAAGCGAGCAAGTTTACCAATAGAGTTTGTACTCCTCAAACTTTTGAGCTGGTCTTTGAAAGATAATGCTTTTACTTGGTTATAATCATTACCCAATCATACTATAAAAAGCTGGGAAGATTGCATTCGAGAGTTTATGCATAAATATTGCTCATTTTCTAAAATCATGCAGATTAGACCTAGCATAACGAACTTTTTTCAAATAGTTGGAGAAAACTTTTATCAAGCATGGAATAGATTTCATGCAATGATTATGGAAGTCCCAAACCATGGTTTCGATGAACACTTAATTATCCAATATTTTTATAATGGGCTTAATGAGCATACAAAAGAAATGATTGATTTGTCTGCTGGGGAGCTATTTGCAACTTGATATTTCCAAAACGTGTAAATATTTTCGAGGTAAGATCCTTCAATGATGAACAATACAATCCAGTTGGGGATGTTAGACAATGAAAAGAAACACAGGAACCATAAGGTCCACCTTGGTATCAAGAAGAACAAACCCGCAAAGCAAGAGAGACTCAAGAGATGAGTCAAGAAGAAGAAGACTTAGTTGAACCTCAAGATGATATTGATTTTGAAGCTCAGAAAGAGAATTTGAGGCTTCTAAACCTAGAGAAGAAGAAGAAGGAGATAAACATAAACCATATGATTCAGATGCCGATACAATCGACTCAAGGGAAGAGGCCAATCTCAGAAATGAACAAGAAGAGAAGGTTATTGCTTCAAATGAAGAATGTGTTGATAGGAAAACTCCATGATATGCTCGTCAATTTGGCCGACGAACAGCTTGCCCTCCTTCCCAATGTCGATGACCTCAGTTCTAAGCGATCTCGGTGCACGAACTGGCACTGATGGGTCCCATTTTTTGGGGTTGTATCTAGGAACTGTCATCGAGTGGGAAGATATGAGGTGCTCGATGAACAATTTCTTGACACTGGTGAACTCGCATCCTGGCTCCGTGTAGACACACCGACGTTAGTTGCACGTGATCTTGTGGTTATAGACGTCCTTGTAGGAGACCAAAGTCCAGCAGATGTCGTTGGGGCATCTACTACCTTTTCCGCCAGCGACTTGGTGGTACAGCGACTTGGAGCATGCGGCCAGCCAGACGGCGCTGGTAGTGTCCAGGTTCTTAGCTATTTCATTGAAGACATCGTCACCGACCTTCATCTACACGTTGTTCTGTCGGTTCTGGCTCGAATCCACAACCATCATGTCCGAACGATTGGGAGCAAGGGAGGATCTATGTATGACTGTTGGGCTTATTTGGAGGAAAAGGGTGGCGCCCTGGAAGGATCGATGCTGCGGGTGAGATGGCAAGAAAAATGTGTGAAGTGCGTGCTAGAGAAGATCCAAATGTGGCCTCTCCGAGTTGGGAATGGCTCTTTGAAGGAGGGGGTTTTGCCATGCACCTTCGGCTGTCTTCTGACGGGCGTACTGCATCAAGCATGCTAACTAGAGTTATGGAGTAGGGAGTAGATTCTCTAGACTAGCACGCTGCCATGGAGTGTTCTCTCAACACATTTCAGTTAATAGAACTGAGACATGATTTATTTACTGCTTCCATTTTTATACTACTCCCTCTAGTTTGTTTTCTAATGGCCTCAACTTTGTATAGATTCACATTAGTTAGACAGAGTAGTTGTAAGTTGAGTCACTTACGCTTTTTGGTACTTCATAGTAGGTACCAAAATACCAAGATGTTGAACCTTATATGAACTTTCTAGAAAGGTACCCCTTTGCAAAGATTAGCAAGCCTGCTAAAATTGCTGAAACTTCTAGAAAGGCAAGAACCCATAGCCTAAATTGCATCATGCTTGGTGAAATAACGACAGGTTCCCATTTCATATTCAGCAGCATTTCAAAGTGACCGATTCAGCAATACAGACTCTGAAATTCAATAGAAGGATGGCGAGAATCAATTCTTGTATTAGCACTAAAAACCTTGGTGCGAGATCAATCGCTTTTATCCGAACACACTCGGTCATTGGACCAACAAAAACTGACCATCAAGACTACTTTTCTGTGCATACCTTCTACTCACATCAATGACAGTGTGACCCACATATGCAAACCAAAATGCCCCAAGCCTCATCTAGAATGTGACAAAGCTATGTTTCAAAAGAATAGTAAGACCATCTAATTCCATTGATCTAAAAAAGTACCAGTACGTCAGTATTAGTTCTACAAAATACTTTAGTACTGTAATAAAAACGACAGAACATTTGACAGATTAACTACCATTTGAAAGATTCAGCAGGATTGAATTAAACAAAAAAATATCAATAGATTCCAAATACATAATCATCGGCACTTGACAAATTCAATAGCATTTCAAAGTTACCAATTTAGTAGTACATATATTGACCAAAAGAATTGACAGATTTAACAATGCAGACATGAAAATTCAATATATGTAGCAAGGCCATAATTCAAAAGGATAGAGAGAACATATTTTGTCCAGGTTGCAAAAGAAGAGCATCTACTGGTCTTGATCTAAACAAGTACCAATACATCACTATTAGTTCTCAAAAATACTTTAGTAATAGCAACAATAGAATGTTTGACAAATTTAATGGCATTTGAAAGATTCAGCAGTACTGAATAAGACAGAAACATATCATCAGATTCCCAGTACATAATAAGCGGCACTTGATAGATTTAGCACCATTTCAAAGTGACCGATTTAGTAGTACAAATAATGACCAGAGGAATTGACAGATTTAGCAATGCAGACATTGAAATTCGGTAGATGTAGCAAGGCCATGATTCAAAAGGAAAGAGAGACCATATTGTGCACTAGATCTGTCGGTCTGAACAAGTACCAGTACATAGGTATTACTCCTACTACAAAATAGATTAGCAGTAGCAGAACTCCATACAAAATACTCAGAACTACCTTAAGCTAGGAATCATATCTCCCAAAATGATAAGAAAAATCATGTCGAGGAGTACATGTATTCAAGTTAGGATCATCACAAGAAGATAAAGATGTGTTAATCTCTAAGAATTAGGGATGCAAAAGTGGGAAAAATGGGACATGTGCGATCCTAATTTTAGACCCCTAGACTAACTCTAAACTAAGTGGTAGAAGTAGGACAAGTAGGATTTAACAAATCTCACGTATCCCTCTTATCCCAGTTAGTTTAGAGTTACTTTAGATGTCTAAAAGTGGAATCCCACATGCCCCACTTGTCCCACCTCTATATCTATGCTAAGAATATTGTCGATACAAAGCTTGTATTCCACTGTGAAATCCGATGGTCGATTCTGACGACGAGCGACCAGACTAGACCGACAAACTGACAAAGAGCAAGTGGCTTTAGAATTTGCATAGAATACCTTCTCACACAAGCCATTTGGATGTGTAGATCTCAACGTCACCATGAATTGCGGTGACACACGCATCGCCGGACTGACGCACACGATGGATATCAAGATGACATCATCGCGCCCATCGAATAGCGCGCAGAACACCGTGTCATTGAACCCGGTTAGCCCGATATCTACATTTTACGAGCCTGGTGTCGACACCGGCTTAGAGATGTACCTGCCTTTCCTACCATAGTGTAAAATGTGCAACCTCATGGCGTGGGCTTCTCTGAGGTGGGAGTGGAGCACAAATGGAATTGCAGCAAACATGCAGGCAGGCTCCACGTAGTTCCATTGGACTGCATCAACGAGCATTGAACATGAAGACATATTTGGCTCGACATCCCATACCAATTAGGTATGTCACCAACATAAAGTAATTAATTAGTACGACATTATATATATTCATATTAGGATCATCACAAGAAGATTTATATGTGTTAACTCACTTTTGGTTGATATTCTTGTAATCTAGTGGGAATTCCGACAACATGGTGAGAAGCTCGCAGGTAACGCCACGGTTTCGATAGGTACAACATGAGCCCTTTCAGCGCGATTTCAGCCAATGAAGGCCTGCTCGTCTGCTCAGATGTCGCTGACATTTTGACCAAATGGAGCTTATTCCATGATGGCAGCAACAATAACATCATATTTTACAGTGGCAGTTTGCACGCCACCGACCTAACGTACCTGACGGATAGGAAGAACATTCTCAATTGATGACGACTGGTTTGACCTCTAGCTAAGATTTTGCATCTTCCTCAAAAAAAAGATTTTGCATCTTGAAATTTTTGAACCCCTTCTGAAAACAATCACATGAAATAGGGAGAGAGGGGAAATGATATTTCTATTCTCTATGGGCAACCCACAAGCTTGAGGTGCACCTTAGACTTAAAGATAACTTTATTTTTTCCACTATGTATAAGGTGAACCTTAGTGGATGCCAAATAGTAGGCCTTATTAAGGTGTGCTTTTTTACACAATGCGGGAGTAGTATATTTCTTTGCTTAGACATATGCTCACCTTTGTCCACGCATTGTAAATGTTGAGAGAATAAAACATTGGCAGGGGAAGAGGGCGGCACCAAAGAGAACTTAAAGGCGGTTCCATCTCAAAGCAAAGTTATGATGGGTTTCTGACACGAGGTACTCCTGGAGGCCTTATAGTGTACTAGACTCTACTAGTAGTAAATTTCCGGACATATGCACACAAAACAAAACGTGTGTTTTCTCTCTCCTTCGCTATCCTCCCTCTCTCCTCCCATTTCCCCTCGCGCACCGGCCCAGCTGATCTCTCCCTCATCCATAGCGTGGCGCTGCGCACGTGTGTCTTGGTACGGCGGTCTGTGTCTCTAGCATGTTCGGTAGCCACGTGTTGGTGTGGAGTAGGGACGAGGAGTACATAGGAAGGAAACCACTTTGGTCCTTGACGGCACAAAAAATCGAAGTTTTCTACTTTTCAAAATTTTCACTTGCTTCCCAAACATCAGGAGGGAAGGTTATTCAAAAGATCAGTCATTCGCAGTACTGTACTTCTTATCTTCTCTTTATCATGTCTTATCTCTTGCAATACAATACAATACAATAAACCACTGCATAGTGTACGGATTAACTTTGAACATTGACTGTTCGATCAAGACTAGCAAATCCAAACATTGCAAACCGCTGGATTCTTTTCCATTCTTAGCATCTAGAAAGATTCCACTTTAGCACGATGAATGCTAGTATGCGCAAACCTCAAAACACAAACTCCATTTCTCAGTTTCCAGGGTCCTTGTTCTAATAAATACATGGACTTGGACGCAATTTTCATTTTTATGAGGTCCTTGATGTAACTTGTACTTCCACCGACCGTGTTAACTCTCAAGCTCCTCTCTCCGACAAGACCTACCATTTGGTAGGCCATTCATAATACTTCTTATCTTCTCTTTATCGTGTCTTATCTCTTAGAATACAATAAACCACTTCATAGTGTACGGATTAACTTTGAACATTGACTATTTGATCAAGACTAGCAAATCCAAACATTGCCAACCGATGGATCTTCTTTTCCATTCTTACCATCTTGAAATATTTTACTTTAGCATGATGAACGCTAGTATGCGCAAACCTAAAAACACAAACTCCTTTGCTCAGTTTCTAGGGTCCTTGTGCTAATAAATGAATGGACTTGGATGCAATTTTCATTTTTATTAGGTCCTTGATGTAAATTGTACTTCCACCGGCCGTGTTAACTCTCAATCACCTCTCTCCTATGAGACCTACCATTTAGTAGGACATTCGCACTACTTCTTATCGTCTATTTATTGTGTCGTAGCTCTTACAATACAATAAATCACTAGATAGTGTACGGATTAACTTTGAACCTTGACCGTTCGATCAAGACTAGCAAATCCAAACATTGCCAACCGCTAGATCTTCTTTTCCATTCCTAGCATCTAGAAAGATTCTACTTTAGCACGATGAATGCTAGTATGCGCAAACCTAAAAACACAAACTCCATTGCTCAATTTTTAGGGTCCTTGTGCTAATAAATGCGTGGACTTGGATGCAATTTTCATTTTTATGAGGTCCTTGATGTAACTTGTACTTCCACCGACCGTGTTAACTCTCAAGAACTTCTCTCCTACGATACCTACCATTTGATAGGCCATTGGCAGCACTTCTTATCTTATCTTTATCATGTCGTATCTCTTACAATACAATAAACCACTACATAGCGTATAGATTAACTTTGAACATTGACCGTTGGATCAAGCCTAGGAAATCCAAATATTGCCAACTACTGGATCTTCTTTTCCATTCTTAGCATCTAGAAAGATTCTACTGATAGTTTTTAGCATGATGAACGCTCGTATATGCGCAAACCTCAAAACACACACTTCATTGCTCTCAGTTTAGGAGTCCTTGTGCTAATAAATGCATGTACTTGGATGCAATTATCATTTTTACAAGATCCTTGATGTAACTTGTACTTCCACTGGTGGTGTTAACTCTCAAGAACCTCACTCCTATGAGACCAACCATTAGATCGGCCATTCGTCATACGTCTTATCTTATCTTTATTGTCTCTTATCTCTTACAATACAATACTATCACTATAGAGTGTACAAACCATTGACCGTTTGATCAAGACTATCAAATCCAAACATTGCTAACAACCATTGGATCTTCTTGTCCATTCTTAGCATCTAGAAAGATTATACTGAAAGTCTTTAGCACAATGAATGCTAGTATGCGCAAACCTCAAAACACAGACTTCATTGCTCAGTTTCAGGGTCCTTATGCTAAATGCATGGACTTGGATGCAATTTTTATTTTTTACGAGGTCCTTGATGTAACTTGTACTTCCACTGACCGTGTTAACTCTCAAGCACTTCGCTTCTACGAGACCTAAAGTTAGATCGGCCATTCCCTTTGTAATCGGAGTGGTGGAAATGGCTGGAAAGATCCGTGAATTTTACATCTATCTTTCTAAGGGTGAATAGGCGAAAGCCTATTACGAGGATCCACAGACGACGGTAAAACGAGAGAAACATGCCAGGCGGGAAAGCAAGCGCTACCCGGCCATGTCGTAGACACGCTGAATCGTTGGCATACAGAACTTGTGGTGATGCTGACCTCTCTCTTTCTCTCATGCAAGTTTCGAGTATATGATGGGACATGTAATCGTTCCTAGCTAGATTAAGGTACTACTACGAGTAGTTTTATACTTCTATCGAGTATTTTGTATGGAGTTCTGCAACTCCTAATATATTTTGTAATAATTCCTATGTACTGGTAACTATTTAGATCAAGTGCAGAATATGGCATGTACTACTGAATCTTTCAAAAGCTACCGAATGTCGCAAATGTGTTGATGTTGCTATTATTAAAGTATTTTTTAGAACTAATACTCATGTACTGGTACTTGTTTTGATCTATGGTAGTAGATTTTTTTTCTTTTCTTTTGAAACATGGCCTTCCCAATCTAGATGAGGCCTAGGCTTCTTGGGTTGCATATATGGTGGTCACATATGCATTGATGTAACAATGAGGTATGAACACAAATGCAGACTTAATCATCTGTTTTGCTTGCTCCAATGATTGAGTGTGTTCGGAGAAAAAGGGCAAACTCATCCCATGCCAAGTTTTTGAGAGCTGAAACATGAACTGATTATCTCTGTACTCCTATTGAGTTTCAATGTCTGTATTGCCGAATCAATCCCTTTGAAATGCTACTGAATATGTCTAGTGCTGCTGAATATGAATCGGTGATATTTTCATGTCTGATTATGTACTGCTGAATCTTTCAAATTTGAAGTACAAGTAAATCCTAGGTATATCGGAAACCACCGAGAGTTTTGACAATAGGTTTAACTTCTTGATAATATTTTGCATCTTGACAATTTAACGAAAATTGGTTAAACCTGAGCTACACAAGTAAGAGAACAAGAGGGAGGCAGCGCGAGACTTTCAAAAAAAGAGGCATCGCAAGATCAGCACAGAAGAGGACTTGAAGGCAGTACGATGTCAGAGCAAAGCTATGATGGGCTGCTAACACGAGGTACGGGGTACACTCCACTAGTAGTAAATGTATGGACCTACTACGAGTATATGCACAAAAAACAAGTTGTGTTTTCTCTCTCCTTCACTGGCTCTCACCATCCATCCTCCATGGATTTCTTCTATGTAGCTGTGGGTGCACGGTACGGCTTGTCTCTTCCTTGTCCACAACAGGTTTAGCTTCTTGCTAAGATTTTGCATCTTGACAATTTAACAAAATTAGGTCAAACTTGAGCTACAAGTAAGCATGATAGATTGCTCTTAAATTAATTGTCTTTTTGAAGGTAGATCGGTGCATCTCTTCTTGTAAAAGCAGTGTCGTCGGAGTGAGTGTCCAACTACTAGGAAAGAACATTCTCAATTGATGACGAATGTTTCGACCTCTAGCTAAGATTTTGCATCTTCCTCAAAAAAAATATTTTGCATCTTGAAATTTTTGAACCCCTTCTGAAAACAATCACATGAAATAGGGAGAGAGGGGAAATGATATTTCTATTCTCTATGGGCAACCGACAAGCTTGAGGTGCACCTTAGGCTTAAAGATAACTTTATTTTTTCCACTGTGTATAAGGTGAACCTTAGTGGATGCCACATAGTAGGTCTTATTAAGGTGTGCTTTTTACACAATGCGGGAGTAGTATATTTCTTTGCTTAGACATATGGTCACCTTTGTCCACCCGTTGTAAATGCTGAGAGAATAAAACATTGGCAGGGGAAGAGGGCAGCAGCGAAGAGAAGTTGAAGGCGGTTCCATCTCAAAGCAAAGTTATGATGGGTTTCTGACACGAGGTACTCCTGGAGGCCTTATAGTGTACTAGACTCTACTAGTAGTAAATTTCCGGACATATGCACATAGAACAAAACGTGTGTTTTCTCTCTCCTTCGCTATCCTCCCTCTCTCCTCCCATTTCCCCTCGCGCACCGGCCCAGCTGATCTCTCCCTCATCCATAGCGTGGCGCTGCGCACGTGTGTCTTGGTACGGCGGTCTGTGTCTCTAGCATGTTCGGTAGCCACGTGTTGGTGTGGAGTAGGGACGAGGAGTACATAGGAAGGAAACCACTTTGGTCCTTGACGGCACAAAAAATAGAAGTTTTCTACTTTTCAAAATTTTCACTTGCTTCCCAAACATCAGGAGGGAAGGTTATTCAAAAGATCAGTCATTCGCAGTACTGTACTTCTTATTTTCTCTTTATCATGTCTTATCTCTTGCAATACAATACAATACAATAAACCACTGCATAGTGTACGGATTAACTTTGAACATTGACTGTTCGATCAAGACTAGCAAATCCAAACATTGCAAACCGCTGGATTCTTTTCCATTCTTAGCATCTAGAAAGATTCCACTTTAGCACGATGAATGCTAGTATGCGCAAACCTCAAAACACAAACTCCATTTCTCAGTTTCCAGGGTCCTTGTTCTAATAAATACATGGACTTGGACGCAATTTTCATTTTTATGAGGTCCTTGATGTAACTTGTACTTCCACCGACCGTGTTAACTCTCAAGCTCCTCTCTCCGACGAGACCTACCATTTGGTAGGCCATTCATAATATTTCTTATCTTCTCTTTATCGTGTCTTATCTCTTAGAATACAATAAACCACTTCATAGTGTACGGATTAACTTTGAACATTGACTATTTGATCAAGACTAGCAAATCCAAACATTGCCAACCGATGGATCTTCTTTTCCATTCTTACCATCTTGAAAGATTTTACTTTAGCATGATGAACGCTAGTATGCGCAAACCTAAAAACACAAACTCCATTGCTCAGTTTCTAGGGTCCTTGTGCTAATAAATGAATGGACTTGGATGCAATTTTCATTTTTATTAGGTCCTTGATGTAAATTGTACTTCCACCGGCCGTGTTAACTCTCAATCACCTCTCTCCTATGAGACCTTCCATTTAGTAGGACATTCGCACTACTTCTTATCGTCTATTTATTGTGTCGTAGCTCTTACAATACAATAAATCACTAGATAGTGTACGGATTAACTTTGAACCTTGACCGTTCGATCAAGACTAGCAAATCCAAACATTGCCAACCGCTAGATCTTCTTTTCCATTCCTAGCATCTAGAAAGATTCTACTTTAGCACGATGAATGCTAGTATGCGCAAACCTAAAAACACAAACTCCATTGCTCAGTTTTTAGGGTCCTTGTGCTAATAAATGCGTGGACTTGGATGCAATTTTCATTTTTATGAGGTCCTTGATGTAACTTGTACTTCCACCGACCGTGTTAACTCTCAAGAACTTCTCTCTTACGAGACCTACCATTTGATAGGCCATTGGCAGCACTTCTTATCTTATCTTTATCATGTCGTATCTCTTACAATACAATAAACCACTACATAGCGTATAGATTAACTTTGAACATTGACCGTTGGATCAAGCCTAGCAAATCCAAACATTGCCAACTACTGGATCTTCTTTTCCATTCTTAGCATCTAGAAAGATTCTACTGATAGTTTTTAGCATGATGAACGCTCGTATATGCGCAAACCTCAAAACACACACTTCATTGCTCTCAGTTTAGGAGTCCTTGTGCTAATAAATGCATGTACTTGGATGCAATTATCATTTTTACAAGATCCTTGATGTAACTTGTACTTCCACTGGTGGTGTTAACTCTCAAGAACCTCACTCCTATGAGACCAACCATTAGATCGGCCATTCGTCATACGTCTTATCTTATCTTTATTGTCTCTTATCTCTTACAATACAATACTATCACTATAGAGTGTACAAACCATTGACCGTTTGATCAAGACTATCAAATCCAAACATTGCTAACAACCATTGGATCTTCTTGTCCATTCTTAGCATCTAGAAAGATTATACTGAAAGTCTTTAGCACAATGAATGCTAGTATGCGCAAACCTCAAAACACAGACTTCATTGCTCAGTTTCAGGGTCCTTATGCTAAATGCATGGACTTGGATGCAATTTTTATTTTTTACGAGGTCCTTGATGTAACTTGTACTTCCACTGACCGCGTTAACTCTCAAGCACTTCGCTTCTATGAGACCTAAAGTTAGATCGGCCATTCGTGGTACTTCTTATCTTATCTTTATCTTGTCCACATAGTGTACAGAACAATGAATGTTTGATCAAGACTAACAAATCCAAACATTGATAACCATTGGATCTTGTTTTCCATTCTTAGCATCTAGAAAGATTCTACTTTAGCATGATGAACACTAGTATGCGCAAACCTCAAAACACGCACTTCATTGCTAAGTTTCAAGGTCCTTGTGCTAAATGCATGGACTTGGATGCAATTTTCATTTTTTATGAGTTCCACTTGTACTAGCTTAACAAAAAAATCGGTGTGGTGCTCACTCCTGCAGCCTTACAGTGTGCTACTCCTCCTCTATATAAGGCAAATAAATTATATACTACTCTCTCCTTTGCTGCATCACGCCCATCCTCTAGTTGATATCTCCCTCGTCCATAGTATGGCGCTGCGCACATGTGCCATGGTACTGCGGTGGCTTTGTTTCTATCTCTTTTTTCATAACTTTGCTCTAACATCGAACCGCGTTCAACACCTCTTCGATGCAGCCCTCTCGAGCTGCCTTCTCTAACCCCATAATCTCTTCTATAGTAGCTCTTCATCTCCCCCTCCATTTCGATCCTTCTTTTTCGTAGTACTACTATTTTCTTTGCAGAAAACAATGTTCCAATTTTCGCAAAAAAATCCTGTCACTTGGAAAATTGAGATCATCTCTTTTCATAATACTTCTTGGAAACTCCCCTTGGAAAAATATTGTTCACAATAATGCCAAGATGCACCAATCTACATAATATGGGGAAATAACCATAAACTATGATGTGGATCATAGGATATGGCATTGACCTTGGTTGTCCGACTAGAAACCTATTCATACGCATTGCAGGACAATTTTGTGAACCTGGTTTTTAAAAAGTTGTCAAAACACAAGTTTATCATTTTGCATGGCATGTGATACATGCAAAAGGTCGCCATGCACATGTCTTCTGTGAAATTTTAAGAACAATCCACCTCAGCCTCATGTTACAATTCCTTTACTTTCCTATGAATCTATCACTTCTTTAAGAAAAATTCCTGTAGGCTCCAAATCTTGTAGGATTCAACTGGACATGATATTCTAATAATGCTGTGTTTTCCCTATTCCTTTGTTTTTCCTATCCCGTGAATCAAACAGGACCAATGTTGAGACTCCCACGGGCAACATTTCCTACTACGCCAAGATGCACCCATATACCAAATTAATGTGGGAACAGTACACTAACTATGATGTCGATATGGACATGACCTTTTTTGGTCATCAGGGTTGAAACCTAATAATATTCATACATGGTGCGAAAATATCGCGGGGATGGTTTCCAAAAGTTGTCAAATCCCATGGTTATTAGTTTCCTGGCAGGTTGTACAAGTGACGTGATAGGATGACATGCGTAAATATTTGTTTTTCTGTTTTTCTTTATTACATGTGATTGTTTCAAAATGGGTTCAAAATTGTCAAGATACAAATTCTTAGCAGGAAGTTGAATTTGTCAAAACTCTCAATTGTTTTAGATATATTAACTACCTAATGCGTACCACCAAAAGCTTTTTGTAGAACTTCGATAGAAATCTACCACTTTTTAGAGCTTCTAGTTCAAATATGACATGATTTTGTTAATAGAGACATAAAGTCATTTGAGTGGGCCGAGTTAGCTTGGAAGCTTTGAAAACTCATAAAACTTGGGAATCATACATAAAACATTGTCCACTATATCTGGAAACTTGGCTTGTGGCATTCAAAACCATGTTCTCTGTACTTTCTGTGCATAGTATATTTATGGTGCTAGAGGGCAACGATAATGAGATCTTCTATATGCTAGACATGATATAATCAAATATACTGAAAGAGATCCAATGGTCAACAATGTTGGGTTTTGCCAATCCATATCCAGTTGCCGATGTTCAAATTTATTCGTACACTATATACTGTTATGGAAATTGTGAAGCAACATAGTCCTTTTTTCTTATGAAAATAAGTGTCAAGCACTTATTTCTGATTTTTTATGGCGAGCAATACGCATAAGAGGACGCCACATGAAAGTATTTGGTTTATTATTTGTTTTATTTCAAGGTCTTCAAAACATTATCAAATTTGAAGGCATGCATATTCTTAGCATGAAGTTAGTTGCATTTTTCAAATATCGTGATGGTTCTCGATATATTGACGACATCCGTACAAACAAACGACATCTGTAAAATTCAAGAGCAACCTATCATGCATACTTGTAGTTCATATCTGACATAATTTCGTTAAATCGGCATAAGGTCCTCTAAGTGGGGGAAGTTACCTAGCTAGGAAATTCAACAATTCTAAAACAAGGAAGTTATAAGAAAGCATGGTCCACTTTGTCTGAAATGTGGGGTGGTGTCACCTTTTTTCAACTAGGTTTGGCCTAGAAGGACCGAGATGCGTTGGTTAGCAACTTAACATGGTTAGTGGAAGTGTACATGTTACATGAAGGACCTCAAAAATGAGAAAATTACACCTAACCCATGTTTAGTACAAAGGGGCCTAAAAATAAGCATGGAAAATCAGTCGAGGCTGGCTTTCCTTCTCCACCCACTAGCTGAGCCATACCGTTTATACTAGAACAACAACAACTTGCTTAACAAAAAGGAAATCAGCGTGGTGCTCACTTCTGCGAGATCTTGCTAATGAAGTGCATCAAATGCGTTGGGACATGTATATATTTATATAATATATATATACCAAGTACAATATCCCTTCTCTAGTGTTGTGAGTGTTGATCCTTATAATAACCTTCCATGCGATGTTTGGGATGAAGCAAGTGAAAAAATAGAAACCCGAAAAGTTTGATCCGTGACTACTTTTTTGCCACCGCCCCAACCAAACGCCTAAAGTGGTTCCTTCCTATGCACACCAACACAGCATAGCTGACATGCACACGATAGACAGACACAGAGCTGCCATACCAATCTTAGAGTTGAAAGTGGCATCCCGCGGAAGTTCTGCTTCTAGTTCATTTTGAAGTAATCCTGTAGAAACTTCAAAATGAACTAGAGGCGGGACTTTCGTGGGATCCCGCTCGCAGCACTAACCATGGCACATGTGCTGAGCGCCACACTGCGGACGAGGAAGAGATCAACTAGCAGTGTGCGTGCGGGTGCTAAGAAGATACATACTTGATTACATTGTGTAAAATTTGATCGACTAAATAGAGTAACTAATACACTTGATTAATTTGTGTAAAATTAATACTGTTGGAGGTAGAGTAAAACTTTTCAATAATGCTAATTTTCTACCAACATTCTTTATATCTATTTAGAGGAAATCTTGGTCAAAGAAAAAACACGCAAAACGAGGACGCCTTATTCCTCGGGACGGAGGTAGAGTAATACTCCTACCTACTAGTCCTACTGATGCAAACAGTACTATAGTAGAACCTGTAAATAAAATAATGTGTCTGGTCAAACCGACGTGATGAGACTATACTGCGCCAGGAGGTGTCATGGTTAATTTATTACAAGAAAAAGAAAAAACCTGTTTCAAAGAGCCATCCCATCTTCCCCATCTCCATTTAGTTTATCCACACTCATCGACGCCACCTCGCCACATTTGGGATCATCTCCACCATGCGGATCACACATTTTCCTCGCCATGTCGTCCGGTGCATCTCTCCTTCCAGAACACCACCCATCTCCTCCAAAAAAAACCAAACAGTTCTATATAGATCTGCCCTCTCCCCCAATCCTCCTCGACGCGATGGCGGATCGTCTGTACAAAATTTGGAGAGGTTCGAGGGTGAGCCGGTGGTGCAAGGGCTTTAGCAAGGTCGACGACGACGTTTTCAACCAAATATCTAAGAGTTTGGATGCTAAAAGCATCATCCAGCTGACCACATGCTCCAAGGAGCTACACCGCCAAGTCACCAGTGGAGAAGGTTACAGCTGCCCGAACTACAACTGCTCGAATGTGGTATCCTTCAATGAACTCTATGCCCACATGATCTCCTACATCCGCAGCCCGTTTATCTGCACGGAGCCAGGATGTAACTAGGTCGGCAACAAATTAACATTGTATATACACCTCAAATCCACCCACTATATCGAGGTGCCCACAGTCCTCTACAGCATGAAACAATGGGACTCGTCTAAGACGGTGACTGCAGGGTGCTCGCGGAGAACAAATGTCATCGGCATCGGGAAGACGGCCACGCTGTTCATCGAACAGATTGACGGGCACAGCACAGAGATTGTCCTGTGTGTCAGTCGCTTAAGGTCTACGGTGTGGAAATTGCAGGAGTATGAGGTGAGGATGTCATCATTGATCTCTTTTCGTGCGTACTATCTGCTCGAGTTTTGTTATTCTGAGCCAAACATTGTGGAGCCGCCGGCCCAAGCGGCGCTGGATGCGCTCAACCATTTCCTATTGGTGTCGCGGACTTATTGTCAAGCTCGTCAATCGTTGGTCGGAGTTCCTCGTGGAGTTCCAATGTTGGATCGACGACGACATCAACCCATTGTGAGATATCACATCTTAATTTTCTCCTGATGATCCTAATATGAATAAACTATGTAATTTTCTAGTCCCTTTGTTCTAATATGAATTACTTTATTTATTTTAGTGGTACATTCCCTTTGTAATAGGAGTGGTGGAAATGGCTGGAAAGATCCGTGAATTTTACATCTATCTTTCTAAGGGTGAATAGGCGAAAGCCTATTACGAGGATCCACAGACGACGGTAAAACGAGAGAAACATGCCAGGCGGGAAAGCAAGCGCTACCCGGCCATGTCGTAGACACGCTGAATCGTTGGCATACAGAACTTGTGGTGATGCTGACCTCTCTCTTTCTCTCATGCAAGTTTCGAGTATATGATGGGACATGTAATCGTTCCTAGCTAGATTAAGGTACTACTACGAGTAGTTTTATACTTCTATCGAGTATTTTGTATGGAGTTCTGCAACTGCTAATATATTTTGTAATAATTCCTATGTACTGGTAACTATTTAGATCAAGTGCAGAATATGGCATGTACTACTGAATCTTTCAAAAGCTACCGAATGTCGCAAATGTGTTGATGTTGCTATTATTAAAGTATTTTTTAGAACTAATACTCATGTACTGGTACTTGTTTTGATCTATGGTAGTAGATTTTTTTTCTTTTCTTTTGAAACATGGCCTTCCCAATCTAGATGAGGCCTAGGATTCTTGGGTTGCATATATGGTGGTCACATATGCATTGATGTAACAACGAGGTATGAACACAAATGCAGACTTAATCATCTGTTTTGCTTGCTCCAATGATGGAGTGTGTTCGGAGAAAAAGGGCAAACTCATCCCATGCCAAGTTTTTGAGAGCTGAAACATGAACTGATTATCTCTGTACTCCTATTGAGTTTCAGTGTCTGTATTGCCGAATCAATCCCTTTGAAATGCTACTGAATATGTCTAGTGCTGCTGAATATGAATCTGTGATATTTTCATGTCTGATTATGTACTGCTGAATCTTTCAAATTTGAACTACAAGTAAATCCTAGGTATATCGGAAACCACCGAGAGTTTTGACAATAGGTTTAACTTCTTGATAATATTTTGCATCTTGACAATTTAACGAAAATTGGTTAAACCTGAGCTACACAAGTAAGAGAACAAGAGGGAGGCAGCGCGAGACTTTCAAAAAAAGAGGCATCGCAAGATCAGCACAGAAGAGGACTTGAAGGCAGTACGATGTCAGAGCAAAGCTATGATGGGCTGCTGACACGAGGTACGGGGTACACTCCACTAGTAGTAAATGTATGGACCTACTACTAGTATATGCACAAAAAACAAGTTGTGTTTTCTCTCTCCTTCGCTGGCTCTCACCATCCATCCTCCATGGATTTCTTCTATGTAGCTGTGGGTGCACGGTACGGCTTGTCTCTTCCTTGTCCACAACAGGTTTAGCTTCTTGCTAAGATTTTGCATCTTGACAATTTAACAAAATTAGGTCAAACTTGAGCTACAAGTAAGCATGATAGATTGCTCTTAAATTAATTGTCTTTTTGAAGGTAGATCGGTGCATCTCTTCTTGTAAAAGCAGTGTCGTCGGAGTGAGTGTCCAACTACTAGGAAAGAACATTCTCAATTGATGACGAATGTTTCGACCTCTAGCTAAGATTTTGCATCTTCCTCAAAAAAAAGATTTTGCATCTTGAAATTTTTGAACCCCTTCTGAAAACAATCACATGAAATAGGGAGAGAGGGGAAATGATATTTCTATTCTCTATGGGCAACCGACAAGCTTGAGGTGCACCTTAGGCTTAAAGATAACTTTATTTTTTCCACTATGTATAAGGTGAACCTTAGTGGATGCCACATAGTAGGTCTTATTAAGGTGTGCTTTTTACACAATGCGGGAGTAGTATATTTCTTTGCTTAGACATATGGTCACCTTTGTCCACCCGTTGTAAATGCTGAGAGAATAAAACATTGGCAGGGGAAGAGGGCGGCACCAAAGAGAACTTGAAGGCGGTTCCATGTCAGAGCGAAGTTATGATGGATTTCTGACATGAGGTACTCCTGTGGCCTTACAATGTACTACACTCTACTAGCAGTAAATTTCAGGACCTATGCACACAAAACAAATCGTATGTTTTCTCTCTCCTTCGCTATGCTCCCTCTCTCCTCCCCTTTCTCCTCTCGCACCGGCCCGGCTGATCTCTCCCTCGTCCATAGCGTGGCACTGCGCACGTGTGCCTTGGTACGGCGGCTCTATGTCTCTAGCGTGTTCGGTAGCCGCATGTCGGTGTGGAGTAGGGACGAGGAGTACATAGGAAGGAAACCACTTTGGTCCTTGGCGGCAAAAAAATCAAAGTTTTCTGGTTTTCGAAATTTTCACTTGCTTCCCAAACATCGGGAGGGAAGGTTATTCAAAAGATCGGCTATTTGCAGTACTATGCTTATTATCTTCTCTTTATCGTTTCTTATCTCTTGCAATACAAAACAATACAATAAACCACTGCATAGTGTACGGATTAACTTTGAACATTGACCGTTGGATCAAGACTAGCAAATCCAAACATTGGCAACCGCTAGATATTCTTTTCCATTCTTAACATCTAGAAGGATTCAACTTGAGCACGATGAAC
Organism: Avena eriantha; assembly: GCA_910589775.1. NCBI lineage: Eukaryota > Viridiplantae > Streptophyta > Magnoliopsida > Poales > Poaceae > Avena > Avena eriantha. Next base: position 213,244,178 of record OU342741.1, read on the forward strand.
GCTAGTATGTGTAAACCTCAAAACACAAACTCCATTGCTCAGTTTTCAGGGTCCTTGTTCTAATAAATGTGTGGACTTGGATGCAATTTTCATTTTTATGAGGGCCTTGATGTAACGTGTACTTCCACTGACCGTGTTAACTCTCAAGCACCTCTCTCCTACGACACCTACCCTTTGGTAGGTCATTCACAGTACTTCTTATGTTCTCTTTATCATGTAATATCTCTTAGAATACAATAAACCACTTTATAGTATACATACTAACTTTGAACATTGACCGTTGGATCAAGACTAGCAAATCCAAACATTGCCAACCGCTGGATCTTCTTTTACATTCTTAGCATCTAGGAAGTTTCTACTTTAGCATGATGAATGCTAGTATGCGCAAACCTCAAAACACAAACTCCATTGCTCAGTTTTTAGGGTCCTTGTGCTAAGAAATGTGTGGACTTGGATGCAATTTTCATTTTTATGAGGTCCATGATGTAACTTGTACTTCCACCGACCGTGTTAACTCTCAAGAACCTCTCTCCTACGAGACCTACCATTTGATAGGCCATTCGCAGTGCTTCTTATCTTCTCTTTATCGTGTCTTATCTCTTACAATACAATAAACCACTACATAGTTTACATATTAATTTTGAACATTGACCGTTGGATCATGACTAGCAAATCCAAACATTGCCAACCGCTGGATCTTATTATCCATTTTTAGCATCTAGAAAGATTCTACTTTAGCACGATGAACGCTAGTATGCGAAAACATCAAAACACAAACTCCATTGCTCAGTTTTTAGGGTCCTTATGCTAATAAAAGTATGGACTTGGATGCAATTTTCATTTTTATGAGGTCCTTGATGTAACTTATACTTCTAGCGACCATGTTAACTCTCAAGCACCTGTCTCCTACGAGACGTACCATTTTATAGGCCATCGGTAGTACTTCTTATCTTCTCTTTATCGTGTATTATCTCTTACAATACAATAAACCACTGCATAGTCTATGGATTAACTTTGAACATTGACTGTCTTATCAAGACTAGCAAATCCAAACATTTCCAACTGTTGTATCTTCGTTTAATTCCTAGCATCTAAAAAGATTCTACTTTAGCACAATGAACGCTAGTATGCGCAAACCTCAAAACATAAACTCCATTGCTCAGCTTTCAGTGTCCTTGTTCTAATAAATGCGTGGACTTAGATCCAATTTTCATTTTTATGAGGTCCTTGATGTAACTTGTACTTCCATCAACCGTGTTAACTCTCGAGCACATCTCTCGTACGAGACCTACCATTTGATAGGCCATTCGCAATACTTCTTATATTCTCTTTATCGTGTCTTATCTCTTACAATAAAATAAACCACTGCATAGTGTATGGATTAACTTTTAACATTGACTGTTGGATCAAGACTAGCAAATCCAAACATTGCCAACCGCTGGATCTTCTTTTCCATTCTTAGCATGTAGAAAGATTCTACTTTAGCATGATGAACGCTAGTATGCGCAAACCTAAAAACACAAACTCCATTGCTCAGTTTTCAGGGTCCTTGTGCTAATAAATTCACGGACCTAAATGTAATTTTCATTTTTATGAGGTATTTGATATAACTTGTACTTCCACCGACCGTGTAACTCTCAAGCACCTCTCTCCTACCAGACCTACCATTTGGTAGGCCATTCGTTGTACTTCTTATCTTCTCTTTATCATGTCTTATCTCTTACAATACAATAAATCACTTCATAGTGTATGGATTAACTTTGAACATTGACTGTTGGATAAAGACTAGCAAATCCAAACATTGCCAACCGTTGGATCTTCTTTTCCATTCTTAGCATCTAGAAAGATTATTCTATAGCACGATGAATGCTAGTATGCGCAAACCTCAAAACACAAAGTCCATTGCTCAGTTTTTAAGTTCCTTGTTCTAATAAATGCGTGGACTTGGACGCAATTTTCATTTTTATGAGGTCGTTGATGTAACTTGTACTGCCACCGCCGTGTTAACTCGCAAGAACCTCTCTCCTATGAGACCTACCTTTTGATAGGCCATTCGCAATACTTCTTATCTTCTCTTTATCGCGTCTTATCTCTTACAATACAATAAACCACTACATATTGTACGGATTAACTTTGAACATTGACCATTGGATCAAGTCTAGCAAATCCAAACATTTCCAACCACTAGATCTTATTTTCCATTCTTAGCATATAGAAAGATTCTACTTTAGCATGATGAATTCTAGTATGCGCAAACCTCAAAACACAAACTCCATTGCTCGGTTTCCAGAGTCCTTGTGCTAATAAATGCATGGACTTGGATGCAATTTTCATTTTTATGAGGTCCTTGATGTAACTTGTATTTCCACCGACCGTGTTAACTCTCAAGCACCTCTCTCCTATGAGACCTACCATTTGATAGGTCATTGTCGTAGTACTTCTTATCTTGTCTTTATCGTGTCTTATCTCTTACAAAACAATAAACCACTCCATAGTATACGGATTAACTTTGAACATTGACCGTTGGATCAAGACTAGCAAATCCAAACATTACCAACCACTAGATCTTCTTTTCCATTCTTAGCATCTAGAAAGATTCTACTGTAGCACGATGAACGCTAGTATGCGCAAACCTCAAAACACAAACTCCATTGCTCAATTTTCAGGGTCCATGTACTAATAAATGCATGGACTTGGATGCAATTTTCTTTTTTATGAGGTCCTTGATGTATCTTGTACTTCCACCGACCGTGTTAACTCTCAGGCACCTCTCTCCTACGAGACCTACCATTTGCTAGGCCATTTGCTGTATTTCTTGTCTTTTCTTTATCGTATCTTATCTCTTACAATACAATACAATACAATACAATACAATACAATAAACTACTTCATATATAGTGTACATATTAAATTTGAACATTGACCATTGGATCAAGACTAGCAAATCCAAACATTGCCAAATGATGGATCTTCTTTTCCATTCTTGGCATCTAGAAAGATTGTACTTTAGCATGATGAACGCTAGTATGCGCAAACCTCAAAACACAAACTCCATTGCTTAGTTTTCAGGGTCCTTGTGCTAATAAATGCACGGACCTAGATGCAATTTTCATTTTTATGAGGTATTTAATATAACTTGTACTTCCACCGACCGTGTAACTCTCAAGCACCTCTCTCCTATGAGACCTACCATTTGGTAGGAAATTCGTTGTACTTCTTATCTTCTCTTTATCATGTCTTATGTCTTACAATACAATAAATCACTACATAGTGTACGGATTAACTTTGAACATTGACTATTGGATAAAGACTAGCAAATCCAAACATTGCTAACTGTTGGATCTTCTTTTCCATTCTTAGCATCTAGAATGATTCTACTATAGCACGACGAACGCTAGTATGTGCAAACCTCAAAACACAAACTCCATTGTCTAGTTTTCAAGTTCCTTGTTCTAATAAATGTGTGGACTTGGACGTAATTTTCATTTTTATGAGGTCGTTGATGTAACTTGTACTTCCATCGACCGTATTAACTCGCAAGCACCTCTCTCCTATGAGACCTACCTTCTGATAGGCCATCCGCAGTACTTCTTATCTTCTCTTTATCACATCTTATCTCTTACAATACAATAAACCACTACATAGTGTACGTATTAACTTTGAACATTGACCATTAGATCAAGTCTAGCAAATCCAAACATTGCCAACCCCTAGATCTTATTTCCATTCTTAGCATATAGAAAGATTCTACTTTAGCACGATAAATTATAGTATGCGCAAACCTCAAAACATAAACTCCATTGCTCAGTTTTCAGGGTCCTTGTGCTAATAAATGCATGGACTTGGATGCAATTTTCATTTTTATGAGGTCCTTGATGTAACTTGTAATTCCGCCGACCGTGTTACCTTTTTAGTTGGGTAGGTCTTGTTGTCTCCTTTCCAATGCAATTGGATTCGGGTCAATCGGAGTCTCCTGGCCCAAGTTATGTATTTCGGGGTATTTTCCTTTTGTTTTAAATGAAAAAGAAAAAGGAATTTCTAGTTTTGGGCCGAGCGGTAGGACCGCTCGGTACTACCGGCCCGGACCGCGCGTAGCTCTTCTCCTCTGGGCCAACCGGTAGCTCCCTTCGGTTCTACCAATTCGGCCCGGTACTACCGCCCGATCCCCTTCGCACCTCGCTCTGCCTCCCTGTTGCTCCTCTTCCCGCGCTCTGCCCCGATCCCCTCCAGTTCCCGCTCTCCCCAGCGCTCGTTCTCGTCTTGTTGCTGTCGCTCGCTCTGGGCCGGCCCACCAGCGCGGTCGCCGCCGCTCGCTGCTACATATGCCTCGCTCGCTGCTTTCCCCCGATCCCCTTGATCGATAAGGGGCGGCTCGCTCGCTCCAGTTCGCCCGTGTTGGCATGCCTCAAGTTGGGAGCGGTAGTACCGGTTGGGCCTGGTACTACCGTCCCACCCAAGTCGAAAATGCTCCAACGGGCAGATCTGGCCCCTCCTTATATTTGCCCTCTCTTTCTCTTTTATTTGGCTGCTTCTTCTCCCTCTTTCTTCAAGCTTTTTCCTATTGCCTTGACTCGTCTCTTGCTTTATTTCTTCACACCCCTCCAATGATTCTTGCCAATTCTTGAGGGGATCTAGATCCACATTTTGACCGAACCAATTCATCTCTTTGTGAGTGTATCTTTGGGGGATTTTGTGTTCCTCTTGTGTTTTCCTCTCTTGTTCCCCCAAGTGCTTTAGTAGCCTTGTTGGAACTTGAGTGTGAAGATTTGGGACATATTTGTGGTGTTCTTGCCTTTTGCATTTGGTGCATCGGTGTGTGTTCTCTCCGGAGGATTTGTTCAGTGATATTCATCGTTGCGTGTCCCTCTTGGGTTCTTGGAACCCTAGACGGTTGTGTGGCCTTTGTGGCGTGTTCTTGGGGTCTTCAATTAAGTTGTGAACCTCCTGCAAGATTTGGCCTTTGTGGCGATTATGGGAGCCTCCAATTAAGTTGTTGAGATAGCCCCAATCTTGTACGGGTTTGGTGACCACCCTCAAGTGTCCCATAGTGGAACGAGTGCTTGCCCGCGTGGTGGGTGCTCGGGAGAATAGGATGAGGCCCTTGTGGCGTTGGTGGTCTTAGTACCGCCCACCCCTCCAACGAGATGTACTCCCTTGTCGGGAGGAACTCTGTAAAATATCGCCATTCCCGCATGCCTCGGTTATCTCTATACCCGAGCTCTTTACTTATGCACTTTACATTGTGATAGCCTTCGTGCTTGAAGTAATTATCTTGCTATCGCATTGTTGCTTATCTTACTTAGCATAAGTTGTTGGTGCACATAGGTGAACCTTAGTATATCTTGGCTTTGTGCTTAACAAAAGAAAATGCTAGTTTTATTCCGCCTTTGTTAAGCCCATCTTGTAGAAGTTTTAATCGCCTATTCACCCCCCCCCCTCTAGGCAACATCTGGGATCTTTCACCAAGGTTAACCAAATCTCCAACCCATTTTTTTTGTTAGTAGTATAGCAGGTTCAAGCCTGTCGCAGTGAACTGCATTATTGTAATCATGCTAGTACATACAAGTCACTAGGCATACCTATTCTTTGTGCTAGGACATGCAAGGTCATTAGACATGTTGGTTTGCATTCGCTGCTCTACAAATTTCAAGTCATGCACATGTCTGTTATTTTGCCATGCACAAGTTCTTAGCTACTCCATACAATAGTAATTGCCTACTACCGTATAATTCTTGCAAAATTTGTAGTCAATGGAAAATATTAGTGTGGATTCCCTGCTCTATAGTTGCTGAATCTATCTGGTCATTCTGAGATCAGTTCCTGCTATTATTTCCTCCTTGGCATCGTTCTGCTATCCTGTAGTAGCTATTTAAACTATTCGTACTAATTCGATTATAATTTTGTTGTTGCCATAATGTCATTTGGTTCTTCAAAAGTTGCATCACTAACTATTTCCTTTTTCTTGCATACAGCTCAAAATGGAACAATGAACATATTGGTTTGCATAGCCTATTCTACAGGTTCAAAAGGGATGCCATTACTTCCTTATCTGGTGCTGGTTCGTCCTGAGAAACGGCATAATTGTCCTCTACTATGTAGTTCACTCGTGGTTTCCATTTCCTGCTCTAGAATTTCTCTTATTATGCCATTATAACTTCTATCTGGTTGATTCTTAGCTATGACAGTAACTACATGCCATTATGTAGCTCACCGCAAATTCTGAGTCACCCAACGACTCTATGCATTACAGGAGATGCCACTACTTCCATATATATTTGCTGAAATAACCTCGCTAGCTTATATTTACTAAAATTCTAAGAAACACTTTGTTTGGTTTCTCATTTCATTCTAGCCACACATGTCTAATGCTTGTGTGACTTGTTCTATAGGTTCACGAGCGACGATATTATATCTCGCATCTAGTTCTGGGTCTGGTTCGTCCTAACTCACGACATAACTATCCTCTACAATATATTAGTTCATTCGTGGTTTGCATTGCTACTCTACAAGTTCTCGTATGATACAATTATAATTTCTATCTGGTTCATTCTTCGCTATGACAGTACCTACATGCCATTTTGTGACTTAGCGCAAATTCCGAGTCACCGAACGCCTCTTGCATTTTAGGGTATAGAACTTTTTATATCTGCTGAAATTCGAAGCTACACAAACCTATTTTTTGTTTGCTCGTTTCACGTTGGGCACACTTGTTTAATGTTTGCTTGCTTGTCATGTTTGTTTGACGTGTTGGTCAATAATTGAATCAATGACCAGTTGTAAACTCCAGTTCATAGCTTCTGTCATATCAGTCATATGAGTAGTTTGTCTTGTTTGATGTATTAACTTGTTATTACTTAGTTTTAGACTATAATTATTGCTATCGCCACCAAAGAGGGGGTTGCAAGATCATGTCTCCTCCAATGAGCCGTCACACTCAATGGAAGATGCAGGTGATCGATTGAGAAAGCAAATTATGGACTCTGCTATCAACTTGATTGTCAACTGAAATGCCGATTTTTCTTTCCCTTGAGTTGATAATATATAAGAATTTTAAGAAGTTTGTAGCTGATGTAATATCTAGATAACTCACGTAGGCCATGTAGGCATTCAGTTGACGCCATCCACACATTGCGGTAGTCGTTACGTAACTACGCCAGGTAGGTATATTAGGGAACAATACTGTGCTTTGTTATTGGTCAGTCATGTATTCGGCCGACGATGAATAGTAAAAAATGCTGGACGTAAATTTGTCGAAACTGTAAAAGACCGTAAATGTAACGGGTCGACCCGCATGTGGTGACAGGGCTTAATAGTAATAGGCCGTAGAAGTAACAGGCCGTAACAATAACAGGCTATAACAGTAACATGCCATAACAGTAACAAGCCATAACAATAATAGGTTGTAATAGTAACAGGCCAGAGCAGTAGTAGGCCAGAACAGAAACAACCCATTATAGTAACAGGCAAGAAACTACAAAAATCGCAGAAAAGTAATAGGCCAAAACAGTGGCAGGCCTCGATAGTAAAGGACCGCAACAGTAAAACGCCAGAACAGTGACGAGTCTGAACTATACGGGCTCAGAAATTTCCAGAAGAGGGCAGTAACATGCCGACAAATTTACCAGGCTAGAACAGTAAATGGCCGTTTGTGGGCCTGAATAGCTAAAGACCAGAATAGTAAAAGGCTAGAATAGTAATAGGGTAAAATAGTAACTGACCATCTCAGAGAAGGGTCGTCAGTAGGCGGTCGACGATGGGTTGCGATAACAGTGATGGGCTGACCGTAGGTGACATGGGTATGCCCAATAGGCACTCGACTACAGCCTACCTGGTGCGACCCGACGGAAGGCCCACTCGACGAATTGCTAAGGTGCATGATGCCTATGACGGTTCGAGTGATATGAAGCCCATATGGACAAGGACTCCAAAACGCACAAGACAAGGAAGTCTCAATACTAGAGTTTGAATCTAACTTATAACCAACTCGTATTGGTACCTGAGACCTAGCCTCCCCATATATAAAGGCTAAGAGGGTTCAACGAGAAGGCAATATCTCAATCGCGACTCCTACAATACACAATAGACAATAGATCTAGACACCGATCTCTCACACATACGCCAGATCCAATCTGCGCGACACCGCCATCGGCGATATTGTAATCCTTCGGATCATCATCAATCAAGAGAAGACAAGCAGGAGTAGGGTCCTCTGCGAGGCCTGAACCTAGGTAAACCTTGCGTCCCTGTGTGCTTGTTTGCTAGCCGTACCGAGATCTCCAACGCTCCTCTCTTCTCCAAAACCCAAGTCCATAACAATGGACATTGATGAGTTAAACCCTCGTCAACTGGCACCGTATGTAGGAACTGGGAGCGCTGATGTCGCGATTTTGATAGCCCCGTCACCAGCATCTACGACTCATATGTTTCCGGCGAACCGATCTACTTCAGCTTCCGTACGGATCGGATCAATCTACAGCTTTACGTTTTTGCCGATTCGTGGAGTCCTCAAATCGCATGCCTCGGAGTTCTACAGCTCAATCTATTGACAAACAGATCAGGACTCCGGACTCCACACGACAAACAATTCGAGTGACGGGACGTGAAGCAGTGTCCTGAGGAGCGCACGCCGCCATGGCGACGCCTTGCACGCCTGGAGACGCGTTTGACATGCATGCACGTGGTTTGACATGCATGCACGTGAGATTTTCTGCTGCTACGATGTTTCCACCATGGACATGCATGATCCAGCGTGTACTAGGAGGAGACCAAAAGACAAGAAAAAGTGAGGCTAGCTGCTTTGAACATCGTGCGGCAACTCAACCAAAGAAAAAACATGTAGCAGTCGGTCGACAACAACGAGCCTCAGCTGATCAAATCGACCAGGAAAAATATCTACGTGAGCATCAACAACATGGCAGGTTCAATACTAGTATCTCGACTCGTGCTACAATAAATAGAAGAAACGGAAGATTCAAAATCAACAAGTTTTGCTCCACCACAAAGGTAGAAAAAAAGGGATCATCACGCGATCAGTTCAAGACAAAGAAAAAATCATCACGTGTGGTCATTGTCCGCTAGTTCAAAAAAAGGGGGAAGCATATCATTATGAAGAAGCTAGCGTTAACTACTTTTGGCCAAAAGCCATGCGACTCGCTGCCACGCGAACGTGACTCCGTGTCTGTCGAGAGACTCGCCGCTGTGTCGACTCCCTTCCACCGGCGACCCACCACTAATTCGACTCCGTCCGTCGTACTCTGCACCCAGGGGCTACGCCAACCCGTAGATGCGTCAACTCGCTACCGCCATCGGCTTCGGCGACTCGCTACCGCGTCGAGTCCGGTTCACCACATCGGCTCTCGAACGCCGTCTCGACTACATCGACATCATCGAATCTACATTCAGGGGCTCCGTTGACTCCGCCGCGAGGCCCGTTACCGCCTTTGGCTACAGTGACTCACTATGGTCTCCGACTCCGCCCATCTACTGAGTCTTCGACTCCATCACGTGACTCGCTGCGGTCTTCAAGTGAGGTGACCCAATACGGTTTTCGACTGCTGTGGCCCGTTACAATCTTCATATACAACAATTCATCATCACCACGCGACTCCGATCCGCCGCGTCGACTACGCCCGCCACGTGACTCGCTGCCACGTCAACTGTAGTCTTCGACTCTAGTGATTCGCTATGATATTCGATTCGGGGGCTTGGAGGCTCCCTCCACTTTGGCGACCTGTCGCGGTCTTCATCTTCAATGACCGGCTGCGGTATACATATCGGGTGACTCGGGGGCTTCCTCGACTCCTGCGACCACGAGCCGCTACAATCTTCGACTCCCGCGACCCGCCGATCGCATCGGATCTTGCGACTCATTCATCACGACAACTATCAATAAAGCTAAGTTTCTCTCTACTTAGAGCTGATTTCTTTTTAACTCGTACTCGATACACTCGGGGGATGCGCCCTCTTCGAGTAACCTAATGTGTCGTCGACTCCACGCACTCGAGCACCGCATATGCGACAGCCCGAGTAGCTGATTCTGCTTGATCGTCAAATCCTTGAACTCTGAATACTTCGGCAAGGTACTGAGACTAAGGGTAATCAGGCTAACGAAAAGGCCTAGCATGCAGTGCAAAAGTGTCGACTCGATTGGCACTAGAATTTTACTTTGCAAACCGACATGCAAATATCCTTTACAAGATACAAGTACTTCACAAATCTTAATGTTTTATGCAGCTTATAAAGATGTCGACTGCATCAAGATATTCTACCGGGTCCTCCAACAGGAGTCGATAGAACAACTGGCTCTGACATACGCTCAAGACCCGAGTTGAGTCCCTCATCGAATGGTTGCATCGCTTGATGCTACACACACGCGACGTTGGACGCGCACCTGACAGAAGTGACTGCATTGACTCCATCTGCATCGTCGACTCACCCGGCTAATCGCCGCATGACTCCACTATGTCGACTCCGACTACATCTTCGACTCTTGGCTCCTTTTACGTGAGACGCTGACTCGATGCACTTCCGGTTCAGTGGTTTCTTCTCGCATGATTTTCGACTAGGACTACAAGATACAAGATTCGAGTCTCTGCCCGAGTCTACGACTCCGCCAGACACTCGGGGGCTACTCCAAGCCAGAGCGCTGGACGCGCATATACAAGATCCTTGAGTGACACGCACTGAATCCTCACACGAATCCACGATTCGACTAAGGACTCGAGGGCTACTCCCATAGGGAGCGCTGACCGCGCACCCGAAGAAATTTGTAAAGATATCCAAGCATTATGAAAACCCTTCACTCAAATCTATGATTTGATTGTGGACTTCGGGTTACTCCCATAGGGAGCGCTGAAAGCATATTCGACTGAAACAAGAAAAAGACGACAGCAGTCGCAAAATGTTTTTAGTCCCCACTCGAGTCTACGACTCGAATAGGCACTTGGGGGTTACTCCCATAGGGAGCGCTGGTCGCGCACCCTATGATTATTTTTTCTTGTAGATCATACTGTGTGTTGATAACCTCCACACTCGAAGTCTATGGCGAGTCCACCTCATATTTTCCCTGCAAAGAGACTGCGTCTCCTGGGTCACCCGAATCATCTCCGCGATGACAAAAATTCGGATGCCACGCTTACAGCGTGAAAATAAGACCTTAATAAGGCCTGGCAACGCATCTGCTATGCTCTACCAGAAATAATCCGTGCTTGCAGGTACGATGAATAAGTCTTGACGGATGTGTCGAGTGCTCACACTTATACACTAGGATTCGAACTCTATAAGACCTCCGCGGCATGAGTCGAAATACACTTTTCCAGTTTCGAGTCTGGGGACTCGAGTTTGAGTAGGTAGCGTTGTTTTTGCCCTAGAGCAATTAACTGGTCCCGATCCATCGACCGCACCAGGCACATTTACCATCATCCCTATGAAACTACTACAAATTCGACTGACCCGATGAAATTTCGGGTGAAGTGCTTCGCACTCGGCATAATTGTCGACTCCGACATCCTAATGAAAAGATCAAGACTTCTGAGTATCCATCTAAATCTACGATTCACATGGATACTCAGGGGCTATTGACATGTGTATGCCCAATAGGCACTCACCTACAGCCTACCTGGTGCGGCCCGACGGAAGGTCCACTCGACGAATTGCTAAGGTCCATCACGCCTACGACGGTTCGAGTGATATGAAGGCCATATGGACAAGGACTCCCAAACACACAAGACAAGGAAGTCCCAATACTAGAGTTTGAATCTAACTTGTAACCAACTCGTATTGGTACCTGAGACCTAGCCTCCCCATATATAAAGGCTAGTGTAGCATCCCATCTGTCTAACATCCGTAATGCTACATGGTCTAATAATAAAATGCTACTTCTTACATATAATTGTTGCATCATAATTATATCATGCTCATGTCATCATGCCACATTGCATTTTAGCATCATATAAAAACCCTTTTCTTTTGGTTCTTAAATCATATGCACTATTAATTGTATTTGCCTCTTGATATATTGTATTTGGTTCTTGATAAATGCTTGATGCCCAAGTTGAGTTGGGGGCATATATTTTATCTAACTCCACCACCTTTTCTTGTCACCACCCCATAATTCCACCATTCAACTATATGTGAGCTTTGCATTTTATTGGGTTTACCTCTAGCTCATGTGGGTTGGGATGGATCCACTTCTATTTACACATGCTTCCATATATGCCTCATGTGGTTTCACATTGTTGATATGTGGAGAGCCACATGGCCACCTTTGCATGCATGTGGTTAGTTTCACTTGCCCTATCTTCCATATGGTTTGTTTTGGGAATAATTGAGCATTGTTTAAATATAATTGTGGCCAAATGATCTTCTAGTGGAACATACACACTAGCATGGCCTATTATATTCATTATTGCTTAAATCCACCCTTGCCATATTTTATCAAGCTTGTAGCTTATGTGGTGGTCTTTATTCAAGTATGGATGTGCATGGGGGTAATAGATGCCCATATGTATATGTAGTTGTTTTCACAACTAATGAATGTGGCAAGTATTCTTCATGCATGGCCCATGCAAAGCCCTCACTTGTTCTTCTATTTTGGGTTCTTTTTGAATATTTTTGGGTGGAGTTTGTTTGAACTCAATTGAACAAATGGACCAATTAAATACTTATTTTCCACTTGTCTTCCACCTTTCCCCTCTTTTAGTGGTTTCCTCTTTGTCAAGTATACATGGGATATATTTTGTTTTCACAAAATATTATCATGTGCATGAGGCATGCAAGATCATTTTTGTTTCTTCCACCTCTCTCTCTGTTGGTCCTAATGTCTTCTTCCTTGTCATAGGTTAAACCTTTTGGTTTTATTAGCTACTCTAAAACCTAGCTCATCCATCTAGTTGTTTTTCCCTCTCTCTTTTCTAGCTAAACCGAGCCCTCTCTCTCTCTCTACACCTAGCAAAAGCCATAGCTACCCTCACCTCCCTTTTCCATTTCACTCTAGACCGAGCCACCCTACCCTAAACCCTAGCCGAACCCCATCCCTTATTCCTTTGGCTTGAGCCAGCAACCACTAGACCCCCCAAGTTACTCCCATCTGGTCCGTCTCCCCTCTCCACTCGTTGCTACAGGACAAGAGAAAGAGGGAGGGAAGAAAACCTAACCATCCCTTATTCCTTTGTCTGTCGCGGCTGCAGCAGCAGCAGCATCCGACCCGCCTCTATTCCTCGTCATGTCCCACGCACTGTAGACCTCCTCCGGCGATGCCACCTGAACGAAAGTTGTAGGCCTTGGATCCCTCGGCATCTTTCCTTTTTACGGCATGGCGAAACTCGCCGCCGTTTAGTCGCAGTCGCAGTCGCAACCCAGTCCGAGCTCGTCGTTTCTCCACCGAGGACGTGCAGTTCGTCAGTCCAGCAGCCTGCCACGCTTTTGCAAGAAACCCCCTCCGATTTTCGTCGTGCACCGGCTAGCCCCTCCGCAACTCTTTAGGCCCACCTGCCAGCCCCTGTGCAGTTTTGCAAAAAGGCGCCCGTGCTTTGAGGTTTTCCAACCCGCGCTCCCTCAGATTCCCCACGTGACAGGCCCCCGCTGGCGCACCCGCGTGTTGGTCCGCATGCCCGCGGGTCCCACTTGTCATCCCCCGCGGCTGGCTGATCCCGCGATGAGAAAAGCCCGCGCAGCCCGCTGTGCCCCACCTGTGCTGAGTCAGCGGTTGGCCCACCTGTCAGCGTCAGTGGCTAGCTTCCTTTGCGTACAAAAAAAATCTCTGATCCTTTTCTATTTCATAAAAATGATTTCAGAAATTGTTAAATATGTTTTAGATCCAGGAATTAATAACTTTTTATTAATAAATCTAAATAATGCAAATGATATTTGTTTTTGAATCATAAAAATGTGAGGATTCCAAATCTGCCACCCAAAATAATGTTTGACTAATTTAAATTTTCGAAATTGTTTAATTGCAATATAAATGCATTTTCTTAATTAATTAATAACTTTAATTCTATAACTCCGAATTTGACAAATAATATGTCTAAATCGATCAGCGCGACGAGCTGTTCTGTTTATGCATTCCATGATATGAAAAGAAGCATGCATCATGTCAATATTAAAAATCAGAACTGTTTATGACAATAAAACTTGACCAAATAATTAATGAAATGATTTATTCTTGTCCCCACACCTCACCCTTGCCACGCTACTTTATTGCCATGTAAATTGTGCATCATTCATCATGGCATGCTTGTTGCTTGTCGCATTTTATTTACATGCTTGTGCACTTTATTTATGTTGGCCCTTGTTTGTTTGGTTCTTCTTTCGAATAGACGCCGAGCAGGGGAAATATCAGGAATCCCAGGAGTACTACCCAGATACGTCTCTCGCTTCAACTGAGCTGCCATGCAAGCACTACCACATGCTTGCATACATATAGTACACATTGCTTATATCTTATTCTTGCATCATTGAGTCGTGATTGCATTAAATTGGATCCCACGTACTGGATAGCCTTTACTTTTAAACCCCACCGAGCTTGTTCCTCCATCCCATGAGCCATTACTACAGGAGTTGATTGAGCCATGCGAGTCGTAGAACAGCATGTGTAGGGTATGTGAGAGTCTGATGGATAACGAGGTACCTTAACAACTTAACCTGAGTAGTATGGGATAACTAATGAAAGAGGCACTGGTGGGCAATATCTGTCTTTTGGTTTTTATGTCCACTTGTGTCCCGTAGGACCCTAAGTACTTGATTCCTGTTCCTTGACTATTCGCACTATCCACATCCGGGAGGCCTTATGGACCCCCCTGAGCCAGAGCTTGATTCATTTCTATTTCTTGGGGTCACAAAGTAGTTTGGGGCTTTATTACTATCATGTACTTATGCCATGCTTTACTGCTTTATTTAAGATTGTGCGTGGAGCACCTGTACTATTTAGGAATCGCGGCACGATTTCGCGGTATCGACAAGCCCAGTCACATTTTCGGGTTCCTAGTCGTTTACAGTCGTTCTCGCAAACCCTGGGTCCATCTCGGAGCCGGCCAACTTTGTTGCGGGTAGCTTATTGGGGTGGCCCCCTGAAATATTTTATGAATCATGTGATTGCTTTGTCGTGAAATCCTCGTTGGGTTTTGATTTGGTTTTTCCGAGGTTGATCGTGTGTGTGTTGTTATTTGTGCACCCCTGCAGGGTAAATCTTTCTGAAAGCCGTGTCCGCGGTTATGGACGACTTGGAGCACAGTTTCTTGATCATAGACAAGCATAACTAAAGTACCGCTTTTAATTTGACTAAATAACTGACTTGTAATTAGTGCAATACTCATGGAATGGTTAATAAAACTGCCAACGGATGGGTTGTTCATCCGCTTTCTCGTTGGTAAGCGAGAAGGAGGATGGATTTGTTACTTTACATTGTTATAACTATTGTTTCTAATTAACGGACATCCGTCTATCATTGGTTAGGCGGATGGTTAGCGAGTATCCTTAGGTTTGTTAGTTATTATCTTTTGCTGCAATTGCGTCACCCCAAGTATATGTCCCCTTTAGAGGCATAAAGACTTGCTGAGTACCCCTAGGGTCTCACACGATAAATTGTTTGATTCAGATGAACAGGTGTATTCGCAAGATGGATACTGGGTGGAGGAGACAGATGATGTTGGCAACGATCACTCGGTGTAGAGATTCCGGGGATGGGGATCCGTGAGATCTGTGGGCGGGATGTGCTTATTTATGTGGCATTTTATGCCGATTTGCTTCTTGTCCGTACTCGGATCTTGTTTCCCGCTTCCGCTTGATACTCTGTTGATTGATGTATGAGGAGCTATCCTACACAATTATCTATATCTAGGATATTTGGATCTTGCCGTATCGCGTTGCAATATTTCCATTTCTTTTAGATGGTATGGCTCTGAGAACAGTTGTAAGGTAGCTTGCATACATGCTCACTTGTGTATGTATTTGATCTCTTCGCCTGTTGCCTACGCCGCTCGCTCTTGCCCCGATGTTCTTGGAAGTGGTTAGGACGGCCAACGGGTCTACACGTGGGTGGCCCCTGGGCCCCCGCTATACTATTTTAACCACTTTTGGTTCATCCAGGCTTGAACTTAGAGCGTAGGGTCCGAGGTTGTTACAATTGGTATCAGAGCCATCCCACCCTTCAGGTTCTCAGCCAAATGGTCGTTGTCAGTCTAGCAAATATTTTGGAAGTTATGTATACTAGGGAAAAACAAAACGTGAGAGTAGGACTGCTTCCATTTTTCTTCTTACCCACCCACCCACCCTTTTCTGGTAAGGAAGTGTAATGTTTTCAATCCTCGTCTAAAAAAATTCAAACTAGGATTCACGTGTTCTGGGTTCGTAGTACCATAGGTTGTGTGTGTGTGTGTAATCCCTTGTCTATCTGTTGCATCCAACTTGTTATCGCTATCTGCCTTTTGGGTATCAACTGTTGGTACTTTCCATACCAATAGGCTTTTGTAAACCGACGCGATCTATCTGATTCGTTGTATACCGACGCGATCTGTCTTACTCTTTGTTATCCGACGCTATCTTGTTAGGGGTGTTTGTTTCCGTAGTTGTTAATCTTTAGGTTCATCTTAAGAAGGAAGAAAGTTAGGATATGTGTTTTACTTATTCATGTGCGGAGTAATGATTTGAGTGCGGGATGGAGTCGCGACCATACCACTACTTTTATCATTCGCTCTTGTATATTGAATTGGTAGAGTTACTAATCTTGATTCGTTAAGTGGTTTTGCACATATAGTGGTATTTTAATGCCAAAATTTGCGAAAAAAATTCTTTGACAACTTTGTGTACCACACTCCTTGTTCAGTCATGTGCGATATGCTTAATATCTTCTAGGTGCTTTGAACTTTGTTGATATTTTAATATCATCTTAGTAATTTGTATCCTTAATCTTGGTTAATTCCATTTTGGTACTATTTTGGATTATTATTATTCTCCATTATGGTACTAACTTGAGTTTGATATCAATCATAGGATGGCACCACCACGCCATTCTGAGGAGGACATACCACCTGAACTGGGGGCTGTGTTGGCAAGTATTGCTAATGCCTTGGGAGCAATGCAACAGAACCAGCAACGCTTGGAAGAAAGTGTCAGGAGGAATGAGTTTGTTCTGCTACCTCCACCTCCCAAGCGAGGAGACATCAAAAGTTTTCTGAAGTTTAACCCGCGCCACTTTGAGGTGTCTGATTAGCCTCTGGATGTTGATGATTGGCTTTGTGAGATGTCAAGGTTGCTGATGACTGCTGATGTACCTGAGAAAGAATGGGTAAAATGTGCCACTCACCTTCTAAAGGGAGACGCAGCTCTGTGGTGGGAGAATTACCTGAAGGCAAACCACTCTGGTTTTCAGCCTACTTGGGAGAGTTCACTAGGGCTTTCAAAGAGCAATATCTGTCAAAAATTGTCATGGGAAGGATGAAGGAAGTGTTTCTCAACCTCAAGAAGAGCAATGACAATGTCAATACCTATATCAGAAACTTCATGAATCTTTCTCGGTATGGTGGTGATGAGATCTCTGATGACAAGGAGAAGCAAAAGAGGTTCTGGCAAGGACTCAATGCATCTATCAAATATGCAATCACTCATGCACGGCCGGGGTCTTTTCTGGAACTCCAACATACAGCTCTACAGGAAGAAGCCAGTAGGCAAGTGTTCGAGGAGTCCAAGAAACACAGTCGTGACGCAGCAAGCTCTTCAGCTATGACAACTCCTTCTAAGCGCTGCGTGTGGGTTCCTAATACCGCGCCGCCGCTCCCGGCTCCACCAAGACCTTCAAGTTACGCAGCAAGTCCACCAAACTCCTTCACCGTGGCTCCTAGGGGCTACAACCACAACTACCCTAGAGCGCCTAGCGGAGTCCCTGGCTACGCTGCTCCACGTCCACCTGGTGCTTGTTACACTTGTGGGAACACTGGGCATCAACACTAGAATTGTCCCATGAACAACAAAGTTGTTCCTACACCACCTCCAAGACATGCAGCAAGTTCTTCTATGGTCCATGCACCTCCACCTCGGGCTCTCAACATCAACACCAAGCCCGGGTCCACTGTTGCTCGTGCCAACTGTGTTAACGTCGCTCAAGCTGAGCATGCACCTGGATTTGTGCTGGGTACGCTTTCTGTTAACTCAGTTTCTGCACGAGTGTTATTCGATACTGGTGCATCGCATTCTTTTGTGTCTCAAAGGTTCCCTCAGCAACAAGGTCTTCCGCTTCAATCCTTGTCCAAGGTTCTTAGGGTGCAATCACCGGGGACAACTATGAAGGCTTCTCAAATAAGCCATGGGAACCAAATTGAAATTGGAAACAAAAAATTTCCGGCACCCCTCATTGTATTGGGCAATTCTGACATTGATGTTATCTTGGGCATGGATTGGTTAACAGCAAATGCAGCTGTGATTGATTGTGCTGAACGCTCAGTTTCTCTGAAAATTCCTGAAGGCCATATAGTCTATTCTCCAAATCTGACTCCTGTAATTCAGCTTTTCTCTTTGGCGGCTCTGAATGATGATGCTATGGATGCTATTCAGAGTGTTCTAGTGGTCCGTGAGTTTCCAGATGTTTTTCCTGAAGAGTTGCCAGGTATGCCTCCTCATCGTGATGTCGAGTTTGTGATTGAGCTTGAACCTGGAACCGCTCCTATCTCTAAGCGGCCTTATAAAATGGGTCCTGCTGAATTGGCTAAACTCAAACATCAGCTTGATGAACAAGAGAAGTTCGGTTTCATTCAGCACAGCACTTCTTCTTGGGGTAGCCCAACCATCTTTGTGAAGAAGCGAGACAAGACTGATAGACTTTGTGTTGACTATCGGGCTCTCAATGCTAAAACCATCAAGAATAAATATCCCCTTCCGCGGATTAATGATCTCTTCGATCAGCTAGCTGGAGTTGTGGTATTCTCTAAGCTTGACTTGAGAAGTGGATATCATCAAATCAAGATCTTCAAGGAAGATGTTCCCAAAACTGCTTTCACCACCCGCTGTGGCTTGTATGAGTACACGGTCATGTCCTTCGGTCTCACCAATGCACCTGCCACCTTCTCGAGGCTTATGAACTCGGTTTTAATGGAGTATCTTGATAAGTTCGTCGTGGTCTATCTGGATGACATTCTAGTCTATTCTAAGTCAAAGGAAGAACATGAAGAACACCTTCGGTGTGTCCTAAACAAGCTTCGTGAGAACTGCATGTATGCAAAGTTCTCCAAGTGTGAATTTTGGCTTCCCGAAGTCACCTATCTTGGTCACGTCATCTCTGCCAAGGGCATTGCGGTTAACCCAGAAATTGTTCGGACAATTGTTGAGTGGCTTCCACCCAAAAATGTCAAAGAAGTCCGGAGTTTCCTTGGTTTGGCTAGTTACTACCGTCGCTTCGTTCAGAACTTCTCGAAGATTGCGAAGCCTCTCACCGATCTCCTCAAGAAAGGAAAGAAATACCTTTGAAACACTCAAATAGAAGCTCACTTCCACACCAGTCTTGATTCCTCCAGATACATCAAAGCCTTTCCAGATATTCTGTGACGCCTCTTTGCAAGGATTGGGTGCGGTCCTTATGCAAGAAAAACAAGTTATTGCTTATGCCTCTCGACAGTTGAAGACACATGAGATCAACTATCCTAGACATGACCTCGAACTCGCAGCAGTTGTCTTTGCTTTGAAAGTATGGAGGCACTACTTGCTGGGCAACCGTTGTGAGATCTTGTCTGATCACAAGAGTCTGAAGTATATCTTCACACACTGATCTCAACCTTCGTTAGAGGAGGTGGATTGAAGCAATTAATGATTTCGATTTGACCATCAACTATACTCCAGGCAAAGCTAATGTCATGGCCGATGCTCTCAGCCGAAAAGCTTATGTCAACAACCTCATGTTGGAAGAACAACAGCCTCTCTTGTGCGACGAATTCCGTCAGCTCAACTTTGGAATTGTGGATCAAGGGTATCTTCTGAACCTTCTGGCAACCCCTCTCTTGGAAGAAAAAGTTCACTCCATTCAACTTGGTGATCCTTACACTAAAAAGATCATCTCCAACATTCAGCTTCTGAAGTATGAGTCCTTCCACGTCGACGACCAAGGCGCTCTATTCTTCGAACACCGGATGTTTGTCCCGAACTACCCGGGTTTGAGAGAGCAAGTTCTGAAGGAGGCGCATGATTCTGTTCTTTCTATCCACCCTGGCAGCACTAAGATGTACATGGACTTGAAAACACAATATTGGTGGCCTGTATTGAAACGATATTGTGCCAAGTATGTCTCCGAGTGTGATGTCTGCCGCAGAGTTAAAGTTGTCCATCAGAAACCTTCCGGTCTTCTACAGCCATTGAAGCCTTCGGAGTGGGAATGGGAGAAAGCGAGATGGATTTCATAACTAGTTTTCCAAGGTTGCAGAAGGGCAACAATGCAATCTTTGTTGTCATCGACAGGCTTTCTAAAGTGGCTCACTTCTTTCCCGTCAAGGAAACAATTTTTGCATCAGTTGGCTGAGCTCTATTATAACATAATTATCTCTCTATATGGGGTTCCTCTTGAGATCAGCTCAGACCGTG
This sequence comes from Avena eriantha, assembly GCA_910589775.1. Taxonomy (NCBI): domain Eukaryota; kingdom Viridiplantae; phylum Streptophyta; class Magnoliopsida; order Poales; family Poaceae; genus Avena; species Avena eriantha. The sequence continues at coordinate 213,264,737 of OU342741.1, forward strand.
GAAGCATCTTCACTTCCAAGTTCTGGGTAAGTTTCCAAAATGCTTTGGGAACAAAGTTGAACTTCAGCACAGCTTACCACCCTCAGTCGCAAGGACAAGTTGAAAGGATCAATTAGATTCTGGAAGACATGCTCCATGCTTGCGTCATCTCTTTCGGCATGAAGTGGGAAGAATGCCTTCCTTATGCTGAATTCTCTTACAACAATAGCTTCCAGAAGAGTCTAAAGATGGCACCATTTGAGGTTCTCTATGGCCGCAAATGCAGAACTCCGATTGGTTGGTCGAGCGCAGGTGCAAGAACATTGTTTGGCCCCGACATTGTAACTCAAGCGGAGGAGAAGGTTCACATCATTCTTGAACACCTGAAGGTTTCTCAAAGTCGCCAGAAGAGAAACTATGACAGAAAGTACATGGACATGGAGTATGTCCCTGGTGATCTCGTTTACCTTCGTGTCACTCCCATGACGGGCACGCACCGGTTTGGTATCAAAGGAAAGCTGGCTCCTAGATACATCGGTCCTTTCAAAGTTCGTGGAAGAAGAGGAGAAGTTTCTTATGCTCTTGAGCTCCCTGAAAAACTCAAAGTCCATGATGTTTTCCATATCTCTCAACTCAAGAAGTGCTTCAAGGATCCCGGCAGGACCGTGGACCATGAGCTCATCAATCTCCAAGAAGACCTGTCTTATCAAGAACACCCCACAAAAATCCTAGAAGTCGCAGATAGAAGGACTCGCAACAAGTCCATCAAGTTCTGCAAGGTGTAGTGGTCGCACCATTCCGTTGATGAAGCCACTTGGGAACGCGAGGATGAGCTCCGTGCCAAGTATCCTACCATCTTCGTGTCTTCTTCTTCTTCCTAGAATCTCGGGGCGAGAATCCTGTTTAGTGGGGGAGAGTTGTAGCATCCCATCTGTCTAACATCTGTAATGCTACATGGTCTAATAATAAAATGCTACTTCCTACATATAATTGTTGCATATTAATTATATCATGCTCATGTCATCATGCCACATTGCATTTTAGCATCATACAAAAACCCTTTTCTTTTGGTTCTTATCTCATATGCACTATTAATTGTATTTTCCTCTTGATATATTGTATTTGGTTCTTGATAAATGCTTGATGCCCAAGTTGAGTTGGGGGCATATCTTTTATCTAACTCCACCACCTTTTCTTGTCACCACCCCATAATTCCACCATTCAACTATATGTGAGCTTTGCATTTTATTGGGTTTACCTCTAGCTCATGTGGGTTGGGATGGATCCACTTCTATTTACACATGCTTCCATATATGCCTCATGTGGTTTTCACATTTTTGATATGTGGAGAGCCACATGGCCACCTTTGCATGCATGTGGTTAGTTTCACTTGCCCTATCTTCCATATGGTTTGTTTTGGGAATAATTGAGCATTGTTTAAATATAATTGTGGCCAAATGATCTTCTAGTGGAACATACACACTAGCATGGCCTATTATATTCATTATTGCTTAAATCCACCCTTGCCATATTTTACCAAGCTTGTAGCTTATGTGGTGATCTTGATTCAAGTATGGATGTGCATGGGGGTAATAGATGCCCATATGTATATGTAGTTGTTTTCACAACTAATGAATGTGGCAAGTATTCTTCATGCATGGCCCATGCAAAGCCCTCACTTGTTCTTCTATTTTGGGTTCTTTTTGAATATTTTTGGGTGGAGTTTGTTTGAACTCAATTGAACAAATGAACCAATTAAATACTTATTTTCCACTTGTCTTCCACCTTTCCCCTCTTTTAGTGGTTTCCTCTTTGTCAAGTCTACATGGGATATATTTTGTTTTCACAAAATATTATCATGTGCATGAGGCATGCAAGATCATTTTTCTTTCTTCCACCTCTCTCTCTTTTGGTCCTATTATTTTCTTCCTTGTCATAGGTTAAACCTTTTGGTTTTCTTAGCTACTCTAAAACCTAGCTCATCCATCTAGTTGTTTTTCCCTCTCTCTTTTCTAGCTAAACCGAGCCCTCTCTCTCTCTACACCTAGAAAAAGCCCTAGCTACCCTCACCTCCCTTTTCCCTTTCACTCTAGACCGAGCCACCCCTACCCTAAACCCTAGCCGAACCACATCCCTTCTTCCTTTGGCTTGAACCAGCAACTACCAGACCCCCCAAGTTACTCCCCTCTGGTCCTTCTCCCCTCTCCACTCGTTGCTACAGGACAAGAGAAAGGAGGGAAGAAAACCTAACCCGATTCCCTCCTCCTCACCTTTTGCAAAAGATACCACCCTCCCCATGTGCTCTCCGCTCCTCCCTCATCTACCCCACCACCTCACCCCACCTCAGATCCTATCCAGGAGGTGCCTAGGTCCCTCTCTCCCTCCCTTATTCTTCCTCTCCTTGCCGCCTCCCATTGCCATGGCCCAAAACCCTAGCTAGCCATACCTCCCTCGAGTTCGTCGAGCTCTGATGGACGTCAAGGCCGCGCAAAGTGAACCAGACGCCCATTTGCTTCCTCTTCGACGCCCTGTAGACGGAGAAGTGACCGGAGCTCGCCGGAGTCTCGCCGTCGCCGCCGTGTCCGTGAGGTGGCCGAAGGAGCGGATCGCCAGCACTGCGACAGTACCCCGCCACCCCTGCTTCCACGGCTTCACGGGCGCACTCTCGTGAGCACCTCCTCCCTCCCAGACAACCTCCTTCCCCCTCTAGTTCGCTGGATCGCCATTGCACTCCGTCGAGCGGCCTCCGTGCGCCGCCGCTGCGCTGTCTGTCGCGTCTGCAGCAGCAGCAGCAGCATCCGACCCGCCTCTGTTCCTCGTCGTGTGCCGCGCGCTGTAGACCTCCTCCGGTGATGCCACCTGAACGAAAGTTGTAGGCCTTGGATCCCTCGGCATCTTTCCTTTTTACGGCATGGCGAAACTCGCCGCCGTTTAGTCGCAGTCGTAGCCGCAACCCAGTCCAAGCTCGCCGTTTCTCCACCGAGGACGTGAAGTTCGTCAGTCCAGCAGCCTGCCACGCTTTTGCAAGAAACCCCCTCCGATTTTCGTCGTGCACCGGCTAGCCCCTCCGCAACTCTTTAGGCCCACCTGCCAGCCCCTGTGCAGTTTTGCAAAAAGGCGCCCGTGCTTTGAGGTTTTCCAACCCGCGCTCCCTCAGATTCCCCACGTGACAGGCCCCCGCTGGCGCACCCGCGTGTTGGTCCGCATGCCCGCGGGTCCCACTTGTCATCCCCCGCGGCTGGCTGATCCCGCGATGAGAAAAGCCCGCGCAGCCCGCTGGGCCCCACCTGTGCAGAGTCAGCGGCTGGCCCACCTGTCAGCGTCAGTGGCTAGCTTCCTTTGCGTACAAAAAAAATCTCCGATCTTTTTCTGTTTAATAAAAATGATTTCAGAAATTGTTAAATATGTTTTAAATTCAGGAATTAATAACTTTTTATTAATAAATCCAAATAATGCAAATGATATATGTTTTTGAATCAGAAAAATGTGAGGATTCCAAATCTGCCACCCAAAATAATGTTTGACTAATTTAAATTTTCGAAATTGTTTAATTGCAATAAAAATGCCTTTTCTTAATTAATTAATAACTTTAATTCTATAACTCCGAATTTGACAAATAATATGTGTAAATCGATCTGCGCGACGAGCCGTTCTGTTTATGCATTCCATGATATGAAATGAAGCATGCATCATGTCATTATTAGAAATCAGAACTGTTTATGACAATAAAACTTGACCAAATAATTAGTAAAATGATTTATTCTTGCCCCCGCACCTCACCCTTGCCACGCTACTTTATTGCCATGTAAATTGTGCATCATTCATCATGGCATGCTTGTTGCTTGTCGCATTTTATTTACATGCTTGTGCACTTTATTTATGTTGGCCCTTGTTTGTTTGGTTCTTCTTTCGAATAGACGCCGAGCAGGGGAAATATCAGAAATCCCAGGAGTACTACCCAGATCCGTCTCTCGCTTCAACTGAGCTGCCAGGCAAGCACTACCACATGCGTGCATACATATAGTACATATTGCTTATATCTTATTCTTGCATCATTGAGTCACGATTGCATTAAATTGGATCCCACGTACTGGATAGCCTTTACTTTTAAACCCCACCGAGCTTGTTCCTCCATCCCATGAGCCATTACTATAGGAGTTGTTTAAGCCATGCGAGTCGTAGAACAGCATGTGTAGGGTATGTGAGATTCTGATGGATAACGAGGTACCTTAACAACTTAACCTGAGTAGTATGGGATAACTAATGAAAGAGGCACCGGTGGGCAATATCTGTGTTTTGGTTTTTATGTCCACTTGTGTCCCGTAGGACCCCTAGTACTTGATTCCTGTTCCTTGACTATTCGCACTATCCACATCCGGGAGGCCTTACAGACCTCCTGAGCCAGAGCTTGATTCATTTCTATTTCTTGGGGCCACAAAGTAGTTTGGGGCTTTATTACTATCATGTACTTATGCCATGCTTTACTGCTTTATTTAAGATTGTGCGTGGAGCACCTGTACTATTTACGAATCACGGCATGATTTCGCGGTATCGACAAGCCCAATCACATTTTCGGTTTCCCAGTTGTTTACGGCCGTTCTCGCAAACCCTGGGACCGTCTCGGAGCCGGCCAACTTCGTTGCGGGTAGCTTATTGGGGTGGCCCCCTAAAATATTTTATGAATCCTGTGATTGCTTTGTCGTGAAAGCCTCGTTGGGTTTTGATTTGGTTTTTCCGAGGTTGATCGTGTGTGTGTTGCTATTTGTGCACCCCTGCAGGGTAAATCTTTCTGAAAGACGTGTCCGCGGTTATGGACGACTTGGAGCACAGTTTATCGATCATAGACAAGCATAACTAATGTACCGCTTTTAATTTGACTAAATAACTGACTAGTAATTAGTGCAATACTCATGGAATGGTTAATAAAACTGCCAACGGATGGGTTGTTCGTCCGCTTTCTCATTGGTAAGCGAGAAGGAGGATAGATCTGTTACTTTACACAGTTATAACTGTTGTTTCTAATTAACGGACATCCGTCTATCATTGGTTAGGCGGATGGTTAGCGAGTATCCTTAGGTTTGTTAGTTATTATCTTTTGTTGTAATTGCGTCACCCCAGGTATATGTCTCCTTTAGAGGCATAAAGACTTGCTGAGTACCCCTAGGGTCTCACACGATAAATTGTTTGATTCAGATGAACAGGTGTATTCGCAAGATGGATACTGGGTGGAGGAGACAGATGATGTTGGCAACGATCACTCGGCGTAGAGATTCCGGGGATGGGGATCCGTGAGATCTGTGGGCGGGATGTGCTTATTTATGTGGCATCTTATGCCGATTTTCTTCTTGTCCGTACTCGGATCTTGTTTCCCGCTTCCGCTTGATACTCTGTTGATTAATGTATGAGGAGCTATCCTACACTATTATCTATATCAAGAATATTTGGATCTTGTCGTATGGCGTTGCAATATTTCCATTTCTTTTAGATGGTATGGCTCTGAGAACTGTTGTAAGGTAGCTTGCATACATGCTCACTTGTGTATGTATTTGATCTCTTCCCTTATTGCCTACGCCGCTCGCTTTTGTCCCGATGTTCTTGGAAGTGGTTAGGACGGCCGACGGGTCTACACGTGGGTGGCCCCTGGGCCCCCGCTATACTATTTTAACCACTTTTGGTTCATCCAGGCTTGAACTTAGAGCATAGGGTCCAAGGTTGTTATAGCTAGGAGGGTCCAATGAGAAGGCAATATCTCAACCGCGACTCCCACAATACACAATAGACAATAGATCTAGACATCGATCTCTCGCACATACGCTAGATCCAATCTGCGTAACACCGCCATCGACGATATTGTAATCCTTTGGATCATCATCAATCAAGAGCAGACAAGCAGGAGTAGGGTCCTCTACGAGGCTTGAACCTAGGTAAACCTTGCGTCCATGTGTGCTTGTTTGCTAGCCATACCAAGATCTCCAGCGCTCCTCTCTTCTCCAAAACCCGAGTCCATAATAATGGGCATTGATGAGTTAAACCCTCGTCAGTAGGCCTTAAGTGCATAAGAGCGACTTGGCGCAGGCTGCTAATGGGCCACACAGTGCTAGACCAACATGGGACTTCTGTAGGCCAAAACGGAATCGAGCCTGAAAGTTCGTGGGCCGCTGATGGCTGCATTTCTAGTCCCATTTTATACAGTGCAGGACAAAACAGTAATGGGCCATCTTCTTATTGGTCTCCCCTGATGGGCTGGCCCAGTTAGTATTTAGCAGGCCTTGGTTGGGCCTGGCTTCTGCCACGGTTTCTATGACCGTTAACGGCGGTAACCGGCCGCTAACGACAGCTGCCACGTGGCAGTTTGCATGACATCAGCAGTCAACGCGACTGGCGAATAGATCTACGACGGAACAAGTTTTCGTGGCTGAAAGGTGCGATCCGCCACGATCGAAAAAACCGTGGTTAATTCATTTGTGACGGGGCTTTTACCATGAAGGTCATCCGTCACAGAAGCCTCTTTGGCCACGAAAAATAGGCCTTCAACCATGAAAATTGTCCGTTGTAAAAGCCAATTTTCTTGTAGTGTTGATTAAGGAGCGGGTTAAGAGGAAGATTCTAGAGATTTTTCTGGATATGTACACCGCCAAAAACCCTCTCCAGTAAGTTTTCCGACTTACTCTTTCTTATTGTTGAATTGATTGTCTATTTGCAACACTGAGATATATCTTTGTCTTTCAGCTTCATGACCTCCCCGAGTCAGAACCAGCTTCATGACCTCCTTAGGGATATCCACCTGAGGAACCAGCTTCTCAGGAGGAGGGAGATCTTGAATTGCTGTCGGAGGCTTTTACCTAGAAACGCAAAACTCTGACGGTTTCCATTGGCATAAAAGAACTACCTGTTGTGAAGAGGTAACTTTCCTCACAAGGTCTTATACTTTATTTCACGATCTTTTCGAAGTGTAACGATCTTTGAACTGTCACTCTTCAGAGCTAAACATCTTGTCAAAGGCAAAGGGAAAGGAAACACGGAAAAGCCCCTGCGCCAGTCAAAACTAGTTTTGACTTCGCCTGCTGCTCCGCCTCCGACTCCTACCCCGATCCCCTCTACAACTCCGGAGGCTACTTCATCTCCCCGTGTTGTAGAAGATTCGGCTCAACACTCCGAGCCAATGATCTTTGACTCGCAGGCCAGTGTCACCATGGGTGATTTGGCAACTGATAAGGGTGAACCCTCAAAGGGTAATGATCCCTCAGTAGAGACTTTTGCGGATAATCTATTGAGCAATCCGGGTATCGCCAAGCTTGGCATTACTCGGAAAACTGCAGAAGAAATCCAGAAGTTGGCTCAACAATGTTTGCAGAGCCAGAATATCACTGCTGAAGAAGAGGCACAAGAAGCCGAGGACATAAAACTCTCCGAGCTTCTTGACCAAGTTCTTCTCCGTGACGACAAGCTAAAGGCCGGTGTGGCTCCGCCACCACCAGTGATCCCTTTGACTCTCGCCGAGAAGGTTTCTTCCTAGGTTAACATGAGTCTCCACAAGCTAACCCACGAACATTATCTAAGTCAGAATTTGACTCTTGTTTTACTTTATTTCATATCATATCCCCTAGCCCCCAAGCATGAAGTTGGATAGGAAATCCGGATTTATGCTTTCATAGGATGCCAAAGAACGAACTAGTATAGCCCCCAAGGCTCAGGCTGATATTTAACTTAGTTAAAATATTAGCTCGAGTCATTAGTAGACTTCTGACTCTGGGTATTATTCTGACTTACAGAAAGTTAATTCTTATAACCAAGAATTGTTGAAGAATATCTACAATAAGCGGAGAGAAATCAGAGCTCTCCATCTAGAAAATGCTCAATTGAATATTTCTAAGGATGAAGCTGAAGGTAATCATTTCAGCCCTCATGCTTGTTGTTTGATTCTTATGACTCATAGCCAAACATTTATAAGACCGATTTCTTGTTTTCACAGAACTAGTCAAACAGTCATGCAAAATTATTGAATAGGCCGATAATTCCAAAACAAGCACATCAGGGTCACACGGTTTACCCAGGTTCAAGCCCTCAGAAGGGACCCTACACCTACTTGTCTGCTCTTCGATTATCGAGGAGTCGAAAGTTACAAGGGGTGCAGACATGCAATCTGGCGGTGTGTAAACTAGTGTTGCGAATATCCTTCTCGATGCTCCCTCCTATACTTTATATAGGGAAGCCAGGTCTCAGGATAATAGGCCGAGTTGGTTATAGATTAGGGTTTTCCCTTTAAATGTCTATCTATTTCTTACCGTGTTCTTCAAGGAGTCGCTTGGGCCTGGGTCACCTGAATCGTTGTTGGGCTTCAATTTTCCTGTGGGCTCCTCCTGGGCCAAACCGTATAGGCTAATCCAGGGTTACCATGGGGCATACCCATGTCACATTGCTTTTCGAGCTATTAATTGTGGCAAGTACTCCTAATAATTTGCTCTTTTGCACACAATTACATGATAAATCTCAAAAGCTATTTGCTTCCAATGCAGCAAACAACATCAGAACAAGGTCTCAGACTCTACTTAATCTAATTGAAAATGACAACCAGGCCAAAAAAAGACAATAATGCAATAGACCAACATAAAAAGGTTTCATACTAATCCTGCACCAGTGGGTCCAGTTGCATTGGCGGCTACAAATAAAAATACACATCCCACAGCCGCCAGTAGCCAATCATGTTACCCAGCAAGAATTGGCAGCTGAACCAGTTTCAAGACCAGGTTCTCAACAACGAACTGGTAATGATCTCCCAATGACCTTTAGTACTGACAGAGACATATACTCCCTTGCAAAGGAGTATGAAACCAAATTTTTTATGTGTTCAGAGACTAGTAGTAGCATGCCATTTTATATGTAAAATATGTATACATTGATATTTTGATGTAACTATTTTTTGTTGCACCACGACGAAGATTAACCAGGGGGCCGACGATGGAAAAAAATCTTGAGCAGATGCTTGAAATAACTAAATCAAGACTTCCGATCACATCTATAGCAGGATTTAAAAGGCCACTGGATTCACATGAATCTTTCTATATAGCATCGATCACAGGCATTTTCATGAGGAATGGTATTCCCATCTTGCCTTCATGGAAACACCACTGAAATACCCCCGAGCATTTTGAAGGTTTATTGAAGAAGTTACATGTAAGTCATCTGTCTCTTCGACATATTCCATTGCTCTATCCCTTGTCTTCTTAGCTTGTTGTTTGTTATATATGCTACTCATTATTGTCTACAGAGATTTTTCATGTTCAGTGATAATAGCGAGGAAGTGAAGGTTGTTCTCAAAAGCATATTATCTTCATTTGTGCACCAGCAGAACCACAAGATAAAGAAGCAACACTTCTATGGAAAATGGTTTAAGGATGTTACAAGAACGTCTCCTGTGGATCACATGACTAACAATCAGTGGGATGATCTTCTCCACCATTGGCTTGACTAAAAGAATGATGTATGCTTTGAGAAGACTGTGACACTAGATCGCATTGTTAATTCCTATGTATGCATGTGTCTTACAAGTCTCATTTAGTAGGACATCGCTCAAAGGAACTATTCTAGTTGTAATAAAGTATGAGTACTAAGTCGTATAGGATCCTGCAGCATAATAGGGCACCTCTACCAATTGGTAAGGACCTGTTGTTTTGTACTAGTATATTTTAAATAAGTATGTAATTGATGTTTTGGAAACTGTATGCATCTTATCTTTTCATCTTCTATTTCCACCATGTGATGCAATTTATTTTCGTTCGTCCAAATGCAGACGAAGTGTAACGAGATCCGAAAAAAGTTGAATCTGCTAGAGATATTCGAGGGATGCCAAATGAATAGATATGGTGTCATTATAAAAAAAGTTGTTGTAAGTCTTATCTGCATTTTTTGACGTTGCACTTGTAGTGATTTGTACATATAAGTTTGATATGCAACCTTGCTTGGACTGCTTCTCAGTTTTTTTCATTTTCCTTCATAATTTGCAACTAAAGTATTTCAGTTATGAATTGTACAAATAGTTGGAATATCATGCACCTCACAGTGTGTACACAGGAAGCCACATTTTTAGTCCTGATAGTTAATGATATCAAAAAAAGATACACGCTAAAATGATCTTTTTACTTAAGTGTATAAGATGCATTATCAACACTGCAAATTATTGTAGTTCATGCACATGTTAAACCTATCTGCATGTTTCTTTGTATTAACTTCACTTCTCTTACACATGTCTATCAACTAAAAACTTTCCATGTTGAATTAGAACAGGAGCTAGCAAATCCTGGGAAAGACTATTCAGTAAAAACACCAAAAGAATGTGAGGATTTATTTTGCAAGGTACTACAACATGGTGCTATATCCAAGAATATGTTATTTAGTAATGTTGGGTTCCCAGCGAGATCATCAAATTCCAAGTTCAAGTTCAAGTCCAAATGCAAGGCCATTTCTTTGCATATTCAAGTTCTAGAGGAACAACTCCAAGATGAAAAATCTTTATCATATTCCCTAAGTGTATACAATGAACATTTCATTGCAAAGTTAGAAGAAATTTTAATTCAGCTAGAGCACTCCATTGAAAATAAGGAGAAAGTCATGAAGATGCTCAGTATTTGTGGTTGAGCACTAACAGCTCAGGTCAGTCCCTTTGTCGTGAAATGAAACCTGATGCTGAAAGTATTTTGTTGGTGCACTAGTCTGCACTTGTTATGAACTTGGGTCGTTTTCTTGTTGCAACATGTCTATAATTTTTATGGTACCTTATAATGTACTACGTCTGTTTCAAAATATAACCCTTTTTAGCAAAGCTATTTTAGCATGCTAAAAAGCCTTATATCAATTTTTTAGCGGAGGTACTATTGGTGAATAGAATGAACCAATATGGAAGTAGTATGATACAGTAAATTATGTTATAAGTGTTGTTGTCCTGGATCATTGATTGTAAGGTTCAGGTTCTCAAAACAATGCCTTAGCCCTTCGTTGCACACCATGTTCGTACGCATCATGTGATAAATGGAACTACATTTTTGTATCAGAGCTCAAAATTTTGTTTTGCGTCTGAATGGATTCATGAACAGATAGACTACATCCCGCAAAAAAGACCTTATAAAATTTTTATGTTTTATTACTTGCAGTAGTCACATTCAAAATCATAGTCGAGCGGCAAATCCTCCCACCGCCCCCTATAATATTTTTGAATCCGAGATCATGGTATCCAATTTTCTACCCCTTCGTAGAGAAAAAGGCTACTTTGGGCAAGGTCCTAGATGATCAGTTGAAGTGACCAGGCCTTGGATTCATGAACAGATGGAATTACAGTCTACGAGTATTACTTGGAATGTCACCAAATTCAAATTTTGAATTGAGAGGAAAAATCTCCCACCTACACTAAAATATTTGGGCCCCATGTTTAATCTTTCAAATCCTGCGAAATTCTGTTTGACCCATTGTACTGATGACCAATTACAATTGTGAAATTTCTAAGTTGGATGGTGGGGTTCGCTCATAATTTTTCTTACTAGTACTATAGCCAAATTCAAAATCTTAATTGAGGGTCAAAACATGCAGCCCAAACAAAAAATAATTGTAATGGGGTGTCAACATTATTTTTTCTATGCGAATATGGTTGTTATTGATGATCAGTTGATGTGACCATTTTGTTTATTCCTAAACAGAGGGAGTACCATTTTTTCTCCCAATTATTACTTGTGCGCTAGCCAAATTCAAAATCTAAGTTGAGCGGCAAAATTTACCAATGTTCTGCGCAATTATGTAATGGATGATCAGTTGATGTGACTCTCGGCCTTAAATTCCTGGCCAAATAGCGTACTAGTCTACAACTATATTATTCTATTATTACTTGGCCGCTAGCAAAATTCAAAATCATAAAATCAAGCACAAAAATCCCCACCGACTCATATGCATTTCGTGCCCCTCCATTTCAAACATTTTGAGGCAAAATCTCCCACTGATGGAGTACCATTTTTCTAGTATTACTCGGACTCTGGCCAAATTCAAAATCTCAATCGAGCGGCAAAACCATCGACCGACCTTGAAGCATTTCCCACCCCGACGTTTCAAAAAATTCAAGGCAAAATCTCCCGTCGGGGGAGTACAATTTTTCTATCATTATTAGATGGACGGTTGCCAAATTCAAAATCTCTATCGAGTGGCAAAATCACACACCAACCTTGAAGCATTTCCCTCCCCTCCATTTCAAAAACTTTTGACTTTGAAATTCCCATTCTACCCATTGTTCAGATGCCCTATGGGAAAGCTAAAGTTGGTAGCTTGGTGGCACGATCATAATTATTTTTCTGTTCACCTCCATAGTCTTGATTCATGCAGTTTTTCCTGCTAGCCCTCCACAAAATCCCAGGCTCCTCTCCCATGCCCTCACCTCCATGACCACCACACGCACCAGCTAGCGACAATTCCACGGCGGTTGGAGCTGCTTGAGTTGCGGTCTCGTGCACCACCCTGCAGTTGCTTCACCGATGCCCACCCCACCGGATCTAGTTCACCAGGTCTCTCTGCCACTCCACCGGAGCTATGGTCTCTCTTACCATGCCGATGGCGTCGTTGACCGCCTAAGCTCTGCTTCTCCATCGCCAAAAGCTGCCCAACCTTACTGGAGCCACTTCACCGGTGTCCACCGGACGAGATCTAGTTTAACCGATTCCATGTCCACCGCTCCAGAGCACGGGCGTCACCGTTCACTACACTGGATCTACCTCAACTATGCTCTTGTCCACCATGGTCAAGCTGGCATCGACTGCCCAAGATCTGCTTCCCTGACACTCATAGCCACTGCAACCGCAGCACCCTCGGTGACCTGGACGTGACCCGCACTGTACCGACGATGCTTAGACGCCTCTCCGACAAAGGTAACCAAATATCCAACCCATTTTCATTTTGTCAGCAGTATAGCATGGTCAAGCCTATCTCAGTGAACTGCATTTTTGTAATTCTACTAGTACATACAAGTCACTGGGCACGCCTGTTCTTCATGCTACTACATACAAGGTCATTAGACATGTTGGTTTGCATTCGCTACTCTACAAATTTCAAGTCATGCACATGTTTGTTATTTTGTCATGCACATGTTCTTAGCTACTCCGTACAATAGTAATTTCTTACTATTGCGTAGTCCTTGCGAAATGTAAACTCAGTGGAAAATATTAGTGTGGATTCCTTGCTCTATGGTTACTGAATCTATCTGGTTATTCCTGACTTAAGTTCCTGCTATTATTTCCCCCTGGCATCGTTCTTCTATCCTGTAGTACACGTTCAAACTCTTCATAGTAGGTCGATTATAATTTTGTTGTTGCCATGTGGTTCTTCAAAAGTTATAGCACTGACTATTTTCTTTTTCTTTGCGTAGAGATCAAAAAGGGAACACTAGACATGTTGGTTTACACAGCCTCTTCTATGGGTTCACTAGCAATGCCATTATATATTATGTATCTGGTGCTAGTTCATCCTAAGCAATGACATAACTATTATTTACTGTATAGTTCATTCATGTTTTCCGTTCCTACTCGACAAGTTCTAGTATGATGCGTTTATAATTTCTATCTATTTCGTTCTTAGCTATGATAGTAACTGCATGCCATTGCCTATCTCACCGTGAATTCCAAGTCACCCAACGTCTCTTGCATTCTAGGAGATACCGCTGCTTCCATATATATTTTCTGAAATGACCTGGCTAGTCTATATTTGCTGAAATTCTAAGAAACACTTTGATTGATTGCTCATTTCATTGTAGGCACACTTGTCTAATGCTGATTTATCCTGTTTGACAGGTTCATAAGTGATGCCATTATATCTCATATCTGGTTCTGGTTCGTCCTAACAAACGACATAACTATCCTCTACTATATAGTTCATTCGTGGTTTGCATTCCTGCTCTACAAGTTCTCGTATGATGCGGTTATAATTTCAATCTGGGTTCATTCGTAGCAACGACAGTAACTGCATGCCATTGTGTAGCTCATCGCAAATTCTGAGTCACCCAACGTCTCTTGCATTCTAGAGTATACAACTGCTTCCATATATATTTGTTGAAATGACCTGGCTAGTTTATATTTGCTGAAATTCTAAGCCATCCACACATATTTTTTGATTGCTCGTTTCATGGTAGACACACTTGTTTAATGCGTGCTTGCTTGTAATGTTTGGTTGATGTGTTGCTCAATAATTGAACCAACCACCAGTAGTAAACTCTAGTTCATAACTCTTGTCAAATAAGTAGTTTGTCTTGTTTGATGATTTAACTTGTTATTACTTAGTTTCAGACTACAATTATTGCTATCACCACCGAAGAGGGGGATGTAAGATCATGTATCCTCCAATGTAGTTGTCACATTCAAAGGGAGATGTCGGTGATAGATTGAGAAAGCAAACTGAGGACTCTACTATCAACTCGATTGTCAACTGAAATGCCGAATTTTCTTTCCCTTGAGTTGATAATATGTAATAATTTTAAGAAGGTTGCAGCTGTTATCATATCTAGATTACTCGCATAGGCCATGTAAGCATTTAGTTGACGTCGTCCACACATAGTGGTAGGCGGTACCATAACTACACCAGTCAGGACGATTAGGGAACATTATCAGGCTTTGTTATTGGCCCATCTTTTATTGGGCCAACGATGAATAGTAAAAGATGCTCACTAATTATACACCTTTTATGATATTGGCATGGGCTTCAGAAAGGATGAAACTGCAGAAGTTCGTAAACGTAATGGGCCTACCCACAAGTTTGAAATAGTAACAGTAATAGGCTAGAACACTAACAGACCATAACACTAACTGGCCAGAACACTAGCATGCCAGCATAGTAACAGACGAGAACAGTAAGGGCCAAAACAGTAACAGGCCTGAACAGTAACATGCCAGAACAGGAATAGTCCACAATAGTGTAAGGCCACAAAAGTAACAGGCCACAATAGTAGTAGGCCAGAATAATAAATAGGCCAAAGTAGTAATAGGACAGAATAGTAACAGGCCACAACAGTAAAGGGCCACAATAGTAAAATACCAGAACAATAAAGGCCCAGAACAGTAACAGACCAAAACAAATACCAGACAAGAATAGTAACAAGCCAACAAAATTACCAGGCCAGAACAGTACCAGACCAGAATAGTTGTAGGCCACCAATGGGCCTGAATAGTTGACGGTCAGAATAGTAAAAGTCTAGAACAGTAACGGACCTTCTTAAAGAAGGGTCGTTAGTAGGCGGCCCATGACGGGCTATGAAAATAGTGACGGGCTGACCATAGCCCTTAACAGTATCGGACCGACTTGACGTAGGCTACTAATGGGATGCACAGTATTAGACCATCGTGGGCCTTATGTAAGCCAAAACAGTATTGGGCCCGAAGGTTCATGAGCCACAGCTGGTTGCATTAGTGGCCCCATTATAAACAGTGCAGGATCAAACAGTAAAGGGCTATAATCTTATTCGACTCTCCTCATGGGTCAGCCCACTAAATAATTAGCAGGCCTTGGCTGGGATAAGCTTCTACCATGGTTTCTGTGACTGTTGATGGTTGTAACCGGCCATTAATGATGGCTGCCACGTGGCAGTTTGCATGATGTCAGCAGTCAACGTGACTGGCAAATAGATCTACAACGGAATAAGTTTCTATGGTTGAAGGGTATGATCACCACGGTGAGAAAAAATCCATGGTTGATTCATTTGTGACGGAGCTTTTACCACAGAGGCCATCCGTCGCAGAAGACTTTTTAGCCACGAAAATCATTCGTTGTAAAAGCCAACTTTTCTTGTAGTGCACCTTGATACACATGAGAACACACACTCAAGTGGATGTGGTGATGCAACTTCTAGCACACTGGTGCATCATCCATGTGGCAGTTTCATTCCATGGGATTTTTAGGACTTCTAACCATGGTTTGACACATGGAGTCCACTAGAGTCATTGCATGTTTTTTCAAAACCATCTTGATGCACTAGAGTCATTGCATGTGTTCTTTTGAAAATGATCTTGATCCACATGAACACACACACTCAAGTGGATGTGGTGATGCAACTTCTGTAACACTGGTGCATCATTCCATGCGGTAGTTGCATTCTAGGGTATTTTTGGGCTTTCTGACCATGGTTTGACACATGGAATCCACTAGAGTCATTGCATGTGTATTTGAATTGCAGATAATTTGATGTAGGCCAATATCTATTCCATTGTATAAAACAGACATTTTCCATTTTTTTTAATACGTTTCTATTTTCTATTTGAATCCATTAGTCTGTTTTGCCCTAGGTTTTTTATACTACTCAGTTTTGCCCTCTCTCATAGTCAAAAACTCTCACAAAATCCCAAATGTGTGCTCACTTTGCCTGCTATGCCCTGATTGGTTGACATAATTTACATGCGGATCATTCGTGCCTACCGTCGATCCTCTCTGATCCAACGTGGATAGTTGCACGTGTTGTGCCCTTCACACTACATCGTGAGAACACACAGAAGTCCATTTACCATCTGGCCCCCTATTTTATTCGTTGGGTTTTTTAGGGGAGGGTCTCTCTCAGTGACACTTCTACAAGAAGGAACACTGGGCCGTACATTAAATAATTCATCGAATGGTCATGTCACATTTAATCTCATCTGAAAAGCCTACTAATCCACAACACTTGCACATGGCAACAGGTCATCCACGGGCGCTGTAATTTATATTCACTGGATTTTAGTAAGGGTTATCCCATTTTTATGCAGCACGCCTGCAATGTCACTTCCAACAGGCCCCCACCTCACGAACCTTCCACGCGTCAGCCGGAGGCTAGAGAGCTGCCTACCGGGGCCCCAACTAAGCCTCAAGGAGGAAGGCCCCTTGAGGATACCTATATGTCCTCGCATTTAAAACCAAATCGTCTTCATCGTGTCCTTCGCACTCATCCACTCCTCCCTCTGCTCGATCTAGCAAAACCACACAATCCTCACCATACAAACACCAAACTTCTCCATTCCGACGCCATGAAGCCAGTGCGTGGAGGTGAGTCTACGGGCATCACCGTCGGATTGGTTGCTCCTACTACGTGCGATTAGGTGCATCATGCCCCAGATCTGGAGGAGCAGCATGCAGCCCAGGGCGAGGAGGATTTCCAATTTGACCCCTATGGATACAATGTGCTCTCTAGTGCAGACGACTTCAGAGCCCCCGATGAGGGCGAGGAGTTCGACAAACACGCTCCGCCCTTGTACCCGGAGGTACATCTATTTCTCCATGTTTCATATTTTCTGCTCGGGTTGTAGGTGTACCTTTTAATCTGTCCATGTACTACTTAATATGTTCATGTACTCCTTAATCAAGTCTTAATTATTAGATGCACCATACAAACTGGTGCATGCATAGATTTAGTTTGTTCTGAATGAATCCACATTCTATATTTATTAAGTTATCAAGAACACAAACAATCTTAATTTAGGGGTGAGCTGGGGAGACATGCGTCATGAAATGTTGAACCTATATAAATATGTTATTATTCTCAAAGTAACATGGAATGGTTATTTGAATATCTATTCATTATTTTGCTCATTTCTGTTTGCACTTTAAGCATTATAGGTAGATTCTAGTGATGTGGACTCTGACAAGGAAGACATGGACAACAAGAGCCGCCATGTCATGAAGAAGCTCAAGAGTGGAAAAATCCTGTTCCGCACTCGACTTGGGGAGCTCATGTGCCCTTTCTATAAGAATGGAGTCAACCCAATGATTGACAGGTTGATTCTGCATGCGGTTGGCATAGGTAAAAGCCCGGCGAGTAAACACAAGTCAGTAACCAAGGCTAAGCACATTGCATATGGAAAATTCCAGAGGGAGTATGTCAAGACTGGCCTGGTGTCCCCTTACCTATGGATCGTGGCCGGGATCGGCATTTTCTAGTCGGTGAACCCATGACTGCGCTGCCCGGCCCCTAATAATGTTTAGTTCTCTTGTCATTGCTAGAACCTAAAACTATGTGGTGTTCTAAAACCTGATGCTATGCTACCGACATGTGTGTTTCAATGTTGCTTGATCATGCTTGCTTACACCAATGGTGAACCTAGAAACTTTTAGAAGCCTAAATGAGTTTAGGTGCCTGGGGTGTAGGGATGCTAGCTCTGTCTATGCTTACATGTCCCTTAAATTCATTAGGAATAATGATCAAAAATAGTTGAGCACTACCTTTTGTTCCGTCACGTTACATCGTGTCAACACTGCGCACTCGTTGTAGAGCAGCAACGGGACGATGGTCTCCGTGACCAGTCTCCGCCATGACATCGCCATGTCGCACACCCATCCCATCGCCTACCGGGCAGGACCGCCTAATTTAAGCGCTAGGACTGGAAACCCACGGCGCGCGCCCGGTCAAACGTGCTTCCGAGTGGGTATGACCGGAATAATGGTAAATGCAATTTACGGTGCCTAGTTAACCTCCCCCCTTTTACTAAGAGCCTCCCATCCCGCACCACAGTACTATGCAAAAATTCCCAACTCCTCCTACCGCCACCGTAAGAACCATCGACGCCGCCGCCTCCTCAGCCACCGCAAGAACGATCGATGTTGCTGTAGCCACCACTGCGCGATACCACCACAATATATCTCACCACCACCATGCCCAATCCCACTCAGCACCACTGACGCTAGGCCACCACCGCCACAGTAGTTGCTGACATGGATGCAGAGTACGACATGTTCGGTGACGGGAGTTGTTGGGAATGCAGCATAGAAAACAAATATTTTCCTATGATTTGAACAACTAAGCACCAAGATATATCTACCTAGATACAATCAACAGGTGGATATACATCCATAGAGATCTTACCCTTGAAGACCAAAAAACTTTGTTAACAAAATCCAATTTCATGGATGATGTAGTCGTTCACTTGCCGATCTCAATATCGTGATGAAGTCTAGCACCGCAAAGCAGCAGTGCATCCGTGATCGCACACACGTCCGATACCTCAACCACCTCCGAGTCCTCACTCCAGCAAAGTAGCGGAAGTAGTAGATCATTTCCAGAGAATGTCACCGATAACATGTACTTCGGTAATCTAAAGCCGTGAGGGATATTTGCTAGAGGGGGAGAGAGAACCTTCACGAGTAGGTGTGTAGTGAGAGGAGGAGGAGATGGCCTTTTATAGCGGGAGGGGGTAGCCCCATGCCATGGCTGGCAGCCAAAGTGGGTGCCCCCACCTCTCCCTCATTCATGTGGTGGATGCTCCACTCACATAAATCCATCTCCACTCACATGCATTAATTTTCCACCAAAATTAATAACATATCTCATTTAATAAAACTAGTTTATTTATTTTATTCAGAATTTTGTTAATTACTTTAATTGAAAAACATTCACATAAAACCCTTGCAACATTTTGATATCACATGCAAAACCAATTTCAGCAATTTGGCCCAAAACAATTCCAGTGTCCATCGAAATAATCCCAATGTTTTCAAATCCTTTCTCTGGTATTATATCTACTCCATTTGGTGTTAGTGTCCCTTAAGTGTGTCACCCTATGGTTTGTGAATAATGCATACATGATCGAGACCCTCTCAGATCAATAATCAGTAGCGGGACCTGGACATCCGTACTGACTCCCACACATTCAACGATGACTCTAGTGATCGTGAGAACCTTTAACATTGTAACTAAATCCCTTTGTCTTGCGATATATTACATGTTCAATATTCGATCATCAGTATCCCCATACCTAGTTTACTCTCATTACCGACAAGTACTCTTTTCTTGTTCCCGTGATATAACATTCTAGTGATCTTATCACTTGCTTGCAAGCTATGTCAATGTGATATCATCGAGAGGGCCCAGAGTATATCTCCCTGTCATCAGGATGGACAAATCCCACTCTTGATCCATGAGCCTCAACATTACACTTTTAGTGTACCCAAACCCACCTTTATAGTCACCCTGTTACGGTGTGATGTTTGATGTTATCAAAGTACTCTTCCGGTTAACATGATCTCATGGTCTAAGGATTAAAGTTACTTCGCATGATGTTATAGCAATGTAACATAATGACTTTCATTGTATTACTATACTTCGGATGAATGTTCATCACATCATTCCACCAATGTTGTGACCTCGTTATTAACAACATCCAATGTCCATGATCAGGAAACCTTG
Organism: Avena eriantha; assembly: GCA_910589775.1. Taxonomy (NCBI): domain Eukaryota; kingdom Viridiplantae; phylum Streptophyta; class Magnoliopsida; order Poales; family Poaceae; genus Avena; species Avena eriantha. Next base: position 213,284,877 of record OU342741.1, read on the forward strand.
ATCATCTTGTTAATCAACGAGCTAATTTATATGAGAGGCATAACTAGGAACTCTTTATTTTTTATTAAACACACATGTATTAACGTTTCCAATTAACACAATTATAGCATGAGAAATAAACATTTATCATCAACATGGAATAAGATAATAACCACTTTATTATTGCCTCTCGGGCATATTCCCTTCAGGAGCGAGTTCATCGACGAGTACACCTTCATTCCCCATGGCACCACCGAGATGACGGTCGTCTACACCAGTGCGTCAGTGGGTGGCCAAGTTCATCGCAATGTACGATCGATGGCTACATTAGCCAATGGACAAGTACAAGGTCGTCGGCCTAGACCTGGAGTATACCGGCGATAGGAAGAGGGTGGCGCTTTTGCAGCTATCCATGTGCAACCACTACCTCTTGTACCATGTATGCAGGGCCAAATGGGTATGCCCGGAGCTTTGCGAGTTCCTACGAAGGAGGGAGATCTACTTTGCCAGCGTCAACATCACGAATGACACTCTGAAGTAAGAGCGAAATCTCCTAGTTCATTTCATCAATCACATTGATCTCCATTGTGTGTGGAGGTACCCGGGCGACGATATGGGGAAAGCCAGAATGGCTAGACTCGCTTCCGACATCATCGACCGTGAGTATGATGACATGAAGGTCGAGTTCTCGAAGCACCTGCACGATCGATGGGAGTGGTGGTACCTGGATTCCGATGCAATCTATTATGCAGCCAGGGACGCGTATGTTTTCTACAAGATGCTCAACAAGATCTGGCGGATGAGTGAGTGTGGTGTTTACTACGACCAGTTTCGCATTCTGTTCCTAGTTTATCTCGCCTATATTTTGTAAGTCATAATGGAGCTCGTCTGATCCATGTGCTACCGTATTAACCAGTATGAATTACAATTGCCCTTTTTGTATGCTCAACATTTGTACTTAGAAATTGTGTTTGTGCCCTTTGCATGTGGCAGAATCAAAAATTGCCATGCATGGCCTGGGTTTATTACTGAATATAGCTACCTGATATTGTGGTGGGATCCACAAGATTTGATGTTGTTGTCCACAAACAGGCACAATCTAAGGACACATTCATAAAATAAGATGCTATCCAACTGGGCTCATTGTGCATGGCTGTAGTGGCACAGACATAATTTCTGTTATAACAAAGGACACAGTCATAAAAAACCTCAGATTATATTTCATAAAGGTAATACACAAAAGTTCGGAAGTGTTCATAGATAGCTATCTCACATAGTACTTATGAAAGAACATGTTTTCATAAACAGAATAATCCCCATACAAACACAACAATCATGCACTAACATACTATGTCCTATGGAGACCCTAGCCTATTGGAATGATTGGCGGAGAACACAATTGATCCCTGGTTGGGTTCGGGCACTTGAACTAGCTTGTAGATTCCTCTCCATTCTCGCAACTGGGGCAGACCACTTGCCTTGGTGGTGGTGGTAGTCCAAGGTGGCGTTTCCTGGAACAAAACAATTCGATCTGGCGGTACAACTCGTGGCTGATACCTGTCAATTGTAGTGTACTTAGGGTTAGGATCGGAAAGTGGCTTGTCTTCCCAGAAATCGTGCCCTAAACACCTCCACCCGCATTCTGGGAATTTTTCCTTCATGTTAGCGTACCACGGGTCGATGAGTTTGGCTGCAAGATCAGCCATCCCAGCCCTGCCGAACTTCCCTAGGATCTAGTAAATATCGTCCATGTCTTCTCTATACTCTTTTGGGATATCAATTCTAACAGTCGGGCTGGTAAGGAGGCGAGTGTCACCACCGGTGTCAACAGTAGTAAATGTTATATGCTTGTTGACAAGAAAGTCATGAAAGAGTGACCTATTCCTTATGCCCCACCTACAGGAAAATGAATTCAGACAAATAATGTAGCAAGAACTTTTGCAAATAGACAGTTCGGGAACAAAAGAACAGTGACATGCACCTGATCCCCTCACCCCTCTCCTCGCAATAAGGCTGGTATACGAGGACATGCCCCATCATGGAGAGTTGCACCACGGTGATCCTGCGATGATCACGGTTGTACTCAAGGTTGAGACGGACGAACTTGCGGTCTTCGAATCGTAACCAATTCTCGTACATGGCCAGAGTGTGATCCAATGTCGCAAGGGTCAGTGGTGTAGACGACATTGATCTTCTTCCCACCATGGACTTCTATGTGGAATTTCGTAGTCGCTATCATGCTATCATTTTAGACATCACGCCGATTGATGACTACAGGCAAGAGGGAACGGAGATGGAGGATGAGGGTGGTGTTGTGGCGGAGGAAATGGATGAGGCCATGGAAGAGGAACATGATGAGGCCGTGACGGAGGAAATAAGACAGGGAAGTGAAACTACTTATTGCAAGATTGCAACCGCCCTTCCTGAAATGTGGAATGGTGCATGACCATTTGTAGTAGGGTGGAGGTGGAGGAAAACGGATGTTTTACATGGTGACGCTAGTGCTGCCTGAAATTGGTTCTATGCCACTTGCATGAGTGGAATCAAGGTCTGCCATTAGTCACGTTTTAATGTGCCGACCTTCACGCGCTGATAGGTGGGACCCTACATTTTTCTATTATGATTATTTTTTCCACTGCCTCTACACGGTTCACATGCCCAACCTCACTTATTACAGCACCCCTTCTTTGTCTTTGATCGGCAGCGGTGGTTCCTTACTCCCAACTCGAACAACTGATCCCCTCCCTTAATCAATCCCCTCCTGAATCCATCCGCCTTCAGATCCCGCCGCCTCCATTAATCTACCAGATTCCAAACTCCATGTGCCGCTATGGGTAAGCATTGGGGTAGCAGCAGGCTGAAGCGCAAGGCAGACGATGATGATGCAGATGGCCATGTTGTTCAACCACCGCGAGGAATGGGGATGGACGAACCTCTGCTCTATGAACATGGAGAAGATCTCCGCGGGGATGGACATCATCTCCGTCAGTCGCATCGCTCGCTGTGTTCCTACCTACCACGTCCCGATGTGGGACATCTCCAACATTCCGGTCGGCATGCCAAGCATTATTTATCTTGATTATAGCTGATGGTCAAACGACTATGACTGCTACGTAAGTTCTAGTCTCTTGCTTATTTCTTCATTCATATCGTTGATTCATATGTGATGAACATTCATTGAAAGCCTATGTTCCTTCCATCGAACGTGTTGTGTGCATGCGCATTTTGAACAAATTGAACCAGTTAAGACTATTATGTAAAGGAGAAGCTTTGCTTGTACTAGATATTTTGGTATTTTCGTAGTGACACAGTCATAATTTAGGAGATAGCTGAGGAGACGGTCGTGATAAATACTATGATCTAGGTGTGAATTTGGATTTGTAATGGAATGTATGCTAAGAATATGCATGCCTAGAAATTTGACCGTGTTTTGAAAACAATGAAAGAGACTATGACTCACCATTTTTTGAAATGTGGGCTATATTTCGCAATTAACTTCACACCTTGCGTAAATATGTTTAGTGGACCCACCACCAGGCAGTCAATGTATCGAGAGTAAGTGAGAGTTTGGAAAGATTCAACTTCTTGCTTAGAATATGCATGCCTAGAAATTTGACCGCATTTTGAAAACAACCAAAGAGACTATGACTCACCGTGTTTTGAAATTTTGACTGTGTTTCAAAATTAACTTCACACCTTGTGATAAACTATTTAGTGGACCCACTAGGCAGTCAATGTATCGAGAACGAGTGAGAGTTGTTTGGCAAGATTAAACTTCTTGCTAAGAATATGCATGCCTAGAAATTTGACCGTGTTTTGAAATCAACCAAAGAGACTATGACTCACCATGTTTTGAAATTTTGGATGTGTTTTGAAATTAACTTCATGACTTGCAATAATCTGTTCAATTGACCCACCACTAGGAAGTCAATGTATCGAGACGAGTGAGAGTTTGGAAAGATTCAACTTCTTGCTAATAATATGCATGCCTAGAAATTTTACCGTGTTTTGCAAACAACCAAAGAGACTATGACTCACCTTGTTTTGAAATTTTCGTTGTGTTTCGAAATTAACTTCACACCTTGCGATAATCTATTCAGCGGACCCACCAGGTACTCAATCTATCGAAAACAAGTGAAAGTTGTTTGGCAAGATTAAACTTCTTGCTAAGAATATGCATGCCTCGAAATTTGACCATGTTTTGAAAACAATCAAAGAGTCTATTACTCACCGTGATTTGAAATTTTGCATGTGTTTCGAAATTAACTTCACACCTTGCGAAAATATGTTCAGTGAACCCACCACCAGGAAGTCAATGTATCGAGACGAGTGAGAGTTTGGAAATATTCAACTTCGTGCTAAGAATATGCATGCCTAGAAATTTGAATGTTTTTTCAAAACAATCAAAGAGGCAATGACTCACCGTGTTTTGAAATTTTAGCTGTATTTCAAAATTAACTTCACACCTTGCGAAAATCTGTTTAGTGGACCCACTACCAGGCAGTCAATGTATCAAGAACGAGTGAGAGTTTGGAATGATCCAACATCTTGCTAAGAATATGCATGCCTAGAAATTTGACAGTGTTTTGAAAATAATCAAAGAGACTATGACTCAATGTGTTTTGAAATTTTGCCCGTGTTTCAAAATTAACTTGACACTTTGCGAAAATCTGTTCAGTGGACCCACCACCAGGAAGTCAATGTTTCGAGACGAGTGAGAGTTTGGAACGATTCCACTTCTTGCTAAGTATATGCATGCCTAGAAATTTGACCGTGTTTTGAAAACAATCAAAGAGGCTATGACTCACCATGTTTTGAAATTTTGGATGAGTTTCAAAATTAACTGAACACCTTGCGAAAATTTGTTCCATGGACACACCACCAGGCAGTCAATATATCGAGAATGAGTGAGAGTTTGGAAAGATTCAACTTCTTGCTAAGAATATGCATGCCTAGAAATTTGACCGTGTTTTGAAAATAATAAAATAGACTATATCTCACCGTGTTTTGAAATTTTGCACGTCTTTCAAAATTAACTTCACAACTTGCAAAAAACTGTTCAGTGGACCCACCACCAGAAAGTCAATGTATTGAGACGAGTGAGAGTTTAGAAAGATTCAACTTCTTGCTAAGTATTTGCATGCCTAGACATTTGACCGTGTTTTGAAAACTACCAAAGAGACTATGACTCACCATGTTTTAAAATTTTGACTATGTTTCGAAATTAACTTCACACCTTGCGATAATATGTTCAGTGGACCCACTAGGCAGTCAATGTATCGCGAACAAGTGAGAGTTGTTTTGTAAGATTAAAAGTCTTACTAAGAATATGCATGCCTAGAAATTTGACCATGTTTTGAAAACAATCAAAGAGACTATGACTCACCATGTTTTGAAATTTTGGCTATGTTTGGAAATTAACTTCACACCTTGCAAAAATATGTTTAGTGGACCCACCACTAGGAAGTCAATGTATCTAGAACAAGTGAGAGTTTGGAGAGATTCGACTTCTTGCTAAGAATATGCATGCCTAGAAATTTGAACGTCTTTTGAAAACAATCCAAGAGACTATGACTCATCGTGTTTTGAAATTTTGCCTATATTTCGAAATTAACTTCACACCTTGCTCAAATCTGTTCAGTGGACCCACCACCAGGAAGTCAATGTATCGAGTGGAGTGAGAGTTTGGAAAGATTCAACTTCTTGCTAATAATATGCATTCCTAGAAATGTTACCGTGTTTTGAAAACAACCAAAGAGACTATGACTCACCCTGTTTTGAAATTTTGGCTGTGTTTCAAAATTAACTTCATACCTTGTGATAATCTTTTCAGTGGACCCACCAGGCAGTCAATGTATCGAGAACAAGTGAGAGTTGTTTGGCAAGATTAAACTTCTTGCTAAGAATATGCATGCCTCGAAATTTGACCGTGTTTTGAAAAAAATCAACGACACTATCACTCACCGTGTTTTGAAATTTTGCCTGTGTTTCTAAATTAACTTCACACCTTGCGAAAATTTATTCACTGGAACCACCACCAGGAAGTCAATGTATCAAGACGAGTGAGGGTTCGGAAAGATACAACTTCGTGCTAAGAATTTGCATGCCTAGAAATTTGACCATGTTTTGAAAACAATAAAAGAGACTATAACTCACCGTTTTTTGCAATTTTGGCATTATTTTGAAATTTACTTCACACCTTGTGATAATCTGTTTAGTGGACCCACCACCAGGCAGTCAATGTATCGAGAACGAGTGAGAGTTTGGAAAGATTCAACTTCTTGCTAAGAATATGCATGTGTAGAAATTTGACCGTGTTTTGAAAACAATCGAAGGTACCATGACTCATCATGTTTTGAAATTTTGCCTGTGTTTCAAAATTAAGTTCACACCTTGCGAAAATTTGTTCAGTGGACCCACCAGGAAAGTAATGTATCGAGAACGAGTGAGAGTTTGGCAAGATTAAAATTCTTACTAAGAATGTGCATGCCTAGAAATTTGACCGTGTTTTGAAAACAATCAAAGAGACTATGGCTCACCATGTTTTGAAATTTTGGCTGTGTTTCGAAATTAACTTCACACCTTGCAAAAATATGTTCAGTGGACCCACCACCAGGCAGTCAATGTATCGAGAACGAGTGAGAGTTTTGAAAGATTCAACTTCTTGCTAAGAATATGCATGCCTAGAAATTTGATCGTGTTTTGAAAACAATCGAAGAGACTATGACTCACCATGTTTTGAAATTTCGCATGTGTTTTGAAACTAACTTCACACCTTGCGAAAATCTGTTCAGTGGACCCACCACTACGCAGTCAATGTATCGAGACGAGTGAGAAGTTGGAAAGATTCAACTTCTTGCTAAGAATATACATGCCTAGAAATTTGACCATGTTTTGAAAACAACCAAAGTGACTATGACTAAGCATGTTTTGAAAAATTGGTTGTGTTTCGAAATTAACTTCACACCTTGCGATAAACTATTTAGTGGACCCACCTGGCAGTCAATGTATCGAGAACGAGTGAGAGTTGTTTGGCAAGATTAAACTTCTTGCTAAGAATATGCATGCCTAGAAATTTGACCGTGTTTACAAAACAATCAAAGAGACTATGACTCACCGTGTTTTGAAATTTTGGCAGTGTTTCGAAATTAACTTTACACCTTGTGAAAATTTGTTCAATGGACCCACCACCAGGCAGTCAATATATCGATAACGAGTGAGAGTTTGGAAAGATTCAACTTCTTGCTAAGAATATGCATGCGTAGAAATTTGACCGTGTTTTGAAAACAATCAAATAGACTATGACTCATCGTGTTTTGAAATTTTCTTGTGTTTTGAAATTAACTTCACACCATGTGAAAGTATGTTCAATGGACCCACCACCAGGAAGTCAATGTATCGAGACGAGTGAGAGTTTGGAAAGATTCAACTACTTGCTAAGAATATGCATGCCTAGAAATTTGACCATGTTTTCAAAACAACCAAAGATACTATGACTCACCGTGTTTTGAAATTTTGGCTGTGTTTCAAAATTAACTTCACACCTTGCGATAATGTATTTAGTGGACCCACCAGGAAGTCAATGTATCGAGAATGAGAGAGAATTGTTTGGCACGATAAACTTCTTTCTAAGAATATGCATGCCTCAAAATTTGACCATGTTTTGAAAACAATCAAAGAGACTATGACTCACCGTGTTTTGAAATTTTGGGTGTGTTTCGAAATTAACTTCACACCTTGCGACAATATGTTCAGTGGACCCACCACACGGAAGTCAATGTATCAAGAACGAGTGGAATGTTGGAAAGATTCAACTTCTTGATAAGAATATGCATGCCTAGAAATTTGACCGTGTTTAAAAAAAATCAAAGAGACTATGACTCACCATTTTTTAAAATTTTGCCTCTGTTTCGAAATTAACTTCCACACATTGCGAAAATTTGTTTAGGGTACCCACCACCAGGCAGTCAATGTATTGAGAATGAGTGAGAGTTTGGAAAGATTCAACTTCTGGCTAAGAATATGCATGCCTAGAAATTAGACCGTGTTTTAAATACAATCAAAGAGACTATGACTCACTATGTTTTGAAATATTGCCTGTATTTCGAAATTAACTTCACACCTTGCAAAAATTAGTTCAGTGGACCCACCACCAGGAAGTCAATATATTGATATGAGTGAGAGTTTGGAAAGATTCAACTTCTTGCTAAGAATATGCATGCCTAGAAATTTGACCGTGTTTTGAAAAAACGAAAGATACTATGACTCACCGTGTTTTGAATTTTTGGTTGTGTTTCGAAATTAACTTCACACCTTGCGATAATCTATTCAGTGGACCCATGAGGCAGTCAATGTATCGAGAACAAGTGAGAGTTGTTTGGTAAGATTCCACTGCTTGCTAAGAATATGCATGCCTCGAAATTTGATCGTGTTTTTGAAAACAATCAAAGAGACTATGACTCACCGTGTTTTGAAATTTTGGTTGTGTTTCGAAATTAACTTCACACCTTGCGATAATCTATTCGGTGGACCCTCCAGGCACTCAATGTATCGAGAACGAGTGAGAGTTGTTTGGCAAGATTCAACTGCTTGCTAAGAATATGAATGCCTCGATATTTTACCATGTTTTGAAAACAATCAAAGAGACTATGACTCACCGTGTTTTGAAATTTTGGTTGTGTTTCGATATTAACTTCACACCTTGCGAAAATCTATTCACTGGACCCACCAGGCAGTCAATGTATCGAGAACGAGTGAGAGTTTGGAAAGTTCCAACTTCTTGCTAAGAATATGCATGCCTAGAAATTTGACCGTGTTTTAAAAACAATCAAAGAGACTATGACTCATTGTGTTTTCAAATACTGTATGTGTTTCGAAATTAACTTCACACCTTGCAAAAATTTGTTTAGTGGACCCACCACCAGGCAGTCAATGTATTGACACAAGTGAGAGTTTGGAAAGATTCAACTTCTTGCTAAGAATATGCATGCCTTGAAATTTGATCATGTTTTGAGAAAACTAACGATACTATGACTCACCATGTTTTGAAATTTTGGTTGTGTTTCGAAATTAACTTCACACCTTGCGATAATCTATTTAGTGGACCCACGAGGCAGTCAATGTATCGAGAATGAGTGAGAGTTGTTTGGTAATATTCAACTACTTGCTAAGAATATGCATGCCTCGAAATTTGACCGTGTTTTGAAAACAATCAAAAAGACTATGACTCGCCATGTTTTGAAATTTTGGTTGTGTTTTGAAATTAACTTCACACCTTGCGATAATCTATTCAGTGGACCCTCTAGGCACTCAATGTATCGAGAACGAGTGAGAGTTGTTTGGCAAAATTCAACTGCTTGCTAAGAATATGCATGCCTAGAAATTTGACCATGTTTTCAAAACAACCAAAGATACTATGACTCACCGTGTTTTGAAATTTTGGCTGTGTTTCAAAATTAACTTCACACCTTGCGATAATGTATTTAGTGGACCCACCAGGAAGTCAATGTATCGAGAATGAGAGAGAATTGTTTGGCACGATAAACTTCTTTCTAAGAATATGCATGCCTCAAAATTTGACCGTGTTTTGAAAACAATCAAAGAGACTATGACTCACCGTGTTTTGAAATTTTGGTTGTGTTTCGAAATTAACTTCACACCTTGCGACAATATGTTCAGTGGACCGACCACACGGAAGTCAATGTATCAAGAACGAGTGGAATGTTGGAAAGATTCAACTTCTTGATAAGAATATGCATGCCTAGAAATTTGACCGTGTTTAAAAAAAATCAAAGAGACTATGACTCACCATTTTTTAAAATTTTGCCTCTGTTTCGAAATTAACTTCCACACATTGCGAAAATTTGTTTAGGGTACCCACCACCAGGCAGTCAATGTATTGAGAACGAGTGAGAGTTTGGAAAGATTCAACTTCTGGCTAAGAATATGCATGCCTAGAAATTAGACCGTGTTTTAAATACAATCAAAGAGACTATGACTCACTATGTTTTGAAATATTGCCTGTATTTCGAAATTAACTTCACACCTTGCAAAAATTAGTTCAGTGGACCCACCACCAGGCAGTCAATATATTGATATGAGTGAGAGTTTGGAAAGATTCAACTTCTTGCTAAGAATATGCATGCCTAGAAATTTGACCGTGTTTTGAAAAAACGAAAGATACTATGACTCACCGTGTTTTGAATTTTTGGTTGTGTTTCGAAATTAACTTCACACCTTGCGATAATCTATTCAGTGGACCCATGAGGCAGTCAATGTATCGAGAACAAGTGAGAGTTGTTTGGTAAGATTCCACTGCTTGCTAAGAATATGCATGCCTCGAAATTTGATCGTGTTTTTGAAAACAATCAAAGAGACTATGACTCACCGTGTTTTGAAATTTTGGTTGTGTTTCGAAATTAACTTCACACCTTGCGATAATCTATTCGGTGGACCCTCCAGGCACTCAATGTATCGAGAACGAGTGAGAGTTGTTTGGCAAGATTCAACTGCTTGCTAAGAATATGAATGCCTCGATATTTTACCATGTTTTGAAAACAATCAAAGAGACTATGACTCACCGTGTTTTGAAATTTTGGTTGTGTTTCGATATTAACTTCACACCTTGCGAAAATCTATTCACTGGACCCACCAGGCAGTCAATGTATCGAGAACGAGTGAGAGTTTGGAAAGTTCCAACTTCTTGCTAAGAATATGCATGCCTAGAAATTTGACCGTGTTTTAAAAACAATCAAAGAGACTATGACTCATTGTGTTTTCAAATACTGTATGTGTTTCGAAATTAACTTCACACCTTGCAAAAATTTGTTTAGTGGACCCACCACTAGGCAGTCAATGTATTGACACAAGTGAGAGTTTGGAAAGATTCAACTTCTTGCTAAGAATATGCATGCCTTGAAATTTGATCATGTTTTGAGAAAACTAACGATACTATGACTCACCATGTTTTGAAATTTTGGTTGTGTTTTGAAATTAACTTCACACCTTGCGATAATCTATTTAGTGGACCCACGAGGCAGTCAATGTATCGAGAATGAGTGAGAGTTGTTTGGTAATATTCAACTACTTGCTAAGAATATGCATGCCTCGAAATTTGACCGTGTTTTGAAAACAATCAAAAAGACTATGACTCGCCATGTTTTGAAATTTTGGTTGTGTTTTGAAATTAACTTCACACCTTGCGATAATCTATTCAGTGGACCCTCTAGGCACTCAATGTATCGAGAACGAGTGAGAGTTGTTTGGCAAAATTCAACTGCTTGCTAAGAATATGCATGCCTCGAAATTTTACCATGTTTTGAAAACAATCAAAGAGACTATGACTCACCTTGTTTTGAAATTTTGGTTGTGTTTTGAAATTAACTTCACACCTTGCAATAATATGTTCAGTGGACCCACCACCAGGCAGTCAATGTATCGAGAACGAGTGAGTTTTTTGAAAGATTAAACTTCTTGCCAAGAATATGCATGCCTAGAAATTTGACCGTGTTTTAAAAACAATCAAACAGACTGTGACTCACCGTGTTTTGAAATTTTGCCTGTGTTTCGAAATTAACTTCACACCTTGCGAACATTTGTTCAGTGGACCCACCACTAGGCAGCCAATGTATTGAGGCGAGTTAGAGTTTGGAAAGATTCAACTTCTTGCTAAGAATATGTATGCCTAGAAATTTGACCATGTTTTGAAAAACCCAAAGAGACTATGACTCACCATGTTTTAAAATTTTGGTTGTGTTTCGAAATTAACTTCACACCTTGCGATAATCTATACAGTGGACCATCCCGGTAGTCAATGTATGGAGAACGAGTGAGAGTTGTTTGGAAAGATTCAACTTCTTACTAAGAATATGCGTGCCTAGAAATTAGACCGTGTTTTAAATACAATCAAAGAGACTATGACTCACTATGTTTTGAAATATTGCCTGTATTTCGAAATTAACTTCACACCTTGCAAAAATTAGTTCAGTGGACCCACCACCAGGCAGTCAATATATTGAGATGAGTGAGAGTTTGGAAAGATTCAACTTCTTGCTAAGAATATGCATGCCTAGAAATTTGACCGTGTTTTGAAAAAACGAAAGATACTATGACTCACCGTGTTTTGAATTTTTGGTTGTGTTTCGAAATTAACTTCACACCTTGCGATAATCTATTCAGTGGACCCATGAGGCAGTCAATGTATCGAGAACAAGTGAGAGTTGTTTGGTAAGATTCAACTGCTTACTAAGAATATACATGCCTCGAAATTTGATCGTGTTTTTGAAAACAATCAAAGAGACTATGACTCACCGTGTTTTGAAATTTTGGGTGTGTTTCGAAATTAACTTCACACCTTGCGATAATCTATTCGGTGGACCCTCCAGGCACTAAATGTATCGAGAACGAGTGAGAGTTGTTTGGCAAGATTCAACTGCTTGCTAAGAATATGCATGCCTCGATATTTTACCATGTTTTGAAAACAATCAAAGAGACTATGACTCACCGTGTTTTGAAATTTTGGTTGTGTTTTGATATTAACTTCACACCTTGCGAAAATATATTCACTGGACCCACCAGGCAGTCAATGTATCGAGAACGAGTGAGAGTTTGGAAAGTTTCAACTTCTTGCTAAGAATATGCAGGCCTAGAAATTTGACCGTGTTTTAAAAACAATCAAAGAGACTATGAATCATTGTGTTTTGAAATATTGTCTGTGTTTCGAAATTAACTTCACACCTTGCAAAAATTAGTTCAGTGGACCCACCACCAGGCAGTCAATGTATTGACACAAGTGAGAGTTTGGAAAGATTCAACTTCTTGCTAAGAATATGCATGCCTTGAAATTTGATCATGTTTTGAGAAAACTAACGATACTATGACTCACCGTGTTTTGAAATTTTGGTTGTGTTTCGAAATTAACTTCACACCTTGCGATAATCTATTTAGTGGACCCACGAGGCAGTCAATGTATCGAGAATGAGTGAGAGTTGTTTGGTAATATTCAACTACTTGCTAAGAATATGCATGCCTCGAAATTTGACCGTGTTTTGAAAACAATCAAAAAGACTATGACTCGCCATGTTTTGAAATTTTGGTTGTGTTTTGAAATTAACTTCACACCTTGCGATAATCTATTCAGTGGACCCTCTAGGCACTCAATGTATCGAGAACGAGTGAGAGTTGTTTGGCAAAATTCAACTGCTTGCTAAGAATATGCATGCCTCGAAATTTTACCATGTTTTGAAAACAATCAAAGAGACTATGACTCACCTTGTTTTGAAATTTTGGTTGTGTTTTGAAATTAACTTCACACCTTGCAATAATATGTTCAGTGGACCCACCACCAGGCAGTCAATGTATCGAGAACGAGTGAGTTTTTTGAAAGATTAAACTTCTTGCTAAGAATATGCATGCCTAGAAATTTGACCGTGTTTTAAAAACAATGAAACAGACTATGACTCACCGTGTTTTGAAATTTTGCCTGTGTTTCGAAATTAACTTCACACCTTGCGAACATTTGTTCAGTGGACCCACCACTAGGCAGCCAATGTATTGAGGCGAGTTAGAGTTTGGAAAGATTCAACTTCTTGCTAAGAATATGTATGCCTAGAAATTTGACCATGTTTTGAAAAACCCAAAGAGACTATGACTCACCATGTTTTAAAATTTTGGTTGTGATTAGAAATTAACTTCACACCTTGCGATAATCTATATAGTGGACCATCCAGGTAGTCAATGTATGGAGAACGAGTGAGAGTTGTTTGGAAAGATTCAACTTCTTACAAAGAATATGCATGCCTCGAAATTTGACCGTGTTTTGAAAACAATCAAAGACACTATGACTCACCATGTTTTGAAATGTTTGTTGTGTTTCGAAATTAACTTCACACCTTGCGATAATCTATTCAGTGGACCCTCTAGGCACTCAATGTATCGAGAACGAGTGAGAGTTGTTTGGCAAAATTCAACTGCTTGCTAAGAATATGCATGCCTAGAAATTTGACCATGTTTTCAAAACAACCAAAGATACTATGACTCACCGTGTTTTGAAATTTTGGCTGTGTTTCAAAATTAACTTCACACCTTGCGATAATGTATTTAGTGGACCCACCAGGAAGTCAATGTATCGAGAATGAGAGAGAATTGTTTGGCACGATAAACTTCTTTCTAAGAATATGCATGCCTCAAAATTTGACCGTGTTTTGAAAACAATCAAAGAGACTATGACTCACCGTGTTTTGAAATTTTGGTTGTGTTTCGAAATTAACTTCACACCTTGCGACAATATGTTCAGTGGACCGACCACACGGAAGTCAATGTATCAAGAACGAGTGGAATGTTGGAAAGATTCAACTTCTTGATAAGAATATGCATGCCTAGAAATTTGACCGTGTTTAAAAAAAATCAAAGAGACTATGACTCACCATTTTTTAAAATTTTGCCTCTGTTTCGAAATTAACTTCCACACATTGCGAAAATTTGTTTAGGGTACCCACCACCAGGCAGTCAATGTATTGAGAACGAGTGAGAGTTTGGAAAGATTCAACTTCTGGCTAAGAATATGCATGCCTAGAAATTAGACCGTGTTTTAAATACAATCAAAGAGACTATGACTCACTATGTTTTGAAATATTGCCTGTATTTCGAAATTAACTTCACACCTTGCAAAAATTAGTTCAGTGGACCCACCACCAGGCAGTCAATATATTGATATGAGTGAGAGTTTGGAAAGATTCAACTTCTTGCTAAGAATATGCATGCCTAGAAATTTGACCGTGTTTTGAAAAAACGAAAGATACTATGACTCACCGTGTTTTGAATTTTTGGTTGTGTTTCGAAATTAACTTCACACCTTGCGATAATCTATTCAGTGGACCCATGAGGCAGTCAATGTATCGAGAACAAGTGAGAGTTGTTTGGTAAGATTCCACTGCTTGCTAAGAATATGCATGCCTCGAAATTTGATCGTGTTTTTGAAAACAATCAAAGAGACTATGACTCACCGTGTTTTGAAATTTTGGTTGTGTTTCGAAATTAACTTCACACCTTGCGATAATCTATTCGGTGGACCCTCCAGGCACTCAATGTATCGAGAACGAGTGAGAGTTGTTTGGCAAGATTCAACTGCTTGCTAAGAATATGAATGCCTCGATATTTTACCATGTTTTGAAAACAATCAAAGAGACTATGACTCACCGTGTTTTGAAATTTTGGTTGTGTTTCGATATTAACTTCACACCTTGCGAAAATCTATTCACTGGACCCACCAGGCAGTCAATGTATCGAGAACGAGTGAGAGTTTGGAAAGTTCCAACTTCTTGCTAAGAATATGCATGCCTAGAAATTTGACCGTGTTTTAAAAACAATCAAAGAGACTATGACTCATTGTGTTTTCAAATACTGTATGTGTTTCGAAATTAACTTCACACCTTGCAAAAATTTGTTTAGTGGACCCACCACTAGGCAGTCAATGTATTGACACAAGTGAGAGTTTGGAAAGATTCAACTTCTTGCTAAGAATATGCATGCCTTGAAATTTGATCATGTTTTGAGAAAACTAACGATACTATGACTCACCATGTTTTGAAATTTTGGTTGTGTTTTGAAATTAACTTCACACCTTGCGATAATCTATTTAGTGGACCCACGAGGCAGTCAATGTATCGAGAATGAGTGAGAGTTGTTTGGTAATATTCAACTACTTGCTAAGAATATGCATGCCTCGAAATTTGACCGTGTTTTGAAAACAATCAAAAAGACTATGACTCGCCATGTTTTGAAATTTTGGTTGTGTTTTGAAATTAACTTCACACCTTGCGATAATCTATTCAGTGGACCCTCTAGGCACTCAATGTATCGAGAACGAGTGAGAGTTGTTTGGCAAAATTCAACTGCTTGCTAAGAATATGCATGCCTCGAAATTTTACCATGTTTTGAAAACAATCAAAGAGACTATGACTCACCTTGTTTTGAAATTTTGGTTGTGTTTTGAAATTAACTTCACACCTTGCAATAATATGTTCAGTGGACCCACCACCAGGCAGTCAATGTATCGAGAACGAGTGAGTTTTTTGAAAGATTAAACTTCTTGCCAAGAATATGCATGCCTAGAAATTTGACCGTGTTTTAAAAACAATCAAACAGACTGTGACTCACCGTGTTTTGAAATTTTGCCTGTGTTTCGAAATTAACTTCACACCTTGCGAACATTTGTTCAGTGGACCCACCACTAGGCAGCCAATGTATTGAGGCGAGTTAGAGTTTGGAAAGATTCAACTTCTTGCTAAGAATATGTATGCCTAGAAATTTGACCATGTTTTGAAAAACCCAAAGAGACTATGACTCACCATGTTTTAAAATTTTGGTTGTGTTTCGAAATTAACTTCACACCTTGCGATAATCTATACAGTGGACCATCCCGGTAGTCAATGTATGGAGAACGAGTGAGAGTTGTTTGGAAAGATTCAACTTCTTACTAAGAATATGCGTGCCTAGAAATTAGACCGTGTTTTAAATACAATCAAAGAGACTATGACTCACTATGTTTTGAAATATTGCCTGTATTTCGAAATTAACTTCACACCTTGCAAAAATTAGTTCAGTGGACCCACCACCAGGCAGTCAATATATTGAGATGAGTGAGAGTTTGGAAAGATTCAACTTCTTGCTAAGAATATGCATGCCTAGAAATTTGACCGTGTTTTGAAAAAACGAAAGATACTATGACTCACCGTGTTTTGAATTTTTGGTTGTGTTTCGAAATTAACTTCACACCTTGCGATAATCTATTCAGTGGACCCATGAGGCAGTCAATGTATCGAGAACAAGTGAGAGTTGTTTGGTAAGATTCAACTGCTTACTAAGAATATACATGCCTCGAAATTTGATCGTGTTTTTGAAAACAATCAAAGAGACTATGACTCACCGTGTTTTGAAATTTTGGGTGTGTTTCGAAATTAACTTCACACCTTGCGATAATCTATTCGGTGGACCCTCCAGGCACTAAATGTATCGAGAACGAGTGAGAGTTGTTTGGCAAGATTCAACTGCTTGCTAAGAATATGCATGCCTCGATATTTTACCATGTTTTGAAAACAATCAAAGAGACTATGACTCACCGTGTTTTGAAATTTTGGTTGTGTTTTGATATTAACTTCACACCTTGCGAAAATATATTCACTGGACCCACCAGGCAGTCAATGTATCGAGAACGAGTGAGAGTTTGGAAAGTTTCAACTTCTTGCTAAGAATATGCAGGCCTAGAAATTTGACCGTGTTTTAAAAACAATCAAAGAGACTATGAATCATTGTGTTTTGAAATATTGTCTGTGTTTCGAAATTAACTTCACACCTTGCAAAAATTAGTTCAGTGGACCCACCACCAGGCAGTCAATGTATTGACACAAGTGAGAGTTTGGAAAGATTCAACTTCTTGCTAAGAATATGCATGCCTTGAAATTTGATCATGTTTTGAGAAAACTAACGATACTATGACTCACCGTGTTTTGAAATTTTGGTTGTGTTTCGAAATTAACTTCACACCTTGCGATAATCTATTTAGTGGACCCACGAGGCAGTCAATGTATCGAGAATGAGTGAGAGTTGTTTGGTAATATTCAACTACTTGCTAAGAATATGCATGCCTCGAAATTTGACCGTGTTTTGAAAACAATCAAAAAGACTATGACTCGCCATGTTTTGAAATTTTGGTTGTGTTTTGAAATTAACTTCACACCTTGCGATAATCTATTCAGTGGACCCTCTAGGCACTCAATGTATCGAGAACGAGTGAGAGTTGTTTGGCAAAATTCAACTGCTTGCTAAGAATATGCATGCCTCGAAATTTTACCATGTTTTGAAAACAATCAAAGAGACTATGACTCACCTTGTTTTGAAATTTTGGTTGTGTTTTGAAATTAACTTCACACCTTGCAATAATATGTTCAGTGGACCCACCACCAGGCAGTCAATGTATCGAGAACGAGTGAGTTTTTTGAAAGATTAAACTTCTTGCTAAGAATATGCATGCCTAGAAATTTGACCGTGTTTTAAAAACAATGAAACAGACTATGACTCACCGTGTTTTGAAATTTTGCCTGTGTTTCGAAATTAACTTCACACCTTGCGAACATTTGTTCAGTGGACCCACCACTAGGCAGCCAATGTATTGAGGCGAGTTAGAGTTTGGAAAGATTCAACTTCTTGCTAAGAATATGTATGCCTAGAAATTTGACCATGTTTTGAAAAACCCAAAGAGACTATGACTCACCATGTTTTAAAATTTTGGTTGTGATTAGAAATTAACTTCACACCTTGCGATAATCTATATAGTGGACCATCCAGGTAGTCAATGTATGGAGAACGAGTGAGAGTTGTTTGGAAAGATTCAACTTCTTACAAAGAATATGCATGCCTCGAAATTTGACCGTGTTTTGAAAACAATCAAAGACACTATGACTCACCATGTTTTGAAATGTTTGTTGTGTTTCGAAATTAACTTCACACCTTGCGATAATAAGTTTAGTGGACCCACCACCAGGAAGTCAAAGTATTGAGAACGAGTGAGATTTTGGAAAGATTCAACTTCTTGCTAAGAATAAGCATGCCTAGAAATTTGATCGTGTTTTAAAAACAATCAAAGAGACTATGACTCAGCGTGTTTTGAAATTTTGCCTGTATTTAGAAATAAATGTCACACCTTGTGAAAATTTGATCAGTGGACCCACCACCAGGCAGTCAATGTATTGCGGTGAGTGAGAGTTTGGAAAGATTCAACTTCTTGCTAAGAATATGCATGCCTAGAAATTTCACCGTGTTTTTAAAAAACCAAAGAGACTATGACTCATCATGTTTTGAAATTTTGGCTGTGTTTCGAAATTAACTTCACACCTTGCGATAATGTGTTCAGTGGACCCACCGAGAAGTCAATGTATCGAGAACGAGTGAGAGTTGTTTGGCAAGATTCAACTGCTTGCTAAGAATATGCATGCCACGAAATTTGACCGTGTTTTGAAAACAATCAAAGAGACTATGACTCACCGTATTTTGAAATTGTGGTTGTGCTTCGAAATTAACTTCACACCTGATGTCTACGCACTTCTATTCTTATAGATAGTTGTTGGGACTCCACGTGCAGAGGTTTGTAGAATAGCAGCAAATTTTCCCTTAAGTGGATCACCCAAGGTTTATCGAACTCAGGGTGGAAGTGGTCAAAGGTATTCCCTCTCAAGCAACCCTGCAATCAAGATATAAGAAGTCTCTTGTGTCCCCAACACACCCAATACACTTGTCAGGTGTATAGGTGCACTGGCCCTTCTCCGTCTCGTATTCTTGTCCATGAGGCTTCCGTAAAATATCAACTTTGGCTTTTGTCCTGTCCAATTCCGAGAATATTCATTTTCTGACTTCCTGGAACCAAAAATAGCAGGAAAAAAGGCAGCTGGCATTCTGGCTCTTGTTAATAGGTTAGTCCAAGAAATCATATGAAAAGTACTCCAAAGTGTGGACAAAACATAAGAAAGTAGATAAAACTAAGCATGGAACATCAAAAATTATAGATACGTTTGCAACGCATCAACATCCCCAAGCTTAACTCCTTCTCGTCCTCGAGTAGGCAAGTGATAAAAAGAAAGAATAATTTTTCAGATGACATGCACCATCATAAACTTGATCAAAGTATTTGTAAAACATTCAAAGCTGGGATCATAGTACTTCAATCATAACATGAAAGACAAAGTTCTAGCAATAAGACAAAGAAACTATGTTGCAACATGAAAAGGCACAAACAAAAGATTCATGAATAACAATGCTTTGCAAGACGTTTGTTTGTTTCACATAAAGAAAACATAGCATAGTGGCATTCAGCTTGTCCCTCATAGAGTAGCAAATATTAATGCATAGGACACCTTCAAAGTTTATAAGAGTGACTAGATACAAATAGTTTAAAACAAGCAATATCAAAGTTATGCATCAATCAACAAGTCTTGGGACAATGCACATAGAACTAAGAATGGCCACTATGCTCTCAAAGTAAGTGCATAAAGGTAGAAGGTGGAGAGTCAATATATAAGTGGAAGAAAGGCCTTCATAGAAGGAAGTAGGGATTCAAGTTTCATAAAGAGCTTCCAAAAATTATGGTACTTATTAGCCTTCAGCTCTCATTGCCCCTATCATAAGCATCTTGAAGTGATTAAGGTTAAAGTGAACAAACTATGGAGTATATGCTTGACTAAGTATAAGTTGGAAATCTCATGTCCCTTGAATACGAGGGCCGATCCTCATGCTACTCAAGTTTAGTCACCGGTAAGTTCTTGTCATCGTAAGTACATGTGTATCATAGAGAACCGCCAATGGGGTACCCCTTGCCCGATGATATGGAAGAATCCCCATATCAAAATGATAAGGCAAGCAGACAACGAGCATCTCAGCAATCTTCTTATTTACCATGGGAATATGGTTCTTTTTTCTCTCTTTCCTCTTTTCATAATCTCTTTTTTTTATTTTTCTCTTTTTTCTCAATATGGCACTCTTTTTTTATAAGAAGAATGCTTCATAGACAGCTCATTATGGTTACGCTGCAGGTTTCCACCATGTCAGCATGGATTAGACCAGCGGCCCAGGCGTTTCTCTAACACATATACATAACTCCATGGACTTACAAGCTCCCCTTTCATTTCACACCGACGACATCCATAGACAAAAGAGCATGATATCAACTAGGTACAAAGTACCAGTGCAATGTTGAAAGCGTTCCCCATGACCGCATGGTTCTGCTAATCCCCACCAAATAAGTGCAAGCATATACCACATAGACATCACAATGGTTCAAGTTTATTAAGGGCAAGAAAAGTAAAGTGTGTCATCAAGTTCGTGAGAGCTTTAATCACTAATTTTCACATAACAAGTTTAATTCGGAAGGTAGATAAAAACATGAATATAATTGGAATAGCATATGATAATAGGTAGGTATGGTGGACTCTTTGGAATAACTTGGGTTTAAGGAGTTGGATGCATGAGTGGAACTCATACTTGGTTACAGAGGCTAGCAAAAGACTGGGAATGACAAACTAAGAAAGCAATAATGGCCATAATCATGCAGAGCGGCAAAACATCATTAATCAAAGCATAAAGTGATACTACAAGTTGAAAACTAAAGGATCACAAAGGCTATGGTGACTTTGGATAGTCATAACATGGTGTGAGCATGCGCCAAGTCAACCCAAATAAAGCATCAAAGGAGAATACCACAATACTATGCTTTAATATGCTAAAATAACGCATGATTCATCCAAGGCACATTAAGCAATCTCAGTTGTTTATAATAAGTCATGCTACAGCAAACAATACTAAGCATAAAGCCAAAACAATATCAAGCATGTCATGAAAAAGCATAGGCCATAGTCAAAAACAAGCTCTCATTACCACTTAAGCATGAACTTTCCTACTCTTTTCGAATCTAAACCAAAATATTTGAAAACCAATGCATGAAAGAGGGGGTCCAACCAATATATTCAGAAAACTAAGAAAACCAAGAAAACAAAAAACCAAAATGAAAACGAAAAATAAGATGCTCCAAGAACAACACAATTGTGCATGAAACAATAAAAATGAAGTGTTTGGAAGGAACCTGGGACTTTTATTGATGAAGAAGGGGATGCCTTGGGCATCCCCAAGCTTTGAAGCTTGTACTTCTTGGATATTTCTTGGGGTGACACGCGTGGCATCCCCAAGCTTGAGCTTTAGTCCATCCTTCATCTCATTACTCATTCCTTCCATACACCTGAAATTTTTCCTTCATACAAAACTTCACACAATCTTTATTAGCAACATTAGTGAACTCAAGATAATAAGTCTTTAGGTTCAGTTCTAACATCAATAAAACTTCCATTAAAACACAAGCTACTGTATCACTTCGCTCAAAAATCTCAATTCCCCAAAAGAACTCAAAAAGGAACCAACAAGAAGCAAATGCAAATAATGGCAGAAATCTATCAAAACAGATCAGTAGGTAAAGACGAATTTTTTCGAAGACCTTCTATTGCTCAAATCAAAAAGTGTTGAACTAACGAAAGTGAAATAAAAACCTGGGGCAGAAGCACAAAAATTTACACCTCAAAAGGACGTACAGAGATTTTACACGAATGTTTACGGTGAAGCACAGAAATCTGTTTCGGGACAGCAACTTTCCAAATCATTACTTCTCTCTTATTAGAGGTTACTCTTCGCACAAAAAGCAAATAAAAAGGATAAGGAGCGGTTATTACAGAGGTAATAACTTCCAAGACTCATCTAAAACTTTTGGGTTATCTCCCAGTAAGTACTTTTTTTAACGCCTTTAAGTTAGGCATGATAGTTTGAGAAGATGCTCACATAAGAAATATGAATTGAAGTAAAAGAGAGCATCAAGAAGCAAATTCAAAGCACATTTAAGTCTAACCCACTTCCTATGCATAGGAATCTTGTAAAGAAACAAGTCATGAAAGCACAAAGCAACAAGTATAGTAAAGCAAAACAAGTGCAACTTCAAGACTTTTAACATAAAGAGGAGAAACTTAATATTATTGAGATGCATAAAACCATGTTTCCCTCTCTCATAATAACTTTCAGTAGCATCATGAATAAAATTAACAATATAACTTTCACATAAAACATTCTTATCATGAGCCACATGCATAAAAGAATTATTACTCCCCACATAAACATAGTCATTCTTATTAATTATAGTGGGAGAAAAATTTCAACAAAATAGCTATCATTATTATTCTCATCACCATAATCATCAAATATAGGAGGCATATTGTAATCATTAATTTTCTCCTCAATAGTAGGTGGACTAAAAATATCATATTCGTCATTGTAATCATCATATATTGGAGGTTTTGTATCATCATAAGCAATGGAATAGCTATCTTCCAAAGCTGGGGAACTAAAAAGATCATTTTCATAAAAACTAGCTTCCCCAAGCTTAGACTTTTCCATAGCATTAGCAATAATGGTGTCCAAAGAATTCATACTAACAACATTGCTATTAGCATGGAAATAAAATTCCATGGGTTTTTTAATTTTCTCTTCAAACACTTCATGTCCTAACTCAAGATAAATACTATAAAGCTCTCTAAATTTTTTGTTGTTTTCCATTAAGCCTAACTAGTGAAAACAAGAAACAAAAAGACAAAATTGCAGAATCTAAAGAAAATAACTTCAAGCACTCACACCGGAGGATGTGAGTACCTTTTACCTTACCATCCCAGCAGCGGCGCCAGAAAATAGCTTGATGTCTACGGACTTCTATTCTTGTAGACAGTTGTTGGGCCTCCAAGTGCAGAGGTTTGTACAACAGCAGCAAGTTTTCCCTTAAGTCGATCACCCAAGGTTTATCGAACTCGGGGATGAAGTGGTCAAAGGTATTCCCTCTCAAGCAACCCTGCAATCAAGATACAAGAAGACTCTTGTGTCCCCAACACACCCAATACACTTGTTAGGTGTATAGGTGCACTAGTTTGGCGAAGAGATAGTGAAATACAAGTGGTATACATAATTATAAGTGGTAACGGTGCTAGAATATAGCTTGATGGCGTGGAAAAGACTAAAGTAAAACTGAAATAAAGATAGAAGCAAGCAAACATGTAATATATCTAATAGCAAATGGTGTTTCAGTGCTTAGAAACAAGGCCTAGGGATCATACTTTCACTAGTGAACACTCTCATATAAATATTGTCACTTTATGATACTATTCTTAACTACTCTCCGGTTGGACACTCTAATCCATGGTAGGGCTATAACAGCACACCTCAAAGTAAGCCTTTCCCATCTAGAAAACCCCACACTGTCACCTTGAGCACTAGATGGTTCCAACAAACACCACAATTTCATAAAGACATCCAACTCCAAATATAACTCATAACAAGTATTTGTAATATCTAGCCTAAGTGCCACCATGGTGTGCACGCTGTCACTTTCACACACATGGGGAGAGCAGCGATCTATTAAAGCACTTGAGTAGCAAGGTAGATCTACTTGATTACAAAGCTCATGATCACAATATGATCACGCATAGAGAGAGATATGAACACATAGCTACCGGTAGAGCCCTTCGCCTCGAGGGCGAACTACTCCCTCCTCATCATGGGAATCAGCTGAATCTCCCCTTCGATGGCGGCGGCGCTGCGGAACTTTTCGTGGCTGGAGGCTTGATGATCTATTGTTTTTGCATCGGGAGGCTCTTATAGGCAAGAGGGGAGACCGAGGGGGTGCTGGAGGGGCCCACACCACCCCCTGGCATGGCCTGGCCTGGCCTGCACCACCAGGTGGTGTGGCCACCCTCTAGCCCTTCTCTGTCTCGTATTCTGGCTCCGTTAGTCTTCCCATAAAAAATCAACTTTGGCTTTTGCCCTCTCCAGTTCCGAGAATATTTATTTTCTGACTTCTTGGAACCAAAAACAGCAGAAAACAGGCAGTTGGCACTGTGGCTCTTGTTAATAGGTTAGTCCCAGAAATCATATGAAAAGTACTCCAACGTGTGGACAAAACATAAGAAAGTAGATAAAACCAAGCATGGAACATCAAAAATTATAGATACGTTTGCAACGTATCAACACCTTGCGATAATCTGGTCACTGGACCGACCAGATAGTCAAGGTATCGAGAACAAGTGAGAGTTTGGAATGATTCAACTTATTGCTAAGAATATGCATGCCTAGAAATTTGACAATGTTTTGAAAACAATCAAAGTGGCTATGGCTCACCGCGTTTTGAAATATGGCGTGTATTTCGATATTACCTTCACACCTTGTGAAAATCTATTCACTGGACCCACCAGGTAGTCAACGTATCGAGAACGAGTGAGATTTTGGAATGATTCAACTTATTGCTAAGAAAATGCATGCCTAGAAATTTGACTGTGTTTTGAAAATAATCAAACAGGCTATGACTCACCGTGTTTCAAAATTTTGGCTGTGTTTCGAAATTAACTTCACACCTTGCGAAAATATGTTCAGTGGACCCACCACTAGGAAGTCAATGTATTGAGACGAGTGAGAGTTTGTAAAGATGCAACTTCTTTTTAACAATATGCATTCCTCGAAATTTTACCGTGTTTTGAAAAAAAATCTAGAAAGCAACATGGATTCATAAGCAGCCTCACAAATTTCAAATTATAAAAAGCAACACAAAGAGCATCACAATTTTCAAAATATGAAACGGTCATATATTTATAAACATCCTCACAAATTTCAACTTATAAAAAGGATCAAAAATTCTCACAGAATTCAGTTATGAAAGGAATCCTATATTTGTAAACTTCTCATACATCTTAGCTTATAAAAAGGATCACAAAATGACTCACAGATTTAAAATTATAAAAAACATCATAAAAAGCCTCAAAAATTTCAAATTACAAAGGGAACGATTCCCAAAAAATCCTCACAAATTTCAAATTATAAAAAACATCACCAAAAAAGCCTAGGGTTTTTCGAAGAACTTATTTTATGGCTTCGGTCTCAAATTTGAACGAAAAGGGAGATACCATGGAGATATCAAGCTCGTTGGATCGTAGAGGATCCTAAAGTGGCTAGCCACGATCCGTGTGAGGTAGGTATCGACCAATTAGTGTCCGACCCTATGACACATAGAAGAACACCTTGTGCACCCAAAATGGTGTTTCGTGAATCTTTTTTGCTAATTTTGATGAAATGACATATTATGGAGATACCAATGTTTAAAAAAATGAGAAAAACTATGCGACACTTGTAGTGCAAATGGAGGATGTTTCTAGTGAAAATCGGCATGAACTCAGAAAATGAAAGAGAGAGGAGAGAGGGAAATCAATTTTCGATTTCTTGTGGGCAACCCACAAGCTTGAGGTGCACCTTAATTCTGATGTAATTGCAGGAGCCTCACTGGTGAGCATCGAAGGGACCAAGGCTAGCTAGGGCTATAATTATGATGTTTGCGTGTCTACTGGATTCTTCTGGCGTATATAGACCAATGTTTTGTGCTTGCTTGATTTTACAGGTGATGCAGCCTTTTTGACGTACCACGGTGATGGTCAGGGGATAGGGGAGAGCACGTGGCACGTTGGACGCAGTTGAGTTTTCAAATCAATGTGACATTAAATAATTTCAAATCAATGACGTGCAAGGAGATGATTTACATGGAATGTATAGAGGTTATTTTTTATCCATGGTCTTTTATATACTACTAATCTGTATTTCACTTATAATGATTGATATTATTAATTAAAGAATACATTTGGGTTCCGAGGTTCTTCCTTTTAGTATTAATTAACATGGGTTTGGCACCCTTCTTTCTTTGAACGCATGCAGAAATTAAGGGGAGGAAGTAATTTCATATTCCTCGATGATACAAGAGGTTTTATTGCATCGTAGTGGAAGATGAAATGACAAATGGAGTACTTATGCTAGTAGATCGCAAACACCATTACAATTTGCACTTGATAATAATATTAAATCTCTGAACATTATTATAGAAAGGAAGTAGAGGTGAAATTAAACAAAATTAATCCTAACACTTCTTCGCCTCCTTGGACCTGGATCCTTCTGCTGTCACCTTCGTCCTGGCGCCGTCCTTCCGCTTCCCGTGGCATCCCCCAGCTCTCGCCGTCTTCTTATTCTTCAAGCCTTCGGCCTGCTTCTCCTTCCTCTTCTCATTGCCGATGAAGGCGGGATCGAGTGCACTCTTCTTGGAGACGAAGTTGAGAAATGGCCATAAATCTTCCGACCCCTCATCCTCCAACTCCCTCTTCTTCTTGCCAATGGAGGATGGATCAAGTGAACTCTTCTTGAAGATGACATCTCCTTCAAAGAGGAAAGACCAAGGATCCTCCTTACCCTCCTCCTCCTCCTCCTCTTTGCTCTCTATCGGTGGCGTCCCCTCCATCAGATGACGGTAAGAAGGGTCCTCGTTCGAAAAATTACCTTCCGGTGTGTCGGAATAGTATGGCCTGTCAACGGACTCCCCGCTATCACCATGTTAGGGACTGATATCCCCGGTCGCATGTGTGTTGGACTCGTCAATGGAGGTGCACTGATCGGAGCAGCTGCGCGGCATTTTTGTATGTGTGGTGGCTTGGTCGGCCTAAAGGGATAGGGAGAGACAGAGAGAGTTCTTTGTTGTGTGCGTCGTGCCTGGATGGGAGAGTTGGTCGTTGTTGATGGTTGCTTAAAAAGGCTTGCTCGGGACATCCAGGGGTTCCCATGTGTTGTAGGAGCAGCCTGGCAGTTCCCTTCCATCATTTTTATACAAGAGTTCCCTTCCATCATTGAAACAAGATCGGACGGTTGTTACTCCTTCGCCCCGAGGGCATCAGCAGTGAGGATATTGCAAGTACCACCACATGTTGGGGAGTTTTTTGCACATAACAACAACCATGGACCTTTTATGCGCAAAATACAGACATTTTCTGTAATTGTTGCACATAATACATAACTAGTCATTAAATGTTCTTAGTTTTTTGGGAAACATTTCATAGTTAATTGGAGAATATAGTACTAACATATAATTTTTATCTAAATTAATAATAGGTAAAGTTCAAAAAATAATTATAATTTTGAGCCACATCCATAAAGTATCTGGTGTATTTTTGGTTCTTGTAAGTTGTATCATTTGGAAATCAACCTATTAGTAGGTGCATAATACCCGACATGCTCCAGAGAAATGATATATAGATTCTGTAATGATCTAAGTGTGTTTTAAGGTTTACGGATAGCGTTCATTGTGCTAAAGACGATATCAATAGAATCTTCTAAATGTTAGAGTGGAAGAAAAATCCATCGGTTAGCAATGTTGTGATTTCCAGTCTTGATCCAACGGTTAAAGTTCAAAGTTATTCGTACACTATATAATAGGGTACAATTAACTATATAACATGTCATTAGAATCTTTGTGGTTTTTTCATAGAATTCATTGTGCTAAGGACTATTAATAGAATCTTCTATGTGCTAGAATGGAAAAAAGATCCAAGATTTAACACTGTTGGGATTTGCCAGTCTTGATTCAATTTTCATTGTTCAAAGTTACTCGTACATTATATAGTGGTAATATTTGCAAAAAGTCACACGCTACTTCCTACTAGTAAAAGGCATGTGCCACACTCGTATATACTGTATGAAATGTGATTTAACGAACATTAAGTTATTATTTACCAATAGTCTTGTTAGAGATAAAAAAGGCATACATTAAGTATATTAATAATAACTATCTACACATATTGAGAATACAACCTACTGTGGTATGAATTTTTTTTGGGATGACATGATGGTTCTAGAACATGGTGGAGTTTGCTCTAGGTAATACTCCTTCAACACGAATACATCTGCTCTGAACCATTAGATCTAACAGCCCAACAGTCAGGATTGGTGTTATGGATCCAATTCAAAACTACTCAATTATAGTAGTAGAGATAATTCGAAAACATTGGTGATGATGCTACATGTGCATGACCGAACAATTTTCAGATAATCTCAAGGAAAACCAAGTTCGCATGTATCAATGAGCTTGAATGGACAATAAGAGTTGTGAGGACATATTACTTGTGGGGCCTAGCAACCCCACATTTCTTCTTTTAATGAGGTTACCTTATGGGTGGCCTTGATGCCGTTGCTCAGGCGCACTATATTATTAATGTTAGTGCAATAGTGGGTTCCCAAAATTTTCTTTTAAATATAAAGTTGAACACTCCCAGCCATAGTGATTCAAAATTTATCGATAAAGGGGATTTATTTTATTGGGTGGCCGAGTGGTTGACTCCACATGTCATTGTCATGTAGATATGATTTTTGCTAGGAAGGGCAAACACTAATGAATTCTTATAGGAAGGCTAGGAAATTGGAAATTGTATTCAATTGATAAACCTTCGCCCTCCTCTTCCTAGAGTCAGATTTAGCAATTCAATACAAAAAGGTTGTTGGACATGCTCTAAAACCCAATAATTTTTATTTTTAAATAAGAACGATAGTGATTAGCTCGACTAATTAATTGCGGTCTACGTATGTGGTAGTACTGTACTTCATAAAATATCTATGTCTGCATGACTGAACAACTTTCGAAAAACCTGGAGGAAAACGTGGCCGCATTAATAAATGAGCACGAAGTAAGGATGGAATGGGTAGGGTATGAGTAGGGTAGAGCAATATCTACCACTCCTGTTTAGTTAATGGGTAGAAAATTTTACCCATACCCATACTCGCGGGTATAAAACTTTACCCATGCTCGTACCCATGAGAATTATCAAAGTTTAGAAGTCACAGTATCATACTCTTCCCTAGGTTGCTCGGCCCCATAGGTTGTAACTCTACAGGTAAGTTTTACTACTATGTCAGTTTAAATGGGTAGGGTATGGGTCTATCTACCTGTGCCCGTACCCATGACTTAACGGGTTAGGGTATGGGTATTACCCATGGGTATAAAAGTATGCCCATACCCTACCAACGCGGGTATGGTACCGGTAGGCACTCGTGGATAAAATTGTCATCCTTACGGCGAAGGGACAATAAGAGTTGTGAGAACAAAGTACTTCTGGGGCCTAGCAACTTTCACATTATTTCGACGAAAACACCATTGTTGCTTACCTTATGAGTGATTTGATGTCGTTGCTCAGGCGCTAGATTATTCACGTTGGCAAAATAGTGGGTTCCCAAACTCTTGTTTAGAATAGAAGTATGAACACTCCCAACGATAGTGATTGAAAGTTTATCGATAAAGGGCGCTTTATTTTTTTTAAAGTTCAGGGTGCTTTATTATTATACTCGATTCCCCATACCACTGGCCTACCATTATGCTATTATTAGTTAGACTATGGATAAATTCAAATTCAGTCGAGTTGGTTGGGGCTTTAATCATAATTTTCAGGCTCACTACCTGTCTTGGTGAAAAAATCTTCATACAAATCATCCTTGATGAATAGATATAATACAGAAATATATCAATGCCATAGTATTTAGTGCCTACCAAAGTAATACTTCAGTTTTCTCTCGTCTCAATTTCTTCAAAAAGGGGTCTGACCTCTTTCTCAATTATTTCAAAAAACATAGTTTTGGAGAATACTTCAGTTTAAACCTGTATTATCTGTTGGAAAAAAAACACTAAAAGGTATTCAATAGTTCACTTTACTCAGAAATCAAAATGTTTTCTAAATAATTTAAAAATACTTTGACACCAAAATGGGCCTTAATATCTGAACCGAGCCAATCTGAGCCATGGAGGATCAATATTTAGATGCCAAATGGCCAAATGGGCCCTTAATTTCTGAACTGAGGCAGTATGGGCCATGGATGATCACCGATGTGCCTATCAGCCTTTGATTCTAGGGAGTGCGGCTTACCAATTTACTACTACTTGGATTATACATAAATCTGAATTTAGTCGAGCGGGAAAATCTCCCGCTATCCAATGTTTCAAAGATCCTATAATCCCCCTTCTACCCCTAGTGAAGTCGGTTCGTTGGGGCTTCAATCATAATTTCCACGTCCAGTACCTCTATAGCCCTGCCCCTACCACCGACCCCTCCCCACCCCCACACCCACACACAATCCTCGCCCCCAGCTGCGCAAGCCCTGTGGAAAACCCTAGATCTACCTTGACCACCTTAGATATGATTCACTGTTGTTGTCATGCACTACACCAGATCTGCTTCACCGACTGACTCTCCTGGTGCGCTGAACACATTCCCACCGCCAGGAATCTACTTATTTGTTGTTATTGTCCAGTTCTCGGAGGAACCCCTATTCTGCTTCACCTTCGCCCACAAGCACCGCAACCGCAGCACCCTCGATAACCTCAATGTCACCACCCAGGATTTGCAGGATGCCTAAACGCCGTCGCGACCGAGGTAACATATCTCCATGGAGTTTGGTAAGATAAATATGTAGCGGTTAACTGTATTTTGTATTGGTGCGACTTTTGTAGTAACTTACAAGTACTATACTTGTTACCCTATCTTCCTAAATATTTGTAGTCAGGTTTAACCGTAAGGCATTCAACTGCGATTTTGTATATCATGGAAAAATATGAGTCAGCCCATGGTTAACACATTTGTTTCCATTATCTACTTTACTAAGTGCCCATATGTCATGTGGTTATAATTTCTCTATGTCTTGGTGTAGGCTATGGCGCTAACTATTATTTCTTGCTTGATGCTTTTGTCCTATCTATGCAGTACACGTTTACATTCGTTATACTACTCCCACTAAGGTGTCTGTTTCATTTGCTTCTTCTTACCCCACTATTCCTAATTGTTTGTTTGTTGTTACGCAATGAACAGGTGCAGTTTACACTAGAAATCGCAGAATGAATGCCACATATAATCTTGTAAGTTCTATTGCTTTTGTATCACTTCATGCTAACATCTGTGAGACTGGAATCTTTTTGTGTTTACTATTCGCTGCACCATTATGTAGAGGACCAACACTGAAGTATGGAGACCACCAGTCCAATTACTTGATGCAGTGAACATCATCGACAAACATACTTGTAACCAGATCAGCAACCTTGAGACTCTACATAGATCTACTGTAAGGATGCCCCCCTTTTTTAAGGTTTAAGTCCCCTGGTGTCATGCCATTTACTCTAATTGAGTTGTTATTTTTGTCGGAGGCACTAGAGTGATTATAACAAGGCCAGACATGCAACAGAATCCAATATAACAGAAACGGGAGGATCATAAGCAACTACACACTTCAAATCTCACTCTGGTATCTACATGTGTATGGCTATTTTAATACGAGGCACATGATAGTACACTTTGTCTTTGGGCAGACAATTAAACATTTTAACTATTCGATAGATTGTTTGACCATTTCTCTAAGATGATTTGGCTAGTCTATTAGAGGCACATATCTACATGAGGTCCTTGTGTTGAGTGCTTACATTGCTATAATAGAACAAATAATCTTTTGAAAATCATTGAGAATGAACATGGTAGTTTTGTTCCTTTGTATTGTAACACCCTCGAATCGGCCCTATGCAAGTTTTAGAGCTTCCCGCCAAACCCGCATAGAAATAATTCAAGGACGCCCACCAGGCACTTGCGTGCGGGTGGAGAACGAAGTAATACCATTACACATTAGTCCATGATGGAACCCACAGAACATATGTATATACAACAACGACTCCGTGAGTCAAGAATACAGATATACTATACATAGATTAAAATCACCTTGAAAACGATAGAGCGTCCGACTACGGACAAGATGCAAATGGGGCTAAGAGCCCTGAAGAATAACCAATGGCGTCCATAACCCTGCCCATGCCAAGCCAGAAGGGTAACCCTGCTAACAACATTGATCGCAAACCTGCTAAAACAAAAGGGGGTCCCGACAAAGGGCAAAGGAAAAAGAGGAGCGTCAGTACTGAGGCCAGTACACGGCGAGGCTAGAATTCGGCGGCTCTCGCCTACATAGGTATGGTGGACTGAAGCGGCAGCGGAGCATGCACTAAACAACCTATAGAGACTCGATACAACTGTCGGCTATTAGAGAGGATAAGAAAGACCTATTCGGAACCAAACTTATACTAACACCAATCATACCCATCCTGGTATTTCCCCCTCCAGACCAAACGAGGAAGTCGGACCAAGGAACTCACACAGTTGGCAATTTTACTCATTTGGTTATAGTTGCAGTGCTTACTAATCAGATATAGATAGTTGAGTCATCCTGAAGCATAAGTAATGGGCAATTTTATTTAACATTCTGTTGTAGTTGGAACATTTACTAGTCAGATATAATTGTCCTGAGGAATCCCAAAACCCAGCAATTGTTGGCATTTTTATCACACTTCATTGGAGTTGCAATACTTACTAGGCAGGTACAACATGTCACAAAACAACCCCAGATCCACCAGTTGTTGGCCTTTTTAATATCCATTCCGTGATAGTTGAATCTGATTACTATTCATATATTAAGTCAAGTTTAGAGCACTACTTTAGTTATGCTTGTCTCGAGATACTGTGCTCCAAGTCGTCCATAACCGCGCGCACGGCTTTCAGAAAGATTTACCCTGCAGGGGTGCACAAATAGCAACACACACACGATCAACCTCGGAAAAACCAAATCAAAACCCAACGAGGCTTTCACGACAAAGCAATCACAGGATTCATAAAATATTTCAGGGGGCCACCCCACTAAGCTACCCGCAACGAAGTTGGCCGGCTCCGAGACGGACCCAGGGTTTGTGACAATGGCTATAAACGATTGGGAACCCGAAAGTTTTACTGGGCTTGTCGATACCGTGAAAACATTCCACGTTCCAAAACAGTACAGGTGCTCCACGCGCAATCGTAAATAAAGCAGTAAGCATGGCATAAGTACAGGATAGTAATAAAGCCCGAAACTACTTGTGGCCCCAAGAAATATGAAATGAATCAAGCTCTGGCTAAGGGGGATTCATAGAGTCTCCCGTATGTGGATAGTGTGAATAGTCAAGGAACATGTCTCAAGTACTCGGGGCCTACGGGACACAGGTGGGCATAAAAACCAAATAGCATATATTGCCCACCGGTGCCTCTTTCATTAGTTATCACGGCAATTTAATAGTTGTATTTAAAGTCATGATCCAATCCACCATAAAGCATCTCCACCATTAAACATGTGCCAACCTTCCAATAACGGTGGAACAACCACGACGCAAAGAAGCACATGAGCAAGCAACTACGACTCGCGAGGCCGACTATTTATCAAACAACCGACAATAGGATGTGTCCAAGGCAATATAAAGGCTGCAAGGGATATATCTGGTACGGAACACTAAAGCATCGCGACATAGATAGCAATAGATGAACGGGAGGAAATAAAGACTATAAAAGCAAAATAGGTAGAAAGAGGGAGATGCTCGCCTAGAAAACACTACCAAAGGTTCATATCCGGAGAACTTGTCGATACTCGCATCAACTCATCGGCCTAATCCGCAAAGAAGCAAACACTAGAAGAAACACCGGATGCAATATTTAATACTACGGCAAAAGATCCGGCATGATGTATGTATGATGCATGCCATGGCAAGATGCGGTGCAATTAGGCAATATTAAGCAGAACCGGGGTCCCGACAATTAATTAGATGATTCGTGTTGTTTAGATACCCCGCAATTTAAATGTTGTTTTAACATGGCAAAACATGGCATTGGTTCGCTACACAATTTAAATGGGGCCAATATAAGACTAGAAAAGTCTGCATATAGCCTCCATATAATTATTAGGTGAATCGACATAATACCCCCAAACTACATAATATGTATGTGGCATGACCAAATTAATATGCACCAAGTGACAATATCATATTAGAAAAATAGGGGTCTCAGATAGGGGAATCACATTAGGGTCGTGAAGATCTTGGGGCTCGGAGGGGTTCGAGTTCGGTCTTCAGATCCGGGGGATCGGTCTTCAGGGTTCGGGATGAACTTGGCGCGGCGCCGGGTACAGGTGTCTCTAGGGATCGGCGCTTCGGATCTATGAAGATCTTGCCAATGAACAGGGATATCAGCGTGCAGGTCTCAGCGGTGTGCTGCGAGTAGTCGGAACAACGCCACTTAACCCTCAACTTACCTCACTGGCACCACACAACATGTCCAACAGCTAGCAGCATCTTGTCATGCGGACAAAGGCAACATCCTCACGATGAAAACAACAGACGCACAAGTGCAGAGGCTACAATGCTACAAGAAAACGACACAGACGTCGTGGATGAGGCGAGGAAGGCGTCTCGGGTCGGGGCACAGCGGGTGCGGGCTCGACGCAGGCGCTCCCCGCGGCGAGGGCGGCCAGAGCCAGAGGGCGATGGTGGGGGGACTGGCGACGGAGGGCGGAAACGCCGAGGCCGAGCGGTGGTGAGGCTCGCTGGCGGCGGGCCATGGAGAAGAGAGCGACGACGGCTGGGGAAGCTTGGGCGGCGCGCGGTCAGGGGCGAGGACGGCGCCGGGGAAGGCCGGGGTCGACGGCGACCGGGGTGGCGGCTCACGAGCTCGCGAGGCCGTGGATCGCAGACGAGGAGGAGGGTTATGGCGGGGCTGGCAGCGGCGCGGAGCTCTATGGCGGAGGCCGGCGCCGGTGAGGGAAGGAAGCAGCGGTGGCGACCGCACGGGAGATCGAGGAAGGCGGGGTGTGCACGGGGTTGGGGATCCGGAGTCCGAGGTGGCGCAGGGGCCCGTGGCGGCGGTGGATCTTGGTTCAGGGCGGATCCGCACAGGGCCGGGTCGAGCGCGGGCGGGGCTCCGGGGAAGAGGGCGAGGCAACGACGGAGGCCGGCAGGAAGAGGTGGCCGGGGCGGAGCTCCAGGGGCGTAGAGGCGAACCGGGGGCGGTGGCGCCAAGGAGGTTGAGACCAGGCGGCAGTGGGCGCGGTCTCTGGGAGGAAGCAGAGAAGGGACGGGAGTTGGGGAGAGATGGAGGGCAGTGTCGCGTGGTGGGGCCAGGCGGAAATCCCGAGGGAGTCGTGGCGCGTGATCACGCGGGGTGGGGCCAGAGCGCCGTGTCGGGGTGGGGTGGTGCGTGCATGAGGCGGTAGGTGGTGGGGTGGTTGGTCCAGGGGAGGGCGACGTGGCCGTGTCGCATGCGTGTGTGTGTGCGTGCAGGGGCTAGTTCTATGGGGTGGGTCGGTAGGAGCAGGTGGTGGGGCCAAGGCGGGGTGGAGCGGTGCGTACTGCGGTGCAGCGTGTGGCTGCAGCACTGCTGCGTGCGGGGGTGGCCGTGTCGTGTAGGTTAGGTGGGGTGGGTGTCTGGGTTACACGGCGTGTGGGGTCGTAGGTATAGCTGGCGGCGGCGGTTGTGGTGTGGGGTGTATCGGCCGGGGTAGTCTAGGGTTAGCTAGGGTTTTATTGGAGGTGGCCGGCTGGGCATTTGGGCCTGGCTGGCTGCCTCCCAAAAATAGTATAAATTTTATTTATTTAATTAAAAGGCTTTTGTAACCTATTTTAGACAAATAAAAAAATATCCGGAAGAGACCGGGGTTTTTAATTTGAAATAAAGACATGAGGTATTTAGAAAACAAATATAGGCTTTTAGAAAATAGTTTTAGGCAAACATATGCATGATGATGACGATGCTCAAATGCAATGTGGAATGATGACATGAGCATGCAGTCATGATGATGCAATGCACAAAAACACAACGATTTTCTAGTAGTGGTTTAAGCGGGGAACTACAATTCGACACCACTAACAATGGATCTCGCCCTCGAGATCCGCCTCGTGGTACCGGGAAGAAGGTCGGCGATCTGAATCTTCCCGCTTCGTGTAGATCCTCGCGACACCACTAACAAGAGGTCATTGTCCGTGATCATCGAGAGAACACTCCGGGAAACAAAGGACGAAGGTAAAGGTATCCACAAATAAAGCCACCTCTAACTCTGATAGAAATAGAGAAAAGATGCATTCTCATCCACTTCAATGTATGAGAGCAAATAGAATGAGTAGTCGGCATGGGGGCCAATCCATCACGCACCCAAACTATTACTCCGCACATTCGGTAGAAAAGCGTGCAACCATTCTCGGAATTAGACTGAAGATCTCGACAAGCGAGGTTCGGGACAAAGAAGTGATGCAGGCTTTGCATCGGATCTGGCGTAGATGATGTCGTCACGTCGAAAAACACCGGAAGGCACAACAAGGAACCGAGAGAAGTCCAACAGATGAAGGATTCCTCAGATAGCACGAAGACCGGATGTAGAAGCACCGTTACCAAAGGAGGAAGCAAAACCCTGAAAGTACGACGGAAATCCAACCACGAGAATTCCTGGACTCGAAGAAAAGATAAGAGAGTAAATTCAAAACACGCAGAGGTAAGAGGAGAACAGCAGAGGGGTAAGGAGTAAAATCAGACCTAATCAGATCTATCCAACCGATTTTGCAAAATAGTTTTGACACTCTAGATTGTCCGTTAGCTAGGTTATCCTACAGGCTGGACCAGTGGGGTATCGCAACTGCTGAGCTCTGATACCACTCTGTAACACCCTCGAATCGGCCCTATGCAAGTTTTAGCGCTTCCCGCCAAACCCGCATAGAAACAATTCAAGGACGCCCACCAGGCACTTGCGTGCAGGGTGGAGAACGATGTAATACCATTACACATTAGTCCACGATGAAACCCACAGAACATATGTATATACAACAACGACTCCATGAGTCAAGAATACAGATATACTATACAAAGATTCAAATCACCTTGAAAACGATAGAGCATCCGACTACGGACAAGATGCAAATGGGGCTAAGAGCCCTAAAGAATAACCAATGGCGTCCATAACCCTGCCCAGGCCAAGCCGGAAGGGTAACCCTGCTAACGACGTCGATCGCAAACTTGCTTAAACAAAAACACAGCGATTTTCTAGTAGTGGTTTTACCGGGGTGCTACATGTATGATGTTGTAACTTTTTAATCTTAGTTTCAGCCTTCAACAAGTAGAGCAGTCATTTCGCGAAGCAGAAGTGACAGTTGCACACTATCTCATCCCTCTATGAAGTCTACTGTTCCAATTATTCTATAAGAAAGATATGTATGATGCCCTGCTGTTACTAATTGCTTTCTTCCTTTTAGCAAAAGGTCTGATTTGAAATTCGTTGGTTTTTGTTTTCCTTGGTAATAATGTTATATGATGTTTCTTTTTGTTTTAGGTTACACATATAAATAGGGATTTCTATTTCCGTGCCCTCGGTTTATTAGTTGTACTCAGTTTTCCCTAGCTGCTTAGTTTTCCTCACTTTTCCCCTCCCTCGATTTCGAAACCCTCACATGCGCTCGGACGGGGGAGTGCCGTCAGGTCAAAGGCGTTACATGCTGACCGGTTGAAGCGCATTGGGGCGGGTCCTACATTGAAGGTTACGTTATGTTGCCTCGACCGTTATATGCTGACAGATGGGGCCAGGATACACGGCGGACCAGCCATCCGCCTGTCGCTGACTTGTGGGTCCCGTTTTTCCTGATTGTGTGGTCGGTGCAGCCAATGACAAATGGGGCCGTTCTATGTGGCCATCGAAGCCAATGAACGATGGGGCCGCTATGTGCAGTGATGACCCACAAGTATAGGGGTGTATCGCAGTATTTTCGATAAGTAAGAGTGTCGAACCCAACAAGGAACAAAAGCTGCTCGCTAGTGGTATGGATCAGGAATTCTCTACAAATACTTAGCAAACGGATTTTTAGGGGGTTTTGATAAAGCAAGTAAACGAAGTACGAGTAAATAAAAGATAGTAGGAATAAATGCAGCAAGTGGCCCAATCCTTTATGCAGCAAAGGACAAACCGGTTGTATTACTTAAGATGACCAAACGTTCTCGAGGACACATGGGAAGACTGTCAAGTGTTTTCGCTTCATATAGTTGATTAATCTTCTTTAGCTTGCTAAGTGTTGTGTGGGTGAACCTGTGCTAATGTACCGACCTTCCTAGGACTAATACATACTTGTGATTATACCCCTTGCAAACATCCGTAAGTACAAGAAAGTAATTAAGGTAGAAACCTAACCACAGCTTTAAACTCTAAATCCCTTACGTCCCTAGTGCAATGGTTTCGTAATGGGGATTCAGGTTTCTATCACTCTGGCAACCCCTACGATTAGTAGCCAAATACACAATGCATTCCCCTAGGCCCATATAGGTGAAGTGTCATGTAGTCGACGTTCACATGACACAACTAGAAGAAGTACACCACAACTTAAATATCAAACTATTGAATCTTTCTCAACACAACTCCACTACTAACAACATGACTTCTCCCATGTCCTCAATAACAAAACGAACTACTCACAAGACATCATATGGATCATGATCAGAGATGGAATAATGATGTATAACAATGTGAACATAAACAATAATTCAATGGTTCACTCAATAGCATCAACTACAAAGAGTAATCAACACCGAGAAAGTTTCCCCTATGAACTATGCAAGATTCAACCCAATTGTTACAGCAATATGGAGATGGTGATGAGGGTGCTGATGGTGATGATGGTGGTGATGATAATGATGATGATCCCGATGAAGTCCAGCTTGATGGTGGTGTTGATGGCGACGATCTCCCCTCTCCGAGAAGGAATTCCCCCG
Source organism: Avena eriantha (assembly GCA_910589775.1). NCBI lineage: Eukaryota > Viridiplantae > Streptophyta > Magnoliopsida > Poales > Poaceae > Avena > Avena eriantha. The sequence goes on from OU342741.1 coordinate 213,323,897, forward strand.
GCAGAAATCAGTCTGCCGGAGAGATCTTTCTCTCTCGATGTTTTCCGCCCCGTAGAGGCGGCGGAATCTTTCTGTGGTCACTCCCCAAGTCTTAGGCTTTCGGGAGGATAATATACGCTAGAGGGGAGTCCCAGGGGTGGATCAGGGCGGCCACACCACCTGGTGGCGTGGCCCAGGGTGGCCCGCGCCAGGGGGTGGTGTGGGCCCCATGTGGCCCATCTCCAGCCCCCCTTCTGGCTTCCTTCGTCTTCTAGAAAAATAGGATTTTCCATGTATTTTCCCAAATTTTCTGATCTTCGTGAATTTTGCCTCCAAACAGCACCTTTTCCATCAGAATCCTGACTGCAGTGGTCCATGCTCCAAAAGTCATCAAGCATGCAAAAACAGATGAAATAACATAAGTATCACCACCCAATACAAAATATATCAATGAATAATAGTGAATTATGACATAGAATAGTGATGCAAAATGGACGTATCAACTCCCCCCAAGCTTAGACTTCGCTTGTCCCCAAGCGAAACTGAGCTCAATAAACATGGCCTTAGGTTTATGGAGTGAAGAGTCGATAAAAGAATACGGACAAGAAGCATCACATTCATCAAATACATAGATCATAATAGAAGACAACTCACTATTATATAACTTAACTTGCAATAAGTAAAGGAAACACAATAAAGATACATAAAGTAAATCATGATTGGTCATGGCAAACTTAGCTCTTGGTCGAAGAATAGTTGATAATTTGCTGAAGTTCACAAATAACTGGTTTTCAATGATAGCTTTCAAAGTAGTAAACATCAAGATAAGAGCAATGTGAAAAACAAGGAACATAAGAAACATGATTGAATAAATCATCATATGAATGAATGAAACACAACAACTCAAAATACTTGCTGAGATAGAAGGGGATAGGTTTACTGACTCAACTAAAAAGTAAAAGAAAGGCCTTCAAAGAGGGAAGCAGGGATTGCAAGTCTCATAAAGAGCTCCCAAAAATTATGATACTTACTAGCTTTCAGCTCTCATTGCCCCTATCATAGGCATCTTTAGGTGATTAAGGTTAAAGTGATCAAATATGAGGATATGCATTGACAAGTTGTAAATTGAGAATCTCATGTCCCTTGAATACGAGGCCCGCTCCTCATGCTACTCAAGTTTAGTCACCAGTAAGTTCTTGTCATTGTAAGCATATGTGTATCATAGAGAACTGCCAACGGGGTACCCCTTCCCCGATGATACGGAAGAATCCCCATATCAAAATGACAAGGCAAGCAGACAACAAGCATCTCAGCAATCTTCTTATTTACCATGGGAATATGGTACTTTTTTCTCTCTTTCCTCTTTTCATAATATATTTTTTCCTTTTTCTCTTTTTTTCTCAATATCGGACTCTTTTTTAGAAGAAGAATGCTTTATAGATACTCGTTATGGTGACGCTGCAGGTTTCCACCATGTCAGCATGGATTAGACCAGCGGCCGAGGCGTTTCTCTAACACACATGCATAACTCCATGGACTTACAAGCTCCCCTTCCATTTCACACCGACGACATCCATAGACAAAAGAACATGATGTCAACTAGGTACAAAGTACCAGTGCAATGTTGAAAGTGTTCCCCATGACAACATGGTTCTGCTAATTCTCAACTCACAAAGCGCAAGCATATACGCAACATAGGTGAGCACAATGGTTCAAGTTTATAAAGTGCAATAAAGTAAAGTGTGCCATCAAGTTCGTGAGAGCTTTAATCACTACTTTTCACATAACAAGTTTATTTGGGAGGTAGCCACAACAAGAATTTACTTGGAATAGCAACAATGCTAATAGGTAGGTATGATGGACACAAATGGCATAGGTTTTGGTTTAAGGATTGGATGCATGAGAAGAATTCCCTCTCAGTACTGGTTTTTGGCTAGCAAGGCTGGGTAGCAAGTATAAGAGTTGAAGGAAACAACCAAACATACAAGTGATAAAAACAAACATGCAATCTTCCTTGGAAGCACAAAAGATCTTAACTACAGAATACTGAACTTATGAGCAAATCAAGAAAGAAAGATGATGAAATAATTTTTCTTTAGAGTACTTTTATCTTTTTCTTTCAACTCTCAAAAATAGTGTGCTACTGACCGAGCCAGGTTTGCCAAAACCAACTAAATTAACTCAATGATCCCAAAGTGATACCAATACTAACAACAAGATCAATCATATAACCATGAATTGAAAACTAATATAAGATATGCAAAAGAGTAAATGATAGAACTTCTCATTAATATTCCATAACGGCTACTCACACCAAGGGATACATATCTAACGAGAGAGGGGACACTTCCATAATGCAAACCATCCTACATGATAACTTCATTATTCATGATATGACTCTACTAATAAGGTAAAAAGATAGAAGATAGTGATGTGATACCATGGCACTCCCCCAAGCTTGGAACAAACCAAGGGGATGCCAAACCTGATGAAGAATTACTCCTTAGGTGGTGGTGGTATCCTCTTGATGAGATCTTTGATCAGTTTCCCCAAGTCCTCGATCTCGAAGGTGAGATTACGAATCAGCTGTGAGTTTTGCTCAATGCGGCTCATGATCATGTCGGGTTGAGAATTCCAGCTCTTGCTATTCTTTCCCCACTCTTCCTCCTTAAAGTCTTCTTTTCCTACATGGCTAGAACGAGGCAAATCCCAATGGGAGGGTAATTTCCCCTTGGGCATATTCTGGTATTGATGCTCATGGATAAGGGTATGGAAAGGATTCTTGGTGCGTGGAGGAAGTGACCGTGGAGCCAAGGAGTGACGAGGAGCTTTCCCCCCAGTTTGCATCCGTGCAGTCCTTCTAACCCTAGAAGGTTTTGTCACCACTCCAATGCTCGCAATGGTAGTGTCGGTGTGCGGATGTTGGCCTTGCCTCTTCACCTTCACTCTTGATCTCCTTATCCTTCCTGGGGTCTTGGAGGTCTTCCTCCATAGGCTCCTTCTCTTTATCCTTGGCGGACACCATTGTGCTTCTAAACTTTCAAAGAGTATGTCCTGGCAGAAACAGGTTAAAACAAAAACACGACGAGAACACAATATACGACCCTCGGGGATCCGGGGGGGTTATATATTACGAATTTTCATATCAAAAGGAAGGTACTGGGAGAAAACGAGTCGGAGGCGGAGTCCGGGATGGACTCACCACCTGGTGGCATAGCCAGGGGTGGGCTCGCCACAGGGTGGTGTGAGACACCCTGGCTCCGTTTCCGTCTCTTTTTCGCTTCGTAGCTTCCCTTATTGACTGAAAACTGCAAAAATATAGTTGGATTGTATTTTCGCGGAACTTTCCTTACCAGAACTCTTACCTATTTGAAAACAGACTCTGCAGGTCTCTGAATTTGGTATCTAGTAGATTATTCCGAAGTCATCACTTGAATAACATCAATATCTTCATCTTCATACACTTATTACTTGAGTCATAAAACCCTTCTCTTCCTTATTACACCATTATCTCCACTTCCTGAAAATTTCTTTCACACAAAAACTTCACACAGTTCTCATTAGCAACATTAGTACAAGTGGAGTGATAAAACCTTTTGAGTCCAACTTCAACTGGAAACCATCAAAACATAAGCTACTGTAGCAACTCCTTCCGAAAACCCAAAAATAATTCAAAAAGGAAATCGATTAAAGAAGCAAATGCAAGAGTGGCTAATCTATCAAAACAGACCAGCAGGTAAAGATCAATTTTTTCGAAAATCTTCTGTTCCTCAAATCAAAAAGTGCAAAACTAACGAAAGTTAAATAACAATCTGGGGCAGAAGCAAAAAATATTACAGCTCAATACGACATACAAAGATCTCTCATGAATTCTTACGATGAAGCACATAAATCTGTTTCGGGACAGCAACTTCCCCAAATCTTACTTCTCTCTCATTAGAGGTTGATCTTGACACAAAAACCAAACAAAACGGATAAGGAGCGGTTATTACCGAAGTAATAACTTCCAAGACTCAAAGCAACAAAAACAAACTGAAAGCAAAAACAAATTGGGTTATCTCCCAAAAAGCTCTTTCTTTATAGCCATTAAGATGGGCATGATAATTTTGAAGATGCTCACTCAGGAATATGAATTGAAGTGAAAGAGAGCATTAAGAAGCAAAAATACACGCATTTAAGTCTAACCCACTTCCTATGCAAGGGAATTTTGTAAACAAACAAGTTGTTGAAACCAGATACTACTAGCATAGGAAGGCAAAAGAAGTGCAACATAAAAACTTTCAGCATAAAACGAGGAAACTTGATATTATTGTCATGCATAAGAACACTTTTCCCTCTCTCATAGAATCTTTCAGTATCATGCATAAATTTAACAATATAGCTATCACAAGGACCATCGTAACAATGATCACTTATTCTAACAGAAAACATAGGAATACTAGCTCTCATAACACTACTTTGTGAAACAATATTAGAGGTATCCTTACAAAGGATAGTGTGTCCTCCTTCTACATATTTAGTAACAAAGTCTTTCACATTTGCTATTATGGGTTCATCATCCATTTGTTTATCAGGTTCAACAGCTTTTCTTGTACTTTCATTAACCATACTAGCTATCATAGAATGTTCCTTTATCTTAACTGGGAAAGGCATTTTCTCAATGTAAGGTTTAGGTAAAACATGATTAGCAGTATAAACTTTAGTATTTCTTGCAGGAACACTCTTAGCAATATCTTTATAGGGTTCATGATACTTATTCCACTTATTTTTAGGCACTTCAATATAGGAAGCAAAAGCCTTAAAATAAGAAGCAATAGCTTGAGAGTCTAGACCATAAGCATTTTTAATATGAAAGTCATCAGTTCCCATAAAAGATTCAATGCATTCATAATCATAATTTACAAACCTGACTTTCTACCTTTGTCATTCTCCCATGCTTCAGCATTGTCTTGAATACGGTCCAGAAGATCCCATTTAGCTTCTTCTTCCATGCGAGTGAATGATCCAGCACAAGAAGTATCCAATAAATTCTTGTCATGAAGAGAAAGCCTTGCATAAAAGTTATTAATAATAATATTGTTGGGGAGCTCATGAATGGGTCATTTGAGCATTAGTAACTTTAATCTCCCCCAAGCTTGAGCTGTACTCTCTCCATCAAGAGGCCAAAAGTTGTATATTTGATTCCGATCTTTATGAATCTCACTAGGAGGATAAAACTTTGAAAAAAGAGGCACTATTTCCTCCCATTCCAGAGCTTGACCATTCTTCACTAGCTTATACCATTCCTCAGCTCTTCCTTTCAGTGATAATGAGAATAACTTCTTCTTAACTTGATCTGTAGTAATACCTGCACACTTGAACAACCCGCATAATTCGTGTATAAAGAGTAAATGATCACCGAGATGGACAGTTCCATCCCCAACATAATAGTTATCCATAACACGATCAATAATTCTTGTAGGTATTTTAAAAACATCATGCTCAGCAGGTGGTGGCTTATCTACTACCTTAGCAGTGGTAGTAGCATTACCAAATAAGAAACTCAACGAATTATCCATAACGAAAATAAAGCAACTAACAGAAGTAAACAATACTCATAGTAGAAGTTTCCTTTACCAGTTCCACTCTCCAATATCGCTTCACTCCCCGGCAATGGCGCTAGAAAATAGTCTTGATGACCCACAAGTATAGGGGGTGTATCGCAGTATTTTCGATAAGTAAGAGTGTCGAACCCAACAAGGAGCAGAAGGTGCTGGCTAGTGGTATGGATCAGGAATTCTCTACAAATACTTAGCAAACGGATTTTTAGGGGTTTTTGATAAAGCAAGTAATAAAGTACGAGTAAATAAAAGACAGTAGGAATAAATGCAGCAAGTGGCCCAATCCTTTATGCAGCAAAGGACAAGTCGGTTGTATTACTTAAGATGATCAGACTCCACTACTAACAATATGACTTCTCCCATGTCCTCAAGAACAAAACGAACTACTCACAAGACATCATATGGATCATGATCAGAGATGGAATAATGATCAATAACAATCTGAACATAAACAATAATTCAATGGTTCACTCAATAGCATCAACTACAAAGAGTAATCAACACCGAAAAAGTTTCCCCTATGAACTATGCAAGATTCAACCCAATTGTTACAGCAATATGGAGATGGTGATGAGGGTGCTGATGGTGATGATGGTGGTGGTGATGATGATGATGATCCCGATGAAGTCCAGCTTGATGGTGGTGTTGATGGCGACGATCTCCCCACTCCAGGAAGGAATTCCCCCGGCAGAAATCTATCTACCGGAGAGATCTTTCTCTCTCGATGTTTTCTGCCGCGCAGAGGCGGCGGAATCTTTCTGTGGTTGCTCCCCGAGTTTTAGGGTTTCGGGAGGATAATATACGCTAGAGGGGAGTGCCAGGGGTGGACTAGGGCGGCCACACCACCTGGTGGCACGGCCCAGGGTGGCCCGCGCCAGGGGGTGGTGTGGGCCCCATGTGGCCCATCTCCAGCCCCCCTTCTGGCTTCCTTCGTCTTCTGGAAAAATAGGATTTTCCATGTATTTTCCCGTATTTTCTGATCTTCGCAAATTTTGCCTCCAAACAGCACCTTTTCCATCAGAATCCTGACTGCAGCGGTCCATGCTCCAAAAGTCATCAACCATGCAAAAACAGATGAAATAACATAAGTATCACCTCTCAATATGAAATATATCAATGAATAACAGTGAATTATGACATAGAATAGTGATGCAAAATGAACGTATCATGGAGCCGTTCTATGGGACCTTCGTAGACAATGACCGGTGGGGCCATCATGTGGGGCTGGAGGGTGGATTTGCATATTTGACACGTTTTACTTCGCAACTTGCATATTTGCCATTTTGTGTGTCACTGACATGTGGTGGTCATGTGGCAAATATGCAAATTTCAAAGAAAAAGTTTGGCAGATGCAGAATTAGCAAATATGAAATAATTGACAGGTGGGGTCGTGTATGACAGGTCGGCTCTCTCTCTCACCCACTCCCAGCCCCCAGCCCCGAGCAGCTCCTATCCCACCGGTGGACAGAGCAGCCATCGTATGGTGGTACCGGACGGACTGCCGCGCTGCACCTCAACCATGGCTCCGGCACCTGTTTCATCCACACATATTGTATGTTGAGGCAGTACCGACCGCAGGCAGGTCCGCCCCCACGACGATCAGGATTTGGTTCCGCCACCATAGCTCGACGACCAGTCGTAGAAATTGCTAGTAGGGCTTGCTAAGACCTCTGCTCCTGCTCCACCTAGCTTAATCGATTCGGGGAATCTATCATGTCGTGGCCACATTCTCCTTCTCCTACCACGTCGGAAGTGCATGTAGCTCCTTCTCTTTGTACTACCGTTGAATTTGAAGTGCTGACTTGGCTTGTCGGACTGATTCCACTTTGGTTTGTTTTGGGATTGTTACAGTGTGTTATGTAGGCCGATGATCCATGGTACATTGCATACCAAGATGAATAAACACAGTGGTGTAGCCATAGGATGCATTTGGAGGAGATGGTCGACAAGTTAGGTGATGAATTGGCCCGTAAAAACCTGTTGATATTCGAGCTGAAGCGTACCGTCGAGGAAGAATTTAGAGCTTATTCGCAAAGAGAAGTTGACACCTGAGGTTGATCTTGCCGTATCTGATCAAGTCGTAGAAAATCTAAAACATGAAATTCAAGTGAAGAGGGGGGATAGTAGATTCATGTGGTTAGTTTTAGTAGTTGTCATCCGTGTCCTAGCAGTTACAGTATGCGGTTGTGGTGAAGGGTGGAATGTGTCATGATTAGTTGAATAGTTAGCTAATTTAGAGAGTAGAATTGCTATTCAATAGATGGTTGTGAGTTCCTGCTAATTTAGTCAATTTGCGGTCCCAAAGTTGTCGAGAGAATGCATTGCGGTGCCCGAGTTGCTTGCCATTGGATCTAGTGGTCCCAAAGTGGTCAAGAGAATGCATTGCGGTACCCGAGTTGCTTGCCATTGGATCTAGCTGCCCATAGTTGGCATGCCAAATGCCTATAGGGTCAAGTTGCGGCCTATCAGTTTTGACTATTCTGTCGCTTCCATCGTGGCTGCCATGTAGAGTTGTAGTGGCGGCAGCATCCATTCCCCATTGCAAATTAGTGGCTGAGATTGTCAATCCAAGTTAGTTGACTCAAATTCTTCAAGATACAATCGAATCTAGTCAAATCTAAATCAACTAATTTGAGTCAGAGGGAGTACTACTAATGAATCAGCTTTAGAGCATATCCATTGTCCTCACTGCTCAAATACATATCAATTTGATTCAAATCATACATATTTCTATCAAATTTATACAAGCCCACCGGAGATTGTCAGAGCAAGTACTACTACTTATGAATCAGCTTTAGAGCATATCCACCGGTCTCACGGCTCAAATACATGTAAAATTTATTCAAATCATACATATATTTTAATTCACAGAATTTTGGTTCAAATTGGGCTTAAATTTGTCCCAGTTTTAAGTGGACAGTGAGCTAGCTGCCCTCCCTGCTGTATGTGTACTCCAAGAAGTACGGGCAAAGTTCTCCCATCCGGCCTTCACCATTGAAGTGCACCTCGACATGCCATCCGCGGCCGCGGCCTGCCTCCCACAGCTTCAGTTCACGAGGGCTTGATCTGCACCATCGCAGTGATGTTGCGGATTATGGCTTCAATCGTCATCGCATCGATGACCACTATCGACACCACAGCCGTAGATGTTGTGGATGATGGCTTCAATCGTCGTTGCATCGATGACCACTGTCGGCACCATAGCCATAGATGTTGTGGATGATGGTTTCCATTGGTGTCTTTCATCGATGGGCACTATCGGCACCATCGCCGTCGCACTGATGTTGTGGATGATGGCTTTCGTCGGTGTATTTAATCATCAACGGATCTGAGGATGTGAACAGAAGTGAGACATATAGAGACAGAAATTTCAGACGGTTAGATCCTCACCGCCACACGCCGTTCTAGCAGCCACGCTTAGATCCGCGCCGCTGCAAGCCATTCTGACCCCCACGCGTAGGTCCGCATCGCCGTACGTCGATAGGAGGGGGAAGATGTGGTTGGTATACATGCGACAGAGAAAGGGAGGGAGAGACATCCAGCCCATCGGGCTCTCCTCTCCGTAGCCCAACAGGAGAGAGACCTCCAGCCCGTCGGATCATGATGTATCCAACGGTGGTTGGCCAAGATCTATGTGACATACATCTCGACAAATTAGAGCGCAGCCAAACTGAGCGGTAGTTGATGCGGCTGGTGTACGTGCGTTAGGAAAAAGGGAGGGAGATACATCTAGCCTATCAATCTCTCCTCGCCATACAAGGTTAGGTGCGCCCATCGGGAGAGAGAGACCTCTAGCCCGTCGGATCATGATGTATCCAATGGTGGTTGGCCAAGATCTGTGTGACATACATCTCGACCAATTAGAGCGCTAGCCAAACTGATACATGAGAGGGGGAAAAGTGAGGAAAACTTTAGCGGGAGGGGAAAACTGAGGAAAACTTTAGCGGGAGGGGAAAACTGAGTAGAGCTAAGGAAAACAAGGGCGCTCAGATAAAAAATGACTAAGGGAAATTCAATCTTTTGGCATAACAAATGGAAAATGTGTTATTTGAACAAAATAATCCATCTTGGCCAACATTATATTGTTTGCAACTCAAAGATACACAAGTGTATCAAATTTGGACTCATTTAGACAAAGTATGTTTTGGGATGGGTTATCTTGGAGGTTGACTGAGTAGAAAGCCATGCATCTTCAAAGCTAGTAGCTCATTCCAAGAAGTGGTTTAGGGGAGAAGTCCATTTCTCTTTATTTCCTTTTCCTTTATTTTTCATGCTAGGTTTTAGTTAACATAACAAGAATACATGCAAAGGTTGCACTATGTTTTGACTTCTTTTTTGACTTAAAATAACCCTAAAAGCATTTATTTGAATTTAATCACTTAGAAAAAGAAAAATGTGGCTGATTACAAGTAAATCCAAAAATTCCAATTTCAAATCAATCCAGGATACACAAGTGTGCCAAATTTTGGATCAATTGGTCAACGCTTGCTATGGTTTAAGCCATGAACTAGCTAAACCCCATGTGTTGACCACATGTCGAGGGCAAAACTGAGCAGTGCTAAGCAACTAGGTGTATGACAATAGAAACTTGCAATAACACATACATTACGGGGTTATCCAACATGCAAACTTGGAAGCGTCACAAACATTGACAGGAGTTCAAATTCAATACAAACATTGACAGGAGTTCAAATTCATCATACAAATTCAAATTCTTTTTTCTTCATCCTAGTGTTTCTCGGTGGAATATTATCGGAGTTCACCACCTTGCTCCGGGTGATCCTGGCTGGAATATTCTCGGAGTCCACCATCAACTTCTTTTGTTTGTTCCCTTTGTTATTTTTCTCTACATCAAATGAATCAAGTGCTTTAGGCTGTCGTACAATTGGTTCCACCATGTTTTGATCCATTGGTGCATACGGTTCAAAACGCATTGGCATCATTTCTTCAATATCCTCTTGTGTAATTCCTTTACTTTTGAACTCTGCTTCCAATGAATAAATTGCTTCAATCTCCCATGCATTTGGCGCAATCTCCCCTTCAGTTGGTTCAATCTCCTCTCGATCCATTGGTTCAATCTCCCCTGTATCTGGTTCAATCTCCCTTGCATCTGATTCAATCTCCTCTCGATATGTTGTTTCAATCTGCAATGTATCCATTGCTTCATTCTCCTCTTGTTCAGATACTTCATTCTCATCTGCATTTGCTGCTCCCGCCTGACCATCCATTCCATAAGTTGGGTCCACTGCATTTTTACAAAGCCTAGCAATGTGCCCTAGGATCCCACAATGTTTGCACTTACATCGTCGAGGTGGTGCATCACCCTCTACACTAGCTCTCATCCTATTCTTCCTTGGCCTACCTGCTGGTCTAGTAAAAACTAGAGGGTATAACTTGAAGCCTGGATTCACTTCCATCCATTGGTCTTTTCCCAACAAGGCTAGAACATTCTGAGCATATGCTGCCCTAAATTTGGCACCGGAGAAATACTCCGACACATACTGATCAACTTCACCCTCTTCACCTCCTAGGACACCCATGAAAAACAATGCATGTATGCAGGGTTTCCCACAGAGCTACCATTGCCAGCAATGGCATTTCCTGTCAGCCAAACTCAGTGGATACCTCCATTGCCTATCTTTACTATCACTGTCCATTACCTCAGGCTCCATTCCTTTTCTAATGCATTTCATCTTCAATTGTTTTGCCATGGCATGCAAAGCCTTAATCAAAGATGGGAGGATGAGATGGCCAGCATATACTGTTGATGCAATTCTTTGACGCAAATCGATCTTTATCATGATCATATGCCTAATCTTATCAAATATTTGCCACAGCATAAGCCCTTTCAGTGACTTGACATTTGCATTAAAACTCTCTGCAAGGTTACTTATCACATAGTCTACCTTGCAAATTTCATTGAATTGGCTTCTTGACCACACCATTCCATGATGTGCATCCAGGTACTCCTTCACTGCAGGTTTTTATTTATACAACACTTCCAAATGATAGAGATGCTTCCTCAAACTGCATGTGTATGAAGTTGGCCATAGGTTCTCAGTATAAACTTTACCCTTGAATTTCTTTGTAAAATTCTGCACTAAGTGTCACATACATTCCCTATGCTCCACTCCGGGGAATACTGCTTCTACAGCTTCCTCTAGACCTTTGCAAGTGTCTGTGTGGATAGTAAGTCCTGGTGGATGCCCTATAAGGTCACGCAAATTCTCTAGAAACCAAGTCCAACTTTCGTCTAACTCAATCTCCAAAACTCCAAAAGCAACAGGGAACATCCAATTGTGGCCATCAACTGTAGTAGCAGCTACTAGTTGTCCTTTAAATCTTCCATGAAGAGTTGTTGCATCCATGGACAAATAAGGCATGCAACCATCCAGAAACCCTTGCCAGCAAGCTTTGAAACAAACAAAAGCCCTTCTAAAGCACTCCTTCTCCATTGTCTTCCCTCTTATTTTGTACTGTACTGTATGCATGTCTATCTGTACAACACTACCTGGACTAGCCATCTCCACTTCAGCTTTGAAGTTGTAAAGCAACTGAAAACTTTCATTCCATGGACCATTTATCCTATCAAGAGCCATTTCCTTTGCATAGAACATCCTCATGTAAGGTACTGTAATATTAAACTTTTCAAAAACTTTTTTATGAGCGTTGTTGCACCAAGTGATGGGTTCGCTCTCATCCAATCCATGATTGCATCTGCCAACCACCTAGCCTTTGCTAGTTTTGTTTTTTCCTTTGGCTATCCCCGTTGAGGTAGACAAGAATGTTCAAACCGGTTACCTTTTATATAAAACATAATGAAAATGTCAAGTATAGTTAACAAATTTTACAGAATGATCTAAAATACACAACTGGTTGTAATACCTGAAGCAAACTGCTCCTGACCATAGTGGATGCGTGCATCCTCTGCCTACACCTCTTGTATGGCACTTCACTATGAACCTTGCTGGCTCACTCTTAATAACCACATAATCATTATTGGTGCAGATGCAATATGTAGTAAGGGCATTACGACAGTCTCGCATCATTTTAAATACGGTGCCTTCTGAAATCTTAAGATCGTTCCTATCCCACTCAATTACTAGCAAGTCCTCACTATCGTACTCGACTAAAACGAGACTATCATTGTTCTCCTCATTATCTTCTTCATCAGTGTCATCAAATCTGGCACTATGGGCCAATTCCACCGTGTATTGATCCTCTAGTGCCTGTTTACTGAATCTATCTACCAATTCAGGAAACATCAACTCATCCTCATCATCTAGTGGAGGCGCTCCCTCGGCAATCTCTGCTTCTTCCTCCACATCGGCCTTACGAGCGATTTGGCTTACACTCGTAGTGTGAAGATATGAACTTCTGTGGACCTACACGAAGCACAGGGCGCACACTATTAGTAGAGACAGCAGAGACACATCATGCCCGACCACTTGATAATGCATGACAACCAGATGATGCTTTAGCCCTCTTTCCCGCGTGTTCAACTTTGCACATGGAGACGAATTCGACCAAAATGTTCGGCAGCATTCAAAGAGAAAAGTATTACCAGATCAGCTTCGCTAGTTAGTGGGAGCAATCTTTGCTCGCTAATGTTGAAATATTGCAAATAGACTGAATCTCCATTGGTCCAGGGGAATTTAGAATATATTTTATCTTTCAAATCTCTGAGAGTTATGGAGGTTGCAACCACCGCTGGGAAGTAAAATCTAGAGAGATACCATTCACAACCACAAATTACGCTAGTATCCCATTTAACCGCCATCCGAAATGCCAGTACTGAATCAATCCTATTCGAAAAGCAAGGCAGTTAGCTGAGCACCGGTGATTCGCGCTCAATTACTGCCTATAATCAATCCACAAAGGGACACAATACTTTCCTAGATGGAACCATGCATTAGATCCCTCCGATTCCACCCAATCTTCTCCGCGCTCGACGGGGAGGACGGGTACACCCGTCGGCATTGCATACTGTTCTGCGAAAGGGGTAAATCTAGCGGGAGAGAAAGTGGAGCCGGAGTGGGCTTCGTAGATAGGGGAGGGGGCGGCTCGGGGGCCGAGGACGACATAAGGTAGGAGGTTCTCTCAGGTAGAAGGGCACGACGGCGGGGGAGCGGAGCGGAGGGGCGGTGTCGGAGCTATTCCAGGCTTGGAGTGAGAATGGTCGGTCTGATGTGTCTCCATGCGGCCTCACCCCTCACCACGTATGCAAGAACCATCCCAATGCGGCCCCACCCTTCACCACGTATGCAGGACCCGTCCCAACATGGCCCCACCCGTCAGCACGTAACGATCGAGGCGACGTAACGTAATGCTCAACATAGGACCCGCCCCAACACGGTTCCAATTGTCAGCATGTAACGGTCAAGCCTTTGACCTGACAGCATCCCCTCGTCCAAGCGCATGTGAGGGTTTCGGAATGGAGGGAGGGGAAAAGTGAGAAAAAACTAAACGGATGGGGAAAACTGAGTACAACTAATGAACCAGGGGCACAAAAATAGAAATCCCATATAAATATGAAGGCAGAACAGAAAACAACTACCTCAAGTGTAGATCTCTTTGGACAGAGCAGCGGTGACAGTGCATATTGCTCACTTAGGTACACGATCTCGTCTGCTCCATACATTCCAGCAAAAAGAATTTTTGGTGATGCACCCCAATATGCACTTGATGTAGTTGGACAGGAAGCCAACAGAACATATACAGTAGTCTCCATAGCAAGGAAGGAGTTATCTGAGTTGAAAAACAGGCAAGCTTTGACGGAGAATCTACTTAATAATATTCTCAACAAGTCTTGTGGTAATCCCGTCGTTACATGTGAGACGGCGCGAGCTCCCTAAAAGGAACATTTTTTAAACTGAGATAATATTGTTTATCAGCGGTGTTGTACTCCGGTGATGCTTTACAAGCTACGGAATTTTTTAGGACTGTAATAATTTACTATTTTTCTAGTTATAAGTTTTTTTCCACAGTTTTAGAATTTATTTAGCATTTTAGAGACCTTGTGTTCTTTGTTTATCCACCTTTATGTCCTGGCAATGGATCTAAGTTAGATAGGCTTAAACAGTAGCAGGCCCACAATGTTTGTATCAGTCCTTGATGGGCCACCAATCAACAGTCATAGGCCTACACTGACGCCATTATTTGTAGAATCTGATCGCAAAAGAACATAACAGTAAAATGCCATAACAGTGAAAGGCCAGAACAATGAAAGACCAGAACAGTTAAAGGCCAGAATAGTAAAAGGGCAGAACAGTAAAAGGCCAGTACAAGAAAACTGTAGGACGCCAGAATAGTAACAGGACGGAAACAGTAACAAGGCCAGAACATTAGGAGGCCAGAACTTTAGCAGGTCAGAAACTTCACAGTCCGTTTATAGGACTGAATAGTAGAAGGCCGAAATAGTGAATGTCTGGGATAGTAAAGGGCAATAATGGTAGAGGGTCATAAGGGCCACGATGGGTGCGAGAAAAGTGACGGGCGGACATCAGGCCTTAATGATAACGGACAGACTTGGCCCAGGCGGAGAATGGGCCGCACAGTATTGGACCAGGGTGGGCCTTCTGTAGACTGAAACAGTGTCGGGCCTGAAAGTTCACGAGATGCGGATGGCTGCACTAATTGGCCCATTTCAAACAGTGCTACATGAAACATTAATGGGCCTTCTTCTTATTGGGCTCTCCTCATGGGCTGGCCCACTTAATATTTAGCAGGCTTTGTCTGGGCCTGGCTTCTGCCACGGTTCCTCCGTTAGGAGCGGTAACTAGGCATTAACGGTGTTCGCCACGTAGCATTTTGCATGACGTCAGCAGTCAACGGGGCTAGCGAACAGATCTACGACCAAAGAAGTTTTCGTGGCTGAAGGGTACGATCCGCCACGTTCAGAATAAAAACCGTGGTAGATTCTTTTGTGACGGGACTTTTACCACGATGGGCATCTGTCATAGAAGACTTTTTAGCCACGAAAAACGGGCCTTCAACCACGAAAATCATCCATTGTAAAAGCCAACTTTTCTTGTAGTGTGAATAATGGACCTTTCTATTTTCTTTCGTTTGTTTTGTCCATAGCAACATGGGAAAACAAGGTTGAGTACAAAATTCCACCAGTTGCCCTCCGCCTGACACATAGTGGGAGTTTTCTCCTATACGTGCAAGAAATTTCCAAGTGTTATCGCATGGATGTGAATAGACTCGCACCCAGGAGATAGATATTGACTATATATATATATTGTATATATATATATATCTTTCACAACACTTGTAAACATATGCCATGGACACACGCAAGTTTTCGAGGGGTTTCGGTGCTCCAGCAACACATTTCTAGCGAAACCCTAATCCAGGGGCCCCGCGGATCTACCCCACTAACATTCTTCATGTGAGGGTTGACTAATGGACCTTTATCTTTTCTTTGGTTTGTTTTGGCCATAGCAACATGGGAAAACAAGATTGCGTACAAGATTCTACCGGTTGCCCTCTGCCTCACATGTAGTGGGAGTTTTCTCCTACTTGTGTAGGAAATTTCAAGTGTTATCGCATGGATGTGAAAAGGCTCGCACCCAGGAGATATATATTGCCTAGATGACACACACAATTTTCCGGAGGGTTCCGGTGCTCCAACGGCACTTTTCCAGCGAAACCCTAATCTGGGGGGCCCATGGATCTATCCCACTAGTGTTCTCCATGCGAGGGTTGACTAATAGACCTTTCTCTTTTCTTTGGTTTGTTTTGGCCATAGAAACTTGGGAAAACAAGTTTGAGTACAAGATTCCACTAGTTGCCCTCCGCCTGACACGTAGTGGGAGTTTTCTCCTACACGTGTAGAAAATTTCCAAGTGTTATCGCATGGATGTGAATAGACTCACACCCGGGAGATAGATATTGCCTAGATATGCCTTCCACCACACCTGTAAACATATGTCATGGACACACGCAAGTTTTCAAGGGGTTCCGGTGCTCCAGCGGCACTTTTCCAGCGAAACCCTAATCCGGGGGCCCCACGGATCTACCCCACTAGCGTTCTCCGTGTGAGGGTTGACCAATGGACCTTTATCTGTGCTTTGGTTTGTTTTGACCATAGCAAGATGGGAAAATAAGGTTGAGTACAAGATTCCACCGGTTTCCCTCCACCTGACACATACTGGGAGTTTTCTCTTACACGTGTAGAAAATTTCCAAGTGTTACCGAGAGATAGATATTGCCTAGATAGGTCTTCCACCACACCTCTGGGTTCCAATGCTTAAGTGGGAACACTAACTCCTCTGGTTTGACATCAACTTATGTAGCGTTGGCTTGATGGAAATGGTTTTTCAATTATATGTGTCAGCGAGACGGCTCAATATGGCAGAAAAATGAGGGGGAAGAGAGAGGTTTTGATGGAATAAGGCAAAACCCCTTTGCCGTGTTCCAATAGGCTTTACACATGGCAAAGAACCCATGTGTCGTGTTCCTCCTGGAAATATACACGGCAAAGCCACCCCTTTGCCATGTACCCTTACCTACAAGACACGGCAACGAGTGCCGTTGTAACGGCTCACCCCTTTGTTGTGTGCTTAAACTTGGCGTGTGCTCTAGGTAAAGTTTGTTGTGTCTCCATTATTTTCTATGTGTCGTGCTACCGATTTGCCATGTATACTGGTGTTTCCATGTGTCCCTTGTGGATTTTGCCGTGTATGCCTATGTTGCCATGCGTTTGCGCCAATATACACGGCAAAGACCAGCTGTGGGCTCCCCTGGATTGTTCATCCGAGAAATCCCTGTTATGCATACCTCCATGTTCCCATGATCAGTGAGCCGTGGAACATAACCGACAGGTACCATTACAACATCCGAAACCTAACGAATTACAAGACTTACATAGATGTCATTATGGCTACATCATCATTAGCAGTGGAACAACGCCAAGTGCAGAGCCCAATCATGCCTCGACCTACAGGCAGCTGACTGGGAAGACGGCCTAGCTCGATGGACGTCACCTTAAACTCCTGAAAGTCTGGCCAAGTAAATAGCCAGGGACACAGCCGTGAGTACTTTTGAATGTACTCGCAAACCACCAGGATAAGTGAACAAAGGAAATGCAATTATGGCTGAGGCAAGATAGCTCTATCTGGGGTTGCTTTTGAAAAGTCTAAACTAGCTTTTGAAGTTGTGGCATCTCCATATCTTTGTTGAAAAAGAGTTTGGAAAGCATGCTTCTGTTTTATAAATCAAGATATCTCCATATCTTTGTTGAAAAAGAGTTTTGAAAACAGTTTTGTAGTTGAAAACCCTTTTTAAACATCTTCGACCCCTCGGGTCAAAAACAAAGCATTTCGAACTCGGGTTCCCCCGGAACCTTCGTCCTCAAAGTACTTGTTTCCCAAACAAGCACAGTTTGGGTACTCCTAGCCAACACCTTTACAACCGTCCTTGACCGTGGAGATATACTCTGCAGAGTTTGCACACTTTACCCACAAGAATCAATACATCCACCGGGATACAACCACGGCCCACTACCACTGTAGATGGGGGTCCGGATAATCAAATCTAACCTTTCGCTTGTCTACACTAGCAAAGGCATGCTTTTCCTCTTGGGTTTGTTCTCGCCGGCAACGAGTATGTGGCTCGCAGCCATAGTCCTTTCCGTACACGCGCATACCCAAGCCGCAACTTGGCGTATACCTTAAATCTGGAGGCTCCACTTCCTTCTGTACTACCTAAGTCATACCGGCCACGGGAGACCCAATTTTTGCACCGGCCTCCTGCCAGGTCAGGCTCACTCTTGCCGAAGAAAGCGACAGGCTTCAGATCCTTGATCTGGTGGCGCCTACCTGGAATTCCAGGGATTTCTCCCTATAAGCATAGTAGAAGTGCCTCGGCTAAAGCGGACAAACTACGAGTTAAGCCCTAGCACCAGGGGTAATGTGGTTGCACGGATAAAAATTGTTCCAGTAAAGGCGTAGAACATCCCATCATAGTCTCCTTTCTCCTCGTCACCATTTATTTTGTTAAAACTTCCACTGGGAGTGATGCCTCTTCCCAGGGTTTTACAAAGCCTTTTTGAAAACCTTTGAAGTGGGGAAAATCCCAAAACAATTTATTTTCTCAAAGCCGGGGTTTCCAAGGAGGTAGGATGCTAACCATCTTACTCTCAGTCTAAAGGGGGTAAAATGGTAGGTTCATTAGGGTGGTGCCTCAAAGGACACAAAGTAATAACTTGGAGGAGCCAAGTTACTATCGCAGTATTTGTAAAACAAAGCATGCATGTAACTTATGCAAGTTGTAAAGAGGACATAACACAAGTAAAGGAGGATAGGACATATAATAGAGTCCAGGAATGGTGGCTTGCCTGTGATCAGCAATAAGTCCCTGGACTTCTTCAGATGACCAAGAATACCCAATAATATAATAATAAGAAATCCCGTTCTTCTTGTCGTCAGACACTCACACTATCGTCGTCGTCGGATACACATGCAAGCAGACAACATCACAATCAACACAAGGCATACAAGCATCAAACCATACAGCAAACAAACATGAGAATTACTACTGGACTTGGGAGGTTTTGGAAGAGTGGGATTCAAATGGTGGAATTTGCAAGATTGCCACAGGGGTGTTTTCTCTTGGACGATAGTTTATTTAAGATGGGTACAAGGGTCTTGGATTAGGGTTCTGAGGTCAGTAGGTTATCAATGGATAACCATGCTATCCTATGATAGGTCTTGACAAGACAAAACCATCACAAGTGGTTTCACTTGATGATCACTTTTCTAGAATTAGTTATGCTTTTTATAGTGGATTAAACTCTAGTTTGAGGAAATAATTCACCAGAAAATTTCTGGAGCTCCAAAAATTATTTCCTTAGATGGTTTGATATTACTTGATGTACTGAACCACCTAGAGTTGGAATAAAATCAAAAGAATTACCAGAATTCCCTCAGGAAATTCCCAAAGGCAGTTTTGTCTATTTATTCTCTATTCCACCAGATTAATTCTACATATGCTATTTAGTTGGTTCCAAGGGAAGGGGATAGGTATTTAAAATACCTTTGTGTAGGATTTGGATTCACCCTTTTTGGAGTTGCCAAACTCTTGGAGTGACTTAATTAGTGAAAATACCCATCACAGAGGTATTTAAAAAACTAAAAATTCAACCTAAGCTCAATCAATTCTGAGCTGTTGGGATTTGGTGGATATTGGTTCTGGTGTGTACTGGGAGGTGGAATTAGGTCAAGACCACATTTGGTTAGACCTGGGGAATTTATCTAAGACAGACTGTTGCTAGTTTTGTTATTTTTGCTAAAGGCATCCTACTGTTCACCTTGGTATAGGACCAGTGTTGGGTGATAGGTATGTCAAATACCTTCCAGTAGGGCTTTGGTTCATCTCAAATGGAGATGTAAAACTCTCTGTGGAAAAATATTTAGTGTACCAAATACCTTCTAGCAAAATAATTACTAGTAATTAGAGAAAATTATTTTGGCCATGGGGTTGCCTCTGCATGTTTGAGAAAACACCAGAGAACCATCAGAAATTTAGATCTGATCATTTGGAATTGATTTTCTATTTTATTTGGATTTAAACCTAGTAGAAACTTTTCTGGAATTAAATGGATCTGCTAAAAGAAAAAAGAAAAAGGGCGCAACAGGCCGGATCTGGGGAGCTACTGGGCTGCAGAGGAGGATTCGGCCCACGGCGCTCGGGGCGACGCGCGGGAGGGCTCGGTTCGAAACTGACTGGCGGGGCCCGCCAGTCAGTGGTGGAGAGCGCCGAAGCGATACCGAGCTATGGTGACCGTCGGATCCAGTCGCGATGGACGGCTCGGGGTTGTCGTCTACGCGACAGAGGTTGGCCGGCGATGGGAACCCTAGGCAGAGCGGGGAGGAGCGGGGAGGATACCTGGGGGCTCGGGGGAGGTCGAGGAGGCGGCAGGGCGACGCGGTGGTCGACGACGAGCTGAACAAGGGGCGGCACGAGGTAGTTTGACGCAGGGAAGTAGCTCGGGCGATGGCGGCCGAGGATGAACTCGTCAGAGCTCGACTGCGACGGCGGAGGAGAGGGTCCTGGACAGAAAAGAGAGCATGGTCAGGTAGAGGAGAGCAAGGGGAACTCGTGGGCTGACATGCAGAGAGAATGGAGGAGGGAGGAGAGAGTCTTGCTCGATTTTTGAGAGGAGGCTGCGAGCTCCTCTTCTTCTTCCTTCGGACAGCACAAAGCAGGGGAGAGGGTGTGGTGCTCGAGGCAGGTGAGTGGGGTGGAGAGGGAGCAAATGAGGGCAGGGGAGAGCTGGGGAAGGGCTGCTGGCCATATATACCAAGGGGAGGGAGTAGATGAGGTGAATTACCATTTTGGTCATGGTGGAGGGTAATGCTGGCTAGAGATTTGGTCTAGGGGAGGTGGAGAGGGGTAGTATAGGTAATTGGCGGTGCTAGATCTAAGAGGGAGGGGTGGCATCAGTGGTAATTAGTGGGTGTAGATCTTTTGTAAGATTTGGGGATCACTTCCCTTCTTATCATTAGGACAAGGGCAAATTGGGGAATGCTTAATGTAGAGCTACAGTGGTGGTCGACTAGTGGTGAGTCTTGATGTTGAGTATAAGCATTGATCAAGGTTTGATGGATTTTTGGAAGTGGTAGTTTGCTTAATTGACAAATTTGAGCAAAATGGAGGGTTGTGAAGTAAGTCCAAATTATTACATTGGCCCAGAAGAGAAAATGGTACTGGTGAGTAGAGGAGGTAAAGTTAGACTCCTAGGATTTATTTGGGATTTTTATGTGGAGTATAAGTCCACTTAAATCCATTTACTCAAAAAGGACAGAAAGGATTTTTAGATGAGAATTTGATAAATCTGCATTGGGCAAGGATGGATTTTGGTGTGGAAGGGTCCCAAATGTGAATACTCACTTAGGGGATTTTTCCCAAGATTTATTGAGGCCTAAAGGTATTTAAAACAATTATTATTCCAATTCAGCCATTTAAGAAAATGGACAAAAAGAAATAATAAAGCTTCTCAAAAATATTTATTTTTGAGATGGAAGGATAGGGTATGATATATGGAACTCACTTGAGCCAAAATTTGAGGAAGTTCTTTGGTGAAAACCAAACTTTCCTTTATGGAGGGAGTTTTGGAGATTTTGACTATTTAAGAAATTAAATAGTTTTGGGTCCATATTAATTATGGATAATTATTGATATATCTTGAGGATCAATGTAGATGGGATAGAAAAGGTGTAGCAAGCAGTTTCAACCTTGTGGAAGGAAATTCCAACTAGAAAAGGATGGAAAACAAGGAGTTGATGATCTAGGGTGGTATTATTTTTATGCCACCAAAACAGGCTTGCATCTTGGAGCTCAGAGCTCACCTTGGTGCAGGGGATAGATGGATAGGTAGACCAGGTCATATAGATGATCATGGCAGAAATATTTTAAATTAAAAGCATTGGAGGTGGTCTAGAGCTGATGGCAAACTTTGTTGAAATTAAAGCTGCCATGAAATATGGGTCAGCTGCCATGAAATATGGGTCACGAAGCCTTCTAAACCATGTGGGTTTAAGCAGCACAGAGATCCACTTGGGGAAATTGAAGTAGGATTAGATAGACATCAATGAGTATAACACAACCATGCAGAGAGTTGATCCATAGGAGGTTGTATGAGGGTGTGAGATTCTAGCAAAGTAGGCATGATGACTAGTTTTGCTGGAAATGTTATTTTTTTGTCTGCAAAACCATCATAGACAAGCGGGTTGGAGGAGGATCTAGCCAGAGGAAAATATGGGCCTTGGTAGTCCTTAGGGTGGTTAACAATATGGGTCAAGTGCATTTCCAATAATGCACATGGTTTGAGAATAAGAGGCATTCAAAAAGGTGATGCTGAAACTGTTTCCAGACTTAGCCAAATTTGGCAGTTTTGAGGATCTTGACTAGAGTATGAGAGGGAATGTTCTTGGAGGAGTTGTAAGGTATCAGAGCTTTAAAATTTGGTTTATAGGGAAGTGTAGAGTGAGTAGAGGAGATCCTTGCTTGATATTGGTCTTCATTGACTTGAAAACATCTAGTAGACTCCTAGGACACACCAGAAGAGAAAATGGTACTGGTGAGTAGTGGTAGTTTGCTGAAATTGGGATGTTACACCAGCTGTGTCGAGTTCCATGTTGTTGGACACACGGAAAATCAGTTTTTTCCCGTACTGAATAATTGTAATCATGGATAGGCCGAGAAAAGGATGAACTTACCGCAAATGGTACACAAATACATGTCGCGTGCAATCAGTGCCCTTTAAACTCTTAACTGCTCCCTCCATTTAAAAATAAGTGTCTCAAGTTTATCTTATTATGCATGCACTTAGACACGTTTTACTGTGTAAATACATACAAATCTAAATAAAGTTGAGAGGCTTTTTAAAAATAGGGTAGTACTTGTTATTCAAAGAAAATTTAGAAATCCTAATAATGGACCAAAGTCCTTCCGAAATTCACTTTCGATCTGAGGTGCATATGCTCCCTTTACCAAAAACACACATTTCAAATTGTTAGAAACAATTTAAGAAAAAATTGCGTGTGCATCTCAGATTTCTATATGCTCATCTAAAGTTTTGTGAAAAACAATATTCTTTCTGGTTGTGGAGATGACGTGCGGTATTTACTTTGTAATTTTTTACATTTTGAAATGGTTGGAAGTAGTAGTAGCTAAAAAGAAATTGTGTACCGTGTTCCGCCAAGGATGTGTTTCGCTCAACCCTTCGTCGCATCCATAGTTTTAAAAACCAGACCGTTTAGTGAACCGGTGAGACGACAGGTTCACTGGTTTGCTGGTCGGACCACCGGTTCATTCAGATTGATGGCGACAAAAAATCGTCTTTTTTTATCAAAATTTAAGCAATTTTTAGAGCAAAATAACTATAAAAGGTAAATGTATATTTAAGTATCTAATCACAAAACATGGCGTGTCCAAATCGTGTTGGGCTTTATGTGTTGCTATTTATGCCTAGCATAAGGTTCACGAGTTCAATTCCTCTAGTGAACATCTTTTTTCTGGTTTTTTCTGTTTAGACCGGTACCTTTTAAAAAACTGGTGAGTCCATCGGTTTTTAAAAACTATGGTCGCACCTCCCCGCTTCCTTCCTCCCGCGCGATTTTCGTGCTCCAAATCAATTTCCTCCCTAAAAAACGGTTACGTTTCTTGCCCGATTTTGTGTTTCGCTCCTAGTACTTTCTCAAAGCAAATTCCGCCTTCATTCCCCGCACGGTGAAAAAAATCGAAACCCCCCACAGAACCACGCCATGATAAATAACATAAGCCTCTCAGATCTCGACCCCCGCACGCTGCCGCGACGCTTGCCCTCCTTCCCGGTTAGTGTTTTCGCTGCCTCCGATCAGGACAAGGCAGGGCGCCATGGATCCAAGCCGTCGGGCGATAGAGTCCTACTGTACTGTCGGTCAGATGGTGGGTAGCGTCACGGGGGACGACAACAAGCAGGTCGCCCCGTCTACAAGCTCGAGGAGATCTTCTATCATTATACCATCATGTGCATGTATCAATCAGGCGTTCGGGTATGCTAGGTACGCCCTGATGGCTATTGTCGCCGCACAAACTCCATCGTCGCCGCCCGCGCTCCCCGCATAGGCACCCATCCTAGCTAGCAGCAGCGGCCGCTCCGCCCCGTCGTGTTTCGATACTGCCTGTCCACGCCTAGCGCGTTCAGCGCCCTCCAACTCTAGCCACCATGATGTTGCTCTAACACTTCGGTCGTAGTTGCATCTAACCTCCGAAGGTGCATATGGCCGCCGCTGATTGCAGACCCTATATATTGTCGTCCAAGCTGAAGTCGCCGCATCCAATGCTTTAGGTTCTACAGTATAGGACACACCGCATTCGAGGTTCACTTTCAGGTATGTTCTCTTCATGCCAAGTCGCCTGCTGCCGAAATAGTTCTGGATTACAGCTTGCTCCTTTCTTTGTTCTTGCAATACATGTTAGGTTGGCTGAGCGATTGATTCATCATTGATTGAGAGTAAAGTTTGATAGGTGTTTGCATACCAGAGAGAGCAATATAGATTGATTGATTTGTTAACTCTGTACTTTACAATAGTAGATGATGAGACAATAGTGCATCAGGGGGGCGGGGGCTACACATGTCTGGCAGGTAGCGGATCACTCTTTTAGAAAACATGCATCAATAAGCTTTTCCTTATCTACTACTAGTTGAATGCCCGTGCGTTGCCACGGTTTATCAATTTTTTAGTTCCGCACATATGAATATTCTGGTCAAGTAGAGAACGTACAAATGAAGACGCGCATTAACGGCAACACCATCAAGCCGGGGAGGACATTGCCACTTGGGTTACTCAAACTGCCACGACATGTTCTTTATCTTTTTCATCACTGCAATATGAAAGTTACAATTCACATTGCAGTTGATGTATGTCCATTCCCATCACATCACCTATGAGGTTTTGTTCTTTGTTGCATGCCTCCTACTCCACCCCGACCCCTGTTTCTTATTCGCCTCACCTTTCTTTCTCTGGTCGTTCGCTCTTCCTCGTTCCACCAACATTGCACTCCTGTTGAGATATGGCTTCATCTCATTCCATTATGTACGCGCCCGTTTTCTCTAGATTTGTTAAGTTTCTGCTAGGGTTTAGGGATAACAAATTGCAACACTTAAAAGTATAGATAATCAACAGAACATGCTTCACATCTTAAATGGCACTCTTTCCTTGAAAAGTATCCTCACTATCGTTTTTACATGCACCATTTCACTCACTAGTTTGTTTCATCTCACCTTCAATATGATGAGTGCAATGGCCAAAACCAAAAGTGGATGCATCATGTGTACATACATGTGTAGACCAGTCTAGTTAGTTAAAATCTTGCCCAATATGCTTGGTAAATTTATCAATGAGCAAGATGGGTATCCACAACATATAGACAAGTTCTTTGTATAAAAAATTATTGAGAGTTATTGCCAACAAATAATAAGTCATTTGGTCTACATACTCGACCTAGGAGCACAACTAAAAGCTCACACCTTCAATTTCTGCTTGTTACAAGTCTGGAATAACTTAATACTCTAGGCGATAAAAATCTTCCTCAATGTGCATATGCATATGTACATTCAAAGCTTAAAATTTCAGCTTAAGTACTACCAGAAAATAAATGCTAATATGTAAAACTCTTGCCACAAAAATATGGTGGTGATCTCTTTCATGTAACACAAGCTCAGCATGATGCCTGTAATGACATCGTCAATCCCATTATTCTACGGAATCCTCAAACTGTATTGAAATCCTTAAACCTGTTAACACAAAAAGATGACCAAGTCATGATTGCAATACTTGGCGATGCATTGACCATTGCCAAAATAGCATTATGATGAGTTACTATCCTTGTTGAACATCGACAAGATGCAGGAGTTCCATGACCAGACTCCATGATTCTGTCACGCTAACCACTTTTTACCAGGTTGCAAAGACGAATATGCTCTTGATATTGAGTTGTGTCCTATATGTCAGAGCCACGCACTTGATTTTTACTGCCATGAAGAGGAGTGCAACGACAGAAGATCTGGAAAGTGCAGAGCATGCAAAGTTTGCATCAAGAGATTCCCGAAGTGTGGAAGGTGTTTAGAATGCAATGAAAAGTTCGAAAAGAAATTTGATCTTGGTTACCTTTTCTACCAGAGGGTATTTGGCTTCATATCTCGCTGTGGAAAAGGACGTGGTCTCCATTTCAGAATACCTTCTTATTGACCACAAAGGAGAAAAAGTTAGATTTCCAACCAGTCAGCCATCTTAGCATATAGTTTATGCTGACGGAAGAACATGCAAAAATAAGGTAAGTTGTTTATACATGCCGGTGTGTCCATTTAATATATGCTACTTTGCATGAAAAAATAGTTACTAAATCAAGCAGAAAGTAAGGACTGGTTCTATTCATGGCCTCATGCTCGACAATGAGGTGGGTGTGTTCCAATTTATGGTTGACAATGTTTAAGTTCTTTTCTGATAAGGGGGTCTCATTTTAAAAATATAATGTATCTCCCTGAAAGTTGCAGTTGATAAGTGTAAAAGTAGAGTATGACATGGGTGTGTCAGTGAGTTGCTTTGATCTGTATCTTCCTAGGAAGATCCAAGATAAACTTACTACTTATTAGCTTCCCAAAAATAAGACCTATATATTACTTATATATGTATATTCATGACATTGTAATAGTTTGCCCTTGAGTCCCACTACATGTGCCTTGATAAATGCTTCCAAAGAAA
Source organism: Avena eriantha (assembly GCA_910589775.1). Lineage (NCBI taxonomy): Eukaryota > Viridiplantae > Streptophyta > Magnoliopsida > Poales > Poaceae > Avena > Avena eriantha. The sequence continues at coordinate 213,350,730 of OU342741.1, forward strand.
TAAATTAATATGGCTTCTAACCAAACCATCACCATCTTTCTTGGTTGTGGTTATCTTGAATTTACTGTGAGTTTTACACACACCCATCTACTTCATAGAAGAAGTAAAGAGCCACGGGAGTATCCAAAGGTATCAATGTATATTATTTTTGATTTGAATCAGAGACGAACAATAAATCTTGATTAAATGACTCTGCTTTAAAGATGTATTCAAAGTAGAAGCTAGTACTCCTACATAAAATAATTCCAAGTCCATACTCTTGGAAACCATATGATATTATACTGGAGCATGGAATCCTACAACTGTAGAAAGTGTAAAAAATCTAGCATACGGCTCATACAGGACCAGTAGTAAGTCTAAACAGAGCTCCATCAGTCCCAGGCAGCCAATTTTCAGCCATGTTTCTTTCTAGAGACGACACATAATGTTGCATGCCATCATCCTTACTTTAAAGTGTTGCACTAAATGGAGGAAACAGAAGATGATCTACACCACTTATTTCGGTGGTAAACATCATAACAATGCATATTAACTTAGTGTCCTTACTTTAAAGTGTATGTAGATAAATAAAATGTACGATAGTGTATGATAATAAGGAGTTCTTGATATTCCTTTGGGGGGGCCCTTCTTCAATCTTAAATTGAAAAAAAGGAATGCCCATTAGAAACCTTTGTTTGGATAACCTAATATGTACATTCCTCTACACAGGTTGAGCACAACATCAATCCACACACATGATATCAAGAGGCAAAATGTAAGCCTAAACAAGAGAGCTCTTCCTTTATACCTCCAACACCAGTCACCATTACAGCCTGTTAATCTTTGTACCGATTTTCATGCCAGCCAGAGATCAGGCTTTTGCCATAGCATGCGAAGAAACTCCATGCAGTAGCTTCATGAATTTTAGGAAGCTGAGCTTTCCATCAGAATGTCTTACCCGGTCTTGGAGAACAATGTGAAGGGGAACAGAAGGGCAGAGTCCAAGTTCCTGACAAGAAAGAAACAAGGCAACACATCATGAACGATGCCCATTCTTTAAGCACAAACTATTACTCAAACTGTACCGATGCAAGTTCTTCAATCAGAATTGGCCAGTTGCCCTCATTATCAAAAACTTTGTACGCCTGCCAGCCATGCTGCCCCCAGGTGTCCAAACTTCAAATCTGGTAAACACTCACAGAAGCAGCAGACAAGACTTATTACATCACTCCTCCAATAAATAACTTTGAAAAGAAGATTAAAAAAGACTTAGTGTGTTAACAAAGTTAACAATCCTAGAATCCTTCATTACATACATGGTGCTGTTCGTCAAAGCCGACAATTTTCAAGTATTTTGAGTAACTGATGACAGCACCGTGTAATTTATACTGAACATGGCAAAAGTTAACTAACCATATTCAAGTTTTGCAAGGTGATGTATCCGCTCTTGTTTGGCCCTAACAATCCAAACATCTCTCTTAGGTAGAATAGCTGATCTGCCGTCAACGTCTTGGCAAGGGCCTGCACAGTGCAAACATAAATTTAGCAAAACAAGCTTATCACTTAACTTATAAAGGCCTAGTGTCAGAAAAATATATGGTATTCCAACATACATGCATAGAGAAATGAAATGGAGTATTGACACACAAAGTATACACGCGATGTTCATGAGAACATGTTCTATATTACTCCTTGAATCCAACTTAACTCTAGGTGACAGTATGACAGTCAAAAGTATGGGCAGACTACAATCATGTCCATAAGCATTCAGGAAAAAACACAGCCAGAAACACATATATTTATGCAAGGGAAGCTGTAAAGAGTGATAAAAATACATACTGAAGTTAGCTAAATGATGCGGGTGAATAATTATCACTAAGACAAAAAGAACATAATTAATATAATGAGCACTATTTATTCAAGAAAATAGAAGTGGATGTCTAGTGCAAATGTTTCAATCAATTTGGGGCTACAAAGAGAATGATCGTCAAGGTGCAAACCAATATATAAACCAGCCCTAAAAATATTACCTGCATAGTAGATTTTCATAGAGGAGATGAGCTTATGTAGGCCCTAATAAGACTGTAAATTATCATGTTTAAGGGAATCTTCACTTAATCAACAGATGACCTATAATTGTCATTGCATGATTATGCAATGTCATATGTAAGCTGAACAATAGTAAATCAAGAAACAAGTGATACATACAGAGGACATGTGCGGCAGTTATCCTCTTGCGGTAATCCTTATTAACCATCCTTCTTACAAAGTCTTTTGGTTCAGCAGAGAGGGTAGGCGATGGGGCTTCATCAAAATTTATTTATACTTTAAGGACAGCATGGAATATTCCGGATTCAGTTCATGCCTAGAAAGGGCGGCTTCCGCAGAGCAAGAAATACACATTTCCTTCAATGCACAACATATGTAGGGCACAACATAGGGCATTGAAATATAAAATTGGGAAGTTCCAATGTCTCCGTCTCTCTTCATAACTCAATAATTCGAAACTATAACAACATAAGTACGACAATTGGCTATGTACAAAATTGATGATAATCTCTCTACAAAAATAAGAATTAAAGACAATCATAAATATATCATATATTTTCGAAATTTATTTTTATCGAACCTTTTAATCCCAAAATACTTGGATAATTACCTCTAGACCTATGCGGATTCCGGGTGTCGGTTTCATCGTCATTGGGCTCGTGGCAGCCGGCGAAGGAGAAGGCACAAAGCCATGAATTGATGATCAACCTCGGTGTTGCGGTGAGCAGCGTGATGACAACCGGGAAAGCTCGCGGCGTGCCGATGTCAGGTTGACTGAACGCAGTCCGGATCGGGTCTCCTCCTGATTTGGTTGGGCGAGGCGGCGTAGTCACACAGCTATGGCAGCGCATCTTGGATCGATCTACTGGAATACCCAAAGAATGTGAAGATCAGTTGAAATCGATCAGGTTCTTTTTTCCTTGCTAGGCCACATGCACACATCTCAAACGCACGTCTCAAGCTAAGCCGTTTTGCAACAATCCATCAACTATTTTTTTCCTACTACATGTACTTCCATCAACGGATCGATTGGTGTACATCCAAAGACAATCTAGGATCGTCGCGTACAGAAAAATCATTGATGATCGGCATGAAGCCGTGATAGAAATCCACAAGAACTTCACCACGAATTCACGATCACACCACAACTGTAAACTATAGACGAGGGAGGTTATCCTAATCAGATACCCACTAGGGACCAAGATCACCTAAATGCCCACCAATTCAAGCAGAGAGATGGGAGGGGGAAGGGAGGAGGCAACTTACTACTCAGGAGTCATGGCGAGATCGATTTTTTGAGATCCTCTCCTCCCGTGATGGTCTGATCTCGAACTTGTACGCGTTTGCTCACTGCTGCGCTCGGGAGGGATGGCTCCGCCGGTGGCCGGAAGGGGAGGACACCGACGGTGGACGGTCCAGGGTAGAAGGCGGGGCGAGGGGAGGGGTCGAGATGGAGATCTGCGGTCTGCTAGGGCCTAGGAGGGGCGAATGAAGCGGGGATGACAAAAGCGGTAATTTAGCGAGGTGTAGAGGAAGGGGCGGGCGAGGTTCGTTCGGCGGGGCACGATATGGCTAACGATGGAGGAAGGAGGACCGAAACACGGTGGTAACCATCAGATATAAATTGGACAGTCCACATTGCTCCAATGTTTGATGTTTGAGGAAGACCTATGATCACCAACTTCTTTTTAATAGTAAAGATACTGGCTCATCAGTATTGAGGTAAAGCATGTGCGAATTGGGCCTGGACTCCCCTGGTTTATGCATGAGATTTGGATATGTGAACATCGTAGGTAATGCTCTATTGAGCAGCTCTAAAAATTTTGGATATGGTGAGTGCTGACTTTGGGCCTCTTTAAAATCTCCATAAATATTAGGAACAGAAGAGGGTCTCTTGATAATTGTTTGGTTTCTTTTTTAAAACTTAAGGCTCACGCCCTGCTTTAAATATAAAGATACTTCACAGAAAGGTTCACAACCAATCCTCCATTACAGACAACTAGAAGACAACCACATAGGCTCAAACGATCTACTTATTATAGACCAAGCCAAAGTTTCACGGCCAAAGAAGGAGGCAGAACAGAAAACTCCAGAAGTGTGCTACTGACGAAGCTTGGCGTACAGCTCCCGAAGCGCCGAGATCACCTTGTCCAGTGCTTTCTTGTCTCCCTGCTTACTTAAGAGGCGCCAGTTCTGCAGATGACAATACATTTGGTATATGCAATCAGCAGGATCCTCGATGGAAACATGCTCGATAGTCATCTTATTGCAAGTAGTCCAAAGGGACCAACATAAAGCAGCAAAACACGCCCAAAAACCCTACGAGATCTACCTGTCAGACCTTGAGAGATAACAAGGAAATTACCAGCCCTGTTGGGTTCCAAGTTCATGGCATGGTTTCCCTAACACCTGCCCATGCAAATATCACTAAGTGACATTGGAAGAAAATGTGGTCTGCATCCTCCACCATGCCACACAGAGCACACCGACCATTCGAGGGGCCCATGCGTTTATGAATTTTTTGACTGTTGGTAGCCTGTTTCGGACCATTTGCCATAGGAAGATCTTCAATTTAAGGGGAACTTTTGTAACCCACACAACCTTGAAATGAACCAAATCCTATCCCTGGCAAAGCTTCAAATAAAGAGAGCATGTCGAGAACTTCCCAGATGTCTCTAACACCCAACTAACTTCGTCATCTTCACGGGAGAGGACACATCTATCGATTTCTCTAGAGAAGTTGTCCCATTCAGGCTTTGTTCGGTTGCACTGGTTTAGATCCACTAGCGGATGTAACCCCTGCGGGGATTGGGTGAACCCCAGCTATCACCCAAATCCCGTCTGACCCACTCCCCCCAGATTCCTTACTAGTCGATGCATTTGTTGCCGTTCGGTTAGTCCAAGCGGTAGCTAGCAGCGCATGGGATGGCACGGAGCAAGCAACACAAGCGACAGGCAGCAAGCATCATAACATACAAACCCAAAAAAAGATAGCACCTTTGAATCTAAATAGTATCCTTTTTATATTAACTTTGATCACGGATGAAAGCTAAAATAAAAAAGTTCACAAACAAGATACATAACGAAATACAAGATATAGTTGGAACACGAGTATCTAAAAAACTCGACTATTTCAATGTACAATTGATTCGATCTCAGAAAATAGTGACGTGACAAGAAAATATAGTCCTTCCGCTGCAAAGCACACACAAATCCATCGTTAGGACACACTGTCTTTCTTCTTCTAGAAAATGATCATGTAGAACACCTTGCCTTTCTTGTTCTAGAGATTGATCATGTAGAACTAGTCTTTGCATTAGTCAACTATCAATGGTATAAAACAACTTCAAGTTTCTTTTCTTGAGAAGAATGAGAATCTGCTCCTAATTAAAAGAACACTGTCCAGTATTTGGAGGCAGTATCTTTATCCAAATGTGTAATAAAAGATCTTCAGGCTATAATAAAGACCTAATGTATCCAAATGTATCCAAATGTGTAATAAAAGATACTTGATAAAGTAGTGACATTTGAAGACACTTTGTAATTATGTGGAGGTCCAGTATTTGGAGGTAGTAAAGGAGCAGCGGCTAGCAGCTTCTACATCTAGCATTAAACAGACTACAGCACTGCACTTTACAAGTGAGAAGACAATAGTAGTAGTGATGCAACGTGTACAGTACAATTTCACAACTTATACCACTAATGTAAATAGCATGGCCATTAGGTACAATCAGTACTGCACTCACTTCTAAAATGAACAATGAACTGGGCCCAGTTGACAAGAAATTCCAATCAAGAAGGATATTCATATCCGTTAACAATATTAGTCTACCCAAACATATTTCAGACTAAGGCAAGACAAGCTTTCTAAGTTAAGCTTTATGCATATTTTAGACTAAGGCAAGACTATACTTAAACAAACAAGAACAGAACCTGATACCTGATATTAAGTACGGATGCAACATCAAACTGAACCTTATCAGCGAAATATTAGTAATACAAGTGGACTGCTTCAATAAGATACTACCTTATCATTTTCTAACAGAATGAAGACATGTTTCTTTCCAGAAATACAATGATGCAGTGAGCGTGCACAACCTACTTATTTATTAGTAACTTCTGTCAGAGCATTACATTGAACTGAGTGCTAATGTAGATATACCTGATCTTTCTAATTATCCTTGTCTTTTTGCTGGGAGGTGATGATGTCCCAGGCAGCACGTCCCCAGTCTTTTCCTTTGGTTTAATGGTAGTATAGTATACAAGGGGAAGATCGATATATATGAAATAGCCATGATAAAGTCGAAATTGAACTTACGTTAAGCATTGTAGAAACAGAACGTTAAGCATTGAAGAAACAGAACGTCACATGAAGGCAAACAAAAGGAAGCAAGAAAATTTAAGTGAGCAAAGCGATGGACAATATGGATATGATACCAAACATGATGATGGAGCAGACAAAGGCTACAATGTCAAATGATTGTAAATGTAATGCCCACAGGCCCAAAAATACTGCAAAGTATTTCCAATGCTCATTGCATAGGTGCAGGAGCAGTCAATGGAAATGGTTGTGTGATCGGGGTCACACAGACAAACCGATTACACTTCTGTCATTGCTTCATGTAAAAAATGTCAATATGCCACTGGGTTTACATAGTGTCCAACACCAAACACTCCACTTCCCGTTACTTCAGACCCATCCCTAGTCATAGGCCTCACTCGCTTCTAATACTGTCTTTAGCTGGGAATCAGTGGTTATATGGATTACCAGACAACACAATATCCTACATTGCAATGAACTTTCTCACATAAGAAAGGACAACATTGCAATGGGTGGACGAAAAATTTCAAAGAACACATAACCACGAAAGCGAGACATCAGCAAAATATCAGTAATACCAGTGGACTGTTTCGGTAAGTTACTACCGTATTATTTGCTAATAGAATGAAGGCGCATTTCTTTACAGAAAAGATATGATGCAATGGGCGTGCACTACCTATGCATTTATTGCTAACTTCTAAATGATCATTACATGAAACTGATTGCTAATGTGAACATACCTGATCTTTTTGATCTTTTTTACGTGAGAACAAGCACTTTGAACATCCCTGCAAGCAAATGTATTAGAACATGTTTCAGAACCATAGACAACATGTATCAGAACATGTATCTCTTTTTAATAAGAACAATTCCCTTACACGAAATTTACAAGATAGTGGTACTCACTAGCGGAGCTTCGTTGGGGCCAAACTAGGCCCCGCCCAGGTTTTTTGCAAAAACAATTTAATCCCCTATGCATACCAGGCCCAGCCCATCAGCGCACAATGGCATGCAGGATACCTTGTCTCCTTCCCTCGACCGTCGACTCTCCCTGTATCCTGTCAACATAAACTGACAGAAGCAGTGGACATGAAGATGGAGGATGCCTCACTAGGTCTAAGGATTTTGACAAGAAAACAATGGGAATAGGTGAATAGGTGGACGGGACAAGCGGCAGCAGCGCCGGGCCACTGCCTGTAGACAGTGCATCACCATAGCTGCAGCCTGCAGGTATGGCAGCACCGCACAGGCACGGTGGACCGACCGAGGTTCAATAGCCAGCAAGCGAAGTTGTGACTGAATCGAGCTCGCCTCCTCTCCAATTTCCCTGGCTAGAACATTTATTTTTTGCAAAATTTTGGTTAGCAATTTGATAACACGGACGATTCTTTACTGAATGTGTTCTTCGTTTTTGCAAATCGCAACAGTGATGGGGAAGGCCACTCCGAGAAGAATTGATTTGTCTTAAAAATAAAAAGAGATGTTGAAGAAGACCTTCAACACTAGCAAATGATAATATGCCCTTGCTTGAATTGGAAGCAGAACCACGACGACGGATTTCCTGTTGCTTTTCAAGTTTGCATGACATTTTTTTCTTATTTTTTAGCCTGGCCCGCACATCGATTTTCTTCAATCTCTGCCACTGGTGGTACTGATCAACAAACCTGCCAAGAACCTACCACTACCGACCATTCCAAGAAGGCAAGAACCCTAGAAATTGTTGCTCAAACATGCCAAAAACCCTAGAAACCGTGTGAGGACGAGGAGGAAGAGTAGGATCTTACCAGAGCAAACAAGATGAAGCTGGAGAGGACGCTCGACGTGACGTGCACGGGCGTCGCTAAGATCGTACAGGGTTGAGGTCTGGATTCATTGCGCGCCGCCGGTTGATTTCTCTGCCGCCGGTTGGAAAGGGGAGAGAGAGGAGGTGGTACGGAGTCAGTGGATTCGTTGTGCCTCCGCCATTCCTCTCGCCTCCTGCCTCCCGCCTCCTGCGGTCCTGCCGCCGCCGCTCCGTCCCCAGCCGCCACCGGCCCTCCAACTCGTGAGAGAGAGAAAGATAAGGTTGGGCGAGAGAGCGTTTTGTGGCGACACACGGGAATAGTTCCACGGGACCAGGGTCGAGTTTTGTTTCCCCTACGAAATCACGGGAGTTGGGGGGAATAGAGCAGGGTGGATTCCTAGACGGGACTAATCGAACACGTCCACTAGAGGGACCGGGATTAAAACCATGTGGATCCGTTCCCGGCTGAACCACGGGGATATCGCCCCTATCCCGGCCGGGATGGGACGAAACGAACAAAGCCTAAAGGTCATCCCACCCCTCACCGCTCCTAGCTCCATTGACAGAGATTTCCAGGTCGTTACAGATGCTGAATAGCAAGAGGAATTTCTCTCTGAGTGGGCCCATGCCCACCCACCAGTCAGACCAGAACGAGGTAGCCAAGCCGTTCCTGACCAAGTGTTTGGCCCCCAATTTGAACAGATGTTTGACCTTCTGAAGGTTATTCCAAAACTGAGAGCCTCTCTTTACAGGAGAGGTGAAAATATCTCCGTTTTGCAGGTACTTAGCGCGGAGAAGATCTGCCTAGAGACCCTTCTCATTTTGACAAATCTTCCACACCCATTTGACCATCAAGGCTATGTTCATCAGTTTGGTGTTGAGAATACCCAGCCACCCGAACGATTTAGTTTTGCACATGGTTGCCTGGTCCACCATGTGATATTTATGTGTCTCCCCCACGCCTTCCTAATAAGACCTGCTCCCAAGTTTGTCCATCGTCGCATCCATCCCGTCATACAAAATATGTAGGCTCATAGAGAACATGGGCAAACTAGACAGGCAGGAATTAGTAACGATGAGCCTAGAGGCAGCAGACATGAATCTCTGTTGCCAAGGCTGTACCCGATGCCCCACTATCGTGGGCCGGAACTCCCAATCCCTAAGAGTGAGTTTTTATCGCTCACGGGCAACCCAAGATAGGTGATGGGGAAGGAAGTAATCTTACAATTTAGCAGATTGGTCAGCCTAACTTGTTCCCCGCGGTCAACCCCCATGATGACTACCTCGCTTTTACTGAAGTTAATCTTCAGACTAGACATGGTTTCGAAACAAAGGAGGAATTTCAGGTTGGCTACCCCTAGGTCATCTGGTTCAGTAAGAATCATAATGTCGTCCGTGTATTGTAAATAGGACACACCAAAAGGGATTAAGTGCAAAACAATCCCCTGATATGTCTCGCACACCTAGCCCTTTCAAGGATTATGGCTAGAGAGTCAACCACAAAGTCGAAGAGGAGGGGAGAAAGCGGGGGCCCTTGTCGAACACCCCTTGTCGAAGACGAGGCTTCTAAATCCAAGAGGATCTTTTTTTTGGTCTACGGCCTAGCTGACCATGGTTGAACTAGGGAGTTCCTCCATGAGATGGAAGGGGTGGTGGCGGGGGCCCAAGTCCCGATCGTCATGGGGCAATTTTAACCTTATTTGGGGTGCGGATGACAAACATAATAATAACGTTAATTAGGCGCGAGTCCATTTGTTTAATGATTCCATCGCTAATATGGGGCTGAGGGAAATTCGTAGGGCTAGGGCTCGCTTCACTTGGGCATACAAGCAACGAGACCCTGTGAGATCGGTTTTGGACCGGGTTTTCGTTTTTCCCACTTGGGAAAATCTCTTCCCCATATGCTCTCTTACGCGGAAACACGAATTGGGTCTAATCACGCGCCCCTAATTCTATCCTCAGGGGAGAAAGCCTCGCCCATTTAGGCCAGGTTCATGTTCCAAACCTGGTGGTTGAAAGTGGGAGGATTTGGAGCGTTGGTCCAGAATAAGCTATCCGAGTTGGCTGTCCACAGAGGGCGCCAATGATGCTATCGATCTCTGGCACCTTTGGGCTAGGGGCCTTAGGCAATTTCTCCGTGGGTGGGCGGCTAACCTGGGCATTGAATGAAAACTAGCCAAATCTGATTTGCTGCAGCAGGTGAGGGCTCTAGATAAGTTAGCCGATACCATGGGTCTGGAAGAAGAGGGGTGGGCCCCCAAAAATGCTCTCGAGCAGCAGCTGGTTAGGATGACAACAGAAGAGGAGGAATATTGGAAGCAGCGTGCGAGAGTTAATTGGATGCTGCATGGAGATGCCAATACGCCTTTTTTCCACGTCATGGCGAATGGAAGAAGGAGGAAGTGCTAGATTCTGCGCTTGGTCTCTGATCAAGGGATGATCGAGGACAAGGCCGGCCTTTAGGCTCATATTTACTAGTTCTACCGTGATCTTATGGGCGCCAAAGGAGATCCGGGGCGGTTCTCTATTGCCGCAAATGCGTGGCCTCTGGATAGGCTTATCTCGTAGGCCGAGAACAAGTCCCTCTCCCTCATTTTCACTTTGGAGGAGCCGGACAGTGATCACTGGGATGAAGCGGGATTCGTCCCTAGGACCGGATGGGTTTCTGGTGGCTTTCTTCAAGAGCTTTTGGGGCACTATCAAGAGCACAATCCTCGACATCCTTAACAGTTTCGTGCTAGGTAGATTAGATATCGCTAGGCTCAATTTTGGCATCCTCACGCTTATTTTGAAAGTGATCGGAGAAGGCTGGTATTAATGTTATATTCAAGTTTATAACCAAGGATTATGCCTCTCGCTTAGCTCCGATCGCTGACCAGACCATCGATGTGTGCCAAACCGCCTTCATCAAAGGCAGGGCCTGCATGAGGGGTTTTTGGCCCTGCAAGAAATCATCCATGAAGTCAAGTCTAAGAATCTTCCAGGGATCTTTTTTAAACTGGACTTTGAGAAGGCATACGATCGAGTCAATTGGGAATTTCTCAGGTATGTATTGTTTCGAAAAGGTTTTGAACCTGGGGTGGTTCACAGGCTAATGCAAATAGGGACGGGGGCAGACGGCGATTAATTGTTTGGTTTCAGCCAACAGATGCACACTCCAATCTCAAAATCAACTGGACTGAGTTAAGAAATGGTAGCACACATATATAAGTATACTGGACATGATGTCGTGGGTGAGAAACTCATGTTAGAGGTTATTTCTTCACAGGTTTATGAATGCCACATTTTTCTATTATTGCCAACAAAGCAACTAGCTGCGTATGGGGTGTTATGTTTCTTGTATTCTAACCCATGTTTATTTCTAAAATTTCTGATTTAGGTGTGCCACAAGTTATGTGTTCTTATGCAATTCAGTTTTTATGTGTTTACTGGCTTATAAATGTGTTTTTCATGTAGCCTTCTTTCTACTGAGCCTACAAACATGTGATTCTCAGAAAAAAAATGTTGGAATGTCTTGAACATGGTACACCATCACTTTAGGAGTAAGGGCGTCAGATTCCACATGTTTTGGGATCTTGGGATATAAACAACTGTTTTCTCTACCAACTCTAATTTGTGCAATTGTTCTCTAAAGTTAATTCTGAAATCTGTCATGCATTCCGATGTGTGTTATGTTCTTTATCTTGATAGCTATCTTTCTTTCCGATTTCCCTATGTCTTAATTTGATTCGGACTTGCCTTGTGCATTATGATGCGAAATTACTTGTTTATTTTTATGGATGTTAGAACATGCTTCATTTATCTGTTAAATGTCTCAAGTGAATTCGACACTCTCAATCTGATAGTTCGCATGCGAAAAAATGGACTAGAAAGAAGATTATACTCAGTAAAATACAAGAATGTTCACTTATTGTAAGTCACAGCTGTAGTTATTGGCAAAGCAGCTTTATTGCTACTTGAAATCAATATAGTCCTCTTTAGAGTAGTCAAATGAACATGTAGTATGTACAATCACTAGAAGCTTGACCATCCATTTCATGCCAATTTTTTTCCGCGCAATTTTGATGGTGAATAATGTTGTTGAGCATATTCAGATGATGGTTTTTAATGAATTACATTCCATTTTACAAATACTCTGAACATAATGATAATGATAACCAATGACGCAGGGTGTACACTGGTTACAACATATAAGCGTCAAAAAGTGATATGATGTCTAAATTTTATTGGCCTCCTTTACTGGCATGATGAGATTAACTATGGCTCCGTGTCTAGCATGACATGGTTTTCATCAGCCTTTGCTTTTTCATAACTGACTTCAGGAGAAAAGAGTAGAAGTTTTATTGTCTATTTCCATACTAAAGCATCACAAAAATTCTAAATTGTTGTCAACACTATCGGGTTTTGTGAAAATGGGGAATTATGATTTTTCCAGGACTTTGGAGTATCCGATTACACAAATAGAATGATATTCAGTGTAAATATGATCAAATATTATTATAATGCGATGAGCTAGGGTCACACAAATATGTATTGCTTGAGTCTTGTTAATACATTAACCTTCTTTCTGTTGAGCCTACAAACATGTGATTCTTAAAACATGGTACACCATCACTTTAGGAGTAAGGGCGTCAGATTCCACATGTTTTGGGCTCCTGGGATATAAACAACTGTTTTCTCTACCAACTCTAATTTGTGCAATTATTCTCTAAAGTTAATTTTGAAATTTGTCATGCATTCCGATATGTGTTATGTTCTTTAGCTTGAGTGCTATCTTTCTTTCCCATTTCCCTATGTCTTAATTTATTCGGACTTGCCTTGTGCATTATGATGTGTTACTTGTTTATTTTTATGGATGTTAGAACATGCTTCATTTATCTGTTAAATGTCTCAAGTGAATTCGACACTCTCAATCTGATAGTTCGCATGCGAAAAAATGGACTAGAAAGAAGATTATACTCAGTAAAATACAAGAATGTTCACTTATTGTAAGTCACAGCTGTAGTTATTGGCAAAGCAGCTTTGTTGCTACTTGAAATCAATATAGTCCTCTTTAGAGTAGTCAAATGAACATGTAGTATGTAGAATCACTGGAAGCTTGACCAACCATTTCATGCCATTTTTATTTTTTTCCGCGCAATGTAACCTGAAATTTTGATGGTGAATAATGTTGTTGAGCATATTCAGATGATGGTTTTTTATGAATTACATTCCATTTTGCAAATACTCTTACGATAACCAATGAGTCAGGGTGTACACTGGTTACAACATATAAGCGGCAAAAAGTGATATGTTGTCTAAATTTCATTGGCCTCCTTTACTGGCATGATGAGATTAACTATGGCTCCGTGTCTGATAAGATTAACTATGGCTTCGTGTCTAGCATGACATGGTTTTCATCAGCTTTTGCTTTTTCATAACTGACTTCAGGAGAAAAGAGTAGAAGTTTCAGTGTCTTTTTCCATACTAAAGCATCACAAAAATTCTAAATTGTTGTGGAACTTTCGACGTGTAGTAGAGGCCGATTAGTAATGATTCATTTGGTTAAGATAACGAAGAATAACAATGGTAAAGTCATTTGTTTGTATTAATATTGTTCAATCACTTTTAACTTACAATATTTTTTGACTTTCGGTTTCTTGGGTAATGTTGAATCCAGTTTAATGTGATTTTGTAGGATATTTTGTTTGTAATGATGAATCAAGTTTAAACAAAGAATCATTTGATTGATTTCTCAGAAGGAATGTAAATTAAGCAATAGAGAAAGAGGATTTCATACAGAAAGCACGCAAGCTTATTCAGTAAAAAAAACTTTGAAGGAGAATAACACCCGTGAGACAATGAATGGAAATTAGTAGATTCTTATATCAAATTGTGGATTACCATATTCGAAAGGTGTGCCTCCAATGTACTGTTCGATAGAGCTTGTCCAACATTAGAATTGAACTATGTACATGTTTCAACTTTGTTTTTTACCAATGGTGGATACCATACTATATAAATAAAGTTGTTTCTATTTTTCTTCCATTTTCACATAAATTATGTTCTAACTTGGTACTTGCATTATCATTATTTTGCACATGAGCCCAAGCGATTTCAGGCTCATCCGTTTGTTAAAAACTATAGGTTCTAGCCCCCATAGTGAGTATTCGAAGTTGCCCATTTTTATGCCTTTCCATGTGAAATCATTGGTACCACGCAAAATGAATTTGAAGCATTACTACATTGTACAAGAACATCTTGAGTCTATCAATGTCAGTTAATAACAAAACAGTTAGTTGGACCCTTGTTTTCCATGTATATGGCACTGAGTTAGCTTTAAGCCACATACAGTTCAAAAAAGTGGAATCTTGAACTTTTAAAATACTATATAGGTACTCCAATGCAGTGAGAAAAAGATATAAATGGCTCATAGCAACACACGGGCATTTAACTAGTTTTAATAAAGGAGCCACCCAGGAGCCAAAACAACCGCGTCCCAAAATCCCCTACACAGCTAGTTGTAAAAGTTCTCTGACAAACACTCGCTGCAACTGGTTGTGTAGAACAAAAGCCTATCACTAAACTGGAGCACATTCCCACGAGTTCCAAAAGAAACTGTATAAAACTGGAGCAACTAACCAATCCCAACGCGGAAGTACTGATTTTTTTACATAAGCAAATAAAAAGTCTATAAACAGACATGTTCAGATAAAACAGAGCTGGTCAGAGCAATATACATACATTTGGACGGCCCAACCAAAATTGACTGTGTATGTATTTATGTATCTTTTATACATTAGGGCAGAAGAACACAAACATGAAGATTGGAAACAAATATTTTAGCCAACTTACAAGACCCATTCCGGAATATAGATAATAAATCCATGCATTCAAGATATCTGCATCTAAATAAGCTTGCAACAGATCTCACCTAATAATACTAGTGTAACAACCCTATTTTGCAATTAGTAACACCCTCTACTGAACGATAGACCAAAAACTAGCAGTTTTGCATCTTCGCTGAAGGAGAATTCAGTACAGCTGAGACTTCATGAATAAGCGAATGATTGGTCAGAATGTTACCGCTGTTATAGTTTTACTCTTAATTATCAGTTCCTACAACTGCAGTCTGATTCCTTCTCAGCAGCTGTATTGACTTGCCGGCTCATATAGGTTTCATAGATCTCCACAACGATCCTTGGGTCCTTGTCCACAAGTTCCTTGTATTCATCCCTCTCCGCCAGTGTGGGCATGCTTTCAACGAGTGCTGACATAGAGGCCTCAAGTAGCTGCTTCGCACTGTGCCTATGTGCAAACGCGTAATGGACAATGGCGTTATCGTTGTTCACCTTGGATGTAATGAATTTTTCACAGTAGGCCTTCAGGTGCTTTACTTCATACTTCTCAGCCAACACCAAGAGATCACAAGCCATTTGCTCGTCTAAGAGAGCTTCAGCTGTGTACATGTAGTGGACAAAAGCACGGAGGACATCATAGGACACGTCATAGATTTTGATAATGCCACTCCGACTCTCTTCCATCTCATTGTCAAGCATTGCTCTAAAAACAGGAGATCTGCTGGCCTGTTCGGAAGAGAAAAACAATTTAACAAAGAGATACATTTCTACTGTGGTGAACCAGCATAAGGAACTCAGTTCCTAATAAATAATTCACAAATGTGAAATGTCTAGAGTAAATCAAGTACATAAATGGTAAGCGTGGAACTAAGGTGGCAGAAAAATAAAAGAAGGTGACAAGCTAGAAAATATGCGGGAAACATATCAGAGTTAAAGCAATTTGTCCCTTGCTGCAAATAGATCAGCTATGCATCTGACTAACATATCCAAAAAATCCATACTGGAGAACATCATAGACCAAGGATTCTGCTGAACAAAAAGGCTATGTGAATTTAGTCAGCAAAATTCAAATTTGTACAATGGCGAAACTACACACATTTATCCAGTGCATGTTGAGAGTTCATGTTTGCCATCATGGCATCACCCCTCTAAAGAAAAGGAACAATGTTTGAACTCTCACAGCTCTCAATTACTGCTCACTTGCTACAAAGTTAATGATTCTATTCCCCACTCACTGGACTATATTCTACTACAAGAAATTGCAATTGTTGTAGATGAAAGACCCATATATATGTATGATTTGTTACAACAATGCATTGAAAGTACTAACCAAAGCTACAAAAAGAACATACATCAAAGTTAGACTGAGATATTAACAATATTAAAAATAACTTCAGAAATGTTCATTCCATTCAAACATGACTACAGAGCAAGAACGAGACAAATGAGTCGATGCACATATAATATTGATTCACATGTATAAATCTTGATTGAATGTGAAATCTGGGAAGAGTTTGACCTATTTGCACCCCACGCTGACATTTTACGTCTGTATAAATACAGATTTAATACGAAGTATCACAAAATATTAAGTAGTTAACACTGAAGGATGATTTTTTTTCTTTGTGAAAACCAAGGAATTGTGCAGTACTCCAATTAAGCAGATGCCCAAGTCAAAGGCAGCTTCAAGCATTGTCCTAGAGTCTGAACAGAATTTGAACTGTAGCAGTCGCAAATTTTACTAATAAAGGCAATTGTAACTTTGATCAATATCAGGACTAACAAATATCAAAATTGAGTTCTAAGGGTAAACGTTGTACGTATGACCCAGCGTATCATCTTCCAATCCCTCCTTCGTACTGAGCAGTAGACACCAATCTCTTCTCCAGCCTCACCACCACTGCCTCCACCTAGATTTATCCCGCCGTGAATTCGCACGAGCTCAGTGGATCTCGTCTATGACGTCATTGTGACAGTATCCCCGCTCAGCACGTGCAGCTGTCTCTCAGACGCATCTCCATACCCACCTCCGCGTCCAGTCCATCATGTCCCCAATCCTCATGAATTCCACTGTGCTGAATAAAACTGCTGCTGCTATTGGCTCCAACTCCGCACCTCACATTGGATTGGCATGCGCTGCCATCCATCTGCCAGCCATCATCTCCTACCATGGCAAATAGATCCCAATTGGTTGCCACATCCTTGAGGGCTAAGCCACGGCATGCGGTTGGGCTTAAATCCCAGTGACCAATCATCCCAATCCATCTTTGTGTCAGTAAGTACAGGACACAGAAAAGTTCGCCGAAAGAACTTGTGAGAACGAATAAGACACACGAGTCTCATACAAATGTGCCATGTATAAGTACCATAAAAGTAAACAAAAAGAACGCAGATCGTTATTGTACTTAACAAAGAAACATGGGATGGTTAACATACAACTCATGTTTAGCAACAATATTTTCTCGACGTTTTACTCCCAACACATCATTTGCGTCTTCCCCTGGCCCCACTTGTTCGACTTGGAATGGGTGGTAGAAAGAACGAATATGAAGTGCAGAAATACATACACATGTATCATATCTAATCTCATAGAGATAATATACCATATTTTGTTCATTTTCTATGTGTCGTAAGATGTTTAGATTGTTGCCAACCTGACTTTAAGAAATGCATACTGACTATGGATGAAACTCACACAAAATGAAAAGACATACAGAAACGGTTGACATATTGACAGAGGAGCTACCATAGAGAACCTTACAGAGAAAGACAAAAGATTAGTGTGACTAAATAGTGCACGTCTCGACTCAAAAGTTCTAAGACCTTGTACAACCATCTTTCTAGACCTAGATCTTACATGTAGGGCAGTGTTAGTACCACTTTAGCAGCCACTGACTGCAATCTTGATAATCCACAACAATCTTCATGATATTCCAAAGTTTCATTTTGTGGTACAAATAGTATTGCCGCCTTCACAGAATTACTACCCCCATTCCGTAAAATAAGGCATATTTTTTTTCCCTGAAGTCAAACGATGTAAACTTTAACCAAGCTTATAGAAAAATCTATTGAGAACTATGATACTACATAGATATAATATAAAAATTTATGTCAGACATATCTAACGATATTTATTTGGCATGGTAGATGTTGATAGTTTTTTCTAATAACTTGGTCAAGGCTCACATCATTTGACTTTTGAAAAAACAATATATGCCTTATTTTATGGATTGGAGGTAGTATTAGTTATGCCAATAGTTATTTCCATTTGAAAAACTTGAACAAGCATGCATACGTCGCACATCCTATATAGTTGCGCAGAAGCTGCCCAAACACCTGATTTGCCTCTCCTCCCATACAGGGCCAGATGAGGAAAAATTTCAGAGACAGTGCTCTCTGTATGGGGCTGCCAGAAGCAGGAACGAGCTATAGAAGGGTGAGCAGGAGACACGTAGTGTTGTGTACTTAGACCAATAATATGATTATTACCAAGACGCATCCAGGGATTGGGTTGATATAGGTTGAGATGAGATAATAAATGGGAGAGATTTGATTCTGCTTAATTGAACTGAGATATAATGCATCCTTGTTCTTCCTCCAAAAATGCATCCCTATAAATCAGATGTGTTGCCTCCGGAAATATCCTAATACAATTAGACTCCTTAGGCCTTTCCTAATACGAACTCCCTCTCTGAAACCAACTCAAGAGATATCCTACCAAATCTGCTAGCAAACTCCCTCTCTCTGTCTAGACTCACCATATAGAGATAAGTTATACATGTGTCTTACTCTTATTGTATTCTCGCATTTGAAATATCTTTGTGCTGCCAGAGAGCAAGCCACAGCATGCAAATCAGCAACCATACAGGATAAGAAAATTGTAATTAAGTCCATATGGCCGGGTATGGCCTAGTTGAAGCAACTAGAGAGCATGTGTGTGTGCATTGCCTAGCTAAATCACGCCCTCACCCACAAGTGTCATGTTGTACATGGATGGTGTGGTGACTTCTTCTGGATGCAGACTATCCCTTTTTTTTACACTGAACTCATGGATCATGGCAGGCACTTACATGCACCGAATGAAAAAGATAGAAAGGTCTTGACTCTTGACATATTCAAATTTGAGCAAGGCGTGAACTTTGGAGTGGTTCTTAGACTGCCATCCTGCTTTTGTTTTTCTTCTCAGTGTGCCACATCATTCCTGGCATTTATGCGGCTCCATTTCAGCAACAACATGCCCGAAAGGCCAGAATACCATAAGGCCCAACATCTATCTCTGTTTGCTACTTCCCACCCACTATTTCCAAGACTGAGGACTGCATCCGGCTGAACTGATCAACCATTCAACACTGTGACGTCCTCTGAGTGGGTGAGATTGTGTTTACAGAGTAGGCACTTCATCTGTTCTGCATGGCGGGAGCTAAATAGGGTTTGTGGGGGCACTGAACTCAATGGTTCTTCAATCCCATTATGGTCGCTCTATTTACTACCATTAGGGTATATGTTCCTGTTTGTTGTTATCCTACTATTTTGAAACTAGAATATTCCCCATGTATGTTGATGAGCACAAGATCAATGTTGACATCCAGGCTCCATTTGCTTCAAGTTGTCAACAATGGAGCAACTATGGAGCAACCCCTGGTGACTGGTGTCACTTTGCACAAGCCAGCCATTATCACATCATGTGCCATCTGTACTAATTAGAAAACATGTTCTATTTCTAGTAAGGGTACCATTCTAGTAATATTTCATAATGAACGTGTCAAATTCTACTCAAGTACGTTCACAGAAGATCTGAACACATGGAAAAATGAACTCAAAATACGAGAAACATGGTTGAAGAGGGCCAAGGGGCAACACTTATGGAGTTTTAGGGCCTTGATAGCAGCAGTGCAGACTAATAACACTACAATTATTATAGAGAATCACATCGACGGATAACTACTCTATGCTCCACAAAGCATGTCCTGGAAGACAAAAGAATACATTCGATCTATTGCTCAAAGAACGTCAAAATGCTTGTTTATTGAACAGCTCTTAGAACCAACAGCCCTCCAACTACACTCTCAAATTCTTCTCTATTTAATCAAGAACTACCAACTGCGGTGAAACAAACCTAGCCAAGATCTGGCAGCAGGCAGGCCATCTACTCCAAAGTCGAACCGAATTGCATCGAGAAAACATCAAAACGGCAGAGGGGGGGGGGGGGGGGGGGGGGGGGGGGGGGGGGGGGGGCTACTCACTAGGATGACGCGGTGGGCTGGGACAGCTGGGGTCTCAAGGCGTCCTGCGTCGGCGCTGGATGACGAGGAGGCCGGGATGGCGTGGAGGAGGAGGTCGGAGTGGCCGATGGAGGATGTGTCGAGCGTGGGCGAGGGGAGACGCAGGAAGAGGAGGCGACAGCGGAGGTCGTCGATCTCGCGCTTGAGCTCCTCCTCCGTCTCGCTGGCCTCCTCGTAGCACTCCTTGCACGTCCCGGCCTCCTCCTCGTCGTACACATTCTTGCACGACTGGCAATACATCTCCTCTCCAGGCCTGGCCAGCCCCGCGATAGATGGCGCGAGGGTGGTGGGCAACTCTCCCCGGCGAGGTGCGCCGTTCGCTTTCTATTTCGGCTATTCCGCGAAATGGAAGGAAGGTGGTGGACTCGCCGTCGCCGCCGCCGTCGCAGATGGTGGTGAATCCGAGGATGGCTGAGCTTGCAGAAGTTCAGATGGGCTGGTTGTTGGGCCTTAATTTCGTTTAATGGGTCCCTTTTGTGACGATGACACTAGGTGTGGAAGACAGAGAAGTTTGTCGGAAATTAAATAAACGGCTGGGGTCAGTTGGGTCTCAAGGCCTCCTGCGTCAGCGCTGGATGACAAGGAGGCGGGGATGGCGTGGAGGAGGAGGTCGGAGTGGCCGATGGAGGAGGTGTCGAGCGTGGGCGAGGGGAGGCGCAGGAAGAGGATGCGAGAGCGGAGGTCGTCAATCTCGTGCTTGAGCTCCTCCGTCTCGCTGCCTCCTCGTAGCACTCCTTGCACGTCCCGGCCTCCTCCTCTTCGTACACATTCTTGCACGACTGGCAATACATCTCCTCTCCAGGCCTGGCCAGCCCCGCGATAGATGGCGCGAGGGCGGTGGGCAACTCTCCCCGGCAAGGTGCGCCGTTCGCTTTCTGTTTCCGCTATTCCACGAAATGGAAGGAAGGTGGTGGACTCGCCGTCGCCGCCGCCATCGCAGATGGTGGTGAATCCGAGGATGGCTGAGCTTGCAGAAGTTCAGATGGGCTGATTGTTGGGCCTTAATTTTGTTTAATGGGTCCTCTTTTGTGACGATGACGCTGGGTGTGGAAGACAGAGAAGTTTGTCGGAAATTAAAAAAACGTCAACCTTCCGCGCATCGTCAACGCGTCGAGTAACGTCGCTTTCTTCGCGCCAGACTCTTAGAGTTCTGCATACCTGATAAGTGTCACAACAAGAAAAAAAAGTAGAAATATGACGAGAGAGAGGAAGACACGGGAGGACGAGAGTATATACTTTTCTTTTTATTTTTCAAAACCGATGATTCAAAATGAAATATTTTGAAAATCGGTTATTTAAATTATGAACCGTTTTTATTTTTGAGCTCCTCGTACAGAATTTTTTTTAACTAAATCCCATATTGATAGGTTTTAAACAAATTTTTTTTTATTTTTAAAACCATTGTGTTCGTACTTTAGATTACATTAGTTCTGTATTTTTTATACTTCGGGTTAATAGTTTATACTACACTTTTTGTACTTACTTTATAAGTGAGTGCACTTGTAGTTTTCTTTACTTTATCTCTTAGTATAGTAATATTTTTATGTACTTTACTCTGAATATAGTTGTACTTTCGTTTACTTTGGCTGTGAGTATATATGTACTTATGTGTATTTTGGATTTCTTAGTACAGTTGTTGTTCTATGTACTTCGACTCTTACTATATTTGCACGTTCACGTACTTCAGGCCAGTAGAGTTGTACTTCTGTTGTGCTTTTCCTATGAGCATAATTGTACTTTCGTGTACTTTGGATCTGCATATACTTAAGCTTACATGTACTTTGCCTCTTAGTACAGTTGTTGTTTCGCGTACTTCGACTTTTAATACATTTATACTTTTGTGTACTTAGGCTCTAAGTAGAGTTGTACTTTCGTGTATTTTGATTTTGAGTACAGTTTTACTTCCGATGTACTTTTCATGTGAGCATAATTGTACTTCCGCGTACTTTGGATATGCATATACTTGTACCTCCGTGTATTTTGACTTTTAGTATAATTGTTGTTTCGCGTACTTTGACTTTTAGTACATTTGTACTTTCGCATACTTAGGCTCTGAGTAGAGTTCTACTTTCGTGTATTTCGACTTTTAGTACAATTTTACTTTCGTTGTACTTTTCCCGTGAACATAATTGTACTTTTGCGTACTTTGCCTCTTAGTACACTTGTACTTCTATATTCTGATACGCCATAGCCACCTTGATTCGAGGCGAAGCCGAGCCATAGAACACGCTACGCCAAATTGGGGGAACGACAAACGGGCACTACCTCCAATACACCTCCTTCAAGATGCTTATGAAAATTTGATGTGTCATAGTCGCCTTAATTTGAGATGAAACCGAGCCATAGAACATGCAACACAAAAAAGGGAAAAATGAACACACTTACACGCCAATTAAACTAAGAAGGAATCTAGTTTGCTAGGAGAGCGACACTTGTCGTACAGAGAAATGCTCACGCATAGAAATTGACCTTTCCGAGGGTCGGTTTTTTCTAGCGATACCTGTAACGCCCTAGAATCGGGTCCATGGAGATCTTAGCATTTACCGCCAAAATCCGCATAGAAGCAATTCAAAGACACCCACCAGACATTTTCGTATGGGTGGGATTTTCATCAAGTAGTTATATCACAATAGTTTACAACAGAATCCACAAGGACTTATATACAACAACGACTCAGTGAGTCAAGAATACAGATAATACAATTCAAAAGATACAAATCATGAAGAAAGCAAAATAGTATCCGAGTACAGATAAGAACCAAATGTGAGTAAGAGTCCTGAAGAATAACCAAGTGGTATCCATAACCCAACCCAGGCCAAGCCGGAAGGGTAACTTTGCTAACATAGTCGAACACATACCTGTCAAAATCAAAGGGTGTCGACAAAGGGCAAAGAAAAACAGAGAGCCGTCAGTATTGAGGCCAGTACACGGCGAGTTTAGAATTCGGCGGCTCTCGCCTACATAGGTATGGTGGGCTCGGCAGCAGCAAACCTTGCACTATCTAACTTATAGAGACACGCTACAACTTCGGCTATTAGAGCGAGATAAGAGAGCGCTATGCGGTAACAATAATATAACACCAGGTATAACCCATATGAAGATTTCCCCCTTGAAGACCAGTCGAGGAAGTCCTCTTGCTGAATACATAGTGGAAATTTTAGTTAAGCAGTTCTTTAGTTAATGAGGCTAATTACTAGTCATATTATTAAAGGCAAAGCATTAGTGGCATAGTCTATGATCATGACACTATCCTTCTGAGACGTCCATAACGGTGGACATATGAATTCTCGAAAAGATTTACCCTGCAGGGGTGCACTACTGTACCCAAACGCATGCTCAACCCTTCAAGCAACATATTACGTGTGCCGTCCGAATCTCACAACAAGAATTGTCTCATAACTACGCGTGTATCCAGAGGTATCACCTACTGTATGTAACCAACCAAGAGGTACGATGATTCTCAAGGAAGGCACATCGTTTGCGTCTACTAGTGGATCGGGCCCTGTGGAGTAACTTGTACATACCGTGGGTGCCGCCACCTCGTACCACGATTTATGTATACAAGCCATGGTAGTCCACCAAAATATCAAGTCCGATGACATATTCAACTCACCCATGTTCGAGGACATATTGTGCACCAAATGGAAAAACCAATTTTGTGACCATCTGGATAAACGAATAGCGTCGATAGTTGAGAGGGGATCCTAGGGGTCCAACATTTAGTTAGCGCGATCAACTCATAACTGGTATCGTAGAACAAACGGTTCCTAGGTCGGCTCAAGCAGTTCCCAAAGGTGGTCCCTAACGGGGCCTTATCATTAGATGAAATCATAACCATAACCATAGCCATAACCAACAACATCAGATTAATTATCTTGTCATCAACAATATCCAAGTATCATGTTCCACCTATATGAGTGCGATACTAAGCATGCCTATGACCCGCAAGGACGAGCTAGCTAATCAAATAAGGCAATAGGGTAACCAAGGAAATATAGTGGAGCGGGAAAATAAAGGAGCGGTACTAAAGCACTGATAATAAGGATAGCAGTAGACAAAGGAAGGAAGTAAAGACTATAAATGCAAAATAGGTAGAAAGGGGGAGAATACTCGCCTGTGAGACAAAGTGGGTGATCGAAGGCTCGTCGTATCTCGCATCAACTCATCGTCCTATCTGGTGAAGAAGCAAAGTACTAGAAGAGGCAACAGATGCAATATTTAATGACGCTGTAAAAGATTGGGTGTGTTTATGATATGATGCATGGCATGGCAATATGCGGTCTATCTTAGCAATGTTAAGCGGAATCGGAATACTGGTGATGAATATCATGGTTCAAGTTATTTGACTATCCCACAATTTAAATGTTTAAATAACAAGGCGAAACATGGCATCAGTTTGCTAATTTAAATGGAGTCCAGAATAAGACAAATATATCGCGCATATACACTCCATATGTGATTATTAATTGAATCGGCTACTTCCCCGAAACCATAAAATATGTATGCAAATATGAGCAATTTAGTATGCAACAAGTAGATGGCATTTATAAAATAGGGCTTCGAGAAAGGGTTCACACGTCTCGGTTTGAAGAACTTGGGTTCGGAGGGCTTCGGGTTCAACGGTGTCAGACTTGGGATTCGTGAAGGAGGCCTTGTAGTTCCGTGAGGAAGAACTCGGCGCTGTGGTAGTCGATGGCAAACTTATCAGATGCCGGGGTATTCAAAATATCTTGGCATGGGGACGATTCCTGTAACACCCCTAAATCGGCCCTATGCAAGTTTTAGCGCTTCCCACCAAACCCGCATAGAAACGATTCAAGGACACCCACCAGGCACTTTCGTGCGGGTGGAAAATGAAGTAATATCATTACACAATAGTCCTCGATGGGACCCACAGAACAGATATATATACAACAGCGACTCAACGAGTCAAGAATACAGACATACAATACAAAGATCCAAATCACCTTGAAATCGATACAGCGTCCGAGTACGGACAAGATGCAAATTGGGCTAAGAGCCCTGTAGAATAACCAATGGCGTCCATAACCCTGCCCAGGCCAAGCCGGAAGGGTAACCCTGCTAACGACGTCGATCTCAAACCTGCTAAAACAAAAGGGGTACCGACAAACGGCAAAGGAAAAAGAGGAGCGTCAGTACTGAGGCCAGTACATGGCGAAGCTAGAATTCGGCGGTCCTCGCCTACACAGGTATGGTGGACTGAAGCGGCAGCGCAGCGGCACTAAACAACCTATAGAGACTCTGTAATACTGGCGACTATTAGAGAGAGATAAGAGAGACCTATTCGGATCCAGCCTGATACTAACAGCAAACATACCCATCCTGGTATTCCCCCTCGAGACCAAACGAGAAAGTTAAGCCGAGGAAACTCACACGGTTGGCAGTTTTTATTTAATCTTTCCATGGCAGTTATCCAACTTACTAGTCATCTCAGATGTAAGTCAAATTATAACAGTAAACTTTAGTTATAGTTGTCTATGATCGAGAAACTGTGCTCCAAGTCGTCCATAACCGTGGACACGGCTTTTTGAAAAGATTTAACCCTGGAGGGGTGCACCAAAGTATCCACACGCACTTCGACCCTTTTTGCCAGATCAATTAACATACACCCATCGGTATGTCGGCGGGGCCTAAGTCATGACGTTTCCCAGACCCAAAGCAAGTACATGGGGGGCCACCCCACTAAGCTACCCGCAACGAAGTCGTCCGGCTCCGAGGGACCCAGGGTTTGTGCCAATGGCTGTAAACGACTGGGAACCCGAAAGTGTGATTGGGCTTGTCGATACCGCGAAAACATTCCACATCCTAAACAGTACAGGTGCTCCACACACAATCTTAAATAAAGCAGTAAAGCATGGCATAAGTACAGAATAGTGATAAAGCCCCAAACTACTTGTGGCCCCCGGTACAGTACTTTGAAATCAGGTAGTAAGCCGATGGGAGTGCCCACACACCCCACCTATGGTTAGCGCGCTCGATCTCGGAACAGGTGTCAAGAACTCAGGTCCTAGGGGACACCAGTGAGCGGTTAAAAAACCAAATAATTACTATTACCCACCGGTGCCTCTGTATATATCTACCATCAACATTAATTAATAAACTATAATTAGAATCATGATCAGCTCCACCATTAAACATTTGCCAACCTCCCAACAACTGTGGAGCATCAACGACGCGAAGCAACACCTGAGCAAGCAACTACGACTCGCAGGGCCAACTGTCTAACAAGCAACAGGTAATAGGAGGTGTCCAAGGCACTATAACGGCTGCAGGAATATAACTGGCACGGAACACTAAAGCATCACGACACTGATAGCAATAGATCAACAGGAGGAAATAAAGACTATAAATGCAAAATAGGTAGAAAGGGGAGGGATGCTCGCCTGGGAAACACTGCCGATGGATCATATCCAGAGAACTTGTCGATACTCGCATCAACTCATCGGCCTAATCCACGAAGAAGCAAACACTAGAACAAACACCGGATGCACTATTTAATACTGCAGCAAAAGATCCAGCATGATTATGATATGATGCAGATGCGGTGCAATTAGGCAGTATTAAGCAGAACCGGGGTCCCGACAAATAATTATATGGTTCAAGTTATTTATCTACCCCGCAAATTAAATATTGTATTGACAAGACAAAACACGGCATCGGTTCGCTACACCAATTTAAATGGAGTCCCGAATAAGATAAAGATATCCCGCAGATGGACTCCATATTTAATCATGCGGTGAATCGGCATAATGCCCCATACCCACAAACATGTATGCAAGCATGATCAATTTATATGCAACGCATTTTATATATAGCATTTATAAAATAGGGCTTGGGAAAAGGTTCACACATCTGGGTTCGGGAGATCTTGGGTTCCGGGGGGGGTTCGGGGTCCGGTCTCGGGCGCCGGGATCTAGGGTGGACGGGGACGACGAGGTTCGGATACAAGATGGAGAACTTGTCATGTCGAGAAGGAGAACTTGGGTTCCCAGTGGTCTATCTTGCCGTCGATGGAGAACTTGAATGGATCGAGAACCGGTGGACTGGGGATCTTCGGAATCCGTGAAGTAGATCTTGTCGCACGGTGTCCGGGTAGGCGAAATTGTCAGTTCCAGGCTTCGATTGTCAGTGTCAGACTCGGGTCGCTTGCCAACGAGGAGTCCTTGTTGTTCCGAGACGGAGATCTTGGCGTGACGGGGTCTTCTAGTGGCACCATGTACATCCCTCGAACCCATCGGCGTTGAGCCGGTCTTGTTGGTGGCCATCCATGTACGAAGGTCTTGGTGTACCGGTTTCATTGACGATGGCGATCTTGGTTCAACATCATCGTGGTCTTCGGGTCCGTGTCGCCGGTGCTCCGAGAAGGAGGCCTTGGAGCGCCGAGGGGTCCGGCCTTGGATTGTTCTTGTCGACAAGAAGAGCTTGGCGTTAAAACTTGGGGGCGCTACGGTCATCGACTTGGACTCGAGTCGCACCGAGGAAGTGAAGGCGGAAGGCACGGCGAGAAGTGGCAACACAGGACACGAGTACCGGTCAAAGGAACCAAACGGCCGAGGATCACCAGCCTCCTAGGCATGCAAGCAAACAGGTCATGTGCATGTCTTGACCTGCCTGGGCCGTGGCAGAGTCTTGACGTGGCCACAAAGGAGGTGGAAACCGGAGAACGGGTCGCCCGCGGGATCAGCACAAGGGGACAAGGCCAACGCGAGGGCGATCGTGGCAGCAGAGCTCCGGGCACAGCTACGGGAGAGGAAGCCAGGCGAGGTACCAAGAGGGCGACCTCGGCTCTGAGGCGGAGACATGCGGGCACGGGGGCAACATGTGACGGCTCTGTGCGGCTTGGGGGTCGCAAAGCAGAGGCCGGGGAGCGGCGGCATCGCTGCAGCGCTCGGGGGGAGGGGCGGCAGGAGAGGGCGGCCGGAGGCAAGGGAGGAACGACGCTGGGGAAGAGAGAAGGAGATGCTGGCGGCGGGTAGGTACGTGGTGCGGAGGGGACGCTGGCGACTCCGGTGGAGGGAGGAGAGGCGGCCGCGGGCGCCTGGGAGGCTGTAGGAGGCGGGGGTGAACCGTGGCAGCGGCGTCCTCGATGGGGAGGGGAACAGGGCCCGGGGCCGCGATGGCAGGGCGGGCCGAGGCGGCGAAGATGGAGAGGAGCGGCGGAGCTCGGGCTCCTGGCAGGAGGCGGCGGAGGAGCAGGCACGACGAAGGGGAGACGGGAGGGATGAGCGACGAGGTGGAAGGGAACGCGTCGACACGTTGGTTCGTGTGCGGGACAGCGCGAGGGAGGAAGAAGGCCTCGCTGCCTCGCGGGGATGGGGGTAGGTGGACCTAGGGAGGGGCAGGGCGACGGGATTGGGGCCAGGTGGGGCTCGGGGGGAATCCCGGGGTGGTGTGGGGCCGGGCGACAGGAGATTGTCAGGAGAGGGAGGGGCTCTCTCCCGGGTGGATAGGACAGGGCGGGAGGCAGATGCGGGTTGGATGGAGTGGTGCGGTGTGGGGGTGAGGTGGCGAGATGGGATTGGCTCGGGTGAGGTGGCGGCTGGGAGGGAGTTGGTGGCGTAGGCGGGAAACGGCAGGGCGGGGTGGGGTTGGCCGCGTGGTGGATGGGGAGAGTGAGCGGTTGGTGAGAGTGCGGCTGGGAGTGTGGGGTTAGGTAGGGTGGAGTCGGTCACAGGGGTTGGTGGGGATGTGAGGAGAGGGCCCAAGTGGTGGTGGGGCCCGGCTGCAGCGGCATGAGCGGGAGCTGGCAGGGTGCGGCTGGGTGGAGGGAGCTGGGTAGGATTAGGGGTAGGTAGGATTGGGTAGCTAGGGTTAGGACTAGATTTTTATCTGGAGGTGGCCGGCCGGGATTTCGGGCCTGGCGGGCTGCCTCCTAAAAACAATTTTAAAATATTTTATTTATTTAAAACGGGGCTTTTGTAAACCATTTTTAGACGAGAATATTTGGAAAACAAAACTAGGCGTTTCGAAAATAGTTTAGACAAAAACCATGCATGATGATAACGATGCTCAAATGCAATGTGGCATGATGACATGAGCATGCAGTCATAATGATGCAATGCACACAAACACAACGATTTTCTAGTAGTGGTTTTACCGGGTGCTACAGTTCCCATTGGGGTGTCACCCCGACACATCGTTGGGGAGAACGTTTGGTCTTTGTTTGGCCGTAGTGTTTTCCACAACACAAGAGCACACATACGACCATCTTCTGAACACAGCCACTGGGACACTAAAGATGTGTAGGGCAGGGATATTATAAACACCGAGAGCGACAAAAGCAACATCCAACATCTACCACCACATGCCACCATTGGCAAGCAGCAGCGAACACGCTGGGTCCCAAGCAGAAAGAGGCGATGACGAGGAACAGCGAGGTCGATAGGAGCGCGACAGTGGGTGGATACAGAGCCGGGATCGAGCATGGGTGCCAGTGTCAAGGACGAGGCCCAGGTGGAGGAGGCACAATCAGGGAGCATGGCAGCGGGAGGATGGAGGCCGGCGAGGCCAGGGTCGCGCGTGGCGGACGGAGCAGGGCGCGAGACGGGCACGGGCGGATGTCAGATGTCTGAGAAGGCACGGTGCCTGCGGTGTCGAGGAGGAGGGCTAGAGTTTGCGGCGGTGGAGCAGAGGGGCGAGGGTGTGCCCCTGGTGGTGGACATAGTTGAGGAGCAGGGCACGGGTCGAGGCTCAGGCATGAGCTCTCGTGTGTCAGGGATAGAGCTTGGCCATGGCGGCACCTTGCAGAAGGCAGGACAAGGAGGTGGACACCGACACTAGGGACGAGCGACTAAGGGGGGCATGAGAGGTGGCGCTTCTCTGGCGATGGAGATCCACAGGTGGCGGTGGCACGCTACCATGTGGAAGAAGAGGAGGGGGAACACGTGCGGGGGAAGAAGAGGAGCGGGGAACATGTGCGATAGGTGGTGATAGGTTGGGGACGGGTATCGGTCCTGTCGTGGCGACTGATGACAAGTACGCCATGAGGGGGTCCTTGAGGCGTGCGGAAGAGAGGGGTGTGAGACGTACGGTGTTCTGGGAAGGTGAGCACACAAGTTTATCCAGGTTCGAATCCGCCAGCTTTGGACGAATCCTACTCCTGCTAGCAATCCAGTAATACGGCAGAGCCGGAATATGGGTTACAAGGGTTCGCCTGTGCGAGTTGAGATTGTGATTGTAAGGGGTTCCCTAAAGGCTCTCCCTAGGACGGCTTATATAGATATCCAGCCTAGGATTTACAGGAGAGATCTATCTGGCTACGACTAAGAGTTGGTTACAAAGTACATCTTGAACTACAAGTAACACTATGGGCCTAAGTCGGTAAGTCTTCTAGGCCTTCCCGTAGCCGGATTGGAATCCGCCTCTTCTCTCTGACTGGGCCGCCCGTGAAGCAAATCTCTAACCCGAAGTGGGCCACCCTGGTCAGCGAGGAACTGTGAGGATACTCGGAAAGTATATCCCCAACAGCAGCCCCCAGAAGTCTCTAAGATCCAGAGTCGGATTCATCATCGTCTAGCTTGATCTTTGGCTTGAAGAATCTTGAAGGGTTCCTGAAACTTCAAAACAAAAGATACGATCCGGGTCTCAAAAATAAGTCGGACCTATAAGTACGTTATTTGGATTTTCTGCTTGATATTCAAACTAAGCCGGAACTTGGTCTCTGACGTCACCTAACGCTAGTTATGGTCAAGTCACGTCATCTGACAAACATCCTGTCAGCACGACTATTGGTGGGTCCGCCGTTCATGGAACCGAGGCACCGTTTCAATGCGTACGCGGAGATCGAGGCGACGTAATCATCGCGTGGGACCTTCCCAGTTCCTTCCACGACGCATGGCGGTTACACTGTGCCATTTGCATGAATTGTGGCGCGGTTAGGTGGTTATAAGGGGTGAGGATTTTCTGTTCCTCATCTTCACCTATTCTCTTGCCGTTTACTCTCCTCCACTTCTCCCCCACGCACAGAGCTCCTCTTCTTCCCATATTCCCAGCGCCACCCATCCAAGGTCACCGACGCACCGGAGAAATGGCTTCATCTTCATCGTCCGGCTTGGCTGGCTTCGCAGCGGCGGAGAGAGAAAGCAACCGTGGGGTTTGGATCTCATGTCTCCTTGACGACGAGAAGCTCTGCGACGTGGAGAATGAAGGGATCCTCTGCGCCAGCAACTGGCGGAGTGGTTTTGGCGAAACCATCCCCAACCCGCACGCCGACGAGCGGGTACACTTCCGCACCCACCTCGACAGAGGTTTGTCTTTCCCTCCCTCGGAATTATTTTCCGAGGTGATAGATCACTACGGCGTTCAACTTCACCATCTTCCTCCCAACTCCATCTTAGAGATGAGCTCTTATGCAGCTTGTGTGAGGGATACCTCGGCATTAGGTTGAGTCTCACTTTGTTCCATTTTTACTTTCATGTCCAAAGAAATTACATCACTGCCGGTAATCCTTATATTACCGGCACCATTAGCCTTTCAGTTAGACGCGAGCATGTTTATCCTCGCATTTTAGCTAGTGAGTCGGTCAAACAGTGGCCGGCCACCTTCTTTTACCATAAGGATATTCCTGCTCTCGGCAAGGCTACTACTTTGTCGGCTTTCGTCGATGGAGCCGCCACGGCCCTAGCCTCTTGGGATGAGGCTCCTCCGCTCACAGTGATGATATGGTCCTCTCTAAGAGGCGGATCGAATACCTGATGAAGCACAAGGGCTTGAGAGGATCCGACCTAGTCCAGTGATGGGTGGCACGCCGGATCCAGCCTCTCCAGCACCATGGCGACTGACCGATGCATTTCATCACGGTGTCGAAACAAGACTCCCTCCGCATCAGCCCCAAGGCCCTAAATCCACAGGACTACATAAGCCAGATTAAATGGCTGATTAAGGAGCGGATTGAGAGAAAGATTCCGGACGTGTCTCTGGACATGCACACAACGGAAGACCCTTTAGTACCGGTAAGCTTTTAAATAGTAAACCCTTTTTATGTGTTTCATCTTTAAGCTATTTCGCAACACTGAGATATTATCTTCTTTTCAGCTTGCCGACCTCCCCGAGTCAGAATTTGCTCCTATCGAGGGATATCCTCCGGAGTTTTCTCAGGAGGAGGAACTGGTCCCACTGCCGGACATTGTGCCCAGGAAGCGCAAAGCTCCGACAGTGGCCGTCGGCACAAAGGAGGTGCCAGTTGTGAAGAGGTAACTTTCAACATAACCTCCGCCTTTGTACTTTACTCATAATTTCTTTAGAGATGTAATGTTTTCCATTCTATTACATTCTCAGAGCTAAGCAGCTCATCAAGGGCAAGGGGAAGGGAACATCTTCGAAACCCCTGCGGCAGACGAAGCTGACTATGGCTTCTCCTGCCGCGGCTCCTTCGACTCCTACCCCTCAACCTTCTGCAACGCCGGTGATTACTCCATCGCCGATTGTCGCAGAAGATCCGACTCCTTCAACGGGGCCAACGACCCTTGAGTCACAGGCTGATGCCACCATGGGTGGCTCAGGTTTAGATATGGGTGAACCCTCTTCGGGTAATGATCCCTCGGCAGAGACCTTCACCGAGAACCTCCTGAATAATCCGGGACTTGCCAAATTTGGCCTGTCTCGGAAATCTACGGAGGAAATCCAGCGGTTGGCCCAACAATGCCTGGAAAGCCGAAATATCTCTGCCGAAGAAGAAGCACAAGAAGCGGAGGACGTCAAGTACTCCGACCTTCTTGAACAAGTCTGCCTTCGCGACGAGGGACTAAGAGCTGGTGTGCTTCCACCACCTCCTGTTATTCCACTCACCCTCGCCGAGAAGGTTACCACCGAGGTGAACATGTGCCTGAGCAAGCTCACACATGAACATCATGTAAGTCGGAATTCAAACTCATGTTTTTCTTTATTGTACTTTATATCATATCCTCTAGCTCCCAAGCATGAAGTTGGATATACAATCCGGGTTTATGCTTCCTTAGGATGCTAAAGAACGAACTAGTGTAGCCCCCAAGGCTCGTGCTGATATTAGTAACAATATTAGCCCGAGTCTTCAGTAGACTTCTGACTCTGGGTATTCCGACTTACATAAAGTTAATTCATATAACCAGGATTTGTTGAAGAATATCTGCAACAAGCGGAGAGATCAAGGCTCTCCGACTTGAAAATGCTGAGCTGAAGGTTTCCAAGGATGAGGCCGAAGGTAAACATTCCGAGACTCAAACCTTGTCTTGTGTTTTCATAGTCGAATAATTTTTGCTGAACTGTTGTTCTTTTTGACTTACAACACTGGTAAAGGAGTCCTGTGCTATGATCGAAGAGGCCAAGAATTTGAAGACCTTGGTGGTGGAAAACAAGGATCTCTGCCAAGAGCTAGACCAGCTTAAGGTGGATCATGAGAAGAGCATAGCTCAAGTTCTCGAATCCTCCTCCATGGCCACCGTGGAGCGTGATCACAAGATTGCACTCCACGAGAAGAAACTCTGGGATCTCAACAACGATCTTTGCAGAGAGAGGGACCTTGATGGCTCGGTAACGGCACCAGAAAAATGCTGGTGCGGTGTTGATGTAGAGCTCGTTGGGAACCCCAAGAGGAAGGTATGATGAGCACATCAGCAAGTTTCCCTCAGTTCTGAAACCAAGGTTTAATCGAACCAGTAGGAGCAAGGAAACACCCCAAAGGTGTTGCTAGCTGAGCCTTGGCAGGGCGCACTACCGGTGCTAGTAGCAACGTGGAGACCTGCACAACAGAACCACAGAACTTTGTCCCTAACTTGCGATGAGGTTGTCAATCTCATCGTGTTTTGCGGAAAACAAAGGATTAAACGTATCGAATGGAAAGAAGTAAAAGTTTGTAGAAAGTAAACACAAAGCAGTAACCAATTTATAGATTGTATGTAAAGAAAAGGACCGGGATCCATAGTTCACTATAGGTGGCTCTCCTTAAGATAGATACCATGCTGGGTGAACAAATTACAGTGGGGCAATTGACAAACATCGAGAAAGCAATACATGCATATACTAATCATGTTGACTCCTTTGAGGTTCGATTGGGCATTACAACATTATACATAGACCGCCATCCAACTGCATCTATGACTAATAATCCACCTTCAGGTTATCATCCGAACCCCCTCCAGTATTAAGTTGCAAGCAACAGATTACTGCTTTACGAACCGCGTGTAATGTAAACAATACGATTGTTCTATGAACAAACGATTGTTGTTTTCTCCCTAGTAGCAACAACACATCTAGTACCTTAGAGATTTCTGTCACTTCCCTAGATTACCAGAGGCATGAACCCAATATCGAGCATAAATACTAACTCTTGGAGTTGCTAGCATCTACTTGGCCAAGATAGCTACTAACAACGAAAAGCATGCAAGATCACAAATAACAAAGACATGATAGAATCAATAATCAATCTGAAATAGCATCTCAATATCCATCGGATCCCCGCAAACACAACATGCAGAATTACAAATAGATGATCTTGATCATGAACGGAGCTCACAAGATCTAGACATGAAAGCACAAAGGAGGAGAACCAGCCATCTAGCTACTACATGGATCTGTAGTCCAAGGATGAACTACTCACGCATCACACCGGAGGCTTGTGTGGTGATGAAGAAGGCCTCTAGGCTGAATTCCCCGGTAGGGTGCCGGGAAGAGCTTCAGATCCCTCCCGATCTAGGGATGGAGATGATGGTGGCTACAGACTCTTTCGTGGATTTTTGATCGGGCCCTTAGGGTTTTTGTCCCGAGGGCATCTTACAGGCAGAAGGAGAGGCCGAGGGGGTGCTGGGGTCGGCCAGACCACCCCCTGGCGCGGGCCAGGCCTGGCCACGCGGCCAGGTGGTGTGGCTGGCCAACAGCCCTTCTCCGTCTCGTATTCTAGCATCTGATGACTTCCGAAAAATAGGCACTTTGGCTATTGTCCCGTCCAATTCCGAGAATATTCCTTCTGACTTTCCTAGAACCAAAAACAGCAGAAAACAGGCAGCTGGCACTTTGGCTCTTGTTAATAGGTTTGTCCAAGAAATCATATGAAAAGTACTCCAAAGTGTGGACAAAACACAAGAAAAGTGGATAAAACCAAGCATGGAACATCAAAAATTATAGATACATTTGCAATGTATCAACATCCCCAAGATTAACTCCTGCTCGTCCTCGAGTAGGTAAGTGATAAAAAGAAAGAATAATTTTTGAGGTGACATGCACCATGAAAGACTTGATCAAAGTATTTGTAAAACATTCAAAGATGGGATTATAGTAGTTCAATCATAACATGAAAGACAAAGTTCTAGAAATAAGACAAAGAAACTATGATGCAACATGAAAAGGCACAAACAAAAGATTCATGAATAACAATGATTTGCAAGACATTTGTTTGTTTCACATAAAGAAAACATAGCATAATAGCATACAGCTTGTCCCTCATAGAGTAGCAAATATAAATGCATAGGACACCTTCAAAGTTCATAAGAGTGACCAGATACAAATAGTTTAAAACAAGCAATATCAATTTATGCAACAATCAACTAGTCTTGGGACAATGCACATAGAA
The DNA here is from genome assembly GCA_910589775.1 of Avena eriantha. NCBI lineage: Eukaryota > Viridiplantae > Streptophyta > Magnoliopsida > Poales > Poaceae > Avena > Avena eriantha. The sequence goes on from OU342741.1 coordinate 213,386,545, forward strand.
CTAAGAATGGCCACTATGCTCTCAAAGTAGGTGCATAAAGGTAGAAGGTGGAGACTCAATATAATGGTGGAAGAAAGGCCTTTTTATAAAAGGAAGTAGGGATTCAAGTCTCATAAAGAGATTCCAAAAATTATGGTACTTATAGCTTTCAGCTCCCATTGCTCCTATCATAAGTATCTTGAAGCAATTAAGGTTAAAGTGAACAAACTATGGTGTACATGCTTGACGAAGTATAAGTTAGAAATATCATGTCCCTTGTATACGAGGGCCGCTCCTCATGCTACTCAAGTTTAGTCACCGGTAAGTTCTTGTCATTGTAAGTACATGTGTATCATAGAGAACCACCAACGGGGTACCCCTTGCCCGATGATACGGAAGAATCCCCATATCAAAATGACAAGGCAAGCAGACAATGAGCATCTCAGCAATCTTCTTATTTACCATGGGAATATGGTGCTTTTCTCTCTCTTTCCTCTTTTCATAATCTTTTTTCTTTTTCTCTTTTTTCTCAATATAGGACTCTATTTTTTATAAGAAGAATGCTCCATAGACAGCTCATTATGGTTACGCTGCAGGTTTCCACCATGTCAGCATGGATTAGACCAGCGACCCCGTCGTTTCTCTAACACATATACATAACTCCATGGACTTACAAGCTCCCCTTTCATTTCACACCGACAACATCCATATACAAAAGAGCATGATATCAACTAGGTAAAAGTACCAAGTGCAATGTTGAAAGTGTTCCCCATGAAAGCATGGTTCTGCTAATCCCCAACAAATAAGTGCAAGCATATACAACATAGACGACACAATGGTTCAAGTTTATTAAGGGCAAGAAAAGTAAAGTGTGCCATCAAGTTCATGAGAGCTTTAATCACTAGTTTTCTCATAACAAGTTTAATTTGGAAGGTAAACAAAAGCATGAATATACTTGGAATATCATAAGATAGTAGGTAGGTATGGTGCACTCTTTGGAATAACTTGGTTTGGGGAGTTGGATGCATGAGTGGAACTCATACTTGGTTGTGGAGGCTAGCAAAAGACTAGGAGCGACAAACTAAGAGAGCAATAATGGCCATAATCATGCAGAGCGACAAAACATCATTGATCAAAGCATAAAGTGATACTACAAGTTGAAAACTAAAGGATCATAAAGGCAATGGTGACTTGAGATAGTCATAACATGGTGTGAGCATGCGCCAACTCAACCCAAATAAAGCATCAAAGGAGAATACCACTATACTATGCTTTAATTTGCTAAAACAACGCATGATTCATCCAAGGCACATTAAGCAATCTCAATTGTTTATAACAAGTCATGCTACAACAAAGAATACTAAGCATAAAGCCAAAACAATATCAAGCATGGCATGACAAAGCATAGGCCACAGTCAAAACAAGCCCTTTTTACCACATAAGCATAAATTTTCCTACTATTTTCCAATCCAAACCAAACTACTTGCAAACCAAGGTATGAAAGAGGGGGTCCAACCAATTTATTCAGAAAACTAAGCAAACAAAAGCAAATGAAAACCAAAATGAAAAAAAAGAAGGAGACGCTCCAAGAACAACACAATTGTGCATGAAACAATAAAAATGAAGCGTTTGGAAGAAACCTTGGATTTTTATTGATGAAGAAGAGGATGCCTTGGGCATCCCCAAGATTTGACGCTTGTACTTCTCGGATATTTCATGGGGTGACACGCATGGCATCCCCAAGCTTGAGCTTTAGTCCATCCTTCATCTCATTACTCATTCCTTCCATACACCTGAAATTTTTCGTTCATACAAAACTGCACACAATCTTTATTAGCAACATTAGTGCACTCAAGATAATAAGTCTTAACTTTCAGTTCTAACACCAAATAAACTTCCATTAGAACACTAGCTACTATAGTAATTCCCTCAAAAAGATCAATTCCCCAAAAGAACTCAAAAAAGGAACCAACAAGAAGCAAATGCAGAAAATGGCAGAAATCTGTCAAAACAGACCAACAGGTAAAGACGAATTTTTTCGAAGACCTTATGTTGCTCAAATCAAAAAGTTTTAAACTAAAGAAATTAGATAACAACCTAGGGCAGAAGCACAAAAATTCACGCATCAAAAAGACGTTCCGAGATTTTACACGAATTTTTACGGTGAAGCACAGAAATCTGTGTCGGGACAGCAACTTTCCCAATCATTACTTCTCTCTCATTAGAGGTTACTCTTTGCACAAAAAGCAAATAAAAAGGATAATGAGCGGTTATTACTGAAGTAATAACTTCCAAGACTCATCTAAAACTTTTGGGTTATCTCCCATTAAGTACTTTTCTTTAACGCCTTTAAGTTAGGCATAAGAAGCAAGAAAGAATCAAGTGTTCTCAAATGAAGAAGCATTAAGACCAAATTTCTTGCCCTTACCTCTCTTACTTTTATTCTTAACTTGGGGGAAATATGATTGTTTGGTGGAGAATAAAGTTGCATGGTCCCCTTTCCCACATCTATTATTGCTCCAAGGAGTTCTAATAGGGACCTTCCAAGTGTAATTTGTCCTTTTCCTGCACATTCAATAACAAGATAATCAGTAGAAATCATTTTCCCAAGGATCTTTGTAAACACTCCTTTAGCTATTCCAATAGGTAATATGGTAGAATTGTTAGCAAGAGATATTTCTTTTCCTCTTTCAGTAATCCCCCAAGTATTCAAAAATTCATAAATATCTCTGGGCATAAGACAAAATTCAGACATGATATCACAGCGAACTTGAAAAGTTTCAGTGTTTATCTCAATCTTTACTATAGGGAGCCACTTTGATGGTTCAGAATTTATGGGAACATAATTGTGATGCTCCCTAAGTGTATTATAGCAATCTTTTAAGCTAGCAGTGCTAGTCTCAAGAGTGTTCAATCTAGCAAATATTTTTGCGAAAGAAATATCAGTTTGGCTAGGCAAGTTGCAAGTAAGGATCAATATATTTATAGCATTTATAGCATCATCCTCATTACATTTGGAGGAAATCTCCTCCCACAACAGCATCTAAAGCATATCTATAGCAAAGAGCAATTCCAAGGTAAAAACTACTAAGGAACAAGCTTTGAGTCATTTTAGGCTCAGTTTTTTCATGTAGATCAGAGATTCTTGACCAAGCTTCCTTGAAACTCGCTTCCATTCCTTGTTTAAAAGTGAAAATCATTTCCTCGGGTGACATAGTGATTGGAGCAAGGCTAGACATAGTGGTAACTTAAGAAAGGAACTAATTTTTTTGTGTTTTTCAAATAAGAAAGCAAACTAGTAAAACTAATTTTTTTGTGTGTGTTTTTGATAAAGAAACAAGCAAACAAAGCAAGAAGAAACTAAGAAAAACAAAAATAACAAAGTAAAGAGATTGGTTATGAGGGACTCCCCTTGTGAAGATGTCCTTGACTCCCCGGCAACGGCGCCAGAAAAATGCTTGATGGCTTGGTAACGGCACCAGAAAAATGCTGGTGCGGTGTTGATGTAGAGCTCGTTGGGAACCCCAAGAGGAAGGTATGATGAGCATAGCATCAAGTTTACCTCAGTTATGAAACCAAGGTTTAATCGAACCAGTAGGAGCAAGGAAACACCCCAAAGGTGTTGCTAGCTGAGCATTGGCAGGGTGCACTACCGGTGCTAGTAGCAACATGGAGACCTGCACAACACAACCACATAACTTTGTCCCCAACTTGCGATGAGGTTGTCAATCTCACCGTGTTTTGCGGAAAACAAAGGATTAAACGTATCGAATGGAAAGAAGTAAAAGTTTGCAGAAACTAAACACAAAGCAGTAAACAGTTTATAGATTGAATGTAAAGAAAAGGACCGGGATCCATAGTTCACTAAAGGTGGCTCTCCTTAAGATAGATAACATGCTGGGTGAACATATTACAGCGGGGCAATTGACAAACATCGAGAAAGAAATACATGCATATACTAATCATGTTGACTCCTTTGAGATTCGATTGGACATTACTACATTATACATAGACCTCCATCCAACTGCATCTATGACTAATAATCCACCTTCAGGTTTGATGGGTTCGTAGCATGGAAAACAAAAAATTTCTACCGCAAGAACGAAAAAAACCCAGATCTAATTTAGATAAAAGCCAAGATCTAATCTATTAGACATGTGCAACGAGATAGATCTGTATTAACCCTTGTAGATCTGAAAGCCTTGTGCGAGATCGGATCTCGTGGTTAATGTAGACGATCACTTGCCGATCTCAAAATCGAGTGGATGATCCTTCCGGCGCCGCGTTCCGGCAGCGCTTCTGCAGTCGGTCACACGTGCGGAGTCGATGCAGACCTTCCTCTCCCTGTTCCAGCGAGCAGCGAAGGTAGTAGATCTCTCCACGGAATCCCAGCAGCACGACGGCGTGGTGGTGGTGGTGGAGTAGAGAATTCTGCAGGGCTTCGCCTAAGCCTAAGCAGAGCGAAGGAGGAGGAGAGAGGCGGCTAGGGCAAAGAGTGGAGGGGCAAGGGGGGGTGGCGCCTCCACCCCTCTATATATAGAGGGAGGGGTGTGGCCTAGGGTTCCCACCCCTAGGCCCACCTCCTAGGGCTGGCGCACAAGGGAGAGGGGGGAGGGAGTTTCCTCCCCCAAGTCTTCCCCTTTCCTTTCTTGGTTTTCAAGTAAAGTCCACGGAACATTCTGGAACTTTCTGGAACATTCTGAAACCTTCTAGAATCCCCATATAAACACTCCAGAACATTTCCGAACCTAGAAAATGATCTCCATTATATGAATCTTATTCTCCGGACAATTCCGGATCTCCTCGTGATGTCCCAGATCCAATCCGAGACTCCGGACAACATTCGGTCTCCAACGCACATTCCATATCTAACTAAACATCATCGAACCTTAAGTGTGTCACCCTACGGTTCGTGAATATGCAGACATGATGGAGACACCTCTCCGATCGATAACCATCAGCGGGATCTGGAGATCCATAACGGCTCCCACATACTCAACGATGACTTCGTGATCGATAGAACCATTAACATACGAAACCAATTCCCTTTGTCACGCGATACTCTACTTATCTGATGTTTGATCGTCGGTATCTCCATACCTAGTTCTACCTCGTTACTGATAAGTACTCTTTACTCGTTCCATGATATGGCATCCCTTGTGACCTAGTCACATGCTTGCAAGCTAACTAGATGACATTCCACCGAGAGGGCCCTTCATTGAAAAACTATTATTCAAATAGGCTTTGACACTATTAAGAAGTTCTATGTCATTCCCAATCAACAATATGTCATCTACATATAGTACTAGGAATGCTATAGAGCTCCCACTCACTTTCTTGTAAATACAAGCTTCTCCATAAGTTTGTATAAATCCAAAGTTTTTGATTAATTTATCAAAACGTTGATTCCAACTCCGGGATGCTTGCTTCAGTCCATAAATGGAGCGCTGAAGTTTGCATACCTTGTTAGCATCTTTAGGATCGACAAAACCCTTGGGTTGTACCATGTACAACTCTTCCTCAATGTCTCCATTAAGGAATGCCGTTTTGACATCCATCTGCCAAATATCATAATCGAAATATGCAGCAATTGCTAACAAAATCCTCATAGACTTTAGCTTCGCTACAGGTGAGAATGTCTCATCGTATTGAACTCCTTGAATTTGTCGGAACCCTTTCGCGGCAAGTCGAGCTTTATAGGTGGTAACATTACCATCATCATCTGTTTTTCTTTTGAAAACCCATTTGTTCTCGACAGCCTTACGACCATCCGGTAAGTCCACCAAAGTCCACACTTGGTTTTCGTACATGGATCCCATTTTGGATTTCATGGCTTCTAGCCATTTGTCAGAATCTGGGCTCACCATAGCTTCTTCATACGTCGCAGGGTCATCAGTGTTGTCCACCAACATGACGTTCAAGGCAGGGTCATACCAATCAGGAGTGGTACGAACCCTCATTGACCTGCGAGGTTCAGCAGCAACTTCTTTCAAAGTTTCATGATCACCATCATGAGCTTCCTCTCCAATTGGTGCAGGCGGCACAAAAACATCTTCCAGTGCTGCGCTACTCTCAAATCTGAGAGAAGGTTCAATAACCTCGTCGAGTTCTACTTTCCTTCCAGTCACTTCCTTTGAGAGAAACTCCTTCTCAAGAAAGGATCCATTCTTGGCAACAAAAACTTTGCCTTCGGATTTATGATAGAAGGTATACCCAATTGTTTCTTTAGGGTATCCTATGAAGACGCATTTCTCCGCTTTGGGTTCAAGCTTATCAGGTTGTAACTTCTTTACATACGCTTCACAACCCCAAACTTTAAGGAACGACAACTTAGGTTTCTTTCCAAACCACAATTCGTACGGTGTCATTTCAACGGATTTAGATGGTGCCCTATTTAAAGTGAATGCGTATGTCTCTAATGCATAGCCCCAAAACGATAGCGGTAAATCTGTAAGAGACATCATAGACCGAACCATATCTAAGAGAGTTCGATTACGACGTTCAGACACACCATTACGCTGTGGTGTTCCCAGCGGTGTCAATTGCGAAAGTATTCCACATTTCTTTAAATGCATGCCAAACTCATAACTTAGATATTCACCTCTGCGGTCAGAACGCAGAAACTTAATCTTCTTGTGACGATGATTTTCCACTTCACTTTGAAATTCCTTAAACTTCTCGAAAGTTTCGGACTTATGTTTCATAAAGTAGACATACCCATATCTACTTAAGTCATCCGTGAAAGTGAGAACATAACGATATCCACCACGCGATGCTACACTCATTGGACCGCACACATCGGTATGTATTATTTCCAATAAGTCTATAGCTCGCTCCATTATTCCAGAGAATGGAGTCTTAGTCATTTTTCCCATTAGACATGCTTCGCATCTTTCAAGTGATTCAAAATCAAGTGATTCAAGAAGTCCACCAGAATGGAGTTTCTTCATACGCTTCACTCCAATGTGACCAAGACGACAGTGCCACATGTATGTAGAAATATCATTCAATTTTGTTCATTTAGCATCTATGTTGTGAACATGTGTATCACTACTATCGAGATTCAGTAAGAATAAACCATTCATCTCAGGTGCATTACCATAAAAGATATTACTCATATAAATCGAACAACCTTTATTCTCGGACTTAAAAGAGTAACCGTCTCGCAATAAACAAGATCCAAATATAATGTTCATGCTTAACGCAGGCACCAAATAACAATTATTCAAATTTAAAACTAATCCCGATGGTAGCTGTAGAGGGAGCTTGCCGAAGGTGATCACATCAACCTTGGAGCCATTTCCAATGCGCATCGTCACCTTGTCTCTCGCCAGTCTTCGCTTATTCCCCAGCTCCTGTTTCGTGTTACAAATATGAGAAACCAAACCAGTATCAAATACCCAGGCACTACTATGATTACTAGTAAGATACACATCAATAACATGTATATCGAATATACCTTTCTTCTTGATGTTGCCGTTCTTCAGATCCGCCAGGTACTTGGGGCAGTTACGCTTCCAGTGACCAGCACCCTTGCAGTAGAAGCATTCAGTTTTAGGCTTAGGACCAGCCTTGGGCTTCTTAGCAGGTGCGGCAGCTTTCTTGCCGTCCTTCTTGAAGTTGTTCTTGTTCTTAGGCTTGCCCTGTTTCTTGAAATTGGTGGTCTTATTGACCATCAACACTTGGTGCTCCTTCTTGATCTCCACTTCAGCAGTTTTCAGCATGGACGATAGTTCATGCAACGTCTTGTTCATGCAGTGCATATTGTAGTTCATCACAAAGTTCTTATAACTCGGTGACAGTGATTGGAGGACACGGTGAATCCCTAACTCATTAGGAATCGTTATCCCCAACTCTTGGAGCTTGTTTGCGTGCCCAGACATGGTGAGCACGTGCTTGCTAACGGAGCTACCCTCTTTCATCTTACAGTTAAAGAACTTTTCGGAGGCCTCATAGCTCGCCACGGCCGCGTCATGGTGCTCAAAAATCAGCCTAAGCTCTTTAATGATCTCAAACAGGTCATGGTGCTCAAAGCGCTTCTAAAGCTCCGTTTCTAAACCGTACAGGATGGCACACTAAACTGTGGAGTAGTGATTTTTCTGAGTGGCGTAAACATTCTTTACGTCATTGGTGGCATCTTCTGCAGGTGGGTCACCTAGCGGTGCTTCGAGCACATAGGTCAACCGACCAGCCCTAAGGACAATCTTCAGTCCACAGAACTAGTCCGTGAAGTTGCTTCCATTGTTCTTAAGCTTTTCTTTCTCTAGGAACGCATTGAAATTGATGGAGAGGTTCGCCATAATCTACAACAAATTTGCAAGTAGTTTAGACTAAGTTTATGATGAATTGAGTTCAATCTAAATTCTTTAAATTAACTAGGTGAACTCCCACTCAAAACAACATCCCTCATGTTGTCTTAGTGATTACACGAACCAAATCCACTACACCAAGTCCGATCTTCACGAGAGAAGATGTAGTTTCATTGGCGAACAATCTTCATGTTCATCATATCATTTATATGACTCATGCTCTACCTTTCAGTATTCCGTGTTCCGAGACCATGTCTGTATATGCTAGGCTCGTCAAGATTAACCTTAGTTTCCGCATGTGCAAATCTGGCTTGCACCCATTGTATGCACACGTAGAATCTATCACATCCGATCATCACGAGATGCTTCGAAACAACGAGTCTTAGCAACGGTGCCAACTAAGGACGAACACTTTATTACTTGATATTCAATGAGAGGGATCATCTTATAATGCTACCGTCGCGATCTAAGCAATACAAGATGCATAAAGGATTAACATCACATGCAATTCATATTTAGTGTGATATGATATGGCCCTTTCTTCTTATGCCTTTGATCTCCATCTCCAAAAGCACGGACATGATCTCCATCATCACCAGCATTGCGTCAAGGTCAGGTGCGCCACTTCATGGTTGTCCATCATCACTAGCAACTATTACAACTACATGTAATAAAGCTATTACAAGATGAATAGACACGCATGTCTTAACAGAATTAAAGACAACCATTAGGCTCCTGCCGGTTGCCATATTACAACAAGGATCATTGCATACATCAAATATAAACACAATCACATGATGGCCATATCACATGACAAAACCCCTGCAAAAACAAGTTAGACGCCTCTAATTTTCTTTGCCTGTTTTACGTGGTTTGGGGCTTTCGAATAAGAACGGATCTTACCTACGAAACTAAACCACAACGTTGATACAAGTGCTATCAAGTGCAAAGTGTAAATTGGATCTATACTATGGTGAGAGAGATAGACACCCGCAAAGCCACCTGTGCAAAGCAAGTTACACGTCAAGCGTGGAGCAAGTCTCATGTGCGATGAAATGTAAGGTTAGCCCGAGCCGCTTCATCCCACCATACTACAAGATGCAAAGTACATAAAGCAAAAGATGACACAAGCACCAACGCCCACAAAACCATTGTGTTCTACTCGTGAAACAGATCTATGCATAGACACGGCTCTGATACCACTGATGGGTTCATAGCATGGAAAACAAAAAATTTCTACCGCAAGAACGAACAAAACCCAGATCTAATCTAGATAAAATCCAAGATCTAATCTATTAGACATGTGCAACGAGATAGATCTGTACTAACCCTTGTAGATCCAAAAGCCTTGTGCGAGATCGGATCTCGTGGTTGATGTAGATGATCACTTGCCAATCTCAAGATCGAGTAGACGATCCTTCCGGCGCCGCGTTCCGGCAGCGCTTCCGCAGTCGGTCACACGTGCGGAGTCGATGCAGACCTTCCTCTCCCCGTTCCAGCGAGCAGCGGAGGTAGTAGATCTCTCCACGGAATCCCAGCAGCACGACGGCGTGGTGGTGGTGGTGGAGTAGAGAATTCTGCAGGGCTTCGCCTAAGCCTGAGCAGAGCGAAGGAGGAGGAGAGAGGCGGCTAGGGCAAAGAGTGGAGGGGCAAGGGGGGTGGCACCTCCACCCCTCTATATATAGAGGGAGGGGTGCGGCCTAGGGTTCCCACCCCTAGGCCCACCTCCTAGGGACGGCGCACAAGGGAGAGGGGGAGGGAGTTTCCTTCCCACCCAAGTCTTCCCCTTTCCTTTCTTGGTTTTCAAGTAAAGTCCACGAAACATTCTGGAACTTTCCGGAACATTCCGAAACCTTCTAGAATCCCCATATAAACACTCCGGAACATTTCCGAACCTAGAAAATGATCTCCATTATATGAATCTTATTCTCCGGACAATTTCGGATCTCCTCGTGATGTCCCAGATCCAATCCGAGACTCCGAACAACATTCGGTCTCCAACGCACATTCCATATCTAACTAAATAACATCGAACCTTAAGTGTGTCACCCTACGGTTCGTGAATATGCAGACATGATGGAGACACCTCTCCGATCAATAACCATCAGCGGGATCTGGAGATCCATAATGGCTCCCACATACTCAACGATGACTTCGTGATTGATAGAACCATTAACATACGAAACCAATTCCCTTTGTCACGCGATACTCTACTTATCCGAGGTTTGATCGTCGGTATCTCCATACCTAGTTCTACCTCGTTACTGATAAGTACTCTTTACTCGTTCCATGATATGTCATCCCTTGTGACCTAGTCACATGCTTGCAAGCTAACTAGATGACATTCCACCGAGAGGGCCCAGGGCTTGCATGGTGATGAAGAAGGCCTCCAGGGTGAATTCCCCTCTCCGGCAAGGTGCCGGGAAGAGCTTCAGATCCCTCCCGATCTAGGGATGGAGATGACGGCGGCTACAGACTCTTTCGTGGATTTTTGATTGGGCCCTTAGGGTTTTCATCCCGAGGGCATCTTATAGGCGGAAGGAGAGGCCGATGGGTGCTGGGGTCGGCCAGACCAGCCCCTGGGGTGGGCTAGGTGGTGTGGCTAGCCCCCAGCCCTTCTCCGTCTCGTATTCTGGCATCTTATGACTTCCGGAAAAATAGGCACTTTGGCTTTTGTCCCGTCCAATTTCGAGAATAGTCATTTTCTGACTTTCCTGGAACCAAAAACAGTAGAAAACAGGCAGCTGGCACTGTGGCTCTTGTTAATAGGTTAGTCCAAGAAATCATATAAACAGTACTCCAAAGTGTGGACAAAACACAAGAAAGTGGATAAAACCAAGCATGGAACATCAAAAATTATAGATACATTTGCAATGTATCAGACCTTTCCGAGGCACTCCGGGCTGAACTCCGGAGTCTCCGGGAAGAGAAGACCAAAGTTGATGACGTCATCTTTCGTACGTTTCCTTCTTTCTGGCTTGTCTACATTCTTCAACTCTTTCGATGTTGGATTTATTTATCTGTTTTGCGTTTATACGCATAGGTCCTCTAAACTTGACAGACTCCTCCTCTACCGAGCCCCGCACCCATCGGCTTACCCAAGTCGGTGATTTGCTTCATGACTTCCGCCAATCCATTGAGGATATTGGCAAAGATCTCAAGGTTCCGGACATGCATAGCATGTCCGACTTTCAGGTGCGGGACAAGGAAAAGGAGATGTCGCAGCTTGTCTGGGATGGGAACATGTCCTACACATGAACCGCAGCGCAAAACGCTCTCACCATGGTCATGAGCCACCATGGAAACATGGAAATCTGGCAAGTGACCAGAGGGTACTATAAGGTGGACGAAGACGGAAATGAGCAAGACATCAAGGCAATCATGGACTCCTGCGCCGGATATGGGTGTCATGTAGATGATTTAACCAGCTACAACACTCCCTTCTTCACCCGCGTGGACACACCGCCTCCGCCTCCCGAAGAAGCAGCCGAAGTTTCCGATGATGACCACACCATGGTTGATGTGGACATATCGGAACGATATCAAGACGATGTATCCAGCGAGCCGGCAGCTCCTTCCTCTCCTCCTGCATCATAAATTACAAGAAACAAATGTATTATTCTGAGAAACATTTATGGGTCTATCAATATGCAGTATGATACTTTTGCTAGTGCCAAGTTTTAATCTATTCAGCACTTTTGACTTTAAATTTTTGTGTGCCTGAAATGTTTGCATAAGCACTTATACTTTTTCGTCTATACTTATCGTTTATCTGGCTTTCCGCCTCGTCCCTTTCGTGAGCCGGCTAAACTTTCTGCATGGAAACTTTGCCGAGCAACGGAGCTCAATTGCTAAACCAGTTTGAACTCGGAAACAAAGCTGGCTTCCAGTACCAACAATTCACTACTCAGAAAATGCCCGCATTCGGCAATCAGACAAATAACCAAAGTATAGACTAGAAACTTTAGAGTTATACCCGAAGGTAGCATTCTTAGAATCAGAAATCTTAAACCAGAATAGACATGTGCATAAAGTACTTTCAAGTATTCTGGGATTTTCGACTATGACATGACCATTCGGAAATAAGATGGTAAAAACTTCTCAGAAAAACTTGAGGAACCAAATTTTTTATTTCTCACAGAACATGTACATATATATGATTACAAAGAAGGATAAACTAAGAATAAAAGGGACGTAGCTGAGCAATATTCCACGGCCTGTCTAACTCATCCATAGCTCTCTTTCTCTTCTTAGTAGCAGGTCTTTCTTTGACTGGCCTCATATCAGTTAAGTAGAATGAACTATTGTGCAATACTCGACTAACTAAAAGGGCCCTTTCCATACTGGGGAAAGTTTGTGCTTTCTTTGTTGCACAAGCTGGAGAACCAAATCGCCTTTATTTAAAGATCTATTTGTGACTCTCTGGCTATGATACTTGCGTAACTTTTGCTGATAGGCTGTTGATCTCATTTCAACAACGACGCGAACTTCTTCGACTAAGTCAAGATCATTTTGTCGAGAAATCTCGGCATCCTCTTCAATATACGCGGCCACTCTAGGAGAAGTGTGAATCAGATCACTAGGAAGAACTGCTTCCGCGCCATAGACCAAGAAGAAAGGTGTGTATCCGGTTGACCTGTTCGGAGTTGTTCGTAAACTCCATATTACAGAGGGTAATTCCTCCGCCCAAGCCCCCGCATCACGTCATAGTGGTGCTTCGAGTCTCGGTTTTAGGCCTTGTAGGATTAAACCATTTGCTCTTTCGACTTGTCCATTAGCCTCGGCAAGTTCTCCCATAGAGAAATTACTCCCGTTGTCCGTGATAATATTATGCGGATAACCATACCGGATTATAACATCCTTGACAAATCTTTTGGCTGTTGCTCCATCACAACTAGTGATGGGTTTAGCCTCAATCCATTTGGTGAATTTATCCACCATCACTAAGAGGTGAGTAAATCCACTTGGAGCCTGTTTAAACGGTCCTACCATGTCAAGCCCCCAGACCGCGAAAGGCCATGTTATAGGTATTGTTCGCAGCTGATCAGCCGGAACGTGAGCTTGTTTGGCGTACTTTTGGCAGCCCTTGCACGTCTTGACCAGCCGTTTGGCATCTACCTTGGCTGTAAGCCAGAAAAAACTGTGTCTGAAAGCTTTTGCCACTAAAGATTTGGCTGCAGCATGGTGACCACACTCGCCTTCGTGGATTTCTCTTAAAATTTCCACTTCTTCTTCCGGAGATACGCAGCGCTGAAAACCCCCAGACACACTCCGCTTATAGAGCTCACCTTTAACTATAGTATAGGCTTTTGCTCGTCGGATAATCTGCCGGCTCAGAACCTTGTCTTTGGGTAATTTGCCATCTACTAGAAAGTCCAGGTAGGGTTGAGTCCAGCTGGGAATTACAGCCAGAACTGCTATCAAAGGTGAGTCGGATTTGGTCGGATATTCCTCGTCTACTCCCTTTATTGAGGGAACTTTGAGGTGCTCTAAAAAAGTGCCATCCGGGACCTCTTTCCGTGCAGAGGCTATTCGAGATAATGCATCTGCTTCCTCATTTTCTGCTCGAGGGATGTGTTGAAGCTCAAACCCTTCGAACGATTTAGATAAATCATCCACGACAGCTTTATATGCTGTCACGTGTTTATTTGCATTACAAATATCCGACGCCAGCCCCCGAGCCCCCGCGAGCCTTAGACCCATCAAAATATAGGGTCCAATATTCTGACTCAGGGAGGGTCATATTTTCCTTCGTCTATGTCCAGTTAGCAACAAAGTCGGCAAGGATTTGGGATTTGATTGTTGTCCGAGGTTTGTACTCAGTATCGAAAGCTGAAATCTCTATGCCCCATTTGGCGACGCGTCCTATGGCGTCACTGTTGTTGATTATATCTCTCATGGGAGCTGTGCTCACCACGGTAATTGGATGCTCCTGGAAATAGTGTCGTAGCTTACGAGAAGCTAGGAAAACACCATAAGCCAGCTTTTGATAGTGCGGATACCACTGTTTTGATTCTGTTAGGACCTCGTTGACAAAATAAGTTGGACGGTGCACCAAGTGTTCCTGATGTTCCTCCGGTCTCTCCACTACCATGACGATACTGACAACTTTGTTTGTTGTAGCAAGATAAAGCAACATCGGTTCCTACGGTTCCGGTGTAGCAAGGATAGGAGCATATGAGAGTACTTTTTTCAGGTCTTGTAGTGTAGCTTGAGCTTCGTCGGTCCACACAAAATCCTTGGTCTTTTTCAGGAGTTTGTATAATGGTGCGGCTCTTTCACCGAGCCGGCTTACGAACCGACTAACTGCATGCTGCAACCAGTTAGTCTTTGCACGTCCTTTAGGGGAGTTAGCCTGGAAATATTGAGTATAGCCTTGATTTTGTCTCGGTTCACCTCTATGCCTCTTTGAGACACGATGAAACCTAACAATTTTCTGGCTGGGATTCCAAAGAAACACTTCTTTGGATTAAGCATTATGTTGTATTTTCGTAGATTGGCGAACGTTTCCTCCAAGTCGGACATCAGTGTTTCCTTATTTTTGGACATCACCGCAATATCATCCACATATGCGTGTACATTGAGTCTGATTGATCGTGGAGGCAACGCTGCATTGTGCATTGGTACCTAGCTCCTGCGTTCTTTAGCCCAAAAGGCATCGTAACAAAATAGAAGGTTCCGAAGGGGGTTATGAATGAAGTTTTGACTTTGTCAGATTCCTTCATCCGAATTTGGTGATAACCAGAATATGCATCGAGAAAACAGAGGAGTTCCGAGCCTGCCGTAGAATCGATAACTTGATCAATCCTAGGCAGAGCGAACGGATCTTTGGGGCAAGCCTTGTTCAAGGCGGTATAATCAACACACATCCTTAAATCAGTGGTGTTCTTTTTAGGGACCATTACAGGATTGGCCGACCACTCAGTGTGGATGACCTCTTCTATGAATCCGGCTAACTCGAGCCGTGCTAGTTCCTTAGCTATTGCCTTACGCTTTTCATCGCCGAAACGTCGTAAGGACTGTTTGACGGGTTTAGCGTTCGGGTTTACATTTATAGAGTGCTCGACAAGTTCCCTAGGTACTCCGGTCATGTCAGATGGCCGCCATGCGAACATATCTTGATTTGCTTGGAGGAACTTGATGAGCGCGCTTTCCTATGCGCTATATAGGCCTATGCCTATCTGGGTCATGTTGGAGGGGTCATCATCCTTCAACGGCGTCTTCTTCGTCTCCTCCGATGCCTTGAACTCTAGATTTGGCTTTGTCACCTCCTTCTTCGTTGCTGGCATCTCGGACGGATCTATGCTCTTCTTGATCTCCTGGTACTCCTGGGTGTGCAACACGGCTTCACCAAAGGCGGCATTTCCATCCTCGCACTCTCGCGCTTTCTTCGGGTCTCCCCTGATAGTGATCACGCCGTTGGGACCTGGAATTTTTATCATATTGTAAATGTAACACGGACGAGCCATAAAAGCCCAGTAAGCCGGACGTCCGAATATAGCGTGGTACGTGCTCTTGAACGGGACTACTTTGAAGGAAAGTGCCTCTGTCCAATAGTTCTTTGGTGTTCCAAAAGTAACATCCAAAGTGATTTCTCCTAGGGAATTTTCTTGTCTTCCTGGGACAACCCCGTGAAAGATCACAGTGCTGTGGTTCAGCTAGGTCTCCGAGATCTTCATCCGGCGTAGCGTTTCGACATACAGAATATTAATACCGCTGCCACCGTCCATGAGAGTCTTGGAGAAACCATAATAATCAGTAAGTGGATTAACGATTAAGGCGATTTTCCTCGCCTGTGTAGCTTAGGCGGATGATCAGCACGGTCAAATGTGATTGCCACTTTTGACTAGTCCAAGAATTTAGGGACAGCCGGAACTGTTGCATTGAGCTCATGTAGCACTGCCTTTTTGACCTTTGCTGGCTGAGATCCGAGGAAGGTGACATAAGTGTCTTTCTTGGTCGGAAATTTTTTCTTCCCTTCCGGCTTGGGAGTTGAAGCATTAGCTTCCTCCATGTCGGAATCTTCCTTGGTCTCTTTATCCTTTTTAGGATTCTTCTTTCCCTTCTTCCGCTTAGATTTGTAGCCAGCAGTATCATCTCTCTTAATGTCGTCGTTGAAACGACACTCGGCGTTTGTGTGGGACAATCCCCCATTGGCGTCTAGGTGATGCACACATGGGTTATTGGCAATGTCAGCCCAAGAGTAGGTTTTGCCAGGCTGCTGGTCTCCTCTACCTTGAACTCTTGACGTCCCACGATCGCATCCGCGTACACCGCCACATCCTCCAGACCCAAAAGTAGCAGTGATCACTGCCGTTTCCGCGTTGGGTTTTTCTTCCGAGGTGTTCTTGCACTTCTGAGCTTGTTGCTTTGGTTGTTTTGCCGACTGTGGCACAGCTAAGGCATTGAGTAATCCCTCTGCGTCGTCGTCAGCATATGCATACTTGCTCGCTGTTTCTATCATGTCTCCCAAATCAGTGACTTTGTCACACTTCAAGCGATGACGTAGTAAACCAATTTGGAGACCTGCAATGAAAGCTTCAATCGCAGTTTGGTCATTTACTCCTTCGTAGGAGTTCTTGGTGTTGATCCATCATCCGAGGTAATCCCGACAAGTTTCTCCGGCTTTCTGGGTGCAACGCTGTAGGTCTCCAACCGTACAGGGCCTCTGGTATGTGCCTTCGAAATTCCGAAAGAACACACTTTGCATGTCATACCAGTTGTGGATGGTGTTCTCCGGAAGTTCATTGAGCCATGATCGTGTCTTCTTCCGCAACATGAGTGGGAGATATCGGGTTGCGACCAGGCTGTTTCCGCCTTTGGCGATGCAGCAAGCTTGGAAGAAATCCTGTAGCCAAGTATCTGGCCGAGCTATGCCATCGTAGGCTTGGATATGTCTTGAGATACCAAATCCTTCCGGGAATCTTGTAGCTCTTATGCGTGGTCCGAAGAACTTTGGGCCCACGTATATGTCATCATTTTCATAGCGTCACGCCTCTATATTGGAGTTGATCCTATGCCTTGCATCATTTGGGGATAAAGATCGTCCTGAGTGACGGCTATGGCTATGGTGCCTTGGAGCCGGACTTTGGCTTCTCCCGCCACCTCCTCCACCACAGCACCCTCCTTGGCCTCCTTGGGAGCCGTTGTGATGGCTACTTGGCGGAGAGGGTGGAGCAGCTGGGTTATTTCCAGCTGATCGCCGGCCTTCATCCGGAGCATCATTATTCCGGTTCTGGGGAGGGTCTTCATTATGACGAGCCCCCTGCCGGCTTATCTCGGCACGTTGTCCGTCGTTCCTTCGTTCGTTGTCCGGACGGCTTGCATGTCTAGGAGGTGGCATTGTTTGTCGGTCCTCCTCCCGATGTTTCTCTTTATCTTCTTCCCTGCAATCTTTTGACTCTTGCCGGGGAGGGTTCCTCGGATTCAGCGCAACAATTACCTCTTGCTCCGCAACTGGGTTAACGTTACGCTAGCCACACGTAGCTTTGTGGTGCTATCCTGAAGATCCGGTTCTTGAGTAGTTGTCTTCCCGATGGTCGGAACGACGATGTTGCTCCGGAACACGTTGGGGTCTTACGTCGGCCCATGCCGGATCTGTGCGACATTGGTCAGAATCTGAGACCGGTTTTTGACTTCCGGACATGGCGACCTTTTGATGCTCTAGTCCTCTGTTGAGTAGTTTGTTCCCAACCGGATCTGCTCTAGGCCTAGATTAGCCAATAGGATTTCCCGAGCCGCAACGGTGTCCTATACTGGCGTTGGATACCCAATCCCTGTTACTGTCGTGTCGAGGCATCCCAGGTTCTCTTCCGAAAAGGACTTTGTGAATCTGCGGGAATTCGTTGTCATGAGTATGACGTTTCCTGGTCTTCTAATATTCCCTAGAATTGTATTTCTCTGCAGTTGCCATGTGTTTCTTCTCCTCCTCGATGTTTTTGGATTCATCTAGGAGTTGTTGTCGACGCGCTTCTAGGGCCTGGGCCCTTTCATATAACTCTTCGGTAGTAAGTTTTGCAGCTATTGGGATATGTGTGGTTAATGTAGCATCGATGAATTTATGCGCACCTTCAGTGATCACGTGTCCATCCACCGGTTCTTCTTTTTTGGGCTCGTCTGGGATAAGCGCTCCATCCGAGTCTTCTTCGTATTCCTCGGCAATCACCTCTTCTGCCAGAGGATCTTTTGCCAGGGTTTTGTTCTTCTTGTTCTTCTTCTTTGCCTTCTTGGCAGCGCCGGTAGCAAAGACGGCTTTGGGCCCGTTTCTCGGAGTCAAGCTATGATCGGTACTTTTGGACATCTAGACCTCAGGATTATCTCCGATTTCCATGCCGTCCTACACTTTGGGAGAGTTTCCCCGGATCCTTCATCCAAGGCTTCTTCTTCCTCTACAGCTTTGGAGTTATACTCCTCTTCATACTCCGCGGAGAACTTTCGGAAATCTGCTGACGTCATCGATTCATCCGAGGATGCGGGTACGTCGGCATTTGTTCCAATCGCCTCTAGAACTGAGTCAGTGTTTTCTTCTAGCATCGGCAGAGCCGGATCCGGATCCAACATACTCGACGAAGTGTGATGCGCCCCTCCTGAGATAACTGCGGTCTTCATAGTAGGCGTTGTCAAAACGTTTGATGGTCTCGAGGATTTCATCTATGCCTGAGTTCTGCATCATCATACGTCGCAGTGTGTACCTTAGGAAAGGCATGTCCGTCCCGACGTCGTCAGAGCCGGAACCATTGTTGTTGTTATGCTCCTCCTTGATTTCGACTTCAGCGGGTGGGTTGATCTGGGATTCAGTCTCTCCAGGGAGATCCACTCTAGATTCAACTTGGACCGCTAGGTCTGCCTTAGGCTCAGATTTCTCCACTATCTCCGCCATTGGTGCGGGCTGGGTGGGATTAGGGTTTTCTAAGATCCAGAACTCCGCCGCCTCCGCGGACAAAGGGGACCCAGGAATTTCTTCTGCCTCTATCATCACCGCTGGGGTGGGTGGGACAGGTTCAGCAAAACCGATGTAAACATCGATCTTGCCAAAAGACATGATGGTGTAGGCAGTCACAACCTCCCTAGCCAGAATCCAGGTCTCGTTGAGAACGATGAGAGGGACGTCGCTGGCGTAGAGGATGCGACCGACGGCGATGGTCTTGCCGATTCCGATTCTTGCAGATTCCGATTCTTGCAGATTCCGCTCAGAACGCAGATCTAAAGCTCACTTTCCCCACAGTGGGTGCCAACTGTCGTCGGATTGATGACAAGTACGCCATGAGGGGTCCTTGAGGCGTGCGGAAGATAGGGGTGTGAGACGAACGGTGTTCCGGGATGATGAGCACACAAGTTTACCCAGGTTTGAATCCGCCGACTTTGGAAGGATCCTACTCCTCCTAACAATCCAGTAATACGACAGAGCCGAAATATGGGTTACAAGGGTTCGCCTCTGCGAGTTGAGATTGTGATTGTAAGGGGTGCCCTAAAGGCTCTCCCTAGGACGGCTTATATAGATATCCGGCCTAGGGTTTACAAGAGAGATCTACCCGGCTACGACTAAGAGGTTGTTACAAAGTACATCTTGAACTACAAGTAACACTATAGGCCTAAGTCGGTAAGTCTTTTGGGCCTTCCCGTAGCCGAATTGGACTCCACCTCTTCTCACTGACTGTGCCGCCCGTGAAGCAAAGCTCTAACCCAAAGTGGGCCACCCTGGTCAACGAGGAACTGTGAGGATACCCGGAAAGTATATCCCCAACAGATCTAGAGTTAGGGTTCGTGGGGTTGCGTGCGTGCTGCACGTTCAAGTGCGCGCGTGCATCGTGTTGTGTTGGGGTGGGTAGCTCTGTGTGTGTGTGCGTGTGGGTGCACCACGTGCGTGCGTGTGGGTGCACCGCGTGTGTACGCTGTGTGTCGCACGAGGCGTGTGTGTGCGTGTCTATCCATGTGGCGTGTGTTGTCGTGTCGGGTTGGGTGCGTGCAGGTGTGTAGCGGCAACGGGTGAGTGTGTTTAGTCCCCCCGGGTGTGTGGGGTGGTAGGTGGCCTCCGACTAGGCTTTTGGGCCTGGCTGGCTAGGGCACCTCCCCCTAAAACATTATATTTAATTTTATTTTATAAAACATTTTTCTAATAGATTTTAGACAAATAAAAGATCTAGAAAAGATCGGGTTTTTAATTTGAAATAATGGAGGAGGATAACTAGAAAACAAAATAGGGTTTTGGTGAAAATATTTCAGGGCAAATATGCATGATGTCATGATGATGCACAAAATAAAAATAACAGGCAAATCTAATTGGGGAATATTTATCCGAGCATTACAACTCGATACCACTAACAAGGATCGTGTCCCGAGATCCAAGCAAATACACCGAGGGGGGGGGATTGTTCGTCTGCGGTACCAAAGTTGGTGGGTGAGCGCACCGTGGTACCCGAGTTGCCATCAATCGCGCGGAGAGGCCATAGTAGCTTCGCCAATTGTCCAGAAGGGCCAAATGGGGGTAAATACAAATCTAACGGCCAAACGGTCGTTTGAACCAGACGAAAAACGGTTGAACTCAAATACCGCCGTTAGGTCAACTCTTCTTGGCCCGCCATGTCAGTATTCCCCGTTATCTTTTGCGGTCGTGGACTAGCTTACCCCTGCGTGGACCAGATCCCTGAGCGGACGAGATCTATTTCTTTGCTCTGCTCTGGTCTTCTCCCCTGCTCCCCTCCCCATAACATTTGCTCAGCTCCGGCTGCTCGTCTCACATCAGAGCTTGCACTTGCTCTAATTTGCGTCTCCGCCATGTCCGGTCAACCTCCCACGCCTCTAATCGAAGCTCGCAGCCGTCGCCGTTGCAGAGCTTCACGTCCCCGGACTAATATCTCGCCTCTGGCTAGTCCTTCTCGCACGGCGGAGTGCGTCCCGTCGGGCTATCCAGGCTGGCAACCGGCCTCGGGAAGTTGCGTGCTGCCGCGCACCCCAGGCATGGTAGCCCTGGCACAGTAGTTCGACGACTACGCTCTCATGGCCATCGTGTTGGGCGTCTGTCCCGCCGTGTCACCGGCAGAGCTGCTGTCGGCTTTCAGGTCTCGTTTTGGGATCAGACGAAATGAGGTCAACATTGAGGTATGTGCGCCACCATTCGATTTTTTTGTCCGGTTCGAGCACAGCTCCGACACCAAGCGTGTTCTGCATTCTTCCCGTTCTTTCGAGTGCTGTGGGGAGAAAATGAGCTTCATGCGTTGGCATTGCGCCTGTGGGTGGGACGATCGCTTGGGGCAGCTTCGTTTCTTCTCCAAACTCGGCTTTGATGGCCTCCCATTGGATGCTTGGGAGCCAGAGGCTCTCAAGGAGGTCGTCAGTAGCCTTGGCAGTGAGCTGGTGGAAATCGTGCCACCGAGCGACAGATGGGTCATCGAGGTAAAGGCGTGGCTGAAAGATCCTGACGCCGTTCCTAAGATGTACGAGGTGCAGATTCCAAGCAGGGCAGGGCGACAGCTTTGCTGGAAGCACCCGGTCATCATCCACCTGGAGGAGGTTCTGGACTCGGTACATGGCATTCAGGGCCCCGAAGAGGCTGCCAGAAAGCGCCCTCGTCGCCTGCAGTGTTGGCCTGGAAGGATCGATGGCACAGGACCGCCACCGTTTCGCGACAGGGCACACAGTTTCGGTGGGGGGACCGGGCTTGGACGAGCTGGTGGTTCTGATTTCCCTCGAGTGAAGACAGAGCTCTAGTGAATTTCCATGGTATGTGTGGCTAATGAATTTGTAGTATGGAGAGCGTAGCAGGAAGTTAGCATCGACTAAAAATGTGTAATAGTTTGAATCGATGTAGTACGTGTGTGTAATAGTTTGAAGTAGTATGTGTGTGTAATAGTTTGAATCGATGTAGTATGTGTGGGTAATTAATTGGATGTAGTTTGTGTGCGTGTAATAGTTTGAATTGATGTAGTTGAACACTGTGCTTTATAATTTCTGTGAATAACCAAGGACAACCTCATGAAAAGAGGGTTGTTTGGCAATGAGCAATGTCAATTCTGTGGATGCCAGGAAAATGTAGTCCATCTCCTCTTCATGTACTCCCTCCGTTTCAAAATATAATATGTTTTAGCTTTGTGAATGGAGCGTATTTAGACATCTTTTAGTGATGGTGCTTTCTAAACCTAGATGAACCTACATACTAAAAGGTGACTAGATACACTTCATTCACAAAGCTAAAACATCTTATATTTTGAAACAGAGGGAGTACAAGGTAGCTACATTTGTAACACGTTGAACTGCATGACCATTTTGCAGGCAACACAAGACAAAGGAAAAAATGGTTTACAACATAGACAGCATATGCAAAATCTTTAGTCTGGGATAAAAAGATGCTAGTTAACTGGATTGAACCACGACTAGTAATTGAAGGAAATAGGTACTTGATAGTATTTGCTTACAATAGTAGTACTTCCATACAAAAGGGTCTTATACCTGCACAAAAGTGGGCTAAACTTCCTACTAGATTATAGAACAATTCGTCAGCATTTCATCTACAAAAGCCATTCTTCGGTCTGAACTTAACTATTCTACACTGAAGAAACTACAGATCTCTACCAGAAAAGTTGGCTGGCCAACTGCCTTGAGAGGACAGAAGTTCTTTGATCATTTAACCCAAACTGATCTATTGCCTTCCCGCCAAACTACAAGAAATCTGCATCGTTCATGCACGAGCGATTTGCGTGCGCCAGTCCCGGTTCAGTTGGACCATTCGCGCTGCCGCAACGATTTCTTCAAAACTAAAATTCGACATCTCCTTCTCGGGATCATAGGTCCGTGTGAACTCGAACCTAAATTCCGGGGCTGAGCTGATGCCCGCCGCCGGCTCTGGCTGTCGAACAATTCAACATGCTGAGTGTAGACGCTTGGTCGCCGCCACGGTACGGCCTTCGACGGTGCGTAGGATGGAGCGTCTCTGCCACAGACGGTGTGCTCCCAGCCTACCCCACTGAGGTAAGGTAGTCCGCGCCGAAGCATGGACGCGAGAGTTCCTAGACCTTGGCGCTACCCTGTTCGAGGGTGTGTACCCTCGGCGGCGGCATGCTCTCATGAACGATTTGATACGTACCTTGTTCCCATTGCCTAGAGCATGCTATAATGCCGCCGCACGATTTCTCCACATTGCTCTCTTGGTCCTGCTTGCCGCATCTGGCGTCGACGACGGCACAGTCACCGCCGCGGCCAATTCGGCACATTCGGGGAAATCATCCACCTGGAAGGGCAATGGGAGACCGGCCTTGAAGTAGAGCTTCATGGCCTGCCTTAGAGGGGCTAAATACTCCAGTTTCGGCGGCTGTCGCGGTGGCGGCTTAGGCGGGGCCATGTTACCCTAGTTGGTGTGGCGCGGAGGAGCTGCGCAAGGTGAACTGTGGTTAGTCGGAGAAGGGGAGTGAAAGACTGACAGTAGGTTTGGACTACGGGCACGCGTGAAAATAACCATTTCCCATTTCCTTAGAGGGTAATAATTCGACACTCGTTGCATTAACAACTCAATCTTTATTTCCCTTCTCATCATAAGAGTGCGACCGTATTAAAAAGATCAGTTGTGGCTATCCACCTCATCGGGCAATGTACCAGGACAGGTAGGAGACGAGACCGGGTTTCATTTTAGAAATGTTAACGACTGTGCCCTTATGTTTATACGATATTATTTATATGCCACCATGTACCGTCGAGTGTAGCAACACCATCAGAAACAGGGGATAACGACGTGACGTGTTTTATTTTTTTAAAGGGCATCAGAAACAGGGGATGCCGACGTGGCATGTTTTCTGACTGGCGGGCCCGCCCCCTCCACCTTCGACGGCGCGCATCCCAGGTTCGAGGGGTGGTGCCGCCCACCAACAGATTATTGTGCAATTTTCCATGTGGGACCTGAATTCCGGCGCTGAGCTGATGCCCGTGTCGAACATAGAGAATTCTGAAAGAACTACTAAAAATAAATACTTTGAATTTTGGAAGTACTAAATTTAAATACATTACAATTTTGTCTGAAAGGTAATACACATTCTGATCATCGAAATAATATAAATACAGTACAAATTTCTACTTCGAAAAATAGACCTGAAAATGCTAGCAAATAACCTAGGATGAATATATGATTCATTCTCCCCTATATATTTCGTCGTCGTCGGCTCCCGCGTGCTGCAACACATGTTCAGAGAACTCTCTCCGTCTGTAGTGTGCTGCCAGTATCTCGTACAGAGGGTAAGGCCTCGGTGTATGTTCCAGACTCAAGCCATACATTACCATTGTTGGTTCCTCTTCCCAGGCTTGAACCTCATGATCGTATAGTCTGATAAAATTCCTGTAGTATATGCTACCAGGTTTGACTGTGGGGTGTAACCTGGTGTCAATGGAGATAGACCGATTGCAACCAACAAAGAGGGCACGACTTCCAATGTCGTCGACGGCCTCGAGAGAGCGGTTCTCCGTGTCCACCCGGTACAACACCAGTTGCCCTTTGGTGAAATCCCCGTTCAACACAAGAAGCAGATCACCATCTGACTCCATAAGGTAAAATTTGTAGGTTCCGTGTACCTGTTCAAAGACTGGGGCCGAAATTATTTTGGCCATCATGACAGTGCTCGCGCGCTGCTCTAACTGGATGTTGGTCGACAAGATGTCTCCATTCTCAAGTAATGCAAATACTTCCCCTCGGAATGCCGTCATGCAGACCAGAAGCGTATCAGGAGGTGGAGAATACAATCCTTCTCCAAATGATCCATTGATTTTCCCCGTTGGGGTGCTCTCATCGGCCCATGCAATATGATCTGGATAATCAGTGCAAACGAACACCATCGTCGGGGACTTCGTCACGACGACAGATTGCAGAAGATCAGATGTTATGTGTGCTTGAAACTCAGTGTTAGACTTGTGAGTGATTGGGTTCAGAAGCCAAATCTGGTATGGCTCCATCCTCTGAGCAAGCACGATGATGCCACGAGAAACACCGACAAAGTAGAATCTTTTGGAAGAAGAGGGCATCGGTTAGCACTAAGATGTTTACAATGGAAAATACCAATAAATATCGGATGTGAATGTGAACCTGCGATGGACGTCCATTAGATTTGTCCTGAAGCAACGACCAGTGGCGAGGTTGAGGAAGGTGAAGTCGCCAATGTCTGGAAGTGTATTATCTATCATGATCCAGTTGTTGAGATGGAATTCGGGCACCTTTAAAGTGCGGCACCAATCGGTGCAGACTTCCCGACAAGCAGCATAGGCGTCGACGTAATCTTTCTCTAGCAAATAGTCGGTGATCTTGCCAAGTGGGTTGGCCGGGAGATCGGCCAGTTCCTCTTCATCCGGCTACTAGCCATGGCTTACGTGCGGGAATGTTTTGATCGAGGAAGAAAGAAGAACTACCACTGCGAGGAGAAGAAGAAGAGGATAACAGACAAGGGAGACGAAGCGGAACTGCCACTGCGAGGAGACGATGAGACGGGGGAGAAGAAGAGGAACTGCTAATTCAAGTTTGGATCAACGGGCTTTTTTCCGGAACTAGCGCGTGGACCAGCCATACACTGCATGCAAGTTTTGATCAAACAGACTGACATGTGGGACCTGCTAAAAATTCTGTGAAGCGCTCCCCGTGCATAGTGCGCTGACAGGTGGCATGTTTTCTGACAGGCGGGCCCGCCTCCTCCACCCACGACGACGTGCGTCCTAGGTTCGAGGGCTGGTGCCGCCCACCAACACATTATTGTGCAATTTTCCATGCTTTGTCGCAACCAGATCCGCTCTGCTCCTCTCCTCTGCTCCTGCCGCCGCCACTCCACTCAGTCGTGCACCGCTCTCGTCGTCCCCTTGGGCCGTCGTCCTCCCGCCCTCCCCTCCCTGCCATCCCCTCACATCCCCTCCCCTCCCTGCCCTGTCTCCTTGCCGCCGCCCACCGCCCAGGCGCGTCTGGAAACGAAAACCGAGAGTTAGCCGTTAGGTTAGGGGCCCAACAACGCTGGTGATCCGGATCCCACTCGGAGATGGATCCTGCGAGGCTTGAGAGCACGGATATGAGTCCTGCACGGCTGGAGAGCACGGAATCTCCTTCAAGTCTGGAGAGCACAGAGGACAACGAAACAGGGGGAGAGGTAGCGGGGTGCAGAGCTTTGGAGGTATGGATCCCGGAGAAGGTGCCGTGCATCCACATTGAAAGGTAAGAACTATGTTTCCTTATCTGCATACCCCAATTAGCGTTTATAGTCCCATGGTGATGCCAAGGATATGGGTTGGTAACCACAGGACGTCTGTACAGCTTGTCCTTGAGCATGATGCTTTATCAAGCAAGCACGAAGGCACTGAAACGTGTGGCGGTGCGGATGATGATGAGAAAGCATATCCAGACGTGGCTGCTAACCCTGATAGGATGGAGAGTAGGGAATATTTGGTTGATCCGAACTTTGAGCCTGACTATGGGACTGGTGAGGAAGAGGAATGTGAAGATGTGGAAATGGGATGTAGATACGACGACGAAGACGTGGACAGGCCAGTGATACACTTTGACAGGGACAATCCTACAATTGATGAGGGGACTGTCTTTGATAATGTGGAGGACTGTAGATATGCAGTTGCAACCTATGCAATCAGAGTTGGGTTCGAATTTATCATTGAAAAGAGCGACCAAAAGAGATTTAGGGTGCACTGTAGGGAAAGTAATGTGTGTAAATGGAGATTACATGCATCTCCAATGCGGGGTGGACACCCATTTCAGGTTGCAATAGCTACATTTAGTTTCAGTCTTTCTCATATTTATTCTGCTGATAACTAGCTCTATTTGGATTCTTATCGAATGCAGATCAAAGTAAACACGAAGGAACACAACTGCCCTAATACTTCTTTAAGTGGTAAAATTAGACCGGCGACTACCAAGTGGATTGTTGCTACTGTACTTGACTAGGTGAGGCAGGATCATAACATTGGACCAGTTGAACTCAGAGCAAAGATTAGCAAAAAGTTTAACGTTTTGATTCCTTATCACAGAGTCTTTGATGGGAAGGAGATGGCTCTAGACTTCATTCAAGGCAAGTGGAATGACAGTTTTCATATGTTATATAGTTTCAAAGCTCAGGTAGAGAAAACATCACCTGGTAGTGTTGTTGACATCGATTACGAGGTTGTGAAAGGGAGAGAGAAGGTCTCGAGGGGGGTCAGGTATAAGCAGGTAGATAAGATATGCTTCAGGAGATGTTTTGTCTACCTGAAGGCATGCTGGAAGGGGTTCCTAGACGGCTGTAGGCCATACTTGGCAATAGGCGCAACTTCTTTAACAGGGAAGTTCAGGGGACATGTTGCTTCTGCTTGTGCTTTGGACGCGCATAATTGGCTTCTACCCGCAGCTTATGCTGTTCTTGAGGGCGAATCAAATGAAAGCTGGACATGGTTCATGCAGAGACTACGGGAAGTAATTGGTCACCCTGAAGGCTTGGTGATACACACCGGTGAATCCGAGGGTCTTGAGAATGCTGTTGATGCCATGTTTCCTGGGGTTGAGCATAGGAAATGCATGCGGCACCTCGCTACTAACTTCACGAAGAAGTTCGAAGGAAATATCTTTGAAGAGGACTTGTGGCGATCAGCATACACATACATCCCAAGAACGCATTCTACTTACTTGCAGAACATGTATGTAGTTCCAAAGGTGAAAAAATACCTTGAGGAACATCACACCAAGCTATGTGCCAGAAGCAAGTTTGATGAGTTAACCAAGGTGGATTTTGTATGGAATAATTTGGCAGAGAGTTTCAATGACAAGATTTCGGGCATGAAGACACTTGGAATTGTTATTTTGTTGGATGCAATAAGACAGTGCATAATGGTGAAGATAGATTTGAGGCTAAGAATTTGTGCAAGAAAATTTTTAGGCCATAAAATAGTTCCAAAGTTGGTTATGTTACTGAATGCAAGAACCAGGGCAATGAGAACGATAAAGATGAGGGTGGTTAGAAGTTCCAAAACATTGGCTGAGGTTTATGCAGAATACAAGCATGGAAGTGAAGGGAGGTATACTGTAGACATTGGAAACAAGACTTGTTCATGCAGGCAGTGGCAGATTACTGGCCTGCCATGTCACCATGCAATTTTACTTCATCTTAAAGCTTAGAGGTAACGGAGCTGAAATAGAGAACTATGTCGACAACTATTTCTCCGTGGACAAGTTTGCTGCAACTTAGGTTTTCGGTGTGGCTATGTGCCCACCGGTGATCGGTTTATATATACATTAACAAGGCATGTTACAATACAAGTTGTATATGGTACAAACACCGTGTCTGATTCTAATAGTTACAACTCAAATTCGAAATTGACTGGACCGGGCATCATTTCAGCCGTGTGATATTTTTCTATATTCTGTGCTTACCTGTAAGCAAGTTTATGTTGCAAATTAGTTCTCCCTCTATTCCAAAATAAGTGACTTCGAGTCTAGACAAATCGAAGTCACTTATTTTGGAACGGAGGGAGTATCACTTAATTTTCTTATACTAATAAGATGTCCGTGCGTTGCTACGAAAAAACAAAAATATATCAAAATTTAATAGAGAAGTTATGAACATCATGTCTAGAGTTGTTGTCACGTTGTGGCAAACTACAACATCTAGTTCATGCCTCTCTTCTAGCAAACTACAACATCTGGTTCATGCCTCTCTTTGGCCTTAGCTACAAGATAACTAACATCGTCCCATTAGTTTCCTTTGTTATTTATATTTACACCATGGTCTTATTCTTTGCAATTATATTAATTTATAACATTATTTTCAAAAATGAAATTGGGTCCACCAATATATCCCTAGAAAATTAATAGTGAAATAGGTAGTCATTTGATTAGCAAATAGATTAAGGAGCAAAATTGCAAATTCACCTCTCATGGATGCATGTTAAAAGTAAGGAATAGATTTAACATGATCTTGAACAATACAAATCTTTCCTCAACATGCAAATTGTTGCTAAAGACCATTTTCATATTGTTCTGTTCTAAGAATCTGACATTTTACACAGTGCACTCATGATATTTTCGTAGCTATTTCATTACATCTTGATACCAGAATAGTACCACAAATATGAATTGATCTATTGCTCCTGTTATGGTCCATAAGTTTCAGTCTGCTCAAAATCTCTTGTATAAAACATATAGTTATAGGTACCTCTAGTTTCAATCAAAGAAATTCTGTTTAAAAAATCATAAATTCTTGGAGGACCCCACAAACCAGTTACCACAAATAGGCCTTCATATCCAACAAGTTCATTAGAAGTGCATTTAAAATCAGAAAGCCATGGTATACGATAACAACTAGGTAATGCGCATAAGAACTCTCAAGGAAATATGTAATAATACAATGGAAGAAAACAATACATGTTGTAAACATAATGAAAATTAGCAAGGACAAAATCCTATATGGGAAATTTCAATTTTACTGATATTTATACTCCTATTCAATGAAATGAAACGTTGCAAAAAAAGAAGACCTATTGTACTACAGCCATGAGCGGCAAAACTTATGTCTAAGAACATAGAAGTATACTAGTTGGGCCCTGCGCGTTTCGTTGCGCCGTTTTCTGAAAATTTGCGTCTAGTTTTTATGTCGGTGATAATAGTTTCTTTTCCATTCTATCTCTAAATAGGTGTTCACCCCATTATATTAATATAGGGAACAATCGGTGCAACTGGGATAACATTGCTGGGAGAAATAGCACGAATCAAGAACAAAATAAAAAAATAAGAGAATAGTTAGACATCAGCGGTTCGATAAAAGTGGTGATGAATTTCGACTGCTGCATCGTCCAGAGAATTTCCACTATGGCCCTAGCTCTTTGAAGCGTCGTAAACCAAGCAACACCTCCAGGAAGGGAAGTTACATCGATGATGATGTTGCCCAAACTGTTCTTAGGGTTACCTTCGCTACACATCTTAGGTGTTTTGTTCGGTTCACTGTAGGGAGTGGGAAGAGGTACACTCAATGCCCTTATGGAAGGAAGGTGACACCCATAGATGTCACTGTGCCGGTGCCGAGACGGCAGAGATTTTTCTCGACCTCCAAAAAAGCCTCCTACTACTCCAGATCACTTCACCTGGTTTGCCACCCATAACGCCCGCCATCACGGTCTTGCAATTACCCCTGATTGCCTCACCATGGCCTGCGATGCGGAGGCTAGTAATACTGAGAAGCAAAAACGACATCGAGGGTCAGCAATACAATGATACTTGGATGGGAATTGCCTCATTCTCTAGGCGTAGTAGCCCACCGGATGTTGTAGTAGGGCAAACCAATCCTTCACTGGCTCGGCCAATCTCGATTGGGCCCGTGAAGTCTTGACGCCATACTGCAGCAGGGCATTGCCAACGACGCTAACCATAGTGGTTTTCCCTATTTCTCGTCCGCCCGTGGAGGCGGTATTGCGCCAGAGACGTCTCGCCCAGTCCATGAGAGGGGTGTCCTTGTGGGCTCAGATATGGGTGGGTAGGGCGCCACCGGCTGCACTCCGGCGACGCTACGATAGCTCCTAGTAGCGACGACCATGTCGCTGCTTCGTCAATTGTCTGGATGTTGGATCTGATACCACTAAGTCCGAAATGTGCCGTCGCGAGCGGTTGTTAGCCTCGCCCTTACTTCCACGTCCAGGAGGATGTCCATATGCCGTCTGTCACTTGCAACGCTCGGCGGCATGCGCCGACGGAGTGTGGGAGGAGAAGGGTGCGGCGTGGTGAGGTCTCCCAGTCTGCAAGGCGGGGATGCAGGGACGAAGATGTTTTCGGGAGAACACCTAGTTATTTTTCTTTTCTTGATAGTTGTTGTTTTTGTTCTAGCTGGTTTGTGCCTTGTAATAATATAGTGGACGGCGCTTGGTCATACATGTGTGGGTCGTGTCGGCCTTGAAGAAATAGTTTGTTTGTGTTTTTTTGAAGCAATCAATTGTCATGTAGTAGGAATTATCTTTAATTTTTTTCTCGGTGAGTAAGTATTGCATTGGCATTTTTTTATCAGTTCGTTGCAATGAGTTAATTGTTCTAACTATCTTGAGAAGAAAAGAGTTATTTGTTCTAACTAACTTGACCATGATATGCTGTATAGTAAGAGTAATATTAAAATCGTTAGTGGGTTTTGTATTTGTTAATGGCATGTTAAAAGCGAAATAGTGCAGCTAGAATGTCTATCGACTGTCTAATGGACAGCTTCGACACACAGTAGATTGTTCTCCAAAAAAAGGCACTTAATAGAGAGTGGGTATATTTAGAGTGGCTGTTTTTCCATGTTATGTCTTTCTTTCAGACTCTAAAGATCATGCAGGTTGATTCATTTCGTGGTACAGGTTTTTTTTGGATCTACGGTCTAGTCTACATGACATGTACGCTACATCAACGCGAGACATGGTGCACAGTGGATCTTGTTGCCCTTTATTCTTGTCGGGACTTTACATGTGACAGAAAACACAACATACACTACCTAGTACACTATTGTTGTGTGCCAAAATAGTACTCCTCCTTCCAGAAATAAGTGACTTCTATTTGTCTAGATTCACATGTATTTATCTAGATTCGCATTAATCTTTACATAGAAAACGCGTCTAGATATGTATTTTTCTAGATTCGCATTAATCTATAAACTAAAATGTGTCTAGATACATGCAAATCTAGACAACTCCAAGTCATTTAAACTTGTGACTTTACCCAACGCCTTATCGCAGCTACATGCACAACAAAATGCCCCACACGAACATGCCCACAACTAAGTTCGATACACAGCCAAAACGAATGACAGTGCTCCAATTCCACCACAGAAGCAACGAAGCAACTAGGCCCAGTGAACATTAAACGACCCAATAAACAACATCCCTCCAGTACAAATAGAGGCACACCACGACTCACAAATCCCGACCCCTGATAGTGCAAAGAGGTCAAAATAAGGATAGAACTCCAAATCAAGGGAGCTTAGATCTCTTTAGGATAGGAGCAATCAAACATGGTTAACATAGAAGATCATTTTCACATACATATACCAATAGCATATACCTCATGATGAAATAGCTAGGAAAGGACCTTCTTACTTTATTACATATGCGAAATTGGCGGGACTTCGACATTACCCTAGTATATGCAACACTACTTTCTTCATATAATGGTCCAAGAATTTAAATACCATGTATATATCTCCACCGTACATGTAATTATCTGCATATTTTTATCATAGTTTTATCAATGACCACACAGAAGTCAAAGTGTTAGAGGATGATGACTCAGTAAGCGAAAAATTATATGCATGTGTCATGTTAATAAAAAATATAGGTTAGATGGCATAAACCAACAAGCCCGATCTTCCTATTCCATAACACAGAACCTGAAAATATTTAGACATCAATGGCAAGTGCACTTCTACTACTCTACGATATCTAAAAATGAGTAGATGAACTAGAAATTACAATCTCATCTAACCCGATGATGTTCTCATGATTCATATTTTTTAATAGTTTAATCTCACATAAGATTTGGCGTGGAAACTACAGAGGTACCGAACAATTCAAAGGTGTATAAATACACATCAAAGAGTGATTTAATCATCATAAAAGAGTTGCATCTACTTTGATGAGATCATAAGGCTTACCCCTTCTTTGCCATCATCCAGTTTAATTTACTCAGGTGTTGCCCTTTCCCGAGTTATGATATCCATACCATCAACTACCGCATTGAGAAGGAAACATAAATAACCACTTAGGAATTAAAAAGATATAAATAGATGTAGTGCAAAATGTATTGCCATCTTGAAGTTCTTAGAAGGAAAAGTAGATGGTACTGGAAACAAACTTCTATATATACTGTCCATGAATATCATCTTCACAAACATTACACCAGTAAATTGCATCTGCATCTACCTAATGATGTACTGCATGTAAACATGCTAACCTGCAGCTATCCAGTAGCTGAAACAATACTATAGCTTAACATCTAAGCTATAGCTCAATTGCAGACATAAGAAGTAACAATAATAGTCACAATTTACCTAAGAAGACATGGCATGTTGGAGTGACAATTTTAATCAACTTGCCTTAGTAGACATGACAATTGCATCTAACCAGTGATCGCATTTCAAGGACTATATAAGTGGTCGTTCACGGGTATCAAAATTGGAGAACATTAGTTTAACACCAGCCATTGTTAAAGCTTGAAATACATGTTCAACATCAGGATCCTAGAGCTTCCAAGCCTAGCAAGAATAATGAAAAGTTATTTTCGGGTCTACCAGGAATAGAAATTTTATTTAACAAAAAATGGACTGGGATACATTGGTTCACTTATCTATTCTCCCATAAGATGTAATGGACATAAAACAATTCATAAGTAATATAATATTGATAAAACTTTATTATGTGTTATGTAAGCATTCATATGGGTATCACGTCCTATTTTAAATATGATACCACACATCTCACTTATACTCCTCTATAAAGGGAAAACTCCATACAATCTAGAATTAAGAATAAACAAAGTAGATCCTTTAGTATTATGACATGATGTTTGATTAACAAATGTGCTTGGTCATCACTAGATTATATTATAACACATGCATTCACTTAATCGCTACTGAGGTAACACAATAATGGTAAATATGATAGTGAATATCGAATTTTGCTGTCACTATCCAATCACCACCACCTAATACACATGTTACCCCACACGCGCATTCTCATACATATTGGATCAAAACAAGTTCTTAATAACAGGGTACATAATATGCATCTACCAATACAACTTACACATAATAGAATTCCAATATCAAATATCAGCACAGAGAATAAAGATCCACCACATAGGGACTACATAGATGACCATAATCATGTTGGGCAGCTCATATGGCACTAAAAAGAGATGATAGCGCAAGGGATAAATAGATCAAGCTACTGCTATAAACCCATAGTGCAGAGGTGGAATACTCCCTCTTCATCATGGTGATGATGAGATCCCACCGATAGCGGCTCCGGTGGCATTCCCCCTCCAATATTTGCTGCTTCTCTCTTTGTTTTGGTGTTTCTGCGTTGTTGCTTCTCTCTGTGTTTTGGTGTTTTTGTGTTTTTGTGCCGCCTCCTCTAAGGAAGCGTCGGGGACCTTCTTATAGGCCTTTTAGGTTAGGACTTTGAATTAGGGATGAAGATGGACGGTTGGCGATGCTCGAGGTCCAAACGAGCGTGGGTGGCACAAGTCCCCCTAGGTCGTGCCACTTGTCCTCTTTGGGCCTCCAGGCCCCGCTCGTGAGGTCCAAGTGCTCCAGTTCATCATCCTCACGAAAACATGATCCCTGAAAATCCTAGGTAAATTTGACTTTGTTTTAGTCCCTAAAATATAAAAATACACAAAACAGGGGATTCCGGTTCTATAGAGTTAAAAGAAAGGGGATCATAGGTAAATCTGCATATGTCAATATAAAACATGGATATGACATTACATAAGTAGCAAATATGTTGGAATATTTGTCATGAAACTAAAAAGTCCATTTATGCATTTTATATGCATCACACCCTGCTGGCTCGTGGTTGATGTCGAGCTCGTTGGGGAACCCCAAGAGGAAGGTATGATGAGCACAACAGTAAGTTTCCCTCAGTTATGAAACCAAGGTTATCAAACCAGTAGGAGCAAGGAAATACCTCCAAGATGTTGTTGCCAACTTAGAATCCTGCACAACACAACCACAGAACTTTGCCCCTAACTTACAGTGAGGTTGTCAATCTCACCGGTCTTGCTGAAAACAAAGGATTAAACGTATTGTGTGGAAGAAAGTAAAAGCTTGCAGAAAGTAACAGAAAGCAGTAAACAAATGTAGATTGATGATAAAAGAAAGGACCTGGGTCCATAGTTCACTAGTGGTGGTGCTCCTTAAGATAGATGACATGTTGGGTGAACAAATTACAGGCGGGGAATTGACAAACATCGAGAAAGCAAACATGCATATACTAATTATCTTGACTCCTTTGAGATTTGATTGGGCATTACAACATTATACATAGACCGTAATCCAACTGCATCTATGACTAATAATCCACCTTTAGGTTATCATCCGAACCCCCTCCAGTATTAAGTTGCAAGCAATAGATATTTGCATTACGCATTGTGCGTAAAGTAAACAATACGATTGTTCTATGAACAAAGGATTGCTTTTTTCTCCCTAGTAGCAACAACACATCTAGTACCTTAGAGATTTCTATCACTTCCCAAGATTACTAGAGGCATGAACCCATTATCGATCATAAATACTAACTCTTGGAGTTGCTAGCATCTACTTGGCCAAGATAGTTACTAAGAACGGAAAGCATGCAAGATCACAAATAACAAAGACATGATATAATCAATAATCAATCTGAAATAGCATCTCAATATCCATCGGATCCCCGTAAACACAACATATAGGATTACAAATAGATGATCGTGATCATGAACGGAGCTCACAAGATCTAAACATGGTAGCACAAAGGAGAAGAACCAACCATCTAGCTACTACATGGACCCGTAGTCCAAGGATGAACTACTCACGCATCACAACGGAGGCTTGCATGGTGATGAAGAAGGCCTCTAGGGTGAATTCTCCCCTCCGGCAGGGTGCCGGGAAGAGCTTCAGATCCCTCCCGATCTACGGATGGAGATGACGGCGGCTATAGACTATTCATGGAATTTTGATCGGTTACTTAGGGTTTCTGTATTGGAGGCATCTTATAGGCGAAAGGGGAGGCCGATGGGGTGCCCTAGGCGGCCACACCACCCCCTGGCATGGGCCAGGTCTGGCCGCGCAGCCAGGTGGTGTGGCGGCCCTCTGGCCCCTCTCCGTCTCGTATTCTGGCTCTGTGTCCCCCTCGGTGAAAAAATGACTTTGGCTTTTGTCCCGTCCAATTCCGAGAATATTCATTTTCTGACTTTCCTAGAACCAAAAACAGCGGAAAACAAGCAACTGGCACTGTGGCATCTTGTTAATAGGTTAGTCCAATAGAGTGTATAAAAAGTACTCCAAAGTGTGGACAAAACATAAGAAAGTAGACAAAAACTAAGCACGGAACATAAAAAATTATGGATACATTAGCAACGTATCAACATCCCCAAGCTTAACTCCTGCTCGTCCTCGAGAGGTAAATGATAAAAAGAAAGAATAATTTTTGAGGTGACATGCACCATCATAAACTTGATCAAAGTATTTGTAAAACATTGATAGCTGGGATCATAGTACTTCAACATAGCAAGAAAGATAAAGTTCTAACAGTAAGACATAGAAACTATGTTGCAACATGAAAATGCACAAACAAAAGATTCATGAATAACAATGCTTTGCAAGGCGTTTGTTTGTTTCACATAAAAAAAACATAGCATATTGGCATTCAGCTTGTCCCTCATAGAGTAGCAAACATAGATGCATATGACACCTACAAAGTTCATAAGAGTGACTAGATACAAATAGTTTAAGAACAAGCAATATCAAAGTTATGCATCAATCAACAAGTCTTGGGACAATGCACATACAACTAAGAATGGCCACTATGCTCTTAAAATAGGTGCATAAAGATAGAAGGTGGAGACTCAACATAAAAGTAAAAGAAAGGCCTTCGTAGAAGGAAGCATGGATTCAAGTTTCATAAAGAGCTTCCAAAAATTATGGTACTAATTAGCTTTCAGCTCTCATTGCCCCTATCATAAGCATCTTGAAGTGATTAAGGTTAAAGTGAACAAACTATGGAGTATATGCTTGACAAAGTATAAGTTGGAAATCTCATGTCCCTTGAATACGAGGGTCGCTCCTCATGCTACTCAAGTTTAGTTACCGGTAAGATCTTGTCATAGTAAGTACATGTGTATCATAGAGAACCACCAACGGGGTACCCCTTGCCTGATGATACAGAAGAATCCCCATATCAAAATGGTGCTTTTTCTCTCTTTCCTCTTTTCTCATATCTCTTTTTTTATTTTTCTCTTTTCCTTAATATATGACTCTTTTTTATAAGAAGAATGCTTCATAAATAGCTCATTATGGTTACGCTGCAGGTTTCGACCATGATTAGATATGTATTAGACCGGCGGCCTAGGCGTTTCTCTAACACACATACATAACTCCATGGACTTACAGTCTCCCCTTTCATTTCACACCGACATCCATAGACAAAAGAGCATGATATCAACTAGGTACAATGTATAAGTGCAATGTTGAAAGCGTTCTCTATGATAGCATGGTTATGCTAATCCCTAACATATAAGTGCAAGCATATACAACATAGACAACACAATGGTTGAAGTTTATTAAGGGCAAGAAAAGTAAAGTGTGCCATCCAGTTCGTGAGAGCTTTAATCACTAGTTTTCTCATAACAAGTTTAATTCGGAATAGCAAATGCTAATAGGTAGGTATGGTGGAATCTTTGGAATAACTTGGTTTTAGGAGTTGGATGCATGAGTGGAACTCATACTTGGTTACGGAGGCTAGAAAAAGACTGGGAGCGACCAACTAAGAGAGCAATAATGGCCCTAATCATGCAAAGCGATGAAACATCATTGATTAAAGCATAAAGTGATATTACAAGTCGAAAACTAAAGGATCATAAAGGCTATGGTGACTTTGGATAGTCATAACATGGTGTGAGCATGCGCCAAGTCAACCCAAATAAAGCATCAAAGGAGAATACCACAATACTATGCTTTAATATGTTAAAACAACACATGATTCTTCCAAGGCACATTAAGCAATCTCAATTATTTATAACATGTAATGCTACAGCAAATATCACTAAGCATAAAGCCAAAACAATATCAAGCATGGCATGACAAAGCATAAGCCACAGTCAAAAACAAGCTCTCTTTACCAATTATGAATGAACTTTCCTACACTTTTCCAATCCAAACCAAAATTATTTGAAAACTAATGTATGAAAGAGGGGGTCCAACCAATTTATTCAGCAAACTAAGAAAACCAAGCAAATGAAAAACCAAAACGAAAACGAAGACGCTCCAAGAACAACACAACTGTGCATGAAACAATAAAAACAAAGTGTTTGGAAGAAACCTGGGATTTTTATTGATGAAGAAGGGGATGCTTTGGGCATCCCCAAGCTTTGATGCTTGCACTTCTTGGATATTTCTTGGGGTGACATGCGTGGCATCTCCAAGCTTGAGCTTTAGTCCATTCTTCATCTCATTACATCATTCCTTCCATACTCCTGAATTTTTTCCTTCATACAATCTTTCTTAGCAACATTAGTGCACTTAAGATAATAAGTCTTTGGGTTCAGTTTCAATACCAATAAAAATTCCATTAAAACACAAGCTACTGTAGCACTCCCTTAATAATCTCAATTCCCTAAAGAGAACTCAAAAAGGAACCAACAAGAAGCAAATGCAAATAATGGCAGAAATCTGTCAAAACAGACCAGCAGGCAAAAACCAATTTTTTTGAAGACCTTATGTTGCTCAAATCAAAAAGTGTTGAACTAACGAAAGTTAGATAACAACCTGGGCAGAATCACAAAAATTCACGCCTCAAACCGACGTAAATAGATTTTACACGAATTTTTACGGTGAAGAACAGAAATATGTTTCGAGACAGCAACTTTCCCATGCATTACTTCTCTCTTATTAGAGGTTACTCTTGGCACAAAAAGCAAATAAAAAAGGATAAGGAGCGGTTATTACAGAAGTAATAACTTCCAAGACTCATCTAAAACTTTTGGGTTATCTCCTAATAAGTAATTTTCTTTAACGCCTTTAAATTAAGCATAAGAAGCAAGAAAAAGAATCAAGAGTTCTCAAATGAAGAAGCATTAAGAGCAAATTTTGTTATCATAGGAGAGGCAAAATAAATATTCTCTCTCTTCTTAGGGAAATGTTCTATACCTTTCTTGAGTGGGATTGATATTTAATGGTGCCTTCTTTCATATCAATAATGGCACCAACAGTTCTAAGAAACAATCTTCTCAAAGTAACAGGACAAGAAGCATTGCATTCAACATCCAAAACATAGAAATCAACAGGGACTTAGTCATTGTTAACCATAATAAGAACATCATTAATACTCCCCATGAGTTTCTTTTTAGCATTATCATCAAGTGGGACATTGAAATAACAATCTTCCAATGGTGGCAAATCAAGCATATCATAAATCTTTCTAGGCATAATAGAAACACTACTATCAAGATCACCTAAAGCTTTGAAATCAAAATCATTTACTTTCATATTAATGATGGGTTCCCAACCATATTCTTGTTTCATAGGAATAGAAGCTTTATGTTTCATCTTTTCTTCTTTAATTTTTATGAGAGCATCAGTAATGTGTTTTGTAAAGGCCATATTCATAGCACTAGCATTAGGACTTTTAGCAAGCTTTTGTAGGAACTTAATAACTTCCAAGATGTTGCAACCATCAAGATCAAAATCATAGTTATCATCTAGAGTAGTAGAGTTGTTACTAGCTTCTACACTAGTGGTAGTGATAGTAGAAACACTAATGTTTCTAGCAATTTCATCTTCTCTCTCTGACTTAGCATGCAATTCAGCTAATAATATAACATTTTCATCAATTCTAACTTGTATGGCATTAGTAGCAGCAAAGGGATTATCAATAGTTTCAGGTTTAGGAACCATTTTATTCAAAGAATATTGTGTTTCAGCCAATGATGCTATATTTCTTTCAGCATTAGAGATTTTTCCTCAATAGTTTTATTGAAAGCAATTTGTTTACTAATAAAATCTTTAAGCATAACTTCAAGTTTGGAGGGTGCACTCTGATACATCCAAAACGTATCTACTTTCTCAAACACTTTTGCTATTGTTTTTCCTCTAAACTTGTGTGATTTGGATACAACTAACATGGACCGACGTTGTTTTTAGCAGAATTACCATGGTGTCTAGTTTTTGTGCAGAAAATCAACTATCAGGAAAAATCCCGGAAAAATATGCCAAAATCCTATTTCACCAGAAGACTCACGGTGCCAGAAGACGAGATGGAGTAGGGCCATGAGGGGCCCATACCACCTGGCCGCATGGGCCAGGGCAGTCCGCGCCTGGGGGTGGTGTGGCCGCCTCGGTCACCCCCTTGGCGTCCCTCTTCGCCTATAAGTTGCCTCTTGACCTAAAAACCAAGGGGGGTTCGATGTTTTTCTAGAAAGAGTTTCGCCTCGCTGCCACCACCAGATTCCGCGATTCGGACCTAGAAGCTCTGTTCTGGCACCCTGCTGGGAC
This sequence comes from Avena eriantha, assembly GCA_910589775.1. Classification (NCBI taxonomy): domain Eukaryota; kingdom Viridiplantae; phylum Streptophyta; class Magnoliopsida; order Poales; family Poaceae; genus Avena; species Avena eriantha. Next base: position 213,427,025 of record OU342741.1, read on the forward strand.
AGGGAATTGGAGGAGATCACCGCCATCATTATCACCATCACTTCTCCATCGACCATCCATGTTTCCCCATCTATGAGTGAGTAATCCCCCGCTGTAGGCTATGGGGATGGTAGGGATTGGATAAGATCGTTCATGTAATGGCATCAGATTGTTAGGGCATGGTGCCTAGTATCTATTATTAGTGCTTTTTGACTTTGTTGCAACTTGTTATGCTTAATGCTTGTCACTAGGGCCCGAGTGCCATGATTTCAGATCTGAACATGTTATTGATTCATTATGATAGTATTGTTTATGGTCTTACCTGCAATTTGTATACACATATTGTTGTCCAGAACCAAAGGCCCTGAAGTGATAGCAATTGGGATAATCAGAGGGAATGGCTTTGATGTGAGGATCACATGTGTTCACAGAGTGTTACTGCTTTGCTCCGGTGCTCTATTAAAAGGAGCACCTTAATTTCGAGTAGTTACCTTGAGGCCCCGCTACAAACGGCCTGGCAGGACAAAAGATGTTGTGCAAGTTCTCATTGCGAGCACGTATGGCTATATATGGAACACATGCCTATGATTATTTAGTACTTGGATTCTTTATATTATTTATCTGCAAATGCCCTATGTTTTGATTTCCATATGAATTGTCTTGTCCATGCAACGCCCGTCCATCCATCCCTATGCCTACCGCGCTTCAATCCTACTGTTTACTGCAATTGTTACTACTATCTTTACTTTTACTACTACTGGTACTTACTATTGCTACTACAAAACTGTTGCTACTGATAAACTGTTGTGAGAAAGATTGTTTCCAGGTGCAGCTGAATTGACAACTCAGTTGTTAAGGCTTATAAATATTCTTTGGCTCTCCTTGTGTCGAATCAATAAATTGGGTTTCACTTCCCTCGAAAATACTGCGATACACCCCTATACTTGTGGGTCATCAAGACTATTTTCTGGCGCCGTTGTCGGGGAGCATAGCTTTATTTATCAAGTTCACTTGGAATCATTATTGTTCGCTACCATCCATCCATCATGGGTATGTCTCGTGATGGCAAGGTCCCAATTTTACCATCCACTACAAGGAGAGGTATGGTTCTGAACACCTCTGTTGCTCTTGATTCACCATCTGTTATGAGTAAGTTCCTTACACCACCACATACACATGCTACACAAACTGCTACTACTGCTGAATCTGAAACTTCTGATACTTATGATGTTGCTTCTACTGTGCTTGATAAAAGTGGTTCATTAGGTCCTTTTCTAGATGCTAGGATTGCTAGAACCATAGCTGGAAATACTGAAACTCTTAATGAAGACACTACTACACCTGTCAGTTCACCTAAGTCTAGAGAGAGCTATGATATTGAAGACGGTTATATAGAGATAACCGATGAATTTATTAAAGAATGTCAAAGCACCCATGATAGGAGTGCTATTAGGAGTCTCCTTGAGAGGTGTAGTATAAAACCCAAATTGTCTCATAATGCTAATTTTGCTACATCTCCCATAAACATTAAAGATAAGGATTATAATTTCTCTCTTGATTTATCTTACATTACTATTGTTGAGAAAGAACCTTTTTATGGGACTAAGAATGAAAGTGCTGTGGCACATATGACTGAGCTTTCTACCATGAGTGGCCTATTTTCTGATGATATTAAGATGCGCACCTACTTTGTTGCTAAGATTTTTCCTTTTTCATTGAAAGGAGAAGCTAAAACTTGGTTTAATAATTTACCTCCTGGATCTATTGATAGCCCTGATTGCCTGATTAGTACCTTCCTTCAGAAATATTTCCCTCCTAGTGCTAGAAATGCTATTTTGCAGGAACTTTTTGATTTGAATCATGGGAAAGGTTTTGTGCCTTGATTCATGCATAGGCTGGATGTCCATTACCTAAAAACGAGCTTCTTGATATATATTATTATGGACTAACTAAAGAATCTATGACATACCTGGATAGTTGTGCTGATTGTGTTTTCAGGAATAGGACTCCCAAGGAAGCTGATGAATTAATGGCTAAAATAAGCAAGAATTATGAAGATTGGACTCCTCCTGAACCAGCTATACCTGAGGCAACTATACCTGAACCAGCTATACCTGCGCCTGTACCAACGAATAGAGGAGTTATCGAACTAAATAATGAAGTGATGAAGGAAGCTAAGAAATGTCTTAAGGAGAAGGGAATAAAAGCTGCAAATGTTAAGAATTTACCTCCTATAGAAGAATTATGTAAGCCAATATCCCACTCATCCACTATTGAGGTACACTCTCTCCAACATTTTGATGAAGGTGATATCCCTTACTCTAAACCTCCTGATCAATGCTTAGAAGAATTTGATATTTTTATTGTTAAGCAAGATAATTTTAATAAAAGGGTGCAAAATCATCTAATGGAAAACTCTAGAGCTATTGTCGAGTTAAAAGATATTGTGGAAAGAACCTCTAATGATGTTAAAATGCTTGTTAAACATTCTCAAATGGTTCAAACTCAAATTGATCAGCTTATTAAAGTACAAAAATACTTGCTAGTTAATGCTGCTAAAGAAAAACATGCTTATGAAATTAGAACTAGAAGTGGTGCTGCCACCCAGGATCCTTTATATCATGAGGGGCATCCAAAAAGAATTGAGCAGGATTCTCAACAAGCTGAAGATAGTGGTACTACTCCTAAGAAAAGAAAAAAGGAATATAAAGTTATTGTAGAAACCCCTGATACATTGCAAATGTATCTATAATTTTTGATGTTCCATGCTTGGTTTTATCTACTTTCTTGTGTTTTGTCCACACTTTGGAGTACTTTTCATATGATTTCTTGGACTAACCTATTAACAAGAGCCATAGTGCCAGCTGCCTGTTTTCTGCTGTTTTTGCTTACAGAAAAGTCAGAAAATGAATATTCTCGGAATTGGACGGGACAAAAGCCAAAGTGCCTATTTTCCTGAAGACATCAGATGCCAGAATATGAGACAAAGAAGGGCTAGGGGCCGACCACACCACCTGGCCACGCGGCCAGGCCTGGCCCGCGCTAGGGGGTGGTCTGGCCGACCCCAGCACCCCCCGGCCTCTCCTTCGGCCTATAAGATGCCCTCGGGACGAAAACCCTAAGTACCTGATCAAAAATCCACGAAAGAGTCTGTAGCCGCTGTCGTCTCCATCCCTAGATCGGGAGGGATCTAAAGCTCTTCCTGGCACCCTGCCGGAGAGGGGAATTCACCCTAGAGGCCTTCTTCATCATCATGCAAGCCTTCGGTGTGATGCGTGAGTAGTTCATCTCTAGACTACGGGTCCATGGAGTAGCTAGATGGCTGGTTATCCTCCTTTGTGCTTTCATGTCTAGATCTTGTGAGCTCCGTTCATGATCAAGATCATCTACTTGTAATTCTGCATGTTGTGTTTGCGGGGATCCAATGGATATTGAGATGCTATTCCAGATTGATTATTGATTCTATCATGTCTTTGTTATTTGTGATCTTGCATGCTTTCCATTGTTAGTAGCTATCTTGGCCAAGTAGATGCTAGCAACTCCAAGAGTTAGTATTTATGCTCGATAGTGGGTTCATGCCTCTAGTAATCTGGGAAGTGACAGAAATCTCTAAGGTACTAGATGTGCTGTTGCTACTAGGGAGAAAACAACAATCCTTTGTTCATAGAACAATCGTATTGTTTACTTTACACGCAATTCGTAAAGCAATAATCTGTTGCTTGCAACTTAATACTGGAGGGGGTTCGGATGATAACCTGAAGGTGGATTATTAGTCATAGATGCAGTTGGATGGCGGTCTATGTATAATGTTGTAATGCCCAATCGAATCTCAAAGGAGTCAAGATGATTAGTATATGCATGTATTGCTTTCTCGATGTTTGTCAATTGCCTCGCTGTAATTTGTTCACCCAACATGTTATCTATCTTAAGGAGAGCCACCTCTAGTGAACTATGGATCCCGGTCCTTTTATTTTACATACAATCTACAAACTGTTTACTGCTTTGTGTTTACTTTCTGCAAACTATTACTTCCTTCCATTCGATACATTTAATCCTTTGTTTTCAGCAAAACCGGTGAGATTGACAACCTCATCACAAATTGGGGACAAAGTTCTGTGGTTGTGTTGTGCAGGTCTCCATGTTGCTACTAGCACCGGTAGTGCGCCCTGCCAAGGCTCAGCTAGCAACACCTTTGGGGTGTTTCCTTGCTCCTACTGGTTCGATTAAACCTTGGTTTCATAACTGAGGGAAACTTGCTGCTGTGCTCATCATACCTTCCTCTTGGGGTTCCCCAACGAGCTCTACATCAATACTGAGCCATCAAGCACTTTTCTGGCGCCGTTGCGGGGAGTCAAGGACATCTTCACAAGGGGAGTCCCTCATAATCAATCTCTTTACTTTGTTATTTTTGTTTTGCTTAGTTTCTTTTTGCTTTGTTTGCTTGTTTCTTTATCAAAAGCACAAAAAATTAGTTTTACTAGTTTGCTATCTTTATCAAAAACACAAAAAAATTAAGTCTCCTTTAGTTGTTGCCTCTTCCTTAGCTCACCATGTTGATTCCTAAATTCACCCTGAAAGACCTTTCAATTGGTAGTGGTTCTATAATTGGGAAATATAATATTGAAGAATTCTTTAATCATGTTAGTAAGCATGAAGATATTGAGGATAGATCCCTTGCAGAACTTGCTCCAAACTATGAGATTACTGCAGCTTCTTTAATTCACATGTTGGAAGCTAGGTTTGTTAACCTCAACCCCTTAATGCAAGTAATGTTTTTTAAGCTTAAAGAAATTGAGGACCCTGAAAAGAGGGATTTTATTCTAGAAACTTTGTTTAAGGAGTTCTATGATGTTGCCAAGGAATCTAGAAATGTCTTTGAACATTTCAATATGCTAGGCTCATGTGTAAATGTTGTTGGTACATGAGAAAAGATGAACAAAACCGAACCTAATGGGAAGGAACCGAAGATACCAATACCCTTTAAACTAGTAGCAATACATGAAGCCATAGAAAAGAATCTTGATTGGATTGTTCCTGAAAACCCTTTTGATGAAAATAGTGAACCTAAGAGCATTGAGAGAGGATCCTCTAGAACTTATTTGGATGATATACCTTGCCTTGTTGAAGATATTTCTGGTATTAATCTTAATGCTTCTTCATTTGAGAACACTTGATTTTCTCTTGCTTCTTATGCCTAACTTAAAGGCGTTAAGAAAATTACTTATTGGGAGATAAGGCAAAAGTTTTAGATGAGTCTTGGAAGTTATTAATTCGGTAATAACCGCTCCTTATCCTTTTTATTTGCTTTTTGTGCCAAGAGTAACCTCTAATGAGAGAGAAGTAATGATTGGGAAAGTTGTTGTCCCGAAACAGATTTCTGTGCTTCACCGTAAAAATTCGTGTAAAATCTCTGTACGTCTTCTTGAGGCGTGATTTTTTATGCTTCTGACCCAGGTTGTTATCTGACTTTTGTTAGTTCAACACTTTTTGATTTGAGTAACAGAAAGTCTTCGAAAAAATTCGTCTTTACCTGCTGGTCTGTTTTGACAGATATCTGCCATTTTCTGCGTTTACTTCTTGTTGGTTCTTTTTTGAGTTCTTTTGGAGAATTTAGCATTTTGAGGGAAGTGCTTCAGTATCTAGTGTTCTAATGCAAGTTTATTGGTGTTGTACCTGAACCTTAAGACCTATTATCTTGAGTGCACTAATGTTGCTAATAAAGATTGTGTGAAGTTTTGTATGAAGGAAAAAAATTCAGATGTATGGAAGAAATGAGTAATGAGATGAAGGATGGACTAAAGCTCAAGATTGGGGATTCCACGGGTGTCACCCCAAAAAATATCCAAGAAGTAGAAGCGCCAAAGCTTTGGGGATGCCCAAGGCATCCCCTTCTTCATCAATAAAAATCTCAGGTTTTTCCAAACGCTTCATTTTTATTGTTTCATGCACAGTTGTGTTGTTCTTGGAGCGTCTTTTTTTTCGTTTTCATTTTGGTTTTTCGTTTGCTTTGTTTGCTTAGTTTTCTGAATAAATTGGTTGGACCCCCTCTTTCATATATTGGTTTTCAAATAGTTTGGTTTGGTTTGGAAAAGAGTAGGAAAGCTCATGCTTAAGTGGTAAAAAGAGCTTGTTTTTGACTGTGGCCTATGCTTTGTCATGCCATTCTTGATATTGTTTTGGATTTATGCTTAGTATTCTTTGTTGTAGCATGACTTGTTATAAACAATTGAGATTGCTTAATGTGCCTTGGATGAATCATGTGTTATTTTAGCATATTAAAGCATAGTATAGTGGTATTCTCCTTTGATGCTTTATTTGGGTTGACTTGGCGCATGCTCACACCATGTTATGACTATCCAAAGTCACCATAGACTTTATGATCCTTTAGTTTTCAACTTGTAGTATCACTTTATGCTTTGATCAATGATGTTTTGTCGCTCTGCATGATTATGGCCATTATTGCTCTCTTAGTTTGTCGTTCCCAGTCTTTTGCTAGCCTCCACAACCAAGTATGAGTTCCACTCATACATCCAACTCCCCAAACCAAGTCATTCGAAAGAGTCCACCATACCTACCTACTAGCTTATTCTATTCCAAGTATATTCATGCTTTTGTTTACCTTCCAAATTAAACTTGTTATGTGAAAACTAGTGATTAAAGCTCTCACGAACTTGATGGCACAATTTACTTTCTGCATTTTATAAACTTGATCCATTGGGTCCTTCTCTGTTGCGTATATGCTTGCGCTTGATAAGTTGAAATTAGCAGAACCATGTATCATGGTGAACGCTTTCAACATCGCACTTGTACTTTGTACCCTGTTGATATCATGTTCTTTTGCTTATGGTCCCAGCGGTGTGAAATAAAAGTGGAACTTGTAAGATCATGGAGTTTGTATGTGTGTTAGAGAAACACCTGGGCTGCTAGCCTAAGCCATGCTTAATCATGGTGGAAACTGGTAGCATCACCATAATGATCACTCTATGAAGCATCCTAAATAAAAACCTATGCAAATAGCAAATAAAAAGATCGCTGAGATGCTCATTGTCTTCTTGCCTTATCATTTTGATTATGGGATAGCTCCTGTATCATGTGCAAGGGGTACCCCGTTGGCGGTTCTTCATGATACACATGTACTTACAATGACAAGATCTTACTTGTGACTAAAGTTGAGTAGCATGAGGTTCGGTCTTCATAAGTAAGGGCATGAGATTTCGGTTTATAACTTGTCAAGCATATCCTCTTAGTTGTGTCACTTTAACCTTAATCACCTTAAAGATGCTTATGATAGGGCAATGAGAGCTGAAAGCTATCAGTACCATAATTTTTGGAAGCTCTTTATGAGACTTGAATCCCTACTTCCTTCTATGAAGGCCTTTCTTCCACCATTATATTGAGTCTTCACCTTCTAACTTTATGCACCTACTTTGAGAGCACAGTGGCCATTCTTAGTTCTATGTGCATTGTCCCAAGTCTAGTTGATTGATGCATAACTTGATATTGCTTGTTTTAAACTATTTGTATCTAGTCACTCTTATTAACTTTGAAGGTGTCTTATGCAATTATATTTGCTACTCTATGAAGCACAAGTTGAATACTATTATGCTATGTTTTCTTTATGTGAAACAAACAAACGTCTTGCAAAGCATTGTTATTCATGAATCTTTTGTTTGTGCCTTTTCATGTTGCATCATAGTTTCTTTGTCTTATTGCTAGAACTTTGTCTTTCATGTTATTATGGAAGTACTATGATCTTAGCCTTGAATGTTTTACAAATACTTTGATCAAGTCTTTGATGGTGCATGTCACCTAAAAAATTATTCTTTCTTTTTATCACTTACCTACTCGAGGACGAGCAAGAGTTAAGCTTGGGGATGTTGATACAATTGCAAATGTATCTATAATTTTTGATGTTCCATGCTTGGTTTTATCTACTTTCTTGTGTTTTGTCCACACTTTGGAGTACTTTTCATATGATTTCTTGGACTAACCTATTAACAAGAGCCACAGTGCCAGCTGCCTTTTTTCTGCTGTTTTTGGTTACAGGAAAGTCAGAAAATGAATATTGTCAGAATTGGACGGGACAAAAGCCAAAGTGCCTATTTTTCCGGAAGACATCAGATGCCAGAATACGAGACGGAGAAGGGCTGGGGGACGACCACACCACCTTGCCGTGCCGCTAGGCCTGGCCCACGCCAGGGGGTGGTCTGGCCGACCCTAGCACCCCCTCGGCCTCTCCTTCCGCCTATAAGATGCCCTCGGGACGAAAACCCTAAGTACCTCATCAAAAATCCACAAAAGAGTCTGTAGCCACCGTTGTCTCCATCCCTAGATCGGGAGGGATCTGAAGATCTTCCTAGCACCCTGCCGGACAGGGGAATTCACCCTAGAGGCCTTCTTCATCATCATGCAAGCCTTCGGTGTGATGCGTGAGTAGTTCATCTCTAGACTACGGGTCCATGGAGTAGCTAGATGGCTGGTTCTCCTCCTTTGTGCTTTCATGTCTAGATCTTGTGAGCTCCGTTCATGATCAAGATCATCTACTTGTAATTCTGCATGTTGTGTTTGCGGGGATCCAATGGATATTGAGATGCTATTCCATATTGATTATTGATTCTATCATGTCTTTGTTATTTGTGATCTTGCATGCTTTCCATTGTTAGTAGCTATCTTGGCCAAGTAGATGCTAGCAACTCCAAGAGTTAGTATTTATGCTCGATAGTGGGTTCATGCCTCTAGTAATCTGGGAAGTGACAGAAATCTCTAAGGTACTAGATGTGCTGTTGCTACTAGGGAGAAAACAACAATCCTTTGTTCATAGAACAATCGTATTGTTTACTTTACACGCAATTCGTAAAGCAATAATATGTTGCTTGCAACTTAATACTGGAGGGGGTTCGGATGATAACCTGAAGGTGGATTATTAGTCATAGATGAAGTTGGATGGCGGTCTATGTATAATGTTGTAACGCCCAATCGAATCTCAAAGGAGTCAAGATGATTAGTATATGCATGTCTTGCTTTCTCGATGTTTTTCAATTGCCCCGCTGTAATTTGTTCACCCAGCATGTTATCTATCTTAAGGAGAGCCACCTCTAGTGAACTATGGATCCCGATCCTTTTCTTTTACATACAATCTACAAACTGTTTACTACTTTGTGTTTACTTTCTAGAAACTATTACTTCCTTCCATTCGATACGTTTAATCCTTTGTTTTTAGCAAAACCAGTGAGATTGACAACCTCATCGCAAGTTGGGGACAAAGTTTTGTGGTTGTGTTGTGCAGGTCTCCACGTTGCTACTAGCACCGGTAGTGCGCCCTGCCAAGGCTCAGCTAGCAACACCTTTGGGGTGTTTCCTTGCCCCTACTGGTTCGATTAAACCTTGGTTTCATAACTGAGGGAAACTTGCTGTTGTGCTCATCATACCTTCCTCTTGGGGTTCCCCAACGAGCTCTACATCAATACTGAGCCATCATCCCCTGAACCTACTATAGATCCTGAACCTGCTATACATCAATAGTATATCTATCTCGGATGCTGAAACTGAAAGTGGTAATGAGGAAAATGATGCTCCTGATAAAGAAAAAGTTGAAGAAGAACCTGAAAGGCACATTAAGAATACTAAATACACTAAAGAAGATTTTGTTGCTAAGAAACATGGTAGTGAAAGACAGCCTTGGGTCCAAAAACCTATGCCTTTCCCTGATAAGAAACACAAGTCAAAGGAAGATGAACACTATAACAAGTTTTGTGAGTGGATGAAACCTTTATTATTTCAAATTCCTTTGAATGACGCTATTAAATTGCCTCCTTTTTCAAAGTATATGAAGGATATTGTCTCGAATAAACGTAAGATCCCTAATGAAGAAATTTCTACTTTGCTTGCTAATTATTCCTTTAATGGTAAGGTTCCTAAGAAACCTAGAGACCCAGGGATTCCAACTATTCCTTGCTCTATTAAAAATAGTTATGTTAGAACGGCTTTGTGTGATTTGGGAGCAAGAGTTAGTGTTATGCCTTTTTCTCTCTATAAGAGACTTCAACTTGAAAAACTGATACCAACTGATATTTCTTTGCAAATGGCTGATAAATCTACCACTATTCCTGTTGGTATATGTGAGGATGTACCTATTCAAGTGGCTCACAATTGCTTCATATTAACTAATTTTGTTGTGCTTGAAATGCCTAAAGATGATAATATGTCTATTATTCATGGGAGACCTTTTCTTAATACTGCAGGAGCTATTATTAATTGTAATCAAGGAAAGGTGACTTTTAATGTTAATGACAAGGAGCATACTATCTATTTCCCTAAGAAGATTGATATGACTTATGGTTTAAATTCAATTGAACATGTTGAAGGCATTCAAGATGGAGAAATACATTGTCCCATACCACGAGAAAAATATGAAACTATTATGATTGGGACCATTGCTATCAAGGTTGAGGTAACATAATCATCAGTGGAATACAAAGTTTTGTTTCATATAAAATGGCTTTGGTAACAAGACCTGATCAACCTTGTTAACAAAGGGATTTTAATGAACAAAACAATGTTTTCACCATGATTATCTTTGCTTACTTTTAGTTTACGTATTTTAGTTTTGCTTTCGGTTAAGTTCACTTTTTCTGTTGTTAGTTGCTTGCATATTAGAGTGTCTTAGAACTTCTGAAGTTTTAGATTTGGTTTGTCATTGCATCATTACAGAAACATTTTTGTGCCAGAAAATCATTCATCTTTACCTGAAAATTGCTCAAAAATAAAGTGTCTCGAAAAATTCCGGAAAAGTCATATTAATTTTTTACGTGAAAAGAGGGGCAGAGAAGTGCCTAGAGAGTACCAAGGGGCCCCACCAGGCAGGCACACCACCTGGTGGTGCGGCCAGCCCAGGGGCGCGCCTGGCCATGGTGTGGGCTACCCCTGGCCCTCCACTCACTCTCTCACTTGCCTCTGTCTTCTCTCTCCCAAGAAAACACCAGCTCATTGCTCGAAATCGCGTTCTTGCTGTTCTTGCCCATGATTTGTCAATCTCCTTTCTCAGCCCATCTTTGCTGCTGAAATTTGGAGCAATTGTTCTCCGGTATGTGACTCCTCCGCTTGTCCAAGTAGATTTGTGTTTAGTGGTTTATATCTTAAGTATTTTGCTGGTTTAGGTGACATGTTATGAGAGCTTGTAAGCTTGTTCAATGCTTAGAAATATTGTGTTGATGCATGTTTAGGCCTCTTACAGTAACTGTGAGTAGTTCCCTTCATTATGTATTCACTTTGCAATCACTTGTATAATGGATGTTTAAATTTCAGAATATCAAAGATGAACAACCACACATTTGGAGAAATATTTGAGAGGGACACACCTAGGAGGTCAAGGCCCTCAAGATCGACATCTCAGTTTAGGTCTTCATACAATGAAGATCTAATTGCACCACGCTTTGGCAATGAAGGAGATGAGGGAGATGCTCACCCATCTACTTTCCCTTGTTTTACCTTTTTGCAAGCTACAGGGATCCTTGATGATTTCTTACTACTGGTTCAGAGGGTCGGTTTGACCACGTACATGGAAGATGAGAGTGAGAAATATGTCGTGCTCACCAAAACATTCATTGAGAGTTTCGTTTTCACTAACACCCCTTATCAGTCAACTGTTTCGTTCAGAATTTATAATCAGCCTATTACCATGTCATTGGAAATATTTTGCAGCATTATAGGTATAGGCAAGACGGGGACAGTGAAGAAGATGATCCAAGGTCGACCCGCTGATTTGCTGGAGCTCTATCGAAGTGTGACAAATGACGATGATCGTGTATCTTAGCGCGGGAAGATAAGGAACATTCAACTCCCAGCTCTTAGATATTTTGCTTAGTATCTTGCCACAAGCATTCTTGGTAGGGAGAACACTAGTAATATCTCTAATTATCATCTAGCCTTCCTCGCTGCCGCACTTAATAATGATACCAGGTACAATCTTGGCTTTCTCATTGCTCGCCGCCTAGCTGCTAGGGGGCCTATTTATGGGGGCATTATTGCCTCACGTATGGTTGTTGCATTAGAACTTTCTGTGGATCCTAATGACATAGTATTGGCACCACAAAGGCTTGATCTTGCTGCTTTGAAAATGCATCACTTTGTAACTGCTAACTCTGATACAGACAGTTTAGTATACAGGATGTTGTTTACTGACGGGGACGAGAGGGAGATTCCTTTGCCACAATCTACTTTGTTCAGTATTCACAGGAGGCTATGGTCGCGTTCCAAGGAGGAGGTAGACAAGCATCATCGCTTGCTTGGTTTCCACAGGCAGCACCAGGAGGATGTGCCTTCTTACGACTACTCTGCGCACTACGGTGGGGCATCATCGAGCTCATACCAGGACGAGGGCACCTCCTCGCCGTACCACGGAGGTGCTCCATCTTGGCCAGCTTGAGATTGATACCCACTTAGGCCAAAAGCCTAAGCTTGGGGGGAGGTACACCGACATCACACTCATCTACATATCATGTTTAGTCGGTACTTTGTATATCCATGCTTCGTTCTATTTTTAGTTTTCGTTCTTTCTTTACTTTTGCTTTCTAAAACACAAAAAGACCAAAAATATTTTCATTGTTTCTCTTTGTTTGCTTCTTTTTCTTTCTGCCTTGGTTTGCTTCTTCCTTTTTGCTTTGTTTTAATTATTCGAAACACCCAACAAGATTTCGCTTTGCTTATTCTTCCTTTTTGTTTTTGCCTTTAAAAATCAAAAACACCAAAAATATTTGTTGTTCTTCTTTGGTTTTTTGAAGTTTGTTGCAGGGTTCAGCAGTCCTCTGTGGGATTTGGTTTCATGTTATTATGCAAGCCACACAAGTGAAGGGCAATAATGAGGATTAATGACAACCTGAGGTGTTGTAAGAAGCTGGTAACAAACTATATTTGTTTTCATTTTATACATATACTCATCATTGTGGGCATGCTTAGTCTGTTCATGTAGGGTGTATGTTACTTATGGATGCTTAGTAGTTCTTCCTTTCTTATGATTAGCTCCAGCTTGTTAATAGTTTGTGGCATGTCATGTGAACGTTTGCTTGCATTGCTCTATTCATAACTTGGTATGCCACTGTGGTATCTCCCTCTGAATGTTTCACTTGAATTGACTTGGCACATGTTCATGCACACATATGACTGAAACAACAATCAGTTAAGCCTCGATGAATTATTTTTCCTCAGGGGTCTTGAATCACTTTCATGCCATGATTAGTCCTGTTTTGTTGCAAGCATGATTATGACAGTTATTGCTCTCTCTTTTGTCGCTCCCTTACTATTGCTAGCCTTCACTTACACTGAGTATGAGCTCTACTCGTGTTTCCAACTCCCTGAAACCAATGTTGCCAAAAGTGTCCACCATACCTACCTATTAGCATCATTTTCTATTCCGTGCATATTTATTATGCTTTGTTTTCTTCCGAATAAAATGTTTGCTTGTTATGAGAAAGTTACTTAGTAAAGATCTCACGAACTTGATGGCACACTTTATTTTCTTGCACTTAATAAACTTGAACCATTGTGTCCATCTTTGTTGAGTATATGCTTGCGCTTTATAAGTTGAAGTTACCAAAACAATGTATCATGGGGAATGCTTTCAACATTGCACTGGTACTTTGTACCTTGTTGATATCATGATTCTTTTGCTTATGGATCTAGGGGGTGTGAAATAAAATGGGAACTTGTAAGATCATGGAGTTTATATGTGTGTTAGAGAAACGCCTATGCCGCTAGCCTAATCCATGCCTAATCATGCTGGAAACTTGAAGCATAACCATAATGAGAACTCTATGAAGCATCCTCAATAAAAACCTATGCAAATAGCAAATAAAAAGATCGCTGAGATGCTCATTGTCTGCCTGCCTTGTCATTTTGATTATGGGATAGCTCCTATATCATGTTCAAGGGGTACCCGTTGGCGGTTCTCTATGATACATATGTACTTACAATGACAAGAACTTACTTGTGACTGAAGTTGAGTAGCATGAGGTTCGGTACTCGTAAGTGAGGGGCATGAGATTTCAACTTATAACTTGTCAAGCATATCCTCTTAGTTGTGTCGCTTTAACCTTAACCATCTAAATATGCTTATGTTAGGGGCAATGAGAGCTCAAAGCTAATGAGTACCATACTTTCAGCATTTGGAAGCCTTTCAAACTTTTCAAAACCTTTTCACTTCCTTGTTGAGTCACCACATATTCTATGAGCACTTTCTTGAGAGCATGATTGTCATTCTTAGTGTAATGTGCTTGTTTGAAAACAAAGGATTACACGTATTGTGTGGAAGAAAGTAACAGAAAGAAGTAAAAAATTGTAGATTGATGATAAAATAAAGGACCGGGGTCCATAGTTCACTAGTGGTGGTTCTCCTTAAGATAGATGCCATGTTGGGTGAACAAATTACAGCGGGGAAATTGACAAACATCGAGAAAGCAAACATGAATAAACTAATCATCTTGACTCCTTTGAGATTTGATTGGGCATTACAACATTATACATAGACCGTAATCCAACTGCATTTATGACTAATAATCCACCTTCAGGTTATCATCCGAACCCCCTCCAGTATTAAGTTGCAAGCAACAGATAATTGCATTACGCATTGCGTGTAAAGTAAACAATACGATTGTTCTATGAACAAAGGATTGTTGTTTTCTCCCTAGTAGCAACAGCACATCTAGTACCTTAGAGATTTATGTCACTTCCCCAGATTACTAGAGGCATGAACCCACTATCGAGAAAAAATACTAACTCTTGGAGTTGCTAGCATATACTTGGCCAAGATAGCTACTAACAACGGAAAGCATGCAAGATCACAAATAACAAAGACATGATAGAATCAATAATCAATCTGAAATAGCATCTCAATATCCATCAGATCCCCACAAACACAACATGTAGGATTACAAATAGATGATCTTGATCATGAACGGAGCTCACAAGATCTAAACATGGTAGCACAAAGGAGAAGAACCGACCATCTAGCTACTAGATGGACCCATAGTCCAAGGATGAACTATGCACGCATCACACCGGAGGCTTGCATGGTGATGAAGAAGGCCTCCAGGGTGAATTCTCCCTTCCAGCAGGGTACCGGGAAGAGCTTCAGATCCCTCCCGATCTAGGGATGGAGATGACGGTGCCTACAAACTCTTTCGTGGAATTTTGATCAGGTACTTAGGGTTTCTGTATCGGAGGCGATATATAGGCGAAAGGGAAGGCCGAGGGGGTGCCCTAGGAGGCCTGGCCGCGCGGCCAGGTGGTGTGGCGGACCTTTGGCCCCTCTCCGTCTCGTATTCTGGCTCCGTGTCCCCCTCGGTGAAAAACTAACTTTGGCTTTTGTCCCGTCCAATTCCGAGAATATTCATTTTCTGACTTTCCTAGAACCAAAAACAGCAAAAAACAGGGAACTGGCACTGTGGCATCTTGTTAATGGGTTAGTCCAAGAAAGTGTATAAAAAGTACTCCAAAGTGTCGACCAAACATAAGAAAGTAGATAAAAACCAAGCATGGAACATCAAAAATTATGGATACGTTAGCAACATATCAACCCCGCAGGTTGATCAAGGTGTGAAGTGAGATGAGTGGAGAACAGTGTCTTACACGCGAAACCCTAGTGACACAAAGGGGAAGTGACGAGGGTTTAACTCATGAATGCCCATTGTTATGGACTTGGGTTTTGGAGAAGGAGGGAGCACTGGAGACATCTATCGACTAGCATACAAGCACACAGGGATCAAAGGATTTACCCAGGATCAGGCCTCGTAGAGGTCCCTACTCCTACTTGTCTGCTCATGGAATTATCGAAGGAGTCGAAAGTTACAATGGTGCACAGATGCAATCTGGCGAGGGTTGTGAAAACTCGGGTTGTGTGTCTCCTCCTCGCCGCCTCCTCCTAGCCTTTATATAGATAGGCTAGGTCTCGGGTAGCAGGTCGAGTCGGTTACAAGTTAGGGTTTTCCCCTTCAAACTTTCTATCTTTAGCTGCTTCTTGTCCTTCAAGCAATCAAGAGTCCGCAGGTTACTCGAGTCCTTTCATCTGGGCCTTGGCGACACCGTGGGCCTGCACGTATTTAGAACGTATGTACCAAACTCGAGTACCTATAGGGTATACCCATGTCAGTAGCCCCCGAGTATCCAGTGGAATCGCAGATTCGACTGGGTACTTTTTGAAGTCTTCGAGTGTCTTAATGAGTACATTTTCGACTGCTTTCATTTATGTCATAGGGATTGTTGATATACGTGCCTGATATAGCCGAAGTATCGGTATCAGTTAACCACCTTAGGGTGAAACAACATAATTTACTCGAACTCGAGTCCCGAGACTCGAATCCGGAAAAGTGCTGGCGTAATTCGACTCAGGCCGCAGAGGTCTTGCAGGAGTCGAATTCCAGTTATATGGGTGTGAGCACTTGACGCATCCGTCAAGGCATGTTCATCGTGCCTGCAGGCACGAATATTTTTCTGGTAGTGTACAGTTAAATGCGTTGCCAGGCCTTATTTAGGTCTTACCCTCACGCTGTAAGCGCGACATCCGAATTTTATCATCGCGGAGACGATTCGGGCGACCCAGGAGACGTAGTCTCTTTGTAGGGAAAATTATGAGGCGGTGTCGCCATGATCTGCGAGTGCGGATGTTATCAACACACAGTTTTTGTGCAAATAATCATAGGGTGCGCGGCCAGCGCTCCCTATGGGAGTAACCCCCGAGTGCCTGGTTGAGCAGAAGACTCAGGCAGGGACTAAAGAATGTTTGTGACTGCTATCATCTTTGCTTGTTTGTTTCAGTCAAAGACTCAGGCAGGGGCTAAAATACATTTGCGACTGCTGTCGTCTTCTGCTTGCTTGTTTCAGTCGAAATTGTTTTCGGCGCTCCCTATGGGAGTAACCCATGTCCATAGTCGAACCATGTTTCGAGTGGTTGGGTTTGAATTTGATTGCCTATATCCCTGCAATAAGAAAACAAAAAAAATCGTAGGGTGCGTGGCCAGCGCTCCCTATGGGAGTAGCCCCCGAGTGCTTGGTGGACTCGAAGACTCCAGCAAGGACTAAAGTAGTCGAAACTTTCTACTACGTAGCTGTTGATGACATCAGTGCTAACGCTTGCATGACCTCAGTTGCCCGCGTGAGCGATTTTGACGGGACGTGACGAGCGGTGGGTCCCACTTTCTGACTTTGATTTTACTAGGCGTGCGTAATCTTATTATTAACTGTGTCTCCTCGATTTCCGCACGTAATGGGAGCAGTGGAGGGACGGTTCGCGCTTCCTCTTCTCCACGTGTCGAACATGATGCGTGCCATGCGCCCAGTAGGGTTTTTGTGAGCCATTGGATTGCCTCTCCTAGGGGTTAAGTAGCGGCGCTACGACGGTAATTTTCCATATGCACTCTTTTCTTCCTCGCTACCATCGCCATTGCTGCTGCTCATCTGCTTTTCCCTGCGCTCATCTCCTCCTCAACTCTGGACCACCTCCGCTCATTTCCAAGTTATTTTCTGCGTTCTCATCGCTGCCGCGCAATGGGAAAGAAGAAAGGAGGCGCCGCCGCTGAATCCGCAGCCACCGCCGCTGCGACGAAGAAGAAGGGTGGCCCCGCTGCTGCGGGCACCAGTGCCGCCGCCGACGGGAAAAGAAGGTCGCGGGCACCCGCGTGACCAATGGCGCGTGGTGCCCCTCTATCATCAAGGCGTCGGATCTCCGTCTTCTTTGCCAAGACGGAGTTATTTCTGCAGCAGTCGTCGATGCACGCGTCCCCAGCGGTGAGACCATTCCTGTGCCTCCCGCCAGTTTTCGAGTGATGTTTTTTGCATTCGTCATTCGCGGCCTTTCTTTGCCTCTCCACCCCTTTCTTAGGAGTCTCCTTTGTTTCTACGGGCTCCAGCTCCATTAGCTGTCTCCAAACTCAATTCTTCACATCTCTAGTTTCATCACTCTTTGCGAGTGCTGGCTCGGAATCGAGGCGCACTTTGGCCTGTTCAAACGCTTATTTAAGCTGAAGCGTCAGTCCGCATCTGGCTCTCTAGTTTACGACGTAGTGGTTGTGGAATCCATGTCGACCCGTCCGCTACCTACTTCGGCATCAAGCTCGCCAAGTCTGTCCAGGGATGGAGGGACAAATGGTTCTATGTTCACGACCAGAAGGCCAAGGACGAGCACTTTGGACTCGCGCCTTTCGATCCCGTGACTCCCTGCAAGAATATGCGTTCTTGGAAGAACGTGATCATCCCTTCCGAACTCGCGGAGACGGACATGCTATATCAACCCGTCTGCGACCTCGAGAGTCGCATAGGCGCGGAAGAGGGAGGTTGCGCCCTTGTCAGGACTTGGCTGCATCGTCGCGTCTAGCCTCTCCAGGCCAGAGTCCATCCCATGTTTCAATAGTTTGGCGCTGATGATGCCACTCGCGTGTCTGCCGATGGCATGTCCGCGAGTGAGTTAGATAAGAGGGTGCGACTCGTCACGGAGTATACCTTCAAGGATGTGCTTCCGAATGAGCCGGTCGTTCCTCCTTTCGATGCTTCGGATCCTCCTCCTAAGGTACAGTTGTGCTACGCAGTAGCTTACTTTCGCGATTGCTTTTTCTGTTGCTTACCTATTCTGTTTGCTGATCTTCACTATCTGTATGCAGGATTGGGCGGTGTCGCCTTGTATGCCTCCTCTCTCTGAGGGTATTATTCCTCGCGAAGCTTTGGAAGAGGACGAGTCTGAGTCGACTGTCCCTTGTGATGTGGAAGAGGAAGCCCCCGAGTCCGAGCGCCCGGATACTCGCAAGCGTTCGTGCAGCAAGGACTCCGATGCGTCGACTCCTTCGACTCCAGAAGGCACAGCTGCTGGTGTGGAGTCACCAATTCCCGCCGTCCCTGTGAGGGCTGTGGCACCATCTTCTCGCAAGAAGATGCGATTGCCGAAGGAGTCTTCGTCAGAGTCGGCGGAGGCCACGTTTAATCTTGACAACTTTGACTGGTAAATTTGTGATTTCACTAGTTCTTTTCTGTTTTATTCTTGTTGGCTTTGCCCTGGAGTTTTCCTTTTCTCAATGTGAATTTGGTCTTGTAGCCAAGAGGCGTCGTCATCTTTTGGCGACGTCGAGTTTGTGAAGGAATCTGGAGTCGCAACCTCAAGGGCCAAAGTAGAGGTCGAGCGCGCTCCTTCTCCTCCGGCGGCGGCCCACTCCGGGCACAATTCTTCGAGTTCTCCTCACGTAGGGGAGCATCGAATAGTTGCTCGGATGACGGTTCAGCAAACTTCTTCAGAGTCGCTAGAGGACCATGTAAGTATATCTTTCCTTCTTTTTTAGTGTGGCAGTCGACGCCTTCTGTTGCCCTCTTTTGACTCCTTGTTTTGTATGACAACTCCTTGTAAAGGAAGCTGCACAAGTGGCGGAGCAGGTGATGGCGATGGGTCGCCAACATGCCATACTAGAGACGCATCTCCGCGTGGTCGAAAGTGAGTGCTTCTACACTTTATCTTTTCGTCTTCTCTCTGTTTTGGTGTAATCGACTGATAGCCAATTATTGACTGCCATGTAGTTGAGCATAATGCTTTACTGCGCAACGTTGCCACGTTGGAGAAGACATTAGCCGCAGCTGTGAAGGGGCGCGACGAGGCAATCGCGGCTCGTGATGATGCCGAGAAGCGCGAAGAGGATCGGCGCGCCTCCTTTGCGGCCAGGGAAAAGTTGTTCGAAGAGCAACTATTCTCATTCGCCAAGGCCCTCTCAGGTACCTTTACTGGTAGATATCTTATTGATGTTCCTATCTGCATCTAGCATTTTGCCGGTGGCACTAGAAGTTTGATCCATGTGTGTAATTTTGGTGTAGATGCTGGCGACTTGAATTTTGACCCACAGGCCCTTCGTCGTGATGACACTCTGGCCAGCGCAGTATCTGCGATCGAGGACCGAAGCGCCGCCATCCAGGATACATTGTCCAAGACCAAGGTCACCCTTAGTCGCCTCCGAGAGGAGTTGATGCCAAAGGCGGAACTGGTCGATAATATGGACAAGCTGGTGGAGTCACTCGCCGGGGGTGTGCCTGCTACTACAAGAACTCCCTCCGGGCTGCTGGTGCGACGATGTCACTCGCCATGGTGCAAGCCCACGGAGTCGAGATAGATCCCTCTGCGGTGTCGAAGGCGATGCCTGTTGGCGCGGATGGTCAGCAGGTAATCTTTGCTCCCTTTGCGACTGCTTGTGCCAAATATGGCCATTCCTTGATAAATACTGTTGCCAAGTATTCGGAGGAGCTCCAACGTGCGAAGAAGGCGGCGAAAGCTTCGGCCTCAGGGGCCGGCGGAAAGTCAGTGGCATCTGATACTGCCACGGACTTGATGAAGCCCCTGAATCCGTCGAAGTCGAAGAAGCCAGCTGCTCCGTAGTTAGCTTGTTGTAATAATTGATTAGTTGCTTTTTTAGCCTAAGGACGTGCCTGCTGGCGAGTGTGTTTGTAAACACTTATGCTTATCTTGAATGCATCTGTTCCCCTTGCCTTTGTGTTAATTTGGTCGCCTTAATTTCCTTTGTCTTGACTTGTGGTAGGGTGCATCGAGTGGTCCTGTGGGGGGAAACCAGGATTCGCAATGTCTTGATGAGACAGTGGCACCACCACGCTCCAGTGTAGAGGAGCTGTCCTTGCTGTCGCGACTTCGTGATCGCGTGAAGGAACTAGAGCGTGAGTTTCCCCTGATCCGTGGTAATGCAGACGTGTGGAAGTCGAAGGCAGAAAAATCCGCCGCCCGCGAGCAATATCTGCTTGGCGAGGTGACGCAGCTGGGCAACCAGTTTAAGTGTTAGTTTGCTCATCCTCATCTTTTCCTTTGTAGTTAGTCGCAATGGTACGTTGTACTCATGCTGTTGGTGCTGCTTCGTGTAGTTGTTAGCGCACGCCATCCGCAGGAGGAGAGGGATAGGATTGCCATCCGTCTTCATGATCTCACCCAGGAGCAACTTCAAGAGAGTGGATACTTCTGGGTAGATCATGATCGTGCGACTGCATTGGTGACCCTGCAGGATTGTGCTTCGCGAGTGTTGCTCTTCCTGAAGAAGTTGCAGTCATGTTTGAAGAACATCTATCGGGCGATGTTCCCGTTGGATGACACTCCATCAAGCCTGTTGGTTCTTCTGGCCAAGTTTCAAGATATGTCCGCTGTTCGCGAGTGCGTGAGGGAGCAGTTGGTGGCTGGTGCCAAGGCTGCCCTCTCGATAGTGCGATTGCACAGGCCTGACGTGGATGTTGCTGCCATTGCTTCCGGTCCGCCAGCGCCGCCAGCCGGATCTGCTTGGAATATGGTGCCGCACTATCAGGCGGTAGACCGTCCAGCAGATGATATTGTCGACTTCTTCGAGGAACAAACTAATGTTCTTCTGTTGCAGCAGTAGCCAGATTTGTATCCTGCACATAAGTGTATTTGTGTTGTAAAGTTCATGTATAGGTTGTAGATATTTTATTGTTGAATGTGTATAAACAGCTTTGTTGGCGTGAGGTGCGTTGCACTATGCGAGTCCTTTTCGTTAGCCTGGCCATCCCTTTGTCAACCTGCCAGGTGCGTTGCAGCTGGGTTGAGTTTTCGTTAAGGTTTTTGATTGATGTGCTAGCTACTCAGGATGTCGCGTTTATTGGTTCGAAGAACATATGTATGTAGGGAGGCGTAGCCCCCGAGTATAAAATTGACGGAAGTGAAAAGAAAAACACAGAGTTTTGGGGCACTTAGCTTTTATCTATTTGAAGAACAGTATGAGGTACAATGTGTGGCTAAGTAGCCTTGGCTGAGTAGCCTTATTTGCGATGTAAAAGTAAAAACAGCTAGGGGTAGAAGCGTCGTAGTTGTGCTACATTCCAAGGGTTGGAGTATGCGACTCCTGTCTCTAAATCTTGAAGGCGATAGGCGCCACCTGGGATTACTTCTGTAATCACGTACGGTCCTTCCCAGGTGGACTCGAGCTTGAGATGCCCTTGCTGCTTGTAATCACGTACGGTCCTTCCCAGGTGGACTCGAGCTTGAGATGCCCTTGCTGCTTCAGTCGCTGGACCAGGTCACCTTCGACAAAGGATCTGGGGCGAAGCCGTCTACTATGGTAGTTGCGCAGGTTCTGCTGGTAGATCGTGGATCTTTCTGCGGCGATTTCTCTTGCCTCGTCGAGGAGGTCGACGGAGTCTTCGAATGCAAGAGATGACTTTTGTTCGCTGTAAGCGACTACACGCGGCGCCTTGTACCGAACTTCGGCGGGTAGTACTGCTTCTGCTCCGTGCACCATAAAGAACGGCGTGTAGCCTGTGGCGCTGTTTGGAGTTGTTCGTAGGCTCTAGAGTACGGATTGGAGCTCATCTGGCCAGCAACCCGCAGCCTGCTCGAGTGGTCGAAGGAGTCGCTTCTTGATGCCGCTGCAGACGAGCCCGTTTGCTTTTTCCACCTGACCGTTGGTCTGTGGATGCGCGACTGAGGCGTAACTGATGTTGATCCCCAGGTTTCTGCAGAATTCTTGGAACTCTTTGGATGTGAAGTTCGTCCCGTTGTCAGTGATGATGCTCTACAGCACACCGAAGCGGTAGACGATGGACTCGAAGAACTTGACCGTGTTGTGCCCTGATTGCTTGGTCACTGGCATGGCCTCAATCCACTTGGTGAACTTGTCGACTGCGACCAAGAGGTAGACATAGCCTCCTTGCGAGGACCTTGGGAGCTTGCCCACCATGTCGATCCCCCATTGTGCGAAGGGCCAGGCCAATGGAATAGGCCGTAGTTCTGCGCCTGGTTCGTGTGGCTTATCCGCGAATCGCTAACAAGCGTGGCACTTTTGGACTCTGTCCTTGGCGTCGCGCATGGCCGTGGGCTAGTAAAATCCAGCTCATAGAGCTTTGGCAACGAGGGCGCGACTGCCGGCGTGGTGCCCGCAGGTCCCTTCATGGATGTCGAGGAGGACCGCTCTTCCATCGGCTAGGGAGACGCATCGTTGTAACACGCCTGTGATGCTGCGCTTATACAGTTCACCATGATGTGCCGTGCGTCTGTTGGGTCGTCGGGTAGGCGCTTGCTGAGGAGGTACGTAATGTACGGCTATGTCCAGGATTGTTCGATCATCATGACGCTCATTGGTCCCTCGAGTCCTGTGTCTAGCTCCAAGTCATCGAGTGCCATTGGCTCATTGGGTGGCGTAGCCCCCGAGTCCGTTGCTGTGCTTGTTTTCTGCTCTGCGGCCTTTGGCTTGATGGAGCGTTCGCAGATGCGCTCGAGAAATACCCCAGGTGGTATGGGGGCGCAGGTAGAGCCTATGTTGGCGAGTGCGTCCGCCTCCTCGTTGCTTTCGCGACCTACATTTCGCAACTCGCAACCATCAAAGTCTCCCTCGAGTGTGTCGTAGAGGTCGCGGTATGCGATCATGTTGTCATTCAGTGCGTCGCACTCGTGCATTGTTTGGTTGACGGCCAGCTTGGAGTCGCCATATATGATGAGCCTCTTTGTGCCGCAGGCCTTTGCCATCCTCATCCCGTGCAACAGGGCCTCGTATTCATCCTCGTTGTTTGAGGCTGTGAACTGCATTCCCAGGATGTATTTCAGCTTGTCCCCTTGAGGTGATGTCAGTATGACACCTGCTCCTGCTCCATCTTTCCGCTTGGATCCATTGAAGTGCATTGTCCAGAGGTAGGACATATCTGGCTTGTCCGGGAGTTGGTTTTCCATCTAATGCACGAGGAAGTCAGGGAGAACTTGCAACTTGATTGCGTCGCGCTTTTCGTATGGGATGTCTCGTGGAGACAGTTCGATTCCCCAAAGCGCGACTCGTCCCGTGGCGTCGGGGTTATTGAGGATATGTCCCAATGGGGCGTCGCTGACTACCACGATTGGGTGTTCCTGGAAATAATGGCACAGTCGCCGGGCAGTCATGAAGACGCCGTACGCCAGCTTCTGGTAGTGTGGGTACCGCTGTTTTGTTGGTGCTGAGGTAGTATACCGGGCGTTGTACGCCATGGACCTTGTTTTCCTCGGCCCGCTCGACGACGAGCACTGTACTAACCACTTGGTTGGTAGCGGAGATGTACAGTAGTAGTGGTTCCCTTTCTCGTGGAGCCACCAGTACTGGCGAGGTGGATAGCAGGTGCTTGAGATCTTCAAATGCTTCTTGCGCTTCATTGGTCCACTCGAATTTGTCAGCTTTGCGGAGGAGCTGATAGAAGGGCAGTGCCTTTTCTCCCATTCGACTGATAAATCGAATGAGGGCCGCGATTCTTCCGGCTAGTTGCTGGACGCCTCTTATGTTCTTTGGCTTCTCCATGGCCAGTATGGCCTTTATCTTTTTTGGGTTTGCCTCAATCCCTCTCGCGGAGATGAGATACCCGAGCAGCTGCCCAGATGGTACGCCGAAGGCACATTTGTCTGGATTGGGCTTAATCCGGTAACGATCTAGATTGGCGAATGTTTCGCGCAAGTCATCGATTAGAGAGGCCTCCTCCTTGGTTTTGATTACTATGTCGTCGACATAGACTTGGATGTTGCGACCCAGTTGCTCCTTGAGGCAAGCCTGCATTCACCGCTGGTAGGTGGCTCTCGCGTTTTTTAGCCCGAAGGGCATTGTGTTGTAGCAGAACACACCGAAGGGCGTTGTAAACGCGGTCTTCTCCTGGTCTTCCTCCGTCATTCGAATTTGGTTATAGCCTGGGTAGGCATCGAGGAAGCAGAGGCGCTCACATCCAGCGGTGGAGTCGATGATTTGATCGATCCGTGGTAGCGGGAAGTGATCTTTTGGGCAGTGCTTGTTTAAAGAAGTGAAGTCCACGCACATCCGTAGGATATCCGTGTCCTTTTTTGGCACCCGCACCGTATTGGCGAGCCAAGTGCTTTCCTTGATCTCGCGTATGAATTTGGCCTCGAGGAGTCAGTTGATCTCCATTCCGACTGCTTGCGCTCATGGCTCAGACAGTCGCCTGATTGTTTGCTTGACTGGCCTTGCATCGGGGTTGACGTTGAGTGCGTGCTCGGCGAATTCCCTGGGAACTCCTGGCATGTCCGCAGGACACCAGGCAAAAATTTCCCAGTGCTCATAGAGGAATTCGAAGAGCGCGAGTTCCTATGCGGGACTCAAGTTGTTGGCGATGAGGGCTGTTTTGGCGGGATCTGACGGATGGACCTGCACCTTCTTTGTGTGCACAGATGAGTCGAAGGAGAGATCAGGTGAGCTTGGCCTACTCAGGGGAGGCAGACTGTTGTCTGTCGTTTCCTTCAATCGCACGAGCTCCTCCTGCATGCCAAAGGACTGGGAGATTCTATTGAATTCCCTGTCGCAACTGTCAGATCGCTCAAAGCTCCCGTTGATCATGATGACGCCGTTGGGACCTGGCATTTTCATCCGCAGGTAGGCGTAGTGGGGTACTGCCATGAACCTAGCGAACGCGACGCGTCCGAGGATGTAGTGGTATTGTGAGGGCCAGTCGACGACCTCAAAGTCGATGCGCTCGCGCCGGAAGTTCTTTGGCGTGCCGAATATGACGTCGAGGTTGATTTTGCCCAGAGGGTATACGCCTTTCCCTGGGACGAAGTTGTGGAACATTGTGTCCGATGCCTCCAAGCAGGTTAGCGGGATCCTCATTGCTCGCAAGGTGCTCACGAATATGAGGTTGATGCCACTTCCGCCATCCATGAAGACGCGACTCGTGTCGAAGCCTCCAATTTGTGCCTCGAGTATGAGGGGGCAATGACCTGGGCGAGGTACTTGAGGTGGGTGGTCGCGTTTATCGAAGGTAATGCACGACTCACTGCCACTGAGGTACTCAGTGGTGGATGGTGGCGAGTGCGTGGCCAAGTTGACTTGGCGAGTGATGGCTTTCTGCACCCTATTGGAGGGGCGCCCCTTTTGGATCATCATGGTACCCATGGCCCATGGGTACGGTTCTCCTCCGTGGTGCTGGTCTGGTGTAGCTCCGTTCGGGGGTGGCCCAAGTGGTGGTGGTGGTGCGCCATGTGCCACGGCGCCTGGAGCGGCTCCGTAGCCTCTTTCGACTGCGTTGCGGTTCATCCGAACCAATCCCTCGTGTAGCTTGAGGAACTCGCGGCAGTCCTTGAGGAGGTGGCTGGACTTTCTCTTGCCGTCATGCTTGTCGATGTAGAAGTGTACCGTGCATGGCCCGGACAGTTTGTCCTCGATGGAGGTCGCGGGTGCCTTGTCGCGAGTGCGGTGTTGCCACACTTGCGTGGTTTTCCCGGAATCGCGGTATCCGCCGCTGTGGTACTCGCTGTTGCGGTTGTCGTCGCGTCTATCAGCGTAGCCGGCTGCGACCATGTTGACGTCGTTGCGATCTTCGTAGATGCGCATGTGATGCTTGCCCCGGCGGTCGCGTCTGCGTTCGAGTTCCGCCTCCTCGTCGGAGTGAGCGCGGTTCTTCACCGAATCTTCTCCATCGGCCCATCGATTCGCGATCTCCATCAGGTGGTCGATGGTCTGGGCCTTCGAGCGGCCCAGCTCCTCCCTGAGCTCTAGGCGGCGGATGCCACCATTGAATGCATCAATCGCGCGGTCTTCCGAGATGTTTTCCACGGAGTTCTTGATGATGGACCACCTTTGGATGTATGAGCGCAGCGATTCGCTAGATCTTTGCCGGCAGCATCTCAGTTCTTCGATTGATGCGGGCCGTTTGTACGTGCCCTTAAAGTTCCTCACGAAGCTGTAAACCAGCTCATCCCAACTACAAATGGATCCGTGTGGGAGGTTATTGAGCCATGCTTGGGCGGTGCCCTGCAGCTGTAGCTGCAAACATTGCATGGCAGTACTTAGACTACCCCCGTGGAGCCTGACGGAGGAGATGTGATCCTCTAGCCAGATTTTAGGGTCTTGTAGACCGTCGAATTTTGGATTCTTCGACGGGAGTTTAAATCCTTTAGGCATTCGCTTCTGCCTAATGGATCTGCTGAAACATCTGGCGCCGCAGAGCTCCCCATCTTCCTCTTCCGAGTCAGTCGACCGAGCACGTCGTGCCCTTGACTTGTCGATCTTGCGTTGCATGAGGTTGTTGCGCGCATCATAGTCGCGATTGTGTCGCCGTGAGCGACGACGTCGAGACAGGTCGTGACTGTCATCGCTGGATGAGGGCGAGGAGTAGCGCTTTGCTAGTGCTTTGCCCTTTTTTGGTTCTGGTACCGGCTCCTTGTTGAGGGCGGCCTCGATTAGCCCCAAACCCGCGATCATAGTGATGGGTTCGTAGCATGGAAAACAAAAAATTTCTACCGCAAGAACGAACAAAACCCAGATCTAATCTAGATAAAAGCCAAAATCTAATCTATTAGACATGTGCAACGAGATAGATAGGAACTAACCCTCGTAGATCCGAAGGCGTTAACGAGATTAGATCTCGTGGTTGATGTAGTCGATCACTTGCCGTTCTCAAGATCGTGTGGACGATCCTTCCGGCGTCACGTTCCGGCAGCGCTTCCGCAATCGGTCAAGTGGACGATCCTTCTGGCGCCGCGTTCTGGCAGCGCTTCCGCAGTCGGTCACACGTGCGGAGTCGAAGCAGACCTTCCTCTCCTCGTTCCTGCGAGCAGCGGAGGTAGTAGATCTTCTCCATGGAATCACAGCAGCACGACGGCGTGGTGGTGGTGGTGGAGTAGAGAATTCTGCAGGGCTTCGCCTATGCCTGTGCAGAAGAAAGGAGGAGGAGAGAGGCGGCGGAGATTGGGTGTTGTAGAGGAGGGGCAAGGGGTGGCGCCTCCCCCTTCTATTTAAAGGAGGGAGGGCACCTGGGGAGGGGGAGTCCTAGTAGGACTCCCCACCTCCTAGGGCCGGCGGATTGGGGAGGGGGAGGAGTCCTCCTCCCCCACGACTCCTTGTCTTGACCCACCAGGACTCCTTGATCCCTATCTTGATTTTCAAGCAAACTCCAAGAAATCTTCTAGAACCTTCCGGAACATTCCGAAACCTTCTAGAATCCTCATACAAATACTCCGGAACATTTCCTAACTCAGAAAATGATCCCCAATATATGAATCTTATTCTCCGGACAATTCCGGATCTCCTCGTGATGTCCCGGATCCAATCCGAGACTCCGAACAACATTCGGTCTCCAACGCACATTCCATATCTACTTAAAACAACTTCGAACCTTAAGTGTGTCACCCTACGGTTCGTGAATATGTAGACATGACAGAGACACATCTCCTATCAATAACCATCAGCGGGACCTGGAGATCCATAATGGCTCCCACATACTCAACGATGACTTCGTGATCGATTGAACCATTTACATACGAAACCAATTCCCTTTGTCACACGATACTATACTTATCCGAGGTTTGATCGTCGGCATCTCCATACCTAGTTCTACCTCGTTACTGATAAGTACTCTTTACTCGTTCCGTGATATGTCATCCCTTGTGACCCAGTCACATGCTTGCAAGCTAACTAGATGACATTCCACCGAGAGGGCCTAGAGCATATCTATCCGTCATATGGATGGACAAATCCCAATCTTGGTCCATGCGCTTCAACACATACTTTCAGAATACCCAATGACACCTTTATGACCACCCAGTTACGAAGTGGTGTTTGATGTCATCAAAGTACCCATCCGGTGATGGTGATTAACACAACCTCATGGTCGAAGGATTAAGTTACTATGCATTTAAAAGCTTACAGCAATACGAACTTAATGACTTGATCTTATGCTACGCTTACTATGGGTGTGTGTCCATCACATCATTCTCCTAATGATATAACCTTGTTATTAATCACATCCTAATGTCCATGATCAGGAAACCATGATCATCAATTAATCAACAAGCTAGTTCAACAAGAGGCTTACTAGGGACTCTCTTATGTTTACAAAACACACATGTATTAGTGTTTCCTAATAATACAATTATAGCATGGGATGTAAACATTCATCATAAACACAAAGATATAATAATAATCACTTTTATTATTGCCTCTTGGGCATATCTCCAACAGTCTCCCACTTGCACTAGAGTCAATAATCTAGATTACATGGTAATATACCGAACACTCATGGCGTTCTGGTGTTGGTCATGCTTTTCCCTAGGGAGAGGTTTAGTCAATGGATCTGCCACATTCAGATCAGTGTGTACTTTGCAAATCTTTATGTCACCATCTCGGACATACTCGCGAACAGCGTGGAAACGTAGCTTGATGTGCTTCAGCTTGCTATGTGACCTTGGCTCCTGTGCATTAGCTATGGCACCTGTGTTGTCACAGTAGATGGCCATCGGGTCCAACGCACTGGGAACCACGCCAAGTTCAGTAATGAATTCCTTCATCCAAACGGCTTCTTGTGCAGCCTCCAAAGCAGCTATGTATTCTGATTCAGTTGAAGATTTCGCCACAACGCTTTGCTTCGCACTCCTCCAGCTCACTGCAGCACCATTCAAAATAAATACGTATCCCGACTGTGACTTTGAGTCATCCGGATTGGTGTTCCAACTAGCATCGGTGTAACCGTTTACAACAAGCTGTTCATCACCTCCATAAGAAAGAACCATATCCTTAGTCCTATTTAGGTACTTAAGGATATTCTTGACCGCTGTCCAGTGCTCCATTCCAGGATCACTTTGATATCTGCTAGTCAAACTAACAGCATGTGCTATACCCGGTCTTGTACACAACATGGCATACATGATAGAACCTATGGCTGAGGCATAGGGAATATTATTCATTTTCTCTCTATCTTCTGCCGTAGCTGGACTTTGAGTCTTACTCAAGGTCTTACCTGACAACATGGGCACGGACCCTTTCTTGCTATCTTCCATTCTAAACTTCTTTAGAACTTTGTCCAAGTATGTACTTTGTGAAAGCGCTATTAGGCGTCTTGATCTATCTCTATAAATCTTGATGCCTAGAATGTATGCCGCTTCGCCAAGATCCTTCATTGAAAAACATTATTCAAATAGGTTTTGACGCTATTAAGAAGTTCTGTATCATTCCCAATCAACAATATGTCATCTACATATAGTACTAGGAATGCTACAGATCTCCCACTCACTTTCTTGTAAATACAAGCTTCTCCATAAGTTTGCATAAACCCAAAGTTTTTGATTACCTTATCAAAACGTTGATTCCAACTCCGGGATGCTTGCTTCAGTCCATAAATGGAGCGCTGAAGCTTGCATACCTAGTCAGCATCTTTAGGATCGACAAAACCCTTGGGTTGTACCATATACAACTCTTCCTCAATGTCACCATTAAGGAATGCCGTTTTGACATCCATCTGCCAAATCTCATAATCGAAATGTGCAGCAATTGCTAACAAAATCCTCACAGACTTTAGCTCTACTGGTGAGAAAGTCTCATCATAGTCAACTCCTTGAATTTGTTGGAACCCTTTCGCGACAAGTCGAGCTTTATAGACGGTAACATTACCATCAACATCTGTTTTTCTCTTGAAAATCCATTTGTTCTCGACAGCCTTACGACCATCCGGTAAGTCCACCAAAGTCCACACTTGGTTTTCGTACATGGATCCCATTTCGGATTTCATGGCTTCTAGCCATTTGTCAGAATCTGGGCTCACCATAGCTTCTTCATACGTTGCAGGGTCATCAGCATTGTCCACCAACATGACGTTCAAGGCAGAGTCATACCAATCAGGAGTGGTACGAACCCTCGTTGACCTGCGAGGTTCAGCAATAACTTCGTTTGAAGTTTCATCATCATTATCATTAGCTTCCTCTTCAATTGGTGCAGGTAACACTAAAACATCTTTCGGTGCTGCGCTACTCTCAAATCCGAGAGAAGGTTCAATAACCTCATCGAGTTCTACTTTCCTTCCAGTCACCTCCTTCGAGAGAAGCTCCTTCTCAAGAACGGATCCATTCTTTGCAACGAAAACTTTGCCTTCGGATCTATGATAGAAGGTATACCCAATTGTTTCTTTAGGGTATCCTATCAAGACGCATTTCTCCGCTTTGGGTTCTAGATTATCAGGTTGTAACTTCTTTACATATGCTTCGCAACCCCAAACTTTAAGGAACGACAAGTTAGGTTTCTTACCAAACCACAATTCGTATGGTGTCGTTTCAACGGATTTAGATGGTGCCCTATTTAAAGTGAATGTGGCTGTCTCTAATGCATAGCCCCAAAATGATAACGGTAAATCTGTAAGAGACATCATAGACCGAACCATATCTAAGAGAGTTCGATTACGACGTTCGGACACACCATTACGCTGTGGTGTTCCCGGTGGTGTCAACTGCGAAAGTATTCCACATTTCTTTAAATGCATGCCAAACTCATAACTCAGATATTCACCTCCGCGGTCAGAACGCAGAAATTAATCTTCTTGTTACGATGATTTTCCACTTCACTTTGAAATTCCTTAAACTTCTCGAAAGTTTCGGACTTATGTTTCATAAAGTAGACATACCCATATCTACTCAAGTCATCCGTGAAAGTGAGAACATAACGATATCCACCACGCGATGCTACACTCATTGGACCACACACATCGGTATGTATTATTTCCAATAAGTCTGTAGCTCGCTCCATTATTCCAGAGAATGGAGTCTTAGTCATTTTTCCCATTAGACATGCTTCGCATCTTTCAAGTGATTCAAAATCAAGTGATTCAAGAAGTCCATCAGAATGGAGTTTCTTCATACGCTTCACTCCAATGTGACCAAGACGACAGTGCCACATGTATGTAGAATTATCATTTAATTTTATTCGTTTAGCATCTATGTTGTGAACATGTGTATCACTACTATCGAGATTCAGTAAGAATAAACCATTCATCTCAGGTGCATTACCATAAAAGATATTACTCATATAAATTGAACAACCTTTATTCTCGGACTTAAAAGAGTAACCGTCTCGCAATAAACAGGATCCAGATATAATGTTCATGCTTAACGCAGGCACCAAATAACAATTATTCAAATTTAAAACTAATCCCGAAGGCAGATGTAGAGGGAGCGTGCCGACGGCGATCACATCAACCTTGGAGACATTTCCAACACGCATCGTCACCTCGTCTCTTGCCAGTCTTCGTTTATTCCGCAGCTCCTGTTTCGAATTACAAATATGAGCAACCGAACCAGTATCAAATACCCAGGCACTACTACGATTACTAGTAAGATACACATCTATAACACATATATCAAATATACCTTTCTTCTTGATGTTGCCGTTCTTCAGATCCGCCAGGTACTTGGGGCAGTTACGCTTCTAGTGACCAGCACCCTTGCAGTAGAAGCACTCAGTTTCAGGCTTAGGACCAGCCTTGGGCTTCTTAGCAGGTGCGGCAGCTTTCTTGCCGTCCTTCTTGAAGTTGCCCTTGTTCCTAGGCTTGCCCTGTCTCTTGAAATTGGTGGTCTTATTGACCATCAACACTTGGTGCTCCTTCTTGATCTCCACTTCAGCAGTTTTCAGCATGGACGATAGTTCAGGCAACATCTTGTTCATGCAGTGCATGTTGTAGTTCATCACAAAGTTCTTGTAACTTGGTGGCAGTGATTGAAGGAGACGGTGAATCCCCAATTCATTAGGAATCGATATTCCCAACTCTTGGAGCTTGTTTGCGTACCCAGACATGGTGAGCACGTGCTCGCTAACGGAGCTTCCCTCTTCCATCTTACAGTTAAAGAACTTTTCGGAGGTCTCATAGCTCTCCATGGCCGCACGAGTCTCAAAAATTAGCCTGAGCTCCTTAATGATCTCGAACGGATCGTGGTGCTCAAAACGCTTTTGGAGCTCTGCTTCTAAACCGTATAGGATGGCATACTGAACTGTGGAGTAATGATTTTTCCGAGTGGCGTAAACATTCTTTACGTCATCGGAGGCATCATCTGCAGGTGGGTCACCTAGCGGTGCTTCGAGCACATAGGTCAACTGACCAGCCCTGAGGACGATCTTCAGTCCACGGAACTAGTCCGTGAAATTGCTTCCATTGTTCTTAAGCTTTTCTTTCTCTAGGAACGCATTGAAATTGATGGAGGGGGTCGCCATAATCTACAACAATTTGCAAGTAGTTTAGACTAAGTTTGTGATAAATTGAGTTAAAATTTAATTCTTAAACTAACTAGGTGAACTCCCACTCAAAACAACATCCCTCGCATTGTCTTAGTGATTACACGAACCAAGTCCACTACACCAAGTCGGATCTTCACGAGAGAAGATGTAGTTTCATCGGCGAACAATCTTCATGTTCATCATTTCATTTATATGACTCATGCTCTACCTTTCGGTATTCCGTGTTCTGAGACCATGTCTGTACATGCTAGGCTCGTCAAGATAACCTTAGTTTCCGCATGTGCAAATCTGGCTTGCACCCGTTGTATGCACACGTAGAATCTATCACATCCGATCATCACGAGATGCTTCGAAACGACGAGTCTTAGCAACGGTGCCAACTAAGGGTGAACACTTTATTACTTGATATTTAGTGAGAGGGATCATCTTATAATGCTACCATCGCGATCTAAGCAATACAAGATGCATAAAGGATTAACATCACAGGCAATTCATAATTAGTGTGATATGATATGGCCTTTTCTTCTTGCGCCTTTGATCTCCATCTCCAAAGCATGAACATGATCTCAATCATCACCAGCATTGCGTCAAGGTCAGTGGCGCCGCTTCATGGTTGTCCATCATCACCAGCAACTATTAAAACTACTTGGAATAAAGCTATTACAAGATGAATAGACACGCGGGTCTTAACAGAATTAAAGACAACCATTAGGCTCCTGCCATTGCCATATTACAACAAGGATCATTGCATACATCAAATACAATCACAATCAGATGATGGCCATATCACATCACAAAACCCCTGCAAAAACAAGTTAGACGCCTCTTGCATGTTTTACGTGGTTTGGGGCTTTCGCATAAGACCGATCTTACCTACGAACAAGGACCACAACGTTGATACAAGTGTTGTCAGATGCTCATTGTAAATTGAATCTTAACTATGGTGGGAGAGACAGACACCCGCAAAGCCACTTATGCAAAGCAAGTTGCACGTCAAGCGTGGAGCAAGTCTCATGTGTGATGGCATGTAATGTTAGCCCGAGCCGCTTCATCCCACCATGCCGCAAGATGCAAAGTACACGCTAAGACACCGACAACAAAAGCATCAACGCCCACAAAAACATTGTGTTCTACTCGTGCAACAGATCTACACATAGATACGGCTCTGATACCACTGATGGGTTCGTAGCATGGAAAACAAAAAATTTCTACCGCAAGAACAAACAAAACCCAGATCTAATCTAGATAAAAGCCAAGATCTAATCTATTAGACATGTGCAACGAGATAGATAGGAACTAACCCTCGTAGATCCGAAAGCGTTAACGAGATTAGATCTCGTGGTTGATGTAGTCGATCACTTGCCGATCTCAAGATCGTGTGGACGATCCTTCCAGCGTCGCGTTCCGGCAGTGCTTCCGCAATCGGTCAAGTGGACGATCCTTCCGGCGCCATGTTCCGGCAGCGCTTCCGCAGTCGGTCACATGTGCGGAGTGGAAGCAGACCTTCCTCTCCTCGTTCCAGCGAGCAGCGGAGGTAGTAGATCTTCTCCACGGAATCACAGCAGCACGACGGCGTGGTGGTGGTGGTGGAGTAGAGAATTCTGCAGGGCTTCGCCTATGCCTGTGCAGAAGGAAGGAGGAGGAGAGAGGCAACGGAGATTGGGTGTTGTAGAGGAGGGGCAAGGGGTGGCGCCTCCCCCTTCTATTTAAAGGAGGGAGGGCGCTGGGGAGGGGGAGTCCTAGTAGGACTCCCCACCTCCTAGGGCCGGCGGATTGGGGAGGGGGGGAGGAGTCCTCCTCCCCCACGACTCCTTGTCTTGACCCACCAGGACTCCTTGATCCCTATCTTAATTTTCAAGCAAACTCCAAGATATCTTCCAGAACCTTCCGGAACATTCCGAAACCTTCTAGAATCCTCATACAAATACTTCGGAACATTTCCTAACTCAGAAAATGATCCCCAATATATGAATCTTATTCTCCGGACAATTCTGGATCTCCTCGTGATGTCCCGGATCCAATCCAAGACTCCGAACAACATTCGGTCTCCAACGCACATTCCATATCTACTTAAAACACCATCGAACCTTAAGTGTGTCACCCTACGGTTTGTGAATATGTAGACATGGCAGAGACACATCTCCTATCAATAACCATCAGCGGGACCTGGAGATCCATAATGGCTCCCACATACTCAATGATGACTTCGTGATCGATTGAACCATTTACATACGAAACCAATTCCCTTTGTCACACGATACTATACTTATTCGAGGTTTGATCGTCGGCATCTCCATACCTAGTTCTACCTCGTTACTGATAAGTACTCTTTACTCGTTCCGTGATATGTCATCCCTTGTGACCCAGTCACATGCTTGCAAGCTAACTAGATGACATTCCACCGAGAGGGCCTAGAGCATATCTATCCGTCATATGGATGGACAAATCCCAATCTTGGTCCATGCGCTTCAACACATACTTTCAGAATACCCAATGACACCTTTATGACCACCCAATTACGAAGTGGTGTTTGATGTCATCAAAGTACCCATCCGGTGATGGTGATTAACACAACCTCATGGTCGAAGGATTAGGTTACTATGCATTTAAAAGCTTACAGCAATACGAACTTAATGACTTGACCTTATGCTACGCTTACTATGGGTGTGTGTCCATCACATCATTCTCCTAATGATATAACCTTGTTATTAATCACATCCTAATGTCCATGATCAGGAAACCATGATCATCAATTAATCAACAAGCTAGTTCAACAAGAGGCTTACTAGGGACTCTCTTATGTTTACAAAACACACATGTATTAGTGTTTCCTAATAATACAATTATAGCATGGGATGTAAACATTCATCATAAACACAAAGATATAATAATAATCACTTTTATTATTGCCTCTTGGGCATATCTCCAACACATAGATCGGTGCATGGCAGTTCGGGGATATCCAGCTGGTGGTTGGTTATTGAGGAGGTACACGGTGGCTGCTGTCACCGCAGCCTGCGGCGTCGTGGGAACCACGTTGCCTCTCGTGTCGACTATCATAGAGCCGAAGTCGAGGACTTTCGTGGCCTCTATGAGTTCTTGCTCGGTGAGGTGAGCCATCCGCGACTGCCTCTTCTTGGCGAGATACTCATTGCCTCTACAGGAGGATCCTCCGTAGGAGGAGAGCCCAGTGCGACGAAGGCTTGACTCGTCCGCTGCCTTTTTACGCGCTTCAAGTTGCGCTATTACTTGTTTTTGGCGCTTGAATTCTTCTTTTAGGAGCCAGTGGTAGCCCATCAGCAGTTCCTGCGGGGACCCAAGGGGTAGAGGTGCACCTCGTAGGGCTTCGCGGCAGTGCTCCCACTCTTGCTCGTTGAGCCTGATTACGACACGTTCACCGGTTTGCTCATTGATTATGCTGGGAGGTTCGACTGCTTCCCCATTGGCGCCGTTACCGCCGTTGCCACCATTGCCACCGTTGGGTGGATCGGTGCCATTGCCGGTGTTACCGCCGTTACCGTGCTTAGCGGAGGTGTCGCCTGCGTTAATGACGATGCACATGAAGTGATTGGGGAAGCTGTTGCTTCACAACTTTCAGATTCGGAACCGTAGGTTCCATCTTCTGTGGCCAGATCGCTTAGATCGGAGTCGCGACTGCTATCGCTGATCGTGTACCCGACTGCCACCGGAGCATTGAGCTCGCTGAGGGTGCCGATCGATGGAGGGAACCATGATTCCGGGGCAATCGCCGGTGCTGTTGGTTGATCATGCATGCGAAGCATGCGCATCTGACCAACTTGGAAGCGGAAGCTCCCAATCACCAGGCTAATTCCGTCGCCCACGGACTCGAAGGCCGGGCGGGTGGCCGGCGTGTGGACGGTGAAGTCGAAAGCGCCGAAGAGCTGGCGAATCTCCGCTATTGCGGAGTTGTAGATCACAGTCGATGGAGCCGAAGAAGCCGCAACATCAGCACTCCCAGCTTCCCACAGACGGCGCCAATTGACGAGGGTTTAACTCGTCAATGCCCATTGTTATGGACTTGGGTTTTGGAGAAGGAGGGAGCGCTGGAGACATCTATCGGCTAGCAAACAGGCACACAGGGGATAAAGGATTTACCAAGGTTCAGGCCTCATAGAGGTCCCTACTCCTGCTTGTCTTCTCGTGGAATTATCGAAGGAGTCGAAAGTTACAATGGTGCGCAGATGCAATCTGGCGAGGGTTGTGAAAACTCGGGTTGCGTGTCTCCTCCTCGCCGCCCCCTCCTAGCCTTTATATAGATAGGCTAGGTCTCGGGTAGTAGGTCGATTCGGTTACAAGTTAGGGTTTTCCCCTTCAAACTTTCTATCTTTAGCTTCTTCTTGTCGTTCAAGCAATCGAGAGTCCGCAGGTTACTCGAGTCCTTTAATCTGGGCCTTGGCGACACCGTGGGCCTGTACGTATTTAGACCGTATATACCAAACTCGAGTACCTGTAGGGTATACCCATGTCAGGAAGTATAGTGTACTCTTAGTGATCCGCTTGGGATCAATAGAAACATTGCTAATATTAAGTCTTTGGTTTATTAGGGATATTAAAACCGAGTCAAAAGGAGGCCTCCCACAAACTAGGCAGTTTTGGCCGTCCGATCACGCCCCATGTCATTCTGGCCATTGGATGATCCTCAGCTCCCACGTGGGCCGAATTATCCCTTAGGGACGCTTCTCTGAACATCAAAAAGTATTTCTGTGCTTAATTGGGCTGGAATGTCTATCTATTTTGGCCCGCTCTACTCCATCTTTCGACAACCGGGCCTCCTCCTACGGAACGACCGGATTTTTTTTGAAGATTGGCCGTCCAATCGCGCCCCCACGTCATTCTGGCCATTGGATGATCCTCCGCTCCCGCGTGGGCCGAATTATCCCTTAGGGACGCTTCTCTGGCCATCAAAAAGTCTTTATGTGCTTAATTGGGCTGGGATGTCTATCTATTTCGGCCCGCTCTACTCCACCTTTCGACAACCGGGTCTCCTCCTACGGAACCACTAGATTTTTTTTGAAGAGGACACATGTGGCAACAGACTCCAATGGTGGTCTGATAGGTCTAATGGTGGTCTGATAGGTTGATTCTATTTCTGCTTGTTCTAGCTCAGCTGCTTACATTCTATTGCTTCCTGGTGATTGGTCGAATTTTCATCTGGTTGATTTTGTTTGGCTTGGTATTACCAATGGTTGCTGGACAGGTGAGTTCCTCAATTACATCACTAATTTCACTTAATAGTATACGCCTTATTATTATAAATGTTTGACACTTATATCCATGCCACTTGCACCATTGTAAATTGTCTAAGATCGATCGCGGTGACAGGGCGGGAGAATCTGCTCCGAACTCTCCGCCACTGCTGTTTGTTTCCATAGGGCTCGGATTTGGCCTGTTTGAGTTGATTTCTACACCATTTTGGCTGATTTCTTTAGCATTAGACTGGTGTGCTTCTTTTGCTACTCAAAGGTACTAATTCTAAAATTATGACAGTATATATAAATTACTTCTTATTTTTGTGTATCAGTGAAATAGTTAATCAAGGCATATCCAGAACAATATCTTCGTTTCCATTTTGACGCCATCTTACTTTTTGGAAATGTTGGCATGTCTCTTTGGTTCTATGATGTAGTTAATGATGTATTTTACAGTATTACATATGCGTCAATTCCTTTCCCACTACAATGATTCATGTTTTTTGTATTCAGTTTCTTTCCCATATTTGATGTCATCATTCGTGAAAAAAACAATCAGAACAGAAGAACAGTATTAAGGATTACAGAAATTAATGATTCTAAAAATAATTTGAATAATGTAGAACATTCACATATCACACCTATTCTCTCTTTGCCGACTCCCCATGCTATCCTTCCAATAAACCACTAATAAACCTATGAAGAATTTTAGCCTAAAATGCAAATGAATTTCACCATATAGGGGTACATGCAAGTTGCTCTTATAAGAGCATACATTATGAAATATAGTCCAAAACATGACTCGGTACTTTGGAACTTGTTATCAAATATATTTTCATCAATTCATAACAATCTATTCTCCTAATGGACGGGCGCGGCAACGCGCGCCTACATGATCTAGTTTACATAATAATCGTTGTAACACGTGGTTTCGTGGTATAATAGTTGGACCAAGTGACTATTGTCACATGTGGTTTCAAGGGCTCTAGTAGGTAAGGATGTGCTCCTCACAACTCGTATCACTATTAGATTATTTTACACATGAATATGCTTAACTTTATCTTTATCCCATATGAATGCATAGCATTAGGTAAATCTTCAACCCTGGCCTATCTCCATCCATTGAAAACAACCCAAGATACAAAGTAAAATGGAAAGGTCTAGTAAACAAAAAATATATTCTAGCAAGTCTTGTAGACATTCCTTAATTCCATATTGCAAGTGTTTCCCAAGGTTCAACAAACCTATGTCTTTTCTAGGGAAAAAGATACTATGCTGCACCCCTAATCCGAATCGAAGGTATCAACCCTTTTTCTAGCGCCGTTGCTGGGGAAGCAATTTTGCTATCCTGGTGAGGTTATTAGAGACCTTGTTCATTTTTTGTTTTTGTTTTAATTCTTGTTATTAGTTATTTTTGTTATGTATTTGAAAACCCCCCAAAAATTAGTTACTTGTTTAATTTTTATCTCAATCTAAAAATACCAAAAAGATAAGTACTATGGCACAAAAGAAGCTTAGAGAGTATGCTACTCTGAATGATTTTATTCATGCACCTATTACCTAACCCGCTGCCACAGCAGAGAACTATGAGATTAAGCCTAACCTTTTGACTTTGGTTCAACATAACCAATTTGGGGGCTCAACTATTGAATATGCAGGTTTGCACTTAAATACAATTACTGAAATATGCGATATGATGTTCATAAAAGATGTTGACCCAGATGCGGTTAAACTATACTTATTTCCTTTTTCACTCAGAGGAAGAGCAAAAGATTAGTTGTTAGCTTTACCTAAAGGCACTGTCATTTCATTGGAGGAATGTACTAACATTTTCATGACTAAGTTTTCCCTCCAGCCAAGACTATGCAACTTCGATCTAATATTATAGGTTTAAGACAAGAAAATTGCGAGCCACTAGCGCTTGCGTGGGAAAGGAGGAAGGAAGTCATGATGAGCTGTCCTAGTCATGGGATGGAAGAGTGATTAGTTCTCCACTTTTTTATAATACCCTTAACCCAATATCTAAATCTATGCTTGACACTATAGTCAAAGGCACATTCATGGGAAAGCAAATATTTTTTGCCAAGAAGATTCTAGAAGACATGCAAAGCAACCATGCCCAATGGCATGTAGAGAGATCATCCTCAAGAAAGGTGAATGCAATCACCGAGGAGAGCAATTATAGCTTACTTCAAAGGTAGATGAGCTTCTAAGTATCCATAAGAGTAAGGAATAAACCCAAGTTAATGCCATCACCAACTCAAATATTGAGGAAGTAGATTTTATAACTCATAATCATTATAACCCTGCATGGAAGATTCAAAACTCTGGCTCGAACTTTCAAAGGAAATACACTAATCCTGCAAGTCCTACAAACAACAACAGCTATACTTATAGTAATGGAGCAAGTAATGGTAATCTTCCACTTAAAAATTCGTTCAATGCTTTTGTGCAAGCATAAACTGAACAAAATAATGTTCTTATTAAGATTAATAAGAACCATGATTCAATTATTGGTAAATTTTCTAACCAACGGTTTCTATTAAAAATGATGTTCAAGATTTACGGGAAAGGACAAAGACCGTGGAGGCACAATTGAGAAAAATAGTTGAGAGTCAAACTCTCATACTAGCAAGATTTGCCGGAAAGCCCGAGCCAGGTTTGGTCGAAGACCTCAAGATGATGAGGATTTAAAACAAAGATGAGAAGCCTGAAGAGCTAGACTATATCAATGCTCCATCTCCGGATTATACTGTGGAAGATCTTGCGAAGATGATCACCGTGAAGAATCCCGGTATTGGAGGAAACAATGCCATATACCAACATTTCATTCAAAAAGTGGCATCCAAGGTACGTGAGCTAAAAATGCAATATAAGAAACTAGCTAAGAACCTCCTAGCTAAACTTGATGATATCTTTGAGCCCATTATTAAAATTCATATATGAGTTAATGAGGTAGATGCACTTTATGATCTTGGTGCTAGTGTCTTACCAATTTCTAAAAGTTTATTTGAAATTTTTAATCTTGGGACATTTCAAACTACTGAACTAAGAATACACTTAGTAGATTCAACTTACAAACAAGTTGTAGGAGTCAAAGAGAATATTGTTGTAGCAATCAAAGGATGTACCACACTAATCGATCTTGTTATAGTAGGCATGTATGAAGATCCTATTACTATCTTCTTTAAAGGAGAACATGTTCGCCTTGACTTATGCGATCCACTTCAACATCCAAACATTATAGACGGATCGCATCTACAGTGTCAACCACCATTTTATTTTCCCTCGGATTTTTCCTGTTCTGCTGGTTTCCTCAATGTGCCACGTCCTGCCTTCTGTACCCTACATGCCTTCTTCATGGTATCCATATTTTACTCAGTCTTCCTCCCGGATTACAGTGATGTGCCCCACCGCTCCTTAGATTTCTCCGCCGCCACGATCGGTTCACTTCTTTTTTTCCTTCCTTCTTCATTTCGCTTGGTTCGTACTGATCTTCCATGTAAGCAGTAGGTTGGCCATTGCGTCCCTCCTCTGGTTCTGGCATGCAGAATTCCTGCCCTCTTTATTTTTCGCCACCTCCGACCCAACGTTGTCGTCGAGGGCTACTAGATGTATCCATTTTTCCCGTTTCGTGTCGGCCGTCACCTCCTTCGGCTCTGCTTCGTCGTTGTGGCCTATGGGACATGAACGATGCCCCAGATTCTCACCTTCTGTCATCACCGGTAGATCATCCTCCTCTTCAATCGGCTTTTCCTGAGCT
Source organism: Avena eriantha (assembly GCA_910589775.1). Taxonomy (NCBI): domain Eukaryota; kingdom Viridiplantae; phylum Streptophyta; class Magnoliopsida; order Poales; family Poaceae; genus Avena; species Avena eriantha. The sequence goes on from OU342741.1 coordinate 213,468,955, forward strand.
TCCTGATCCCGATTTGCATCCTTCTGATTTGGTGATTTCTTCTGTGCTTGCCTTGGTGCCTGACATGGGTGTGCCTGCAGTGCGAGGATCTGGCCGGAGAGGTCGTGCGACTCGGCTTTGTTTGCCATCGGCGTCACCTTCTCCTGTTTTTGGTCGGCGCCGTCGTTCGGGTGATGATGTCACTACGGTGGCTACTCCACCAGTTATTCACGTCGTCCATGGTAGTGGGGGGTCACCTCTGTTAGCCTCTCGTGCGCGTGGCCATGGTCGGTCTGGTTCTGCTCGTGCACGTCCCGGTTGTCGCTGACTTTCTTTTGATCGAGGGCGTCCCTTGGCTTTACCCGTGCTTACTGTGCTGCCTCCTGTTTCTCCTTCGACGCATGGTTCCTTTAATCCCTTGGCTTCACTAACTACACCGTACGAGGAAGATGTGCGGAATCAAGATATTCGTCTAGGCAAGCGTCCCGTCAATGATGTTCTTCATGTTGCTGGTGCTTTCTTCCGTCACATTGTTCTTTTCTTACATGTCCGTTGTGTTACATTAAGTGTTTCTTATGTGCTCTGATTGTTGTGTAGGTGATGCTAACTTGCCCAGTGTTTCTTCTCGCGTTCACTATGTTCATGGTGCGGCGCCGACTTTCTTTGGAGCGAGCTCTTCTGTCTCTGGTTTGTTTGCTGCTCCTCTAATTCAGTCTTGGGTTGACTTCTATTCTATTGATATCTTCTTCCTATACTATATATTTTTTATCTCTTCTTTCTGCAGTGTCACACAGTGATTCCTCTGATGAAGAAAGAGAATTTTCTGAGTGCCTGGCAGGTTCAAATCCTTGGATGCCTCTGTCACGTGCGCATGCCTCTCCTTTAGGCCGTTCTGCTCACACGACGGTCGGCTGTGATGCCTTTCCTTTGCACTCGGATGATTTTGAGATCGGGTCTTCTTCATCTATGCCCGTCGACCCCTTACCTACTACCGTGTTATCTGAGCCGCATGTGCCGGTTCCTTTGCCCATTCTTCCGTTTGTGCACAATTTCTCGCGAGGTACAACTACTTTGCGTTATGTGTTTCATTGTTTCTTTATAACTATTGATGACAATGATTTTATACTGACTGTCAATATGTTTGTGCTGTTGTATCTGTTGTTGGTCTCAGTTGCTCCCGCTCCTTTTTTTCCTCCACATAGAGGCATTCTGAATCAGCGGATGCGCGTGTCTCTACGTCGGCACGAGGCATTTGTTGAAGCAGGTTTTCAGCCTACCGTGTCGGGGTTTCCTCTACCCGCTAACCTGATCAGTATGCTCAAACGTAATTCATGCCTCCATCTTTTTATTTTCCTAATTTATTTTGTATGCATGTATGCTGACCATTTTTTAGAACTATTAAAGGTTTTAATCAATTTGCATGAAGGGAATATTAGAGTAGGACTACCATCTAAAGAACCATCCATAGTCCACTTCCCTATAAATAAAAATGCTAAACCTAATGAATATAGGATCATCACATTGAAAGCCAACTATTTTGAACTGGGTGTTCCACTTTCAAAACCAAAATGATCACCGTTTGGATCAAGCTAATTGAAGTTAATTAGAAGCGCTTCATGGGAGGCAACCCGTGTAATTTTTTTTTCAATTGTGTTAGCGTTAGTTTTTTTTCGTTTGTTTTGTTTTGATTTCTAAGTAAACTTTTCTTTGTGCCCCCCGGGACGCGGCCGACAGACATAACATGTAACGAGGCAAAACGGTTGCCGACACAGATGGATTAAAGTATCGAGCAATGTGAACATAATGCTTAACGTCACAATCGCGAAAAACGTATCAGATAGAACTTAGCAAAAGAAGACAGAACATACACTCCCCACATACACGTACAACTGCATACAAATTTGAACCACTATAAGTAGGCAAACAAACGAATTTGCTTCTTGGACACACGTTGAAAGTA